>OZ004727.1:25085742-26335742 GCA_963924685.1 Dexiosoma caninum | reverse complement strand
TTCAATTGTTCGGTGGGTGGATTTGTAATCGTGTCTTCAGGAAAGTTCATTTTCATAATACGATTTTGTGGAAAACATAGCTTTGAGTTGCCTGTAACGGTGTAGTTGCGTGATGGTGGAACCGGTGGTGGTCGTTCCTGCAACAAAAATGCAACAAAATATTCAAGTGAAATAAATTTTAAATAACAAAGAGGTGCCATTAAACTGATGCTGTTATCAAGTTATAATTTTATAAATGGCTCAGTTTTCAAATACAAACAGCTTATCTTGAGATTATTGTTTGTAATATAAAACGCAAACGATATTTTTGAGAATTTACGATTTGTTTTCAATTTAATATAAATGCTTGAGTTTAGAATATTTCAATAAAATTCCTAATAAGAACAATAATCCCTTAAATTACAACAATAAACTTTAGGTCAATTGACATGTGTGGAAGCCAATCTTTTGTGATCTTCAATAATATTCAAAATCACTTTCTTGAAGTTCTTTATTATAAAATTCATTCTATTATTCTATAGGCGCACAGCAATCCAATGCAAGACAGCTTTTTTTATTAAAATAATGTAAACCAAATACAGTGAAATACAGAGCCGTATACCTCCCATATCCGGACAAACTTTATAGAACCAAATTCTCCTAACAAAATGTATTCCCTGAAGCGAACACTCTAATAATTACCGAACGCGGACACCAAATTTCAAAAAAATTGTGCTCAAAGTGCCTCTCAGAAGACGATAGAAACGTTAAAATCAAGGATAATTAATTTTTAAAATAAATTCGCTTTGATTGAAACTCAAAGACTTCTTATTTAGATAAACAAAAATCAAAATAGCCAAAAAGGCGCAGGGTAATCCGATAGCTGTGGGAAATATTATATAGGAGCAACAAAAAGAAACTTACGCACAAGAACAGCTGAACATATTCTGATATTGAAAAACAAAAACAAAACACAGCATTATTGTCGATGATATCCTTGTGTCCCGGAACCCCGTGTCTCTTTGAGAACTAGAAAATTTTGCTGCAATTTGTAGCAATTTTTTCAATCCATAATTTTTATAATGTTGTTCAGTTTTTTCTAATTTGTTCACTTAATGTACAAATAAAACCATCTAATTGGGTGATGGTGTCGGCAAGAAATCCGTAATTTGAGTGCACAAATACTAATTCAGTGCTTGAGTTTGGTGGTAGAAATATTATCTGCATCATTTAAATCGTAGATAACGTTCTTAAATTTGCTAAAATATTCAGTCGAATACTATGACAGCCCTCAACAAAGTTCCTCATCTATTTACTACAGGCCATGGGGGTTGTAGTATATCTGGATATTTTCTTTAAAGGCTGCTACACATAAAGGAGCTAGTTAAGGTCACCGTTAGGTATGCCATTAGTGATATGAAATACTAATGCCGAAGATTTAGCATATAACAAAGAGACAATTAAGGAAAAACATAGATTTAAGGATGACGTCAACTCTCGCGAGAAAATATAGTAAATAAGTAGACAAAATAAGGCGACATATGTAATAAAAACTAATTAACCCTAATTTAAGAAAACATATATACATATGTCGACAATGTAAAATAAAATAATTTAGTTCTTTGTTTTTAAAAAACAAAGCATAATATCAGCACATAAACATACTGTACAGATAATATGGCTTGGGTTAGAGATATTAATAAAGGAATTACTCAACAAAATATGTATTTTATATTACAGAATAAAAGTATAAATAGATCTGTAAATATTTCGTTAGTTCGTAAGCAAACTCTTCTAAGTACACAACAAAGTACTAACAATAGTTCATACGTAAAAATGTAAATTGAGTTTATAAGTAAACTCAATTAAGTGAATGGTTAGTTCATAGTGAAATTAATCAGTGTTAGTGATTAAGAAAAAATATATTAAATGAAGAAAGACGCATAGTCATTCAAAATATATTTTTGTAATCAATCCTAAAACAAAATAATTAACTAGCTTTCAAAAACATCAAAATATGTTTTCTAACATGCAAAAATTAAAAATGTTTTAAAACTAGGCACTTATAATGCAATAATATGTATTTATTTTAAAATATTAAAAAAATATGCACTAACAAATTGATGCCATTTTGTCGCATATTTGTTGACTCAAAAAGATATTTTATTTACGTTGAACTACCAGCAATGAAAAAAACATGTATTTACATGAACATCCTATCCCCACTTATTACATACAACAACAAAAACATTAAACAGCTTACTTACCAAATCTAAGCCAAAAAGGCTGCACGTTTGCTGAATTATCTTAGTGTCACATTTTTCATTAGGATCCGGTGGTGGTGTTCCAGCTATCGGCTGTGGTCTTGGTCTAGTAACCGTGCCCAGATTTGTGGTTTTCGCCGACAGACGCGGTAGTGAAGTTGTTAGCGTAGTGGCCGCAGAAGGAAGAATTGTGCTTGAGGCTGCAATGCAACAACATAAAAGCAAAAAAAAAGCACATGTAATTAAAAAGAATGATGAAAAGTTAAGTTTAATTTAGTGGTCAATTTCCCTCTTCTACTAATGTATTGAATAAATAAACCTCACAGTAACGCAATTAACCAAAACTTTCTTAAATGCGTTTCTCGGTTAAAAAAATTCTTTTGGCTTTCAACACTTTATGAATTTATCCGAGAAGTACTGTAAATTCAAAAGTTGTTGACCGATTTCAATTGAACAAGGCTCGATTTGTTTAGAATATCATCTTATATGATAATTGAATGAACAAGGAATTTTTGTTTTTTTTTTCATTTTCTATGAATTTTTAAAAACAAAAATTTTAAAAAAATTGTTTTTGATAAGTTTTGCGATATATACATATATCTAAAACTAATTAACAGACTAAAAAAATTTTTTGCACGTCCTATAGATAATATTGTTGTCGAATTTTGGTTTTGTTTTATTCAATATAACAAAGCAATTTCTAGTAATGTTAACATTTGTCGTACAAGTGCTTACTTTTTTAAATAAATTTATATCTCAAAAACTACATGTAGCATTGAAAAATTAAGTATGCAGTTGGAATGAGCGTTTCGAATGTAATTAGAATCAATTATAATTTGAGCAGCAGCAAATTCACAAAGTTGATCAGTGTACTCAGAACACACTTTTGGAAGAAAATTAGCAATAACAAAAATACACTACGATTGCACAATACCAAAATTTTTTTCAAAGATCTGTGTTGTTGAAATTGGCACAAAAAGTCAATAACACTTTGTATTTCATTCAAAGACAATGTTTATCAAAATTGCAACTTAAAAAATGCAGAACATAGAATTCATTCCTCGTTGAATCAATAAAAATTTTGTTTGATTTCCACACAACTTTTAATTAAAATAGTTTACAAAACAACAAAAATCGTTGTTGGAAATAAAATTTAAATCAAAAATTGTTTTCTTTGTTTTAAAATATTTCTTTATTGAATTAAAATGGAAATATTTCCAATAAACGACACTACAATTTTGTTTTTCAAATATGCAAAAATCGTCATCATAGAAAATTTTTTATTGAATCAATAATTTTCGAATTTAAATATCAAAAACATTTTTTTTTTAGTTCGAAAAGATATTTATTTTATAATTGCGAATAAAAGCAATAACATCTTTTAAACATATTTATTTAAGTTATCCCATATTTTTTTTTTTTTTTTATCTTGGACCAGCACTCAGGGGATGACCCCTACACATGCGATGCATTGTGCTGGAACTAGGAAATCAGGTTATGGGAAGGAGGATAGAGGGAGTAGTGTGAATGGGAATTTGATTTGAGTTTTCCCACGTCATAAGTGACAGGAAAGACCTCGGCAGGGAGTTTGTTCCACATACGCGATATTCGGCAGAAAAATGAGTTCTCCTTGTAATGCGTAGTGCGGTTCGCTGCCAAGTTGACCACAAATGGATGTGCTCTTAATGATGAACGCGTCGTGCGTGTGAATGATCGGGTTTCGGGAACAAGTTCCCTGATTTCATCAGAACACATCCCATTATAGTAACGATAGAACAACGAAACGCACCCCACGTTGCGACGATGCTCAAGAGAGTCAATAGAGTTGGCTACCCTACTGTCTCCTATGAGTTTCTTCGCTCTCTCCTGGACCCGGTCGAGTAATTTCAAAATAGTCTTTGAAGCACCGGCCCAAACATGAGAGTTGTATTCCATTTTCGGTCGGATGTAGGCGGTATAAATGGTGAGGAGATCAGATGGGGTGAAGTATGTCTTGCACCGTCTTAAAAAACTGAGGCACTTGAATGCTTCTTTTGAGACCTGAAAAATGTGCTCAGTCCATCGAACATCGCACTGAATTTTCATGCCAAGAACATCAAGAGCTTCTGATTCCTCGATGTTTATACCGCCCAAAATTACAGATGACGCAGCGTCATCGGGCATGCGTCGATGTGTAAGCATGCTGCATTGGGTCTTTTGAGCATTGAAATCGACCCTGTTTGCCTCACCCCATTGCGATATTTTCATGAGGTCACAATTCAATGAGTCACTCATATTCTGCCTCAGCGAAGTGATCATAGTCGATGTTGGTCTACGACTAAATGAATATGAGTGAGAAAGGCTACGCCTTCATCACCAAACAGTCAAACAGCAACTATCCCACTGGTATCCACAATACAAAAAATTTTATATTTTGCTTTCGATAGGAGTCTTCAGCACAATGACGCGAAAAAACGCCATAAAAGCCCTAATCCGGTCACCGTGACCCGAAGTGACAACAGTGGTTGGTGGTGTCAACACTAATTAATTCCGTTCGCCCGTCACTGGTATAGCGGATTTTTTGTTTTCCTCTTTCTTCTTTCTTTTTGTTAAAACGCCGTTAAATTTTTATTGTTTTTTGTTGTTTTCAGGTATATTGATTCTTTTTTTTTTTTTTTTTTTATTTTAATTATAATTTTGTTATTTTTTCATTTTTATTATTTTTATTATTTGTTTGTTGTATTGTTATTGCTGGTTTGTGTATTTGTGCATGTAATCCAATTTCTTATTTTATTATTTGCGATTCTTTTGCATATTTTAGTTTAAGTACAGTTTATTGTTTATTGCATTTAATGTTGTGTTGTTTTTGTTTTTCCGTTTCGTTCTTGTGGTCTCTGTTATTGTTGTTGTTGTTTATTTCTATATATTATTCTATTATTTATTTTTATTTAATTATTTATCTGTTGCACTGTTTAATGTTGTCAATTTATCTATTGAATTTTTTCCACTTTAAGTATGTTTTCAAAATTTAACTATTTGTTTTTTTTTTTTGACTTTTCAAAATTGGACCACAAGAAAACGCTTGTGTACCGGACGGACGACACGACACTACTATATAATTTTACTTTGGCTGTGAATATACAAATGTACATACATATGTACGTATGGAAATATGTGGACGAGTTACTAATCTTTCTGGTAGTGTAACAAAAGTAACTGACCCATTATCGTAGTTCCGATATAATAATTTTGTAAAGAAAGTAATTTTCAACTCACCTCCCACTCCAATAGTGTTGTTACTGATATGTGTTTTCTGAAGTTTCACAGATGGAATAATTAGTACGCCACTACCATTCGTGCGAGCTCTTTGCTTAACGCCATTCGTTTTCTTGCGCCATTGCCAACCACGCCATGTTGACTGTATTAAAGTTGCACTTTTATTGCGTATTTCGGTCCGCAAATGTTCTAAATGTTGACGTATTCCTTCACTTAAAAACACATGACGTTTACCGGGAGCCCAGGCCAAAGTCACTGAACCCTCAACGATAGGCGGATTTTCCATGGCATATTGTAGAATAATATTGCAACATTCTTCCATTTTGTCCTCATTGCGCCGTATCAAGTGAAAAGGTGCTAACATACGGTAACGAGCGTTAAATTGCTTAAAGCGCATACGATGGGGAAAACCGGACGCCATTAAATTAACGGTTTCTAAGACTTGTAAGGAACGAATTTGTTTCACCACAGTCATACGCTCAAAACAACCAGCTGCCTCCGACGAATTACTGCGTATACAGCGTACAAAATGAGGACGAGCGTGGACCAGTGTACGCAATAGATTATCCAAACGTGTATGAAAATCTTGTGTTAAAGTTGAAACCGGTTCATCGCCATTCAGAAGATCTGTATGAGAAGTGGGAGCTATGCGAAAACTTAAACCTCTAGGCACACTCTGTAGAGCATATAAAGCTTTCAATTCCGAACCAAATAAATGAGTTGCGAAACCAAAATTGCAGGTATGCTTATAAAATACTGCCACTAAGTCATCGGGTACCACGTCACGATTGGTGTCCAAAAAATCTGTAGCATCATATTCCACACGACCGGCAAAATGGCGTATCATAAACATTCGCGGATCATGGGGTTCAGTGGTATGTTTTATCTCCAAACGTGGTGAAATACGATGCTGAACTTTAATTTTGGCCACGTAACTTTCAGCGGTGCCACGGGCCGCACATTCAGCATCCAACATGCTGAGCAAACCCGTACGTAAAGATGATATTAAATCGATGCAGGGAACGTTGTCCACATAATCTACTTCTGTATCGCACACAATTCCCTCATCGCGACAAGATTCTACAGAACTTTTAAATATATGAGTATTATAGAAATGTTGCATGGTCTCAGCACACAAATTAATGCATAAATGTTCCAACTGGGCATGCGGTGAGGGTTCTTCGAAACCAAACATATCCAAAATGCCAATAAAGCCATCTGTGGCATGACGTACAGCATTATTTAAAGCGGCCATAGACTTGGAACCAGAATTTCCTCCTATAGTTGAGGCATGTTGCGAAGCCATATCTCCTTGATTGTGCACTGATTCATTAGAATCCGAACTCAAAGTACCAAGAGTTGATCCCAAACGTTTTAAGCTGTTCGCTCTTCTTACAATCGTGGCCACGGTGCGACAATATAATGCTTTTGCCAAACAATCACGTGTCATATTTGACATATTGGCATCACATACCGATTTTATTAATTGACCCCGAGCATTGTGGGTACGTGTGGTGAGCCCTCGAAATAGTGCAGCTGGAGGCACACCAAGTAAACTGGCAACGGCATTTAATTCAGTTTCACCTTTAACATCGACTTCCAAACTCTGCAAAGGAAATTTTTTAAATAGATCAAAAACAACAATCATTGGAAGAATTTTTCGCTTCCAAATTAATATTATAGTGATGGCAATTTTAAGAACACAAGCTTATATGAAACAAAATTTTAATTTGAAAAAGATTATTATTTTTCAAGGTTCTATTATTTGCATGGAAAATATTGGAAATTCTTCTAGAATTCTCGAATACCTTTATAACTCACCTGACCATCAATAAACTGCACATTTCCCAATAACAAAACAGCGGCTAGAACCCGGACAACATCTAGAAATGGTATGCCTAATATACCCAAACACGTTTTCCAAGCCTGAAAGCGAACTGCATCTTCTTGATCATTTTGATTAACGTCACCATTCTGTAAGTATCGTAAATTTATCGGCGAATAACCTTCTAAATTCAATTTGATTCTCTCCTCTCGACTCAAACCGGCCAACATTTGATAAAATATGTGATAGTTTTTCTCCTTTGGCAAAGGTCTTATAACTCTGGTCTGGTCCAAAAAGTAGCAGTGTATCTTGGTGCGATATAAAGCACCATCTGTTACCTGAACTTCAATAAACTGACCTATACGACTTGATTCGGAGTTCGTAGAAGTTTTAGACGAACCTAAGGAACGTAATACTGTAAAAGCGGCAGCTAAGTGCTTAAAAGCGTCCGTTTCCGGACCACCTCCAGCGACGGCAAATAGTTGCCTCAACAAAAGCATGGAACAATGTGTTTTACCAGCACCTGACGTACCGGATAGTATAATGGCCTGCGGATAACCAGTTTCGGCTTGCTGACGTACGGCTTCTTGTACTATTTTGCGCAGTTGAGCAGCCAACGGAAATGATCGGGTGGATGTTAATGTTAAAGGATTGCCTACGTTTAGATACGGGTTTATGGAAAGTAAAATGGGACCAACATTCGACTGTAAAGAGAGCACAATAAAACAAACAATTTTAATCAAATTAAATAAATTTTCTTATCAGGTAAAATTTATTTATGAAATTGTACAAAATTTGCAATACCGTTTAGAAACGTCCAAATTGTATATAATACATACAAAAGAATTATTTTTCAGCACGAGGCACAATTTATTCTATCACTTTTTTAAATGTAGCGTATAGACATGATTAAGCAAGCAAAATGCATACGTTAATATAACAATTATGGCACAAATTCTAAATTTTAATGTTCGCGAATACGAATACGAATATCTGGGCCAATATTCTTCGAATACGAATACTAATATTCAAACTGAAATTTTGCGCCACTCGATATTTAAAATTTAATTGAAAAATATCACCCCTTTGCGTCATGAAGGAAAATAAAGTAGAAACAATACGAGATTCATTTACCTATGGCCAGGTAGTATTTAATGGTACCACCTACGATTGTTTCAAGCGAAAGTTTAGTGGTGTATCGTTATAGGGTCGAAAAAAAAGATTCAAAACGCATTTCTCAAGTTTAACGTTCCTCTAATGAGATTTCATTATTAATACAACAGGATATGAACATATAAGACTGTTTCATTTTAATTCAAGTTGTGAACTATATTGATATTATTATTAAGTTTATTTAATCTGAAGGAATTCTAAGATTAAATTTAAATTACTACACTAGCATTGAAATATAATTTATTTGTTTTTTACTTTACTAGGAGAAAGGTTTTTTCTTAATAAAAATTATTAAAATTAACTGCCATATTCATAAAATTCGTTTAGATATATTAATTGAATTCTGCATAGAAATTTGTCTATTAAACCTTTTATAAATAAAAAAAATTATGAATACGGCAGTAATATGATTGTTTTATTTTATGTATTTTTTCAACTTTCAGTTTTATTTTTTTTAACGTATTCGCAAAACAGCTTCAATTCACCGAATACGAATATCACGAAATGGGCTAATTGCGTAACATCATTATAAATAATTAAACATTATATTCGCGATCTTAAGCTGAAATAATTAGTTAAATTAATATTATAAACAAGAGCTCAAAAAAACAAGAAGAATTAACTAACTCTTTTCCAACACAAAGTTTTCATTTTTATACTCTAACATAGTTTTGCAAAACATGGATTTGATACGGTTTCATAACTTTAAACGAGTGTAAACGTTATAACTGAAATCCTGATGAAACTGAAAACCCTTAATAATCAAAAAATTTATCTCGCTCAGTCATACTTTGAAAATTCTCAACATATAAAATTTTTCAGGCGTAAATTACCCATATGAACCATCACCGCAAGAATAATTTAAATAACGGCGACGTTCTCTAACATATTTTTTATTAATCAATTTGTTATACAAAATTACACCCGCCACTGAAAATATGAGGAATCGAACCCATAACTTAAGAAAACACGCCAAGAGAACTACACCATTTAGCTTTCTACCAAACGTCAACTCAGTTCAACTGATGCAAAAAATCATTTGAATTCAAAACAATTATTAATCAAATACAACAACCATATTAACCTCACCTTTGAGGTTTCAAATGCAACATAAAATTTAACTCACCCTAGTTCACCACAATAATATTCAAGTTGAAAATAAGTTTTACATATAAATAAAATTTAACATATACCACAGTCGTCTTCAGCGTTGCCATTTTGGTATTTCTAATGCTAGATTTAGAATATCTCTTTCGCTTTAAGCATTAAATTTTTTTTGGGAATATGCGAAATGCTGTTATTCGGTTGCAAAAAAAAATTTTTTTTATATCTTCTAGTGTAATACATAATTCTAAACCCGTATTTTGAATATGAGATTGACAGTGTAATACAGCAAAATATTCACTTAAAGAAAATTTCTATTGTAGAAAAGTTTGCTAAAAAAATATACTTTCTAAAAATATAACAAATTTTGTAAAAAAAAAAAACTGTTAACAAACTGTTAACGAAATATCGAAACTAAATTACAAACAATATAATTTTTTCAAGAAAAACGGCCTGGAGCTTAATAATTAAATATAAGATAAATTGCAAAAAATATCAAATAAAATATAAGCTAAAAACTAAATTTCGTTTATCTTTTTTTCTATTTTATAATAAAGAAATTATTATATACATATAGTTATTTAAACAATGGAGCTGTGTTCATTGTGGGATCTATCACAAAAATTAAACAAAATTATAAACAAGGTGGATTGAATAAGGTAACCTTAGTAGCGCAGATGCTAAATGTTTACATTAGAAAGATGTGTCAATATTTGTTTACAAACTGTATGAGTCAGCGTATGCATATGTATTGTCTCTCTACGCAACACATACAGTTCTCTTATTTTTACATTCTCATACGAAAATTAACACAATACCGCCGTCGAACGAAATTCGTTGGGCGTGTCGAAATTTGCGGATAGATTTATTTCTATTTCACACGCCGACGAACGACGAGCATATTAGTACAGAGTTACCGATTATCATTTTAGTTTTCAAATATATTAGTAAATAAAGTTTAATAGTTGTTTAATTTTTAAAATCATTTAGTTTTTAATTATTTACCATAAATTTTAATAACAAATTAATATATGTAAGTAAATTAATTATTAGAGAAGTGAAAAATATTAATGCCTTTATGATCTGGCATCAAAAGCTTACATAAATATTGAAAAAAAGACTGAAATATAGGATTAAGACTGCTGTAATTTTTTTCTTCGTAATAGTGCGCTACACGGTGAATTTACGTAATAAACTTTTAGCGACCAATTCCTTGTGCTAGACGAAATTCGTCGTTCGTCCCAATTGCGTTCTTAGCATATAACTGAATTTATTCTCTTCGCTGTGTTATTTTTACATAAATATGACATAGCTCTAAAAATTTATATCAGCAAATGACGCCTAAAAGCTCATGTGAATTGATAGCTCTGACGTGGGATGCAATCAAGTGTTGAGCAATTTAAACCCAAGGTCATTTATCAAGATGGCTTCGCTGTTCATAAGTATAGGTATCAGCTGTTTTCGTGCCCATAATTTGAAATAAAATTTGCCCAGAGATTTTGAAAGCAAATACTCATCAAATTTTAAAAGTTACTCTCAAAAGAGAAATGAGTGATGTACATATGTCAGGGCTAATTGTTGAAATTGATCGCCGCATAATTGCCGAGAAAAATTGCCGCAAATTTTATACTTTTATTGGTCGGCATTCTGGAAATGAGCGTTCACATTATTCAACAGGATATATATAGATCGTCTTTAGTCAACACGATATTGGTTTTCGCCGTTGCGTACGTTCACTTTACCGTTACATAGTGGGATCTTAACTTTAGTTTCTGCTTTTGAAACATTTGTCTCCATTTTGTGTCTTATGAAACAAGCCTCGTAGCTCATTGTTAATGAAACGAAACATATATTTAAATAAACAAAAAAAAAATAACGAAAAACACCAAGCAAAGGCGCCAAAACCTGTTTCCAAACAAAAATCAGCGTTCCAAAATACAAACAGAAAAAGATCAAAACAGAAAAAGATCAAAACAGAAAAAGATCCAAACAGACAGACATTTGAAAACTAAAGCAGCAAATAAATAATGAAAACAACAGCAGCAACAACAAAAGCTTCAAATGCAACAAATAAAATTACAACTACAACTTTCAATGGTTTCTGTTTCGGATTTTCCTTTGAAATTGTGAACGAAAAAATAAAGCGATAAACAACACAAGTTAAAGTGGTCTTACTACTCATAGTAGGCACTGCTTGGAGTGTCTTGAATTGGCAAGATTACTTGGACTGAACTGGTTGGTTAGTTTGTATGGGTATTATGTCTGTTTTGATGACTGTTGGCTTGTGGCTGACTGTTACAGTCATTCAGTACTTTAGTCCACTGGAGAGTATGTGAGTTTTCCTTATTTTGGTGTCTCTGGATCGCTTGCCTGCAGGCTATTAGTTTTTTTAGACGTTTTTTAGAAAAGAAAAAAAATTAAATGAAAGACGAAAAAAAAAAAAGCAAAATTCAACTTTGCGTGTGGCACTACAAAATACTCTAAAATACAACACTACAGCTAAACAAACATGTTTGATTTCAGTTTCTTTATTTTACGTTGCTTTGTGAACAAAACGCTTTAGTATTTTTCAGCAGCCCTACTTTAAAGTGACGAGATGTCTTGCATTGATTTGTCTGATGTGACATTGTCAAGGGATTTTTTTTTAATTTAATAGCGGAATATAATATTGAAGTCTACTGAGCAGTGTAAGTGTCGCCTATTATTGAAACCGGCAGGCTAGACGTCAAGAACTATAATTGATTTTACTATGATTTCTTTTCGATGGTACAAAATCAGATTTGTATTGCAGTTTTTCTTCCCAGCTGAGGCAAGGTCAGTCTGTGCCATTGGTGGAACATTTTTGGAACTACATATTTCATTTTATGTGACACCTTTTTTAGTATTTTAAATACTTTTTACTAAAATTTTTATCTGTTCATATTTATTTGACTTATAATTTGGACATACTGATTAAAAACTTTGTGTCAGACTTCAACACCGCAAAAAATTTCTATAAACCGCAAAACGGCTACAGAATTGATTAAATATTGTACTGGTCCTTCAAGTATTCGAACAAAAAGTTGCTGAATTATGCAACAAATAACACTTGTCCATTATCTTTGATGAAAGTATGGATCGAATAATTTAAAAATTTTATAGATTTGTAATTTATGATGGAGCATTCATGCGTTGATCGGTTTTAAATTTAAAAACATTTGTAATGCCAAAAAATTCAATCTTAGTAACTTTTGTTAAAGACAACAATATATCCAGTAATAAAATTTTATTGGTTTTGGAGCTGATCACCGTTCTGTAATAAATGAAAAAGAAAATATGCTACTTTTTGAGTGTTTTTTATAGTATTGTAATAACTCTTAAGACAACACTTTAAAATTTAAATTGGCTAAATAAGAAATTTGTAACTTTTGTGTTAAAAATAAAGTGTTTTTGTATCTAGTACCAGCACTCAGGAGTTGACTATCACACAACTCTTCTTTTGCATGTTTTTTTTTTTGTTTTATAGCAGTGTTGCAGCACCTCTGTCTTATTTTTGTATGTTTTAGACTTTTCAATGTAACTTCATCAACAAAATCTTCACAACTATTGAGTTATTCGGTATAGGGAGATAGATTACTTATCATATTAAAAGTAAGAGAGAAAAATACGCTATATAGAAATAAAAATGTGAGGAAAACCTTAACAAAATGCACTGTTCTCAAAATTAATTCTTTATGGAGAAAAATTTGTTATAGTAAAGTTTGTTATATAGAAGTTCAACTGTATGTACTTTTCGCCTTTCGTTTTCTAATTGCATTTCGATTTTGTGACACCTGTGTATGTTCCACTAAACTTCAATACATGCGACATATCCTTGTAGTCCAGATACATAACCCCGTCATTGAGATGAATCACTAACCGTTTGCGCGCTTAACTGAAGTAGTTAGCACGTTGATTACAAAACCAAACGTACTGGGTTCGAACTAAGTTATACAAACACTTCGCATTTTCTTCTGATGTACAGTAGTGTATCTTTGTGTCAGTTGTTGGCGGAAGCTTTCAGTGACGAAGGCATAGTCACTGGTCACTGAACAGTAACGGCTTCAGCTGATACCAATCCTTCATCGGTATGTGTAGCAGCAGCTTAGTAAAATAATTACTAAAAATGGCTACTAAAACACATTTTCAAATTTGAATAAGTCTTCTTGTTAAAAAAAAAAGGCGCTGAAAACTGGTTTAAACAAAAAAACGTACAGGGTGGCACAAAAAGAGCTATATAGTTTGAATTCTTTATAACATTTTTAATTATTATTTTTTCTTTGTTTTTTTTCAGTTTTTTGTGAAGAATACTTGGGGAATCAATTACGAAACATTCGAAATGGAATCATGGCCATTACACCCGAAATTTTGCGAAAAGTTATGGAAGATATGCTAAAAAGAGCACGTATTTTATGCGCGTAGCAGAAAATGGACATCACTTACAGGATGAAACAAAGCTAATTGCAATAAATTCCCAAATAATATACTGTATTTAAAAAAAAAAAGTTATATATCATTTAAACCACATACCAGCTTTTGTGCCACCCTGTACAAAAAGCAGAGCTATAAGATAGGGAAGCTTTCCTATGTCTCTCCATTCACCACCTGTCATCTCTCTCACTATCCCGTTCCTCTAGAGTTTCAGCAAGATTAACAAAAAAACTATTGAAATTTAATTGCTTTCAGAATGTCAATTATAAAAAAATCAAATCAGGAGCGCGATCATTTCGTGAATCTTAATTGTCCAGACGATTGTAGGAGTAAAATTATATAGTGACCCGCACATTTTAACGATTGTTGAACGAGTAAATCGTTGTTTATAATATTTTTGGGAGTGATTTTGATGTTTGTTCTATGAGTGTTATTTATGTTACTTCACAATCGTCGTTTAAGAATTCTCACGACTATTGGAAGATCGTTCTTTCACTACAATGGTATGATAATCCTTTGACTGATTTTGATCATAGAATAAGTTTCAGGACTTTTTTGTAGTTGGAGTGTAATACTCTTACACGATTCTTTTCGATTCCTCGTAAACGCTTCGTATGGAAGAGTTACCGTTATGACACAATTTCTCTCGTTGTAGTCAACATGTGGGATCGGAAAACCACTTCGCTGTCTATTAATTTAATCATCCGCCCAGATCGAGGAAGCGTCTTCCAGGATTACAAATTCTAGCTGTGTACCGATCAATGAGCAACTTAACTGCTAGGATATGGTGCGTATGTGTATAAGCCTTTCTACTTAACTGCCATAAAGGATTTCAGATTACGATCTGGCACTAGTTGTCAGCCATTGGAGGGAAATAAACAATTGCAAAAAAATAGAATGTCCAGAAAATTCTCAAATTGCCACAGTGACTGACTTGATAAACAGATTTAACCAATTATGGCCAATATTAGTGTGAGCACATGTGTGTTTGTAGTATATATTTATGGATTTCTATTCTATTTGTGTGATTACTTACAAAATAGCAGTTCTCATTAAATCTCGCCTGCAGAGTACGCATTACAGCATCTTCTGTGAGTGGCCCAGACAGATGTATTAGATCTTCTAATTCGTAGGGTTGCTTATGTTGTGAATTGCCATTGGAAGAGTTATTCAATTGATTTGCGTACTGATTTGAACGATTAACATTGTGAATGTTGCCAACAATGTTGGAATTGTTGAAACCCATGGGCAGGGTAATGATGCCATGACATGGATTCAAATGTTTTTGTATGGGAGTGAAAGGCAACTGTGTGGGCTGATGTTGATGCTGATACGGATGTCGCTGGTGTTGATGCTGTTGATGTTGTTGTGATTGCTGATGATACGATGTTTGGTGGTGGTGGTGATGATGATGCTGCTGTTGTTGTTGTTGTTGTTGCTGCTGCTGTTGGTGTTGTTGTGAGTGTGTTGTATGATGAGTAGATGATCGCATTGGCAGAGTATTCGAGTTGTGGGTAATCGATGTTGTCGCTGGCATAACAGGCATTACAATTGAATCCATAAAATTATGGGCACTCGAAGAAGCTGTAAAAGAGAAAAAAATTGATTAGGAAAATTAAAAAAAGTATATAGTAGTTAAATTTCAGTCAACAGTAGCAACTATCAACATAACCTGGCTTCTGTACTACAACAGAAATATAGTTTTTTAATTAAAAACTTAATTTACTTTTTATCTATTTTCAATTTTGAAGAAAGATTTCGCAGCCAAGACGATACAAATAATTATAATCTGTAATATTTAATTTGGAAGAACAAATTTGGAAAAAATAGATTATTGTAACTAACAAGTGAAAGGTCACTTTAGGGTAGCATGTGTCACACTTAAGAGTTATATTCAGGACTATAACAACGACAGCAATTTTCTTAACAACTTAACAAATGTAGAACAATTTACAACAGCATTTAAAGCTGATAAATAATTAATTAACATTTATTTTACTCTAATTAATATGTATGTTAGTAAATGTGTTATAAAATAAATAATAAACTCCTCTTATATACAAAAATAATAAATTAATATTTTACCTTTCTCATTGATTTGATGGGGCAAAGGATGTGGTATGGATGTATTTCGTGATGAAACAATACCCGATGTGGATGTTGAATTATGTGGCAAAGTATGACTAAACAAATGATGTGAGTTCTACAAAAATAAAAACGACAACAAATAGGAAAACAAAAATAAAATGTATTAGTAACTACTTAATATGATGCAATGAGTTGATTAAATGTTTAATAGATATGACAATAAAATATAATACATGATTATTCGCGTCTGAACAAGAAGGTGTAAATCATCACAGGAATAGTTTGTAATGCACTTTTGACTTTTTCTTGTTTCCTTGTTTGTTTCCTTCCAATGAAGCTTTTTCAATAGCAGTGTGGATCAGCTGAGGTTGATGATGGTTGATTGCTCATTACGTTAAGATTAAGGGGTTTCCTGGATGTCACCCATTATTGTCCACATTAATGAAAAAAGGTTCAAACATAAATATAACAGGAAACTTAAAGCATTGCTCGTAAAGCAGTTCAGTGTGCATATATTTCCTGTTCGCATACATCGGTAATCTTCTACGAGAGGTAGCTCAGCTTAATTCCGGCTAAATATACGGTTTATACAGTGAAGCCGCTATGCGGATATACGCGTAAGTGCAAACAATTAAGTTTGGTAAAATAAATTTGAGCATTTGTAAATTTAATAAACAAATCAGCTACTTTAGCTGATTTTTTCTCATCGAGCTGAATGTTATTGTAATTTTTCTAGTTTTCATAATTGTCCAATTTTAGCGAATTTTAACTTGCAACGATCATCAATAAACCTGCTGCATGATATCACACTTGCATACTTACTTTGTTATTATTTAAAACAGATGTGGCAGTATTGCTATTAATTACGGATGCTGATGTATGATTATTAAGATGTTGCTGTGATTGCTGCGGTTGTTGTTGTTGTTGTGGCGCTTGATAGTGGGATTGCTGTTGTTGTTGTTGTTGCGAATGATGCTGATGATGATGAAATTGGGCGGTGTTAGTGCTTGTTAAATTGACATTATTACTACAATTATTGTTATTATTGTTATTGTTGGTAGTGGTGGTAATGCTATTGTTGTTATTGTTGTTGCTGTTGTTACTATTACTATTGGTTAATGTTGAGAATATCGAAGCATGTTGGATTTGACTTTGCTGTTGCTGATGATGTAATTGCTGCTGTTGTTGATGCTGCTGCTGCTGCAGTTGTTGCTGTACGAAGTTATTGCCGCTTGTAGCAAAATTGTTAAATTGATTGTTACTATTGTTCGTAAGACTTAAATTAATATTGTTATTACTATTGTTTTTTATATTTAAATTTGGACTTGATGCATTTAATTCGAGACCCGCTGTTAAAGGGCCCAATTGCTGTTGTTGCTGCTGTTGAGATATAGTTGTTGCGTTGCCATTTGATGTTGTTATTGCAGTTGCACTTTCGCCTTGATCCACATGCAAACGATTTCGCAATGTGACTAATTCAGTACTGAGACTTTTGAGTCTTTGTTGTAGATGTACAGCCTCATTGGAAGATGAGGCGTCTGCAAAAGATTTTTTAAGATATAAATATTTATTACTTTTTAACAATTTTCAAGCCCACCGAGATGGAAGAACTGAAATTTATTTAAAGACTAAAATATAATATTTGAAGAAAATTATGTCAGACATTTGTATTAATAAATGATTTTTGCAACAGTAATAAAGCTTTTATCAGTATGCATCTGTCAGGTCGAAATTATTAATATTATTTTTGTAAATGTAAAATATTTATTATTAAGAAACTTACAAATGGATACATATGTATGTATATACATCTATGCGTATTTACATAAATAGAATAAAAAAATCAATAATAAATGATTATAAAAATAAATCAACGTATGGACCGATGCTTAAGTGTTTTCATTCTTAAGTGAAATTAAAGAAAGTTAAAAGTTAAAACTAAAATAATTGAACAACATTGCTTTGCAAGCGTGCGTGTCACAATAGATATACATAAATAAAACTGTACTCTAAATATTTCAATTAAAATGTTGTATAAAATTCTTAAAATCGAAATGTTGGCTAGTGCTCATTTATTACAATATAAATTTTCAATAATATAAATTATAGTGCATAAACATTGAAAGGATAAAAAGAGGTGAGCTAACACCTACGCTCACACGGAGGACACGGCGAGAGCAATCACTGGAATAAATATTAGTATATCTACTGACAACCCAGCTGCAATTATGGTCTTGACTTCAAAGACACCATCGTCGAAGCTGGTCACGATGTGCAGAGAGACGGCCAACTTGGGTCCCGTTGTGTTGCCGAAGCAGAACGGACCGTCGTCCCATTTTAGTGGTCGGCAAACTATCCCGAAGCCCGCATAAACAAAACTGAGGCCGGTCCACAGGAATGGTCAGCGAACTGTACTTTGGGTGCCGGGCCACTGCAGTATTCATGTTGTTCCCAAATGGCTGATGGACACTGGCTTTTGGGAAGGCATGCCGATCGCCTTGGAATAGGTGAGAATACAATGCAGAAGCTGTGGTGAGGACGATAGTGAGGAATCAGTTTTCCATCTATTGAGCGCATGCCCGGCCTTGAGTAGGGGCAGAAAAAGGACGCTGGGAGCTTCGAACATTTCATATTGGTGGATATAGTTTCTATCGGCGTGATACAGTTCTTGGATCTGTGCTCACTACTGCGATGTTTACATTCACTAAGGAGGGGATTTCTAATATTCAAAAGATAAGTAGGGAAAAAAGTGTAAAATGGGTAACACAGTATTTTTGAAAATTTTATATGGGAAAAACTGATTTTTGGTTACTTTTTATGCACTCATAAATCTGTTAATGTAGTTCATGTAGAATAACGCTTTCCTCCGTATTTTTTCTTGTAGAAAAAAAATTTGTGTTTTCTTTCTTTTTTGTGAAATTCGAACATACATACAAAGGGTGAAATTGTACCTTGGTACTTTTCTGCCATTTAAATAATACTTATGTAGGTAACTTGTTTACTATTTTCATTCACCCATATGATATAGGTATCGAATTAAAGGGATTTTTCAGAAGCGATCATAAAATATAATGAATTCTCTGCAAGCACAATATGGAGAACCAAATGGCGTATCCAGTGAAAGGTATTTATGAGCAAAGAACTCAAAATCAAATGAAATCACATAACATATCACATTCCTGATATGGGTATCAAAGTCAAATAAAATCAAATGAAAGGTATTTTTGAGAAGGAAACTAAAAATAAAGTGGAAAATAAATTTTCAGAAACTTATAACCATAAATTTTTAAAAATATAATTTTTGGAAACGGATCTTGCAATTTAAAAAAAAGTGTTCTTTCGAAAATTTTACTTTTTGGGAAAGTACTATTTCATAAAAGTACTTATTTCAAAAAGCACTTTTTGGAAAAGATACTTTTTTTGAAATGTACACACTTTTTATGAAAATCAATATGTATAAAAAGTGTGCGACATTAGACTAATTGATGTCGGTGTAGCAAAGTGCAACGGTTTATAAAGAAAGCAAAAAATCCGTTTTTACGGAACTTGGGTAATTTGATAATAAAAGTAGCAGAAATAAAAGAAAAAGTTTATAATATTTGCGGAAGTTACTGTTTGTTTATTTGCAAGTTAAAATAAACAATTTACATTAAATAAAAAGAGAAACCCATTGCTTTTACGATTTTAAGTGATTTAGTTTTTGTACATCAAAAACCAAATCAATTTTTAGTTTAAATTTAAATGAAATAAGTTTTCGGTTTTTAAGTGAATTTCCATTTATTTTAAATTACAGTTCAAGTTAATTTTATGTACAGAATATTTTGATTGTATGCTAATTTCACTGGCTATTGAACAAATGCAATTTTGGTTCACCTATAGGAGCATGCGTAATATCAACGGTAGATACTTTTATCCAATGTACGTTAAAACATAGTATACATATGGAATAAGTTGGAAATAAATCCCACCAAAACTCTTACAAACTATTAAAATGCAAAATAAAATTATTTTTGAGTTTTTCGAATTTATTTTGATTTGGCATGTTTTATGTTAATTAAAGCAAATAATTTGCAATAAAAATTACTGAAAATTAAGGGAATTTAAAAATAAGTAAATAAAAAAAATGAACAGAAGTGTTAATGACTGGTTTTAGTTTCAGTTTTAAAAAATCAAAGTTGTAAAATACAAATGAACATACATAAATATAACCATTTTGAAATTGTTAATTTTCTGATCTCACAATAATGTAAAAATGGTGCGATATCACGGGAATGTACATACAGGTTTCTTTAACTTTTGATAATTTGCAGCGCTAATCGGTACGTTGCACTACAGCGACTATTTTTTTCACACTTTAAAGTGATCTAAAAATACTTTGAGTGATCTCCCGTTAAGGTGGAAACTTTTTCAGGTCCCACCAATTCATCCAATTAAAGCCTATAAAAATCTATAACTTTAAAAATTTTAAGCAAAATATTCAAAATATTATTTTATTTTCAATAAAATTCCAAAAGAATAAAAAAATGCACCAAATTTTCTTTTCTTTTTGTAACCTTTTGTGTGTATATGTATATTTCAGTTGGTTTTTTGTTAGAAAAAAAGCCAACAGCACAAAAACATTTAAAAGAAATAAAAGATTTCGGTTGTGGCTGCAAAAAAAAAAACTTGTTTGTGTCAGATTTTGTATTCCAAGCAACATTCAGCCAGTTGAGTTCGAAAATAAATAACACTGAGTCAAAAGAACTCTTAAGTGAGAACAGCATCCATCCAAAGCAACAATTTAACAACAATTTAACTTGTGGCTACCAAAGTTGTTGCCGTTGGTTTTATTGTTGTTTTGATTTTACTATACAAGGTATATAGTATATATGTACATACATATGTATGTATTTGTGTGCTCAAATTGAGCACACGCTAGATACAGCTTTTGTTGATATGTTGAAACAAGTATTCCCGAAAAAACATCATTACCGCATTTTATATCGTAGCGATACTCCAGTAATTAAAACCAACAACAACAACAAAGTTCAAACTTCAACCATCCTTACAAAGAAAATTAATATCTAAAATAATCTATCATTTTCATAAATGATCAAGGTCTATCGACTTGCTTAACTAAATTTCTCTACGTCGCAATCTTTGAAATTTTCTGGTGAAATGCATTTTCGACACACAATTTCACCCAATCATACAGTGTCTAACTGGCGGAACGAACCATTTTTCAATTGTAATGGAAACTCTAAAATCTCAGGCACATGTCTTTAGTTGCATGTTACAAAGTCCAATTTTCTAACACAACTTGATTTGCCTGTGCACAATTGTTGTGAGGAATTTAAGGTTGTTAATTGTTTTTCTCTTTTTTGAACCTCAACATTAACCAAGTTTGTCATCCATCCCAGTTTTGTTTTAGCTTCTCTAGCCTGAGGGATTTTTATATATAAACATATATATGTATGTATGTATGTACATACTTATTTATAGAAAAAGAAAACCATAAATAGAAAAAGAAACATTTCACCAAAAAATTACCAGTTAGTTGGGTTTCTTAAACAAACTGACTAGTCATTAAGCTTTATTTTTACAGCGTATCCAGCTAACAACAAATCAAACATAAAACAAATGTTCCCAACAACAAACCAAGCCTATAGCGAAAAAGCAAAAAATAAAAAAATGTTTTGGCATCGTAATGAAACCAGAAATAGGCTAAAAAAATATAAATAAATAAACCAAAAATCATAAACATGATAAAAATTTTGTGCCACTTGCCCAGCCCGATGGGATAAGTGAATTTCATCTGAATTAGAAGAAAATATTTTCTACAATTTAAAGCACTTGCTTAACTATTATTAGTATTTGAAATGCTGCCTAAAAAACTAATACAGTAGAGACCCGATTTGCGTAGTTAATGAGGACCGAGGAACTACAACGCAAATATAATAACTTTTTTCTATAAAAATCCGATGAGTTTTTATTTACTTGGTCAAAAATTTAGACATTAACAGCTGTATTCATAAAAGTTTTCTAGATTTTAAAAATTGAATTTGGTATGGAAATTTTTTTATTAAAACTTTTATAAATCAAAACACATTTTAATGAACTAAATAAAAATTAATGGATACGAATTAAAAAAATCAACAATCCCTCATCGTTAATTTTTTGGCAATCTTCCACTGCTTGAACCAGATATCACCGGCTGTCTTTCTTCTTAGGATTTGTATTATTTTCAAATACATAGATCCTTACGTACATATATATGTATATATATTAGAGTGGGGCGATTACTATGGAAGGAAAAAAATCTTAATGGGCGCTTCGCGTTTCTAATTCTTGGGATTGTACTAAGCAAAAAAGTCCACTAGACCATACGTCTACGGTGAAAATCGAGCTTCTCCATTTTGACTTGATCAGACTTTTGTCACGTTTTTTTTTGATATTTTGGCCTATAACAGCCAAACCATTGAGATTTTCGATCCAATACTAAGACAAAAATTGTAGCCAAGACAATAGTTAAGAACTCTCTAGTACATCGCAAAAGCATTGGAACGCTCCTTCAGGCAGTTTTGGCCTTGTGAAAGTGCAAATTTTTCGTGAAAATATTGATATATTACCATTTTCAGTTGTTCATAGCGCTAATCATAAAAATGTTCTATTTCTTACTTTTTATTCTATTTTTTTAATTATTCTATTTATTTTATTTCTTATTTTTTATTCTTCTATTGTTTTCAGTTCATTTGATGCATTTTTGTTAGTTTATTGTAAAAAAACATAATATTTTTGGATAAAAATGAGAGCCAGGATAATCACGTCCGGCGCGACGCAGGGATCTGTGCTGGGTCCAGACCTATGAAATATACCCTACAATGGGATATTTGATGTAGAGATGTCCGAGAATACTCTCCACGTGGTTACGAGGACGCCAGTATGGCGGTCTTCTCGGCGCCGGATATAGATGACTCTAGGGATGACTCATGATTAGGACTCGGGTGTGGCTTGAGGATCACGGCCTCGAACTGGCCGGGAGAAAACTGAGGTGATGCTGATGACGGAAAGTCATATATCACTCGGCGTCGGCATGCAGATAGGGGATGTGTCTCTGGTTACTCAGAGGGCGAAAAGGTATGTGGGCGTGAGACTCGATTGCAGACTTACTTACTGGGCCCAAATTTGGAATGTGGCGACTAAAGCGGCAAGGATATCTGGCTTGCTAAAGCAGACTAATTATCGGCGGGCCGACACAGGGTGAGAAGAGGCTGATTATGGCGGTCACGAATTCGATCTTGCTGCATGGGAGTGAAATTTGGGGCTACCAAATGCAAGGTGCTCGACGCGGTACAGCCGGCGGCGACCCTTAGGGTTACTCCGGCTTACCGCACGTCTTGGGCGCTGCAATCTTGGTGATTTGTGGGGAGATACCCATAAACCTTTTGTCGCACGAGCGGAGAGAGAGGGAACTTAAGGGAGAGGGCCCTGGTGTTGGTGCTATGAGGCTGGGACTTTAAACTGTCCAACGGTAACAGGTGGAAATATGGGTTCGGAGGAAATTTTCGGAGCTTAATTACTTCCTGATAAAATTTCTCTCGGGCCACGGGGACTTTCAGAAGTACCTGTACCGCATGTGCAGGCAGATGCTCCCTGAAATAGAATTTTTTGTAATAATTATCATTAATTTTTTGGGCCCTTTTTAAATTATTTGTGTTTTTTTTTACAATTTAAAGTTCTATTGGGCTTAAAAAAACACCCTTTGTAATAAATATTAATTTTATAACTGCTTTATAAGATACATAAAGTGTTCACAAAAAGATATTCATGGGGGTTCAATTCTAAAGATGGCTTACGACATCTTAAGATTCGCCGTCTAACATTTTTATATAATTATTGCTTATCAAAAACAAAATATACATAACATATCATTAATTAATTTATGATTAATGAGCAGGGTCATTGTAATTTAAGCTGATTTTGTTAAAAACAAATTTAGTCTTTCGGTCTGTTTACCTAGTTAATGCTTAACATGTTAATTATTCTTTTAACTTGGAAATATAAATTTGAGAAAAAGTTTTCCAATAATAATGATAGTCGTAATAATTAATTTCGACAACCGACGATTATCAATATAAGCAGTTTGAAATCCTTAAAGCCTTCTTATCATATGCACTATTTAAGTTATACTACGTATAATCACGATGGCCAGTGTGTAAATTGCATATATACTGTGGTTATTGAGGCTACTTTTGAAACTATTTGAGTTTTCTGTAAAAACGACCTGTTAAAAGAACAAAAACTGTGACAGCACTGGTATCAGCAAACAATTTTCTGTTGTTTATTTATTTTATTATTATTTAATTGGTTTATAATTTTATTCCAGTTATTTTTTTCTTTTTTCTATTAACATTGGCAGTTTTAAAAAGAATTAGATTTGTTTACTTCGATCAATACGTAACAACTTTTTTTATCACTCAGAGTGGCCTTTAAAAATTAATATTTTACTACTGGTTAAACTTAAATCTATTTTTCTTAATTTTTTTTATCGTAATTTAGTTCTTTAATAACTGCATTTAATTTAATTCGGATTTTTCTAAAATAGTTTGGAATGATTTGTAACTACAACAATTAAACAAAAATAATATTAAAAAAAAAAATAACTACAAATGCGAAAATAATAAAAAAAATAATTTTAAATAAACTTGAATATTTTTTACAAAATGAAAATTATACAAAAATGTTTCAAACGAAAAAGTAAGTTATTAGTGAATAGAATAAATGAATGCAAAGTTCTACAAATAAACATATTTATACAGTAACAGTTGATAAATGATTGTCAATAAGACAGACAATAGTTAAATGGAAGTTCTATTGAATTCCGAATTATTAAAAGTCTTTCATTTCGAAACTTACCTTGCAACTTCTTCTCCGTCTCCCAAAATTTTTGTAATTCCGTAAAATATTTATCCAGTATGAAGACTTTTGAAAGGCCTAATGTGGCCATCGTTAATCAACATTTGTATTTGTAAAATCGTATTGATAAATAGTGAAACATCGAACACTTTATTTCTTTAATACAGCTAAAGTAATTCAATATTGTATATTGGCATTACTTTGCAATGTGCATAGTTTAAAACAAGAAATCCAATTAATTTTATATTCAAGTATGTACTTCATTTTCCTTTTTATATGAATATAAAATACTACTGTAGGTACATATGTAGCAGATTTTTTCACTTTTGTGTTATGTATGCACGTTAAAATTTAAACTTGACTGTGTAAATTTCAATATAAAACGAACATGTTTAAATAATTGTTCAATTCTTTCTTAAAATTTCACATTTTTCTCGTATTTAAGGCACACGGAACAAGTTGTTGCACGGATTTGATGGCTGTTTCAACTGGAAAATAAACCAGTACAAAAAAGATGTACAAAAACTAAACGCGTTATTGAATTTTGAAATTCTTTTGTTTTTGGCAACATCACCATTTTCATTGTTGCTCAATTTTTTTTATTTATTTTAATAAAGATTTTAATTTAGAATTTTTTTGCGATTTTCTTATATGCATATGCATATACTATATGTATTTATGTACATACATGTGTACGAGTATCTGTGTACTTACGAGTATTTCTTGGAATTATAAAATTCGGATATAATTTTTTTTCTCTTTTTGAATGTGTTGTATAGAAATGATCGTTTTGTTATGTTTTTGTAGTTATTGTTGTTTTTGGTTCTCTCTGTATCTCTTTTTCCTACAATTGCTGTTATTTATTGTACCAAGAAGGCAAAGTACCAATCCCCAATTCTATTTATCCAGCGTTGCCATCTTCCAAATTATTATTTAAATTATTCAATATTTTTCCCTAGCTTTAAAATTTTGCCAGACATACATATCGTTCGCTGAAATGCAAAACTACGCAAATAAGAAAAATTTCGAAATTGAATTTTTTATCATATCAGAAAAATGCATGGCGATGGCTGAAGTCGTCTGCACGTTGACTACAAAACCATAAAAGTCCTGGTTTGATCCAAATTTCAGACTAAATCATAAAAATATTTGGCATTTTTCGTCGCCTCTAGTTCCAACACAATGCATCGGACGTGTAGCGGTCATCCCCTGAGTGCTGGTTTAAGAAAAAAAAATATTTTATAAGCGAAAATCCAAAGAATGTAACTACAAATACGTGCATTATATTAAAAAGGGGTTTCGATATATTTTTCAAACAATAAACTGGTTTTATGAATAGAATATATGTACATACTTATGATATGTTTTGAAACCATATGTTATAAGCGATGTATTGTAACAGAAATTATGATTTGTTTAATCAAGATTTTTGTTTGGATTAGAAGAGAACCGGTTGTTGGCACACGCAGATGGCCATGTTAACAAGTAATTTAACAGGAATAAGGCAATACGCACCATATATTGGTTTTCGTAAATTTTCAGTATTAGAAAAATTGCAGGCTTTTTTGATCTCAGAATTTTTAACCTATCCTATTTTAATTATGTCTATAATTTTATAATGCAGAATTGAAATTATTACATATTTATACATTCTATGTACTATATTTTAGAATTGCAATTTTTTGGGTACTGCAATGTTATTCATGATTAAAATGAATAACATGTGAACAAATATTACAACACATACTTCATCTGGCAACACTTCTATCCCAACTTTAAAACAAATAACAACTACTACTCCAATGCAAGAGCGTTGGTACATTAAAATACATTCAGATACATACAGATTCAAACTCTCAACACTCTCAACACCACTAATAACAAAAACATAACAACAACTATAATAGCAGCAGCAAAACAAATCTATAAGACCAACAACAAACACAACAAAAGATACCTTTAAGGTATCCACATAAAACAAGATTTGAACTTTTTTTCCTTTTATTATATCTTTTTCTTATTAAACTTATTTCTTTGCTTAACTAAGCTTAAGCCAACAAATTTTTCTTACATATGTATTTATATGCGTACATACATACATATGTATGTACATGTATATTTTTCACTTTAAATAAAATATATTATTTTTATTTTGCATGCTAACGCGATCATTGATTTAATTACATTGTATTAAACAAATAACTAATTAAAAATGAGTTTAGTCAAAACTATAACAGTTTACTATTGGGAAAATGTATATACATTTTTTCAATTATTATTTCGCACACCATTACCGTTTACAACGTCTTGATACTTCAAATGTTCTGCAGGAACTAAACGTTGCTTAAAAATAAGAAAATTACCTATGTGCCTCCAAACGCAAAGAAAAAGTATTTTAATATATACCCATTTTGTACTCGTATCTCTCTACGTCTCTTTTGTTATATATTTTTGTATGTTTTCTAAGCCGGCTTAAACTCTGTTTGTTTTTTTATTCGTTCAAGACGAAAACAAACAGGTGAGTTGGATGTTTGACAATATAACATTTTCATATTTAACGGTTTTGTTAATGTTGGCCATCTTGTTTTGTTTTGTCGTTACTATTTGTTTTTTAAAATCAATATTGTATTTGTGTAGCCGTAAACTATGCCATACTTTTCATACATATTTAGATTTACCATGGATTTGTACAATATCCAGTCTGCACTGCAATGGTGTAGTAGCCAGCGTTGCCTCGACCAGAAAATTGTTGTAACCAAAATGTAAAAAAAGATTACCCGAATGCTAAAGAAGTAACCAACAGTTTTATGTAACGAGTGTTTCAATAAACCGTTTCATTTTGAATAGCCCGCCATTAATAAATAACGCTTTATAACTTTTAAAGTTTCTATGAAAATGAAAAAAAGTAATGAAGCAATTTGAAAGGTCAAATAATTCTAAATAATTTGAAATTATAAGAATTTTTGAATTTGCTCTCACCGTTCATGAGTTATATAATTTTTAAGGTTTGTAACCGATGAATATTAAATAAAAATTCAGTCTTTTGTTTTTCTTAATTTATAAACCACCTACCCTACTATACCCTCTGAGTTTCTTCGCTCTTTCCTGTACACGGTCGAGTAACTTCAAAATAGTCTTTGAAGCACCGGCCCATACATGAGAGTTGTATTCCATTATCGGTCGGATGTAAGCGGTATAGTGAGGAGATCAGATGGTGTAAAGTATGTCTTATACCGTCTTAAAAAGCCGAGGCACTCGAATGCTTCCTTTGGGACCTGAAAAATGAGCTCAGTCCATCGAACATCACACTGAATTTTTATGCCTAGAACATCAAGAGCTTCTGATTCCTCGATGTTTATACCACCCATAACTACAGAGGATGCAGCGTAATCGGGCATGCGTCGATGCGTAAGCATGCAGCATTGGGTTTTTCGAGCATTTAAATCGACCCTGTTCGCGTGACCCCATTCTGGTATTCTCGTGAGGTCACCATTTAGCGAATTCTTCATATTCTGCCTCGTCGCCGCGATCATAGTTGGTGTTGGCCTACGATCAAAAGAATATGAATAGCAGATTCTGCTGTCATCTTAAAAAGAATGGATAGGGTTAGAAGTTTGTTAAAGTTCTTACGATTTAGTTCTATTGGTACATCGGGTATAAACTTTAAAAATGATATAACTCAGAAATTATTTAGAATTAATTGATCTTTCAAAATGCTTCATTAGATTTTTTTTTTATTTTCATAGAAATTTTAAAAGTTATAAAGAGTTATTTTTAAAATTTATGGAAAAATTTAGAAAAATCATAATGTAAGGTACCTAAATGAGCAAATTTATTGCCTAAACTTATATTTTTTTACACTCAGAAATAAAGCTTTGTTTAAATTGTTAACTCGAAAGTGAAGAAAATCGTGGTTTTTGACAAACTCATAACTTATATAAGAAGGGCCGACAAACCGGATTTTTTGCAAAACTTCGGCTTGTGCGACCTCTAAACCTTTTCCGAAATATTTAAAAAAAAATGTCAAAAATACTTGACCGCTTAAGCTTTCAATTTATGTTTGAGCACTCATGAACATAATAAAAAAATTTTTGGGACACACTAATGTACACATTGTACAAAAAATTAACCAATTTTGGTTAAAAGTAACAAGTACGGCAACGCTGGTCATAACCACAAATCCAAATTTCTTTGGAGAGCATGCAACAATCTCCTTCAGTTCTATTCAGTGAAGAATATAAAAAAATTTTATTTATATGGATCTGCCACTGAACAATATTTGTCCAATTAAGAAATTTAAATTTTTAGTTATTACCAGTGTTGTTAGTTGATTTTTTAAAAATACGTACGCATGCAAAAAAACCGATAAAAATACCTACGCATTGCATTGCATGTGTAGGGTCAGGGTCATCCCCTGAGTTCCGGTCCAAGAAAAAAAGAAAAATTGGGTAGCCACACCGATAGATGGATAGATGTATAATAATAATAATCTAATAATAATAATAATAATAAATAATAATAATAATAAATCTACTTACCCATAACTATAGCTGCTATATGATCTGAACTTTCAAGTCTTCTTTTCGGGAGAGTATAAATAGCAGAACGCTTTGTAAAGCGCTGAACTTCTTCAGAAGCTGTGGCGTCCATGGGTAAAGTTGGTAAACTTTTGGTGGAATTCTGTAAAAGTTTCGAAGAGGATTCAGTAGAAATTTTATCTGAAGAATCAATAGGGGTCTTCTTCTTTGAAATGCTTTTGGTGCAAGAGTGCTGCGCAGAAGAGGACGAAGAAGTCGAATTGCTACTGGAAAAATCAAATTTAAATAAATAATAAATTAAATTAAGTTTTGAAATTATAATTTGACTTACCTGACAGCTTTGTAATATTGACAAAAGAAGTCCGGCCGTATGCGATACCGTTGTATGAGAGCTTCACAAGTGCGCAGAAAGACAGGATTTGTGGATAGATCTTCAGTGATTGTATCATGATTAAGAGTTGTTTGATCAGGTAGTAATTGCGATAAGTCATATTTTCTATAATGTTTATCCTTAGATTGATAAGCGCTTGTAATATGCTCTTGTTCGTTCTGTATTGTATCGGTAGTGGCTTGCTCAGCTTGATACTTTGCTTTAGGTATCTTATACCCACAACTGATATTGCTATTGTTGACTGGATTATCTATACTAGTACTGCATGTTGAGTTGGAAAATTTTATTATGCTTTTAGTGTTCGCTAGTGCACTACAAACGCTTGGTTGCAGTACAGTTGGAAGACAACCTTCGTCCGACGTTTGAGTTGCTTTTGGAATATTTAAATTAGGTCTGGTTTTTACTCGTTTTTTGTAATCTTCATATGTTTCATCAGGGAACAACATATCATTTTGATTAATTTTATGACTTTGTCTAATAATAATCTCAAAAAGCTGGCTTAACTTTAAACTTGACTACTACCGTAACGGCAGACTTAACTGCAAATAAAAATTGGAAATAAAGCGGTTTAAAGTCATGGCATTCTAGGTGGTCTCAATTAGTTTTATTTTTGTTTTGGTTTTCAATGGTTCTAATGAAAAAGGTGTGTTTCTACTCGTAAAAATAAAATGTCATGCATCTTATATCAAATTACTTTTTGTGATTGCATTCATAGGCTTCATAATAGATGGAATAAATTTTTTATGATTATTAATCTTTTTGGACAAGTGTATAGGCTAGACACAATTAAATTTTATCATTTATAAAGAAATGTATGTTGCTTTTAAAGAAAACTGATAAAATAAAGTCTTTAAATAAAAGTAATTACAAGTTTAACTAAACCTATATAAATACATATTTCTAGAGCTGTAAACTACTCTGGTTAAAAATTAAATGTAACACGATTTGGAAAAATACTTTCTAACAAAATATGCATTTGAAATATGCAAACGGGCGCATATTAGACGATTTGGCTGCAAAATGTTCAAAATACTGAGAATTATACATTTGACAAACAATGAAAAAAAAAAGAAATAATTAGAATGCATAAAAAAATTATAAAAAAGAGTCTATTACGAGGCATAGATTTCTTTGCACGCGAGCGAAAGATCTTAATGGAACAGTTGTTCTGCAAACGTTGTCTGAACAACAACGTGATATGAATAACGATAGACTTCAGGAGCAAATTAATTTTAGAATTAGAAATTTGTTTAACACAGATTGTAAATAAAACGGAATATCGCAATTCTACTCAAGTGCCTGTGGCAGCCACGTGAACCAACCAACCAGATAGTATTTGAAATGAGACTGTAAATAGTTAAACTGTGGCATGGGGACAAGTCCCCTAAATAGAAATGAACTAACTCCTAAAATATTTTATATAGAGAACCACAACAGTAATTTTTTGGAACTTATTTCATTTTCAGTTAAATTTTTGTGGTCATAGTTAATTTTTTTTCTATTTGCGAGACCTAATTCATGTCTCTAAAAGTTTTGTATGGTGTACAATTTTTGGGGACTTGGTTCCATCTTTGCGAAATCAATTTATGTAGAATTTATTATGAACTAAGTCCGCAATGTCAATAATAAAGTAAATCGGCAAAAGATTGAGAATAAAAATTATATTTTCCTTCATCGGATGTGGTCAATATTTTAAAACTTTTTTTCCTTCATTTTTTTGAAGTTTTTTTTTAACATAAAATGCGTAACAAATTTATATAAATTTGTTTATTGAAATTTAAATTAAATAAATTTTGTAATCCTTTTTTTTACCTTATTTCTTTTAATAACAATTTATATATTATCTTTTAAGCTTAAAGGTTTGTTTTTATTTTTTATTTTTCTATTTCGATATTTCGTTAACCATCGGTTAACATCTTCAGGAAAAATAAAACAAACTTTTAAGCTTAATAGATAATATATAAATTGTTATTAAATAAATTTTGTTTGTATTACTACAGATTTTTGCGTACTCGGCCTCCGGTTGGGCTCAAAATCTTTCTGCACAATGGTATTTCCGGAAACGGGGATGCATACTAAAAATTTTATAATAAATATTTTCTTTAGTAGTCCGCGGGATCTCGAGAAATACCGTGCAGGAGGAAACCTTTAAGCCCCGTCAAAGGCCAGCTGTGCAAAAAATTTTTAATAATAAAAACAAATTTTATTCAATTAAAATGAATTTCAATATATTGTTTATTTATTCTATATTAAAAAATTAAAATAAGTGAGGAATTAGTTCATTTCTTGAATGGGTATTTTGTCGTTATATCAAGACAACTTTTTCATTAGGTTTTCTGTTAATTTTTCTTTGGGACATTAGTTCATTCTTTTGGGGAGTTAGTTCACTTTTAAAAATGGGGTGTTAGTTCATACAGCAACAAATAATTTTTCCAACTCATTTCACTTCGTTCATTTGAGGACTTAGTTCATTGCAAATTTAGTTCAAGGCGACAAAGGATTATACATGGACATATCAGCAATAAATAAAATACACTAATTGTGGATGCCGAAAAACTTGGAGAAGTTCAGAATGAAAATCAAAATCGGCATCAACGGGTGGCGATGGCTGAAGTAGTCTGCACGACTACAAAACCAAAAATTTTTTGGGTTCAACCCCATTTTCTGACTCATGAAAACATCTCGCATTTCTTTTTGGTCCATGAAAAAAAAATAAATAAAAATATAGATTTTGATAAAGAAAATTTAGAAAAACTATAAACAAAGAACGTGCAAAATCAGAGCTGTAAAATAATTAATTAAGCTTCACCTCCTGTAATTTCTATAACTATTCCTTTCCTATAGTTCCAGCACAATGCATCGCATGTGTAGGGGTCATCTCCTGAGTGCTGCTCCCAGATAACAAAAAAATAGCAATAGCGACAACTAATGACTTTTGATGCGAATAAAAAGTCGACAACTATTCGATTCAGAAATTTAAGTTATCCTTCCCTTGATAATTTTGCATTCTTTGTCTTACATAGAAAAATCGTATGTCTCATACACCCTCAAATTGTGACCATCTTTTATTTTTTGCTATTTCTTCTTCATTTGTTCAACAAATACCAGAATATGAGTTTCCATAAAAATGATTAAATTCCTGTTAAATCCATTGTGATCATTTCAAATGGAATAACACGTAATTCACGTTGTCTTGTTGGAGACACTACAGAACATACTAATTAACACTTCTCACTTATTTATTTATGTTGCATGAAACTATTTTGTATCAGTTGTTCACTTTAATAAAGGAGCTCAGAACAAAAGTAAGAAAAATACACAACTCGTTGGCTACTCGAAGCTCAATGTAGTCTCTATGTATTTTGTACCACTCGCAGATTCGCATGCAGATAGGATTCGTTGCCTTTGATTGTTTTTCAGCTACTGGTCGCTTGCATGTGATGCGAAGTGTATGGGCTATATGCTAAATATCATATAAACATTAAGGTGGCCCTTAGCTGTACGGGAATTAGTTTTGTTGTTAACTCTCAAACACCATTTAGTGAATATTGGTAAAAAAGTTTATCATGCCAACTTTTCAGATCAATCGGTTGGGGTTAAGACGTGCCGCAAGCCCGCTCAAATTTAAGAGAAACCATACAATTTAGAATTTTATCTCACAACTTCAAAAATATAAATTCTATAAAAAAATGTTGTAGGAGGAAAATGTTTCCTGTGAAGTTTTTTAAACATTTTTTGCCTTGACAACTTTTTACTAATTCTCATTCTTAGGAAAATTATTTCGGAAGTAATAAATAATCCTGCGTTATCAAAATTGTTATATACATACATATATGTTATTAAAATGTTTTTTTCTTTTGTATATTTTAATAAAAAAAATATGTTTACACAATATATATTTTACATATAGGAAACTAAATTTGAGCGGGCTTGCGGACGTCTTAACCCCAACCTATTGATCTAAAAATTTGACAAGATAATTTTTTAGGAATATTCACCAAACTAGGGGGTGCGAGTGCAAAAAAATCTCACTTTTAATTTTAAGTGTCACCCTAATATACATACGTGCATACAGCTGCGGTAAAATAATAGCAGTGCTTGTATATCTGTACAGTTTCTATAAAAAAAAACACGTAGCTTTTTTAGAATTTTTTAGTTTTTTTTTTTATTTTGTTCTATATTCCTATTCAACTATTTTTTCGAAAAATAATGATATTCCTAATTGAATTAATATAACTATAATGATAACAATAAGTTAGTAGCGCAGTACATTCGTTAAAATTTAATGTATTCACAAGGTTTACTTTCATTAAAATATTTTTGAATATTTATCTTTTTACTGACGTATTTATGAAAGTTTTTGTCATATATAAGAGGTTTACTAGACAAATTTCCATATAAAATTCAATCAATATTCCTTTTATAAATCTAAAAATTTTGTATGAATACTGCAGTTAGTATTGTTGCATTGTCTTTGTGGCGGTGTAGTTATTGATGGCAAGCAGTTAGCGTGTTAGCTCTGGAACCAGAAGCACCCGGGTTCGACTTCCAACACGGTCAATTCAAAAAGTTTTTTCTGAGTTTTCTCTGCTACAGCACCGCCCTTCGTCGGTATTTGAACAACAACACGTCAGCGAAGCAAATTAATAAATAAAATGGCTCCCTTGACCTTAAAAATAATGTATCAAAATTAATATCAGAGACGTCGCAACTTTGCTTTATAATGCACACGCAACTGCAGAGTTGTGCAAGAATCTTCTTCACGTTTCTATTCTCTACACTATGCCTCTCTCTATATAGTTCCAGTGCAATGCGTTGCTTATGTAGCGGATTTTCCCTGAGCATTGGTCCAAGAAAAAAAACATAAAATAATCAAATGATAAACTTCATATATAACAATTAATAAAAAAGTATCTTTGTATTGGAATAAAGCAATAAATAATTAAAGAATTGTTCAATGGTGTGGGAGCTACAGTATTTTCTAAAAAATTCAAAAAAAATAAATCGAAAACGCTTTGTTTTATGCCTGAGGAAATAGAAAGCCAGTTAAGGAAGGGGAATACCCCGTACGAAAAAGCAGCTTACAACTGGTTTTTAAGACAACGCAAATCTACCAGTTAGTAGAGAAGCGTTAAAGAAAAACAAAGCTCCATGAGCTGTTGCAAGAAAAGAGTGGTTTCATTGCCAGCGACGATGGTCTGTGGAGAGAAGCTTTCCTCTGATATTTTTGAGACTGCTTTAAATGAACTTTTTGAATATAGCGAACAGGCACCAAATTGTTCACTCTATGCCGACTCCACTGTATATAACTATATCTTCTGATATGTCTGTCAGAATCAATAGAGGATCTTATAATGTACTACTATATTATATCTCTTTAAATCACATTTTTTATATAATCACATCAATCACACATCTGAAATAATAGAAAACCTTTATGTAGTATTGTTTGTGGTGGTTTTTATACATAGAACTGAATTCTTCCGGTAGGTATTATTGTACATTTCCAACATGCACGAATATGTGCATTAATTAAAATATTACAAACTCCTACGTTGATTTTTACGGAGCTGCTGGTGATGATAATAGTTAAAGAAAAGAAAAATATATATTCATACATATAACTTTAACCCATAGAGTGCCACTTTGATTACTGATTAATTTATGAAAATTCAAAAACTGTATTCACCTTATACGTATGATTAAATTAGTTGGAAAATGATTTTAGCCACAATTGCATAAACTTATCACTGGTATACGGTGGCTCATTCTTCACGGCTGATCCATTAATTTATTTATTATGATTGCTATATTCTTATTAAATCACCTCTGTTGCAGTATTTTGACTTTTGTGTACCTAAAAAACGATCTTATTCATTCAACTTTTGCGTCTAATATTTTAAAATATATTTTCGACCCGCGCCGGGATTAATTGAAGCAAAAGTTTTTATTCGAAAAGAATTTTAATTATAACTTCTTTTTCAACACTTGTCTTAATTGTCATTCCATTGTTGGCGGCAATTATTTTAAAAAGATGGGTGAGAATCGCCGCAACAAGTACATGTAAGAAAACATTCATTGTTTAACGTTCATTGCAAAAGAAAAATAAAAATAAAAACTATTTTCGTACAGATAGATCATGGGGGTTTGTTCAAGCCATAAACTTTATTTCTTTAGGTGCAAACGAATGAGCGATTTATTATGCAGACACTTTTTTATGCATTTTCTTCTGCAACATGCTTATTTACAATTGTTTTTTAAATCTTTATCTTTCGATTTTTCCCCATTTTAAATGTTTTATTTATAAGTGAGAAAGTAATAAATTAAAAAATTGGTAACTTGCAATGAGTTATATCTTTTGTAATATTTCTGCTCTAGTTCACAAAATTATAACATTTGAACAAAAAATATATTGAATAAATAAATAAAATTTAAATTTAGATACTACGTGTTCGGGTTTATGGATTTATTGTGAATAAAGCTCTATTTATAACAGAGTAATAAGTGAACCGTATAATGAACACTTTGAGATCAACGGTTATTGAAAATACTGTGACGACGTTTTTTTTTACCACACACACAATCTGCGAAGCTTCTTCGCTTGCCTGCAGAAAGCATCGAGGGTCTAGTCGAGGCGGTAATCAGTCCTAGATTTATAGTCCAATGCTCACACATTAGGATACGGCAGCAACTAAATTATTAAAAGTTATTACTTCTAAACAGCAACTGTTTGTGAAGGCATAGTCGGCAATTCAGCTACTCGTCATAATGGTTTGACCAAGTAAGCTTTAATCAGGTATCACGAAAAGCGCAGATGCTAAATGTTTACATTACTGAGAGGTGTCAATGTTTGTTTATAACTTGCACTGTGAGTCAGTATTTGTATACAGAGAAGATTAAAAATGGTTTTGATTACCAAAATGATTGAAACAATTAAAATAATGCCAAGAGCAATTGTAAATTATAGATCTTTAATTTAGAGCTTCATTATGGGATAAAATGACGGGGCATATTTTCTCGTATTCTATTAATAAAAAATAGTAAATATGCATATATAGCTAATAATTTACATCTACTGATAACCACACAGTGAACAAAACATGAGGACAGCATTCTGCTAGTGTTTGTCAGTGTGATTTACAATTTATGTCTTTAGGTTAGTTTGTTTCTTAGTAACTATCACGGGTAACTTTGATTAACTGGTATGTTATCGATTAATAGCCTATTTAAAATTAAAAATAAAATTAACTAATTGCAATAAATGTTTAATTTTGCACCTATCGTTTACGAAAATTGTAATAATTGAAAAACAATGTTTTTTCTATTACTGACATTTTCAGTTTTGATTAAATATATATGTATTTTAAAAAAAAATTTTAAACTAAACAAAGTGTTTCATTGAATCAATCAATTGTTTGACTAATATACAAATTTTAAATTCAAAAATCATTCCCATCCGTCTATCACTCTTTCTAGTCTTAAGTGACAGTAAAAATTCATTGATTAAATTAATTTATATACAGATTGTATATTAACCAAAAAGCAATTAGAAAGTTAATTCGAAAAAATATTTTTTCCATTTTTATTCAATTAAAAAATAATTGTATTAATTATTAACTCCGAAATCTAGTGCATGAGCATTAGTCTTATCAATATGAGGTATTATGAGGAATATGGAGGTGAGGGTTCGATTCCCGCCCTGGCCCTGGGTGTTTCTACAGACAAGCTATAATAGCTTCAAAGAGTTTGTGTTGTATAAAAAAAAAAAAAAAAATTTTATTTCAATATTATATCAAACATCAGCTATATTTGAAAAAAACCACTTATAATTTTTTTGTGTGCATGTGTGCTATATCTCCGTGTGTTATTTTTACAAACCCAGACAAATGAATGAATTTGACATATCGCTATATGATTTATCAACAAAATGAGTGGGTTTTTTTGGCGTATTAGTTTCGTTGGAGAACTAGTGATACCCGATTGAAGTAAAATTTAACAGACATTGCTCAAAAACTTCGGTACATCAACCGTCATTTATTGGAAAGTTCTTTAAAATCCTATATGCATATCTTCTTACTCACACTTTATAATACGAGAGTTATATTCACATATTTTGCCTTCAAAATGACTTGACATACAAATTATTGTAAAAAAAACAACAACCTTTCAAAGGCGCACTAGCAAGTAGTTGCAACTAAACACATTGACAGTTTATCTCAAACTAGTTTTATAAAAAAAATGTAGATGTAATTTAATCTTGAATAAAAACTTTTCCTTTCATCAAACAAATAATAGTGCATTTGTATTTATAAATTATGGACTTCTAGCACGCAACCTTGTGATAAGAAATAAAAACATTCGTCTAGTGGAATAATATTTTTGAATCGCTGTTTGCTAACATAAAGATGTTCTAAATAATGCACATACTTTTTTAATATACAGTACTAGCTCGATTTTCGCAACCCGCAAAAATCAGGCCTGTTGAAATTAACTCCCGAAAAGTTGAAAACTTGATTTATTAAAACTTGAGGAATTAATTATGAAACATTAGAAATGAAATCATGGCCATTACAGCCGAAATTTTGCGAAAAGTTATGGAAGATATGCTAAAAAGAGCACGTGTGTGCGTAGCAGAAAATGGACATGACTTACAGGATATAATATTTAAAAGCTAAAAAAATCCTCAATAATATACTGTATTTAAAAAAAAAGAAATTATATAATCGCATAAATAAAACCATTTAAACCATATAGCTCCTTTTGTGCCACCCTGTATATACGAGTACTTATGTATGGATTGTAAGTATCAGTAAAATGTTTTTGCGACAGCTCTAACGGGCCAGATATCTTGATAAATATGATCACTCTGATAAACCAACGTTTCAAATCAAGACACAAATAATGTAAATAAATAAAATGTTATCATTATGCGTTTATTGAAATTCTTTCTTGAAAATAGTTGCAGTTAAAAAGACTGTAATGTAAAACATTTTGCCCGTTGCACAAATCGGGCGAGCTCGCTCTGTAATATAATTTATAAAGAAATGTATGAGTTTTAATCCTAAATAAACATATGCATGAAATGAAACATTAGCTGAAATAAATACTGAACAATATATTTCGTGCAAAAAACTGTAGCTCAGCACTGAAGTTAGATAAGTCTTCACATTGGTTTTAAGAATTATCTCCCACGATTTTATAACCCGTAACCCGAACTCTTATTTATACTATATATAGTTATTTAATGTACCCTGAGACATGGCAAATTTTTGTTAATTTTGGTTGTTGATTGAAGTAATTCGTGCGTTGACTTTGCAGCGGGAAAGTCGTGGGTTCAAACAGTATGCCAATCATCACACCATGCACATCGCAGCGAGTTCTTTCCTTTGAGCAATGAGAATGCAGCGAGAATGATGCAACTGTGCTTTACAAATGAACAAAACGATCAATAACTTACTTGCGTAAGAATTAAGCCCTCCTGCCTGAGTGTTACTTCTTAAAAAAAAATCTTACAAAAAAAGTTTGAAAACTATTTTTTATGCTGTTGTTACTTATCTTACAATAAAATGTCTAAAGAGTACCATGTCCCGTAAAATGCAATGTCCTTTACTGCCATAAACATATTCTTAATGCCATTTTAACTAGAAGATTACCATATTTGGCATGTCGTTGCATGTTTCATACATATGCATTTCAGACTCAGATCAGGTGAATATTTATCTACATGTTTTTCGTTTTCTAAATTTATTCCAAGTTATTTTAAGATGCTTTTTATAAGCACATGAAATGAATGAATTGATCAAAATTGCATTTTCTAAACAAGACAATTTGAGCAATAGTTTCTTACCAAATTTTACTAAAAATTCGTTGTCTAAAATCGAACTATGCGTTTAACCTCACACCGCAATAATTTTCTCCAATGTAGATTAAAATGTACACGTATTTTTTTAAATTTAAACAAACATCATAAATGATTTCACACCTGCAATACTCTGTTGATTTTCTATTACAATGTCCAACTAACTTATGTATTTGCGCTAGGAATTCCTTTAAGTATCAGTGAACAAACATCAATTATAAAACACTTAAAATGTTTAACAACGATCTAAGATTATTGAACGTGCGAAAAATGAATAAATGCGACCACGAGCAAAGAAAAACTATTATTAGTTACTGGAACTCACAAACAAACACATTCGTACGAATAGATGGCGTAAAACATGGTCTATATCTTCGTTATCATTGCAACATCGATCACTTGACTAAGGCAGGGAAACACAGTCAAACAATCGAGGAAAGAGAAAATATTAAGTAAGTTTTCAATATATGTTTTAACCTACCATATAAATTCATATAAAGACATAAATAAATGAATAAATAGAACACGTTGATGATTATGAGGAAAACTAGCAGAATCATCAAAGGACATAGATAAGTATGAATGCATGTAAATGTGTCTATTGGGTGCTTTTTTTAGCTGCATGAGACCTATCAATATCGGTAAATGTGGTTTGACAGCTGATAATGTCAAAGTGTGTTGACATTTCTGTTCCGATCAGTTTGTTATTTTTTTCCGTTTTTTTGCCAGAATACATCCGTACTTCTTCTGTTTCCCATTGACACAAAGTTTTATTAAGACCATTGAACGATAGAATGGAAATGTGGATTTTATTTTTTAAAGAGTATGATATCATCCAGATATCTTCCGTCGAGTTGAACACACTGTCCAAAATGAATTCTCAGTGAAGCTGCTCTTTTCCGTATTGAAAGTCGCCGAATTTCACGTAAACTGCTATCAACCAGTCCAATGTTTTCGGGAGTCCTTGAAGATCGACTGGGCCCTGGCCGTGGGGCATTCTTAGCCGAAGCAATTGCGCGGAATCTCTGCACCCACTAACGAATTAAATTTATGCTCGGTCCATCACTTATCTGCCGAATTACATAGGAATCATTACTCTTAAAAAATGTCTCCACAGCGAACGCGCGATGCTCACTCGACCACTGCGACATCGTGACTGACAAATCCGCACAATCGCTAATTCCAACGGCGCCACCCTCCCTCCGCACCGTTTATTACTTTTTGAAATAATCGTATTTAAAAATATAAATTTTCCACTAGACACACTGTATATGCACTCATATTTATTTCGTCCTGTAGAATTTAAAAAGTTTTTTAATCATAGAACTGAATATCTACCGTATTAAGATTGATCGACATTATTTCTTCATACATGCACATACACTGCGTTTCACATGAATAGGTGCAGTGTTTTAGCAACCAATTAGAGCTTGCTGCTCTCAGGATAATTCATGCAGAGAATTATGTTGCACTTTTTATTAAAGGTTTAACAATTGAGAAAAAGAGTATACACAAAGAAGACTTGAAAAAGTTCCGTTAAAAATAATATGTACTTCTTTTTATAATTTGCGAAGAAAATTGTGAACTATTTTTGCGTCATTTGAATAGGTGCAGTGATTAAAATGTGTTTGTATGGTCATTTGTGTAAAATTTAATTACAAAATAGTTCAGCAATTTTTAAAAACAAAACACAAAAATAATTTTTAATTGATTTTAATTGAAAATGGGCCGTGGTAAATCTTTAACGTTGGAAGAGAAGGCAAAAACTGATGCCTATGATATCAAGGTCTGTCCGGCCGAGAAATTGCTTTAAAAATTAGTAAAAGCGCTAACGTTGTGTGGAATTATTTAAGAAATAGAGAAAACTATGGCAAAAACATGAAGGGACGGCAAACAATGGCCACAACAGCTACAGAAGGCGAAATATTCTAAGAATTGCCTCCAATTCTAGTGACTCTGCTGCAAAAATCAAAGCAAAAAATGGTTCCAGTGCTAGCCTTTCCACAGTTAGAAGGATACTAAATACAGCAGAACACTTAAAACGTATTAAGTTGCAGAAAAAACCACCATTAAACCAGCAACGTAAAGAATTACGGTTGAATTTTTGCAAAGAACACATGACTTGGAAGAGTGAGTGGAATAAAGTAGTTTTCTCAGACGAAAAAAGTTCAATTTTGATGGACCCGATGGTTACAACTACTATTTCCATGATTTGAGAAAGGAAGAACGCTTTTTAGCCCGTCCCCATAGTCGAGTAGGTTGTGTTATGGTCTGGGGTGCAATATCGTACTATTAAGTCATAGAATTGGAATTTAAAACCACCAAAATGACAGCAAATTCCTATCAATCTATTCTGCAAACAGCGTTTCCAAAATTTCAAGATTTGTTTGGACCCATCCCATGGACTTTCCAGCAGGATAATGCTCCTATTCACACGGCAAGGCTTATTAAAACGTGGATTAGCGCACAAAATGTTGAATTGCTGCCATGGCCACCATACTCCCCGGACTTAAACATAATGGAAAACGTATGGGGATGGGTGTCTCGGAAAGTGTACGAGTCTGGGCGGCAATTTGATGACCGAGAATCTCTAATTGTTGCAATAAAATCGGCATGGTCGCAGATTTCCTTACAATATTTATCGCAACTGTATAACTCCCTTCCAAATAGAATTTATGAGGTAATTTTATCGAAAGGAGGAAGTACACATTATTAAAAATGTATAAAAAATTAAATTAATAAACAAAACTTAATTGTTTTCGTGCTTTTTTTATAATTTTTTATTGTTTTATAATATGAACCTATTCAACTGACGCAAAAATAGTTCACAATTTTCTTCGTAAATTATAAAAAGAAGTACATATCATTTTTAACGGAACTTTTTCAAGTCTTCTTTGTGTATACTCTTTTTCTCAATTGTTAAACCTTTAATAAAAAGTGCAACATAATTCTCTGCATGAATTATCCTGAGAGCAGCAAGCTCTAATTGGTTGCTAAAACACTGCACCTATTCATGTGAAACGCAGTGTACATGTTCATATGAATGTTTGTTTGTATATCAGTTATGATCGATGGTAAGGTGTTCTAAAGAAGTTTTTATATATCGGAGAGTATCGATTGTGTCTTTTTATAGCGGTTAAAATCGTTGTGTAGTGCAAAAAACTGACTATGTAAGTATGTACATAAATGCACACATACATATGTATGTATATTTACAGAATGGACTTTTATCATATTTCATGACGATTGCATAAAAATATATACATATATATATATATATACATATATATATGTATGTATATAAAATATTTTAGAATGAAATTTATGTGCAGTTGAATGTTATACTAGAATGTATCCATAAAGTCATTATTTTTCGGCATGACCGACATTATCTATTGGTCTAAACGTTTGATTAAGTTTTCTGTTCTTAACTTTATATACATAATTGTGGTGGTAATGCAAATTGTCCAATTTATTATACTGACGTTGTGCTAATAATCAATCCCTGGTTCAAGTTCAAATCAATATGCCTGTAAATCACTCACGAATTTTTCTTTTCGTTATTTTTTTATAAAGGTTTCTAGCATTGTAGTGCGTTCCAATGCAGCCCAGCATAATTTAAGTTCTGCTCTGAAGATAGATAATGTGACCAACTAGTGAAAATATGAAAATTATTTCACAATAAATAGATAATGACCGTCACACTTGTGCAAAAAATAATTATGATAGTACCTAAATAGTTGAGTTTGTCACTTCATATGATTAAAGAATAATTGATAAGAAATAATTCCGAATCCAACGTAATTTACTGTGACATTACAGAATTTTTGTTTATAGATAAAGGCCGTTCAAGAGCGCCACTACTAGACAGATAGAAAAATCTTACATCCAAGCAGTGAAACGTATTCATTAAATGTTCTGCATTATATGAATAAAATAAAGATTTTTATTACATGTATATACAGGCAAGTCCCAGACGCAGTCACCAACCAAAATTTTTTGAAATTAATAACTATTATTTTTTTTAATGAAATACTAGACTAGACATAAAATTTTAAAAATATGAATAAAGAAATGTATTTCCATGATCATCAATGCAAAAATTATTACTAAATTCTCTCTTAATGTTCTACATTTTTGTAATTAACATTTTTTAGGTATTAATATCATTACTTTAGTGTTGACAAAGATGGTGAGATCGAAAGCGATAATTTTTTTCATTAAATAGTCTAAGGAAAACTTTTTTGTTAAATATTTCGCAAAGGTTGAATTATGACATGAAATGCCAGGTCTATGCGTTGTAGCGTGTGTTGCCGAAAATAAAGTTTTTTTATATTGTTAATTTTTTTAAAGTCTTCTATAATTTTAAATCAATTTGATAACCAGCTTTTAAGTAAATAAAAAATTTTAATTCTACAATAAAAAAAAAATTTTTGCATATTTATATATGCATTCTGCATTGAAAATTTTTCCAATATTTGTTTTGTATTCTTATATCTTGGCTTCTTATCACTATTCTTCACCTATACCAATGTGATGTGACCCTTTTCTAATATAATTTTTTGGCAAGACATCACAGTAATTTTTATATTATTTGTTTGGAAAGTAATCTTTTGTCATGTAAATTTTTTACACAAGTAGTATTTTAAAACTATAGGAAAGGGATAGTAGAAGAAACGACAGGAGGTGAAGCTTAATTAATTATTTTGCAGCTCTGCTTTCGCACGTTCTTTTTGTTTTTATACTCGTAGCAGTGCTGAAGCTTCGGTTTAGTAGCCATTTTTATTATTATTTTACTTCGCCGGTGCTACACAATACCGACGAAGGAGGGCGTTCTGATGTGATTGTGGATTGCTATCAGCTGAAGCCGGTTTTGTTCAGTGACCAGTGACTATGCCTTCGCCACTGAAAGCTTCCGACAACAACTGACACACAATGACACACTAATGCACATCAGAAAAATGCGAGATGTTTATTTTTATTTTAAAAATTTTTTGTCTGAAACTGGGGTTGAACCCAGGTCTTTTTTTTTTTGGTTGTGTAGTCAACGTACAGACTACCATCCATCGGGCCATCGCCACCACAGTTGCAGTTGTTGACTGCAAATGAGTTAAATTAGAATTTTCTCTTATTCTTCTTTGTTTCGGTATTAGATTTTGTGTGCTTTATTATGCAAAAATCGTGAAAAAATATACTTCAACTCTTTAAGTTACGTAAATTTTTTATAGCTTCCGTCATAAAACTTTGTGATCCATTATTTCGCAATAAATATCCATTAACAAATTATGTTTTATGACATTCGAAAGTACACTTAAATCCCATTTAACACTACATGTAAGTTAAAAGTATCTCTTTTGAAGGACCAAAAAAACTTGTATATTTCAATTCGAAAACGCGTTCGACAATAAAATTTTTCATTTTGGACATTAGTGTTATATAAGTTTAATTAATGCAATATTGGACTTTCATTAATAATAAATATTTTCATTCTATTTATAACATAGAAGTTATATAAAGGGTGGTCCAACCAAAACGCACCATGTTAATTGTAAGTAAAACAAAAAGTTTCCAGAGAGTTATCTTAATATTTTTTACTATGTATGATAGAAGGATGTGTGACAATTATGTGTGAAATAAAATATAGGCCAAATGCTCGACACGGCTTCAGTGGCATACATCTATCCGATGGTCGATATTTTCAATGACTCTGAGAAATAATTGATGTTCAATGTCTTTAATGTACCGTTAATGTGTGGCTCTTCTGCCACACTATCGCGAACAACAGCAATGTTTTCCGCAGAAGGAACTGCGCGAGCATGCACAGGTGTTTTCTTATTTCCTGCAAACCCGGTTTGTTGAAATTTGCAACAATTCTTCCGATTGGTCGATTATGCTGTCCAAACAAAACACTAGATGCACGAAATGCATTTTGATTTGAACGGATATTTTCGTAAAAGTCTTTAGCAATTTTAACGCACTGCTCAATTGTGTACCACTCCATGGTTGAATTTATCAAATACTGAAACAAATAAATGTGAAATTAAGTTGGGCAAAAAACTTGAATTTACGCACAATTAACAACGTTCATTATGGTTGGACCATTTTCTGGATAAGGAAACATTATTCCTCGATGTAATGAAGACAAATAAAGTTGATGCCAGACTGTCACAGCAAAACGAGTTGCCAATCGATAAGGAACATTATGCATTGCCAATAATTTCAGTTGTGCGTTTACGACGTGTATGCATTGCAAATATTCATTGCAACTTGTATTTAGAAAGTCGTCCATAATCACAAATTCTGCCCACATAAATAAAATTAAAACCCTTTTTTCAAATTAGGTTGCTCATGCCTTTGACATTAACAAGCGAAATGGTCATGAAATAAACAGAATAAAATTAGTAATTTTTTTCAGTTGGTTACATTTTTGACGAACAACTTCCTTCTGTTTTAACGTAAGTCGGCGTTTGATCACACATCCAACAGGAACAATGTGTAGGATATAAGAAATTGTATGAAAGCACGATTATTATCACTTAAGGGAAATAAAAGAATGAACTGAGGAAAAGCCCAGTAAAATACATATAAATGAAAAAAAAATTTTAAAAAAAGTATCAAGACACAAAACAAAATAATTTATTGTTCGTGCATTTGGACAAGTTGATTACAACATGGAGAATTGTTGTAAACCACACAAAAATTGACTGCAGCAAAGAAATTTTGCAAATCTTTGCCAGATTAAAATACAAGCAGACATTCAAATATAAATAATTCTCATTTAAACTTTGAAACCTACAAAATGTTTATATTTATTTTGTCGTTTAATCGCAGTTGCATGTTTGTATGGCAAACTTTATTGGTTGCTCTTTGAAGATGTTCTGAACGAACTGTCTGCAAGCCAGAAAAAAACACATCTTGATAAACCCAACAGAGTGACTTAGGAGATTAAGTTTGAAGTTTGATGAACCAAGCCCTGATCTTGACCTCTGTATTTAAAGAAACACACCCACCACTGGCCATTGGAGTCTTGCTGACTATCGGCCGAATAGTCACTCATAGTCGTGGTGTTTAGATGACTGGCACATTGTTGAATATTCACACACTATGGCTATTTGCTTTTGTAACTGAGACTGAATTGCAACGGTTTCCCTTTAAAATTGTTATGAAAAGTATACCTCAAGATTTGTGTACTGGAGGTGTGTTTTGGATTATGGTTAAAATTGCTGGCATTTACCAGATTAGACTGTGAATAATTTGCGTTTCTTTGTTGAAATGATAATTGGAATGCATGCATTGATTTGTGAATGACTGTTGAAGAAATTTTTGCATTTTTAAGGACATCAAATTAATGGTGGCAATTAGAGTTAAAAATTTTGTTGGAAAACACTTATATATATTTAAAAAAATAACTGCAACAAATAGTCATCAGGTATTGAAGTGGCAGACAGAAGAACAACAGACATACTTGTAAAACTAACTCAATGCAAGAAGGTTGACTTTAGAGATTATTGACGGATATTGTTAACTCTAAATTGAATTCATGTCTTTCGCATGACGTTGTAAACAGGGCCGCAAAAGAACAAGGCCTATTTTTAAAACTTGTTTGTTTTTTACAAGTGCATTTCAATATCAACTCTTACTTTTTACAGGGTTTTACATACAAAGTTAAATACCTCAATGACTACATTTAATATGTACATGCATGCGTATAAATTTAATGCAAACAAATAAATTGTTAAGCATTTGTTAGCAATTGCGAATGTCAATGGCCGTGAAAACTGTTGCAAGTATCAACAAGATTGATGTCTGTCTCAAAACATTCGCGGTAAATCGCAATCAGATCACTGCCAGCATTTCACGTCAAGGTTTTGTAGACATTTCATTAATTTTATGTAAATTTGTGCAACAACAATTGGCTCGAATGCATTTCTTGTTAACAGGTTAAATTTATTTAATTATTTTTTAGAAATAAAAATTAAAGTCAAAAGATGTATGTATACATATACATATGTATATATGTAGTAAATAGTGTTGCATAGCCATGTTTATATACACGCAGAAGGATTCGATATTAGCCATTCTTTATTATTTTATGTTTTCTTAAGTCATAAGCCAAACCCTTTGTCAAAGCAATGTAATATAGACTGATAGCATAATATATGTCACTGAATGCATGTAAGGTCCAATTTCTCTACGCCTACAAAATTTTTTTTATAAAAGGAAATAATACGCAGGCAAAGATGGCCTACCACTAGGTGTTACCTTCCATAAGAAAGAGATGACGGAAGGTCAAGGGATAGACAGAGAGAAGAAAGCTTCATATATGTATTTACAACTCTGGCTTTCCACGTCTTTTGTTTATAGCAGTGTTGCAATTATGAAGCTGCGTTCAGTAGCCATTTTTATTAATTATTTTACAAAGACGATGATGCTACACAATACCGACGAAGGTAGCATCAGCTGAAGCCGTTACTGTTCAGTGACCAGTGATAATGCTTTCGCCACTGATACCTTCCGACAACAACTGACACAAACGCACACTTATGCACCCCAGAAAAAGTCATATAATATATAAAGTGATATAATTCTATAATTCCTCCAGCACAAAAAAACGCACTAAAAAACAAGATCTCGAATTTTTGAAGACATCAAACTGGAGCAATATGCAATATGTGGTTTAACATAGCAATGGTGCGCAATAATTTTCAAATACGTAACATAAATTTAAAGGTATAGATATCTTCAGGAGACCATGATTTTAAAACCAGCAATTAAATCGCAATCGACTAATTTCGTCGAATTCAATCAGAAGTATATACAGTGTAAGGTCGCAAGGGGTTAATGGGTAGGTGTAGTAGGGTCAGAATGTGCTGGGTATTGAGTCATTCCGTCGAGGGTAATGAGACGGCGGATCAGTTGGCGAGGAAGGGCTCGTCGATGGGCGAATGGGAGTGAGACCCTTCGGTGCAGCCACCGATGGGGTACTACTATGGAGAGCTCAGGCGATAGGCAATAAGAGAGGGTGAATCATTCGAGGGGGCGATGGGGAGATTGCAAGGTCTTGAGCGCCTTATGGTCTGGGCTGGACTGGGTAAGAACGACTCGGCTACTGCCAATGCGGGTTCTGAGGGGAGCTTTAACTTTAAAATTCTAATTGTTCCCTCTTGCATTTAGTCTGGAAATAAGACTACAAAAACTGTTCTTCCAACGTTTCAACGAATTTCAATAATATTAAACTTTTTAAAAGCAGCTAAAAAATAACCAAACAATTCAACACATTCCATCACATTTTCATTTCATTTATTTCAATTGCCACGAATTTGCAACAGTATCATTTATTCGATTAGTTTTGGTCAAGCACAATGGAACTTGAAAATTAAATTTATTATGCGTTCACGCATTTGAATCAACTTATGCCTTAAGTACTTAATTAACAGAAATAAAACTTTAATCACGCAGCACCACACATATTATAAGGAATTTATTCAGGAACGAGTATGTATTAATAAGAATAATGCATGGGAATGTATCTTTCTGATATCAGCAAATAACTACTTGTTGCTTTAAACATGGATTTGGTAACTAAATGCACGAATTAAACATTTATTTCGACGTGCAATGAACATTCTCTTAAGATTATAATAAGAAACTAAATATTCATTCTGTAGAATCATGTTAAAGCTGATCATACCTGCAATATTATGCTGAAGACGACAGCACGGATGATGATGAAGTTGATGATAATGATAGAAGCGTGAATAACTTAGATATCAAAAGAAGGCAGTAAATAAGCAAAATAAACCCAAGCGATCAACAAAATTTGTAGTACCCTAAATGAACTAATTTTAAATAGCAAGAAAATATTTTCTTCCGACAATTGCAATTATAAAATTATCAAAAGTTGCAGTTGAGTTTCGTTTTTTTTTTGACCAGTGCTCTGAAGATGTACTCGCATGTATGTACTCGTATGCAATGCATTCCATCAGATCTAGTCAGATATACCTCATTACAGACTTTTATATTCAAGGAATGTCTTGATGAATTTCGAATCTCTATATCAAGTCATAACCGCCAAAATGACGTAAGCGCCACAAACCAAGTTTTGCAGGGGAAGGTTTTTTTTTATATTTCGTCGCACTATAGGAAATTTTTTCTTTCTTTGGCCAAAATTAATGTTTAGCCAAATGATTGGACATATTTCAAATCTCTGTTGGATTCTGTCTTCTAAAGTCCTTCACGCGTGCACACGCATTATCACGAAACAAAAATTATCCTCGTACATTCTTGTAAATAAAATTTGTGGTCACACACGCTCACATAATTATAAAACAATATTTAAAAAATTTGTATTTACCATTAAATCGTAATGGCACATTTTACATAGTTTTATGTTTTATCGGTCGAAAACTCATGATTTTTATCATAATTATTATTATTTTTATCAAAAGGAGCAATAATAGTGCGTACGGCTCTTCACTTCATCAATTATTTTTTGCGATCCTTTCGGTCACTCCACGCAAATTTCAACTCGGTGCTTTTCGCACCGTTTTTAGTGCTTTTTAAAATTTGGCACGCAAAAATTTTTGGGTCAGTTTTAGTGCTTTTTTATATTTTAGATGGCACAAAGTGTAATGGTATTACAAATTCAAAAATGTTTCTAGACAAAAATTTTAACAGCTTATATTATTATATCATCTGAAAAAGTTATGTTTTTTTTGAGGTTACAGAAGTTTGTAAGGTAAATAACATAGGCGGTAAAACAAAAACAGGGGTATCAAAAAACTGCTACCAATTGACATTAAAATTAGTAACGGGGCAGATTGTCTTTCAATTTTGAAATTTTACGAAAATAAATATAATAAATGTTTTATGCTATTTCAGAAATGATATTATGCCATCAGATACACAATTTGAGTTCAGTACCGCAATTTTCTCTAGTATTGAAAATGGATAGCCTAGTGCGTTATATTAATTCTATATTAGGTTTTTGGGCAAAGACTGTTGTTATCTTTTGCTATTATTTTCTTTTTAATAAAATGTTTTTTTTTATATTATATTATTATAAAATAAAGTTCTTATAAATTTATGTAACTATTTCTTCATTTATTCAACGTGAGTGAAAATTAATTACGATTATTTAACTATGCAGTATACAAACAGACATACAATGGAGCGCTATACTCCGCAAGAGGATGGAATGAATGCGTCGATTTTAAAGCCAATAATCGGTTGGTGGTGTTGCCTGAATTTCTTCGTAGATTTCCTAATCGGGTTGCGCCAACTGGACAAACATTACGCTGCTTATCTGCTCGACTCGAACAGACTGGAACCAGAATAGATCTTTCAGGGCGTGGCCACCACTGGAGTGGTCGTTCTGTCAAGAATACCGTGACTGTGTCTGCTGATGTTCCTGAGAACAAAGAAACATCAACCAGACGACGCGAATTTTAGTGAAAGACTTATATATGTTCCCATACAAAGTGCAAACAATGCATCAGTTAATGCCTGCTGACGGTCAGTCGCTTTTGAATTACTGTAGAGTCATCCTTGTCGCGTAATCTCAAGTTGTGGCGATTTCGCATTGGCAGCAAGATCGCCATACTTCATTCTTTGAGCCTACTTCAAGATGCTTGTTTATGCCAACAAGCCCTAGATAGTCGCAGCCCTTAAGGAGAATATTCGACAGGAATGCGAACAGTATAAATATTGCAGAAAGTTATGGAAAATGTGAAAAAACGGGCACAAATGTGTATCAACACCGCCGGCAACTACTTGGCTGATATCATATTTTCCAATTAACTAAAAAAATTTTACAGTTCCAAATAAAGATTTCTACTACTCAAAATAATTTTTTTTTTATTTAGTAAAAAAGTTATTCAAAAACAAGATTGGATGATTAATTTTGCACCGCCCTGTATACGAGTATGATTCTAATTTCAAAATTGTGCTTTATCCCGAAAAAAAAAATATATGATGTTTTATTATATACTCTATATTCTTATACAGTATTTTTTTATAAAAGCAAACTCAATAGTTCGGGAGGAAAGTATATCCATATAGTACTATTTCCCTAATGGTTAGTTAGCTCATCAGTGAATGATGTTACCTAATAATTCAACTAATCAATCGAGAATTAAAAGTTGAATACGGAACACAAAACCAAAAATCTATAAACAAAAACATAACAGTCCGTGGTTTACTTTGTTTATTACACACACGTATTTCAATTTTTATGATGCTGGCTACAAATGTGGCGGATCTAGACGTGGGTGAAGTTAGGCGGAAAGGAGTACCGGGAAGGAATCTACCCAGAGGAGGAGGAATGATTGTTTTAGTGGTAACGCCTCTGAACACTGCTGACGACGGTCACTGTAAGTGCGAAGGCAATTTAAAACCTACTTCAAACGCCAAAAAAAAATATGTTTACTGACTACTTTTCATAGCGTTGCCATTCTTGTCTTCGAATGTAACGTTGTCAGTTTGTTGGCAATCACATGCATAGAAGGTGTAGGGTAACGTTAATACAAACTAATTTTTTTCCACCAAATCCACAAGATGCAAGAAAAATACTTTGAAACTGCTTTAAAAATCAAAAAAACAAAAACAATACATCCAACATTATACTCGTACTTATTTATGTATGTATTACCATACCAAATGCCAAACTTGTGTATACAACATGTGTTGAGAATCGTTGCAACAAATGCACGGCCGTGTGTTCCACGTTCTTGAGCAGCAGATGAATGAAGTTTATGCTATTGTCGTTGTTGTTGACTGGTGGAAATGCGTTCGTTGTTGCTTGGCTTAGTTGTTTGACCATCAAAATTGCTGGTTTATTTGGATGTTTAGTTGACTGGTTGTTTCTCGTTCTGTTGTCGTTTGTTGTGGTTTTTTTTATTTTTGTTTTGCCGTAATCTTCGATGTGGTTGTTCTTTCTAGCTAAGCCTGTTGATGATCTGGATGGTGGTGATGTTTGCCATCGCTTTAGTGTTGTCGTTGTTGTTGTTGTTATTGTTGTTGTTGCGATTGCTGTGGGTGTTGTTATTTTGTAACATTAAGAAAATTACATGATTATCCATTGATTTTTAACATCCTTGAGGCCTTTAATACTAGTAAAATCAAAAAGCAACAAACACGATAACAAATACAACAAAAACAACAACAGCAACAATAAGAATTTATAAAATAACAAGAAATGAAAACAACGTAAACAATGCGATATAAAAAGCCTTATTTTAAATTCAGACATCGATCACTCTATGTACGCTTCTGAATAAATACGCAATAAAAGTTATTCAAATGTGATCAGCCGTTATTGAAACGCAATAAAACGAAACAAAAAAGGCCAAGTTTTACATTGTGTGTGGAATATAGCATAATATTGTGAACAATAAAACTCATCACGATGGCTGAAAATACAATTGAACACATACATATGTACATGCCTTCATGTATTTGAACGATATGCTGGTTTATGTATACTTCGTAACTAACGAAAATGCTATATTTGATTTCACAATTGTATTCTGTGAGAAGAAATAAATCAGGAATTTGCCATCTGCCATACACCCAAGACCCTGAACAATTGTTCTCTGCGATTAAACGCTGTTCATTATTTTATTAATCATGGCTAATTTATATTATTTATGATTTTTTTAGTCCACAAGAGGCAGCAAATGATACAAATATCTAATACATATATAGAAATTATATGTTGATGAGTGATATACCGAGACGGTAAACATTTGACAGAGTAGGTAGCGCCACTGCAGAATTGTGCTATTATTTAAGCCCTATTGCTATCACTTCACAGTCTGTGTCTTCGCAACACTAAAATGATCGAACTACACAGGAAAAATCGAAAACGAGTTTCAATTAAAAATCTTGTTAGTAAATTGTTCTACCAATTAAAATGGCTATCAATTTTCAGCCCGAAACCAAATTGAACATATCAATTAACGTATTTGTATTCATGAGGTTTTTCAACATTTCAAAGTCAATTAAAATATGTCTTTATGTATTCATATAAAAATATATAGAAAAGTATAAACTTAAAAACTTTTAATTTTTACAACTAAGGAATTTAATTGACGTAATTAAAAGATTGTTTGAAAAAAAGAATGGAAATAATTATTCTTTTAATTGAATTCATTCCCGCGAAAATTTGTTCTGTGTGGCATACATATGTTGGGGAAATATCCCGAGCACTCGTCCAAGTAAAACAGAAAATATGCCTACATACACCGTATGACACTGCAGTGGTGTAATAAATATTTACAGTTTATCTACTAGAACATTTATTTGCCAGACTTCAAATTCTACAAAAATTTTAAGGTTAATTATTAACCAATAAACTTACAAAGATATGAAGGACACACGAAACTTAAAAATAGTTAGCTACGCCAATGACAATAATGCACTTTTCCTAAATAAAACATACAAACATACCGTCTTAGATTCATTTGTTAAGAATATATCAGAATATTTACGAAATATGTGTGTGTTTTCGTGATTTATTAAAATTATGTTTCACATCAATTTATTATCGTTTCTGAATTCCCTTTTTCCTCTATTGTTCTTGTGTTGTGCGCTTGTGTGTAGTATATATCTACATATCGTTGGTCACAAATAGAAAGGCCCTAACTCAAATAATTGTAACTTTATAGGAGAAGGTAAAAACATAATGTAAGCTGTTATTATTACAATACAATTATCTAAATGTAAAAGCGTTATTTTTGAGACTATTGTCATACATTTTCGTGACGAGGTGTATTTGTGTGAAGTGTATTGGAATCAATGAAAACCCCAATTTCTTAAAAAAAACGTGTTAGGGACTTTCTACTTGAGACAATCGATATGTATGTATGTATGTATGGTACATGTAATTCCTTCAAGTTGAATATTTTTAGTGCACATTATATGCAATATTTCATTTTACAACAACAATAAATTTATTGTTTTACTTAAACGAAATTTCTACAATGATCTAGTAAAATGCTTTTAACTCTGGGAATGCATTTAAAGATAAATTTGTAGAACGAGCAAAAACTCCTCCACATTTAATTGAGCATGCTTATATTTTTGTGACAAAAGATAATTTTGTTCCATTAATCTTTCCTTGGCTAAAGGTCTTTGTGATAAATGTTGTCATTAAAACTAGATAATAAATTATTTTACTAATGTTACGAAGGTGGACTGAGAAATACACGAATAAAAACATAAAAATTTTTCCAAGGAAACTTTAATACAAAAATAAAACATGTTAGAAAAAAATTACAAGCATGCGCATGCCGATTTATTTCGCACGACCTTTTTCTAATAAAGTTATATTTCAGATGAAAGCCAGTGGGTTGCTGCACAGGGACGTTTGATTTGTTTGCTTGTGATAAAAAAATTTAACTTTTTTAACTTCAAAAGCAGTTAAAAAAGTTTGCCTGCATGCACCAACGGTCGTCACCACCCATGGTATGTCGGGATCCTTTATATGGTATACCGACTATAAACCTCCTTATCTCCTCTACTGGGAATTATTCCACAACGGAACAGCCTCAATGAATTACTTCAGGGTAGTTTTCCATTGAGCATATTCCAGCTCCATAAAACAATTCTGATCTGGGTTCAGGTTCTCACATATACATATTCCTAACTAGTCCGCAGCGTCTAGGTCAGCTTTCTTCGCGTTAAGAATATATTCTGACGACCATTGAAAGATCATTATTTCACCACAATAGTATTTGACTTATTTGGGTGATGCTTTTGCGAATCTGTTTGACGCTTGTTGGAAGAGTGAATCAAATAAGTGTGTTTTATGGTACTTCAAAAACGCCATTTATGCATTGTCACTGCTTTTGGTTGACCAGAAGATCTTCTGTTCAATGCTCAATAAAGTTTCAAAATAATGTTGAACCGATTTTCTTGAAATTTTACAGTATCTCTCTGTATATCTGGAATGAACTATCGGCTATATAAATTTCAAAAATTCCGTATGGGCGTTGCAACGCCCATACAAAGTAAATATTTATTTTTGTATATCTTGAGAACGGTTGAAGTAAAAATTTCTGACAATGGTCCAATTGACTTTGTAGTTAAAACAAAACATCAGTCAAAAACTAGAATACAAACTAAATATTGGTTTGTTTATATCTTGACAACTGTTAAAGTTAATGTTTCTGTATCTAAGTAACTTAAGGTGAGTGCAAATCATCAGTCAAATAGTGGCTGGAATTGGAACGGTGGGCGTGGTACCTCCCATACAAACTAAATATTTATTTCTGTATATTTCGAAAAGTGTTAAAGCAAAATATTCTAAATTCGGTAGAAATGATTTTGTAATTAAAAAAATTTTCAGTGAAAAACTTGGTGGGATTGGACAAGTGGGGGTAGTACCTCCCATGCCAACAAGCAATTCAAAATAGACTTTTTGATTTTGATTGATTAAAATGTATTTTGGCTAATTACGTCATAATCACAGAAGTTCTACAGTCAAACTTCTCTATAACGTAGCAGTTGGGGACCGTCAAATTTCTACGTTATAGAGAAAATTCGTTATAGAGAAACTGCAGGAAATTTTTACTACATTTTTTTTATGGAGAAAATATATTTATTAAGACAAAAAAAATTGTTTTTACATGAACACATTAATTTTTTTTTATTAATACAAACAGATGTGACTAAATTGGTGCAAAAAATCGATTGCTAAAAACTTCGCAATAGAGTGATTATTTAGTGTGAAAAAGTCTATTTAGGTCTTAAAAAATTGTACGTTACAGAGAGAACTTCGCTATAGGGAAGTTCGTTATAGGGAGATTAAAATGTAATACTCACAAAAATGTTGTGTTCCCGAATTTTATTTGTTATAGAGAAGATTTCGTTATAGAGAAGTTCGCTATAGAGAAGTTCGACTGTACATTTATTTCAGAAAAACGTTAATTTTTATTTCATGTCAATTTTTTAAAAAAAACTTAAAACTAAAAACATATAAAAGTATTATGGTGTAAAAACAAACTTATGTTTGGGAAGGAATTTTTGTTATTTCGTAGCAAGTAATTGCGAAAAAATGCGACAAAATTTCGAAATTCAACGTGGTGCTTTGTTAATTTATAGGGAAAATAAAGTTCTTTATTGTTGATAATTTCAAAAAAATTGTTTTATTTTTTCGAAAGCATTGTTATAGTAATTTCGATTCTCAGGAAGTACATTGCACTTTTAAGTTTATATAATGAAAATATTTGTATATCATTGTTCTCTTTGAGTGCTGTAAAATGGCACAATAAAACACAAATGTTTTAAATGAATAGAGCAAAAGCGTGCATGAACAGCAATGCTCTTTCTCATGTGAAGTATCAAAGAGGAAGTAAATTTATAATCAATTAATGAAGAAAAATCATCAATAATTTATGATTAATCGAGAATATCGTTTGTTTTCTCATTTCTATGAACAACATTACAGTATATACAACTCAAGATAAAGACAATAAATATATTAGATATACAAAGATTTCATACAGGGTGTTTACGATTCGACGCAACCAAATGTATTATTTCCTATTTGTAATTATCACAGTAATCAATAAATTTGATTCTTTACCACCAAGCATGTGCTTCTCAAATGTTATACATGTGCTTATTATGTTTGTTGAATTATTTAAAATGGAAATGTATAGTTATCTTACTCTATTAAGATTAATGTTTATGTACGAGTACATACTTAGCAAATAGAGTGCAACAAATTGTGGATGCATCAGTACCGCATGTTTGCGGATGCAAATGGAAATAATTTTATAATTTTGTGTATGGCAATAAAGATTAGTTGCGGTTGCATTTAGTTCCATCAGTTGAACACAAGATTAATTTTATGTCATTCAACAAAGAAGACAAAATAGATATTGTTCGTCTACGATCAAATAAAGTTTATTACAGGTGCAGAGTATACAGACGTTGCATTTTTACAAATTAAAATTTTTTGAAAAAATTGAACTTGGCAATTTATTTTATTCAAATATCATCCGCAACGTCGTTACCGATTGGACATTTAAAAAAAGAAAGTTGTTTAACCAAAAAGCTTCCTTTTAAAAAAAAACCGTTTACAAAATTTTATCTGCCCTAGGTTTGAAAATTCTTAAACATTTGGAGCAACAGTTTTTAAAAAATGGAATATCCTGCATTAACACTAATTGGCATTTTTTGTCCCGTTTTGAAAAAACAACAATTTTTCTAAAACATTTTTAATCGAGTGCTAGGGGCCAATAATAAAATATTCATGTAAAAAGTAAGGTGATCAATTATTGGACATTTTTAAATAATTCAAATATTTTAATATTTGAAGAAACCGGTTACGGTGTTGGAAAATCGGAAATAAACCGGTTTTTTATAAAAAAAAATTGCAATATTATCAAAAAAATTTTTTTTGCAATTTTAATGGTATACAAATGGACACTAAAAATTAAATAAAAATTTTTATACTTCAGATACAATAAATTTTTATAATGTTTATTCATATATTTTTCATACATATACTGCATATACTATATGTATGTACTTATATAGTACATATCAAGCATTGGTTGTAAAGTAAAGCAAAAGTACCAGACATCTATCTGTATTTATCTTTTTTTTGTTTAAACTAAAATACATTTGGAATTTTAGCTCTATCTGTATTAATTCCGGAAAGAGATGATTACAATTGTAACTGTTTTGCCTTTAACATTCGCATTTTAAAAATTTATTAATTAGTGGGGGAGGAAAACGTTTACCAATTTTTGGGATGTGTTGTTGACTGAGTAGTTAGTACATTGAGCACGTAACGACGGCGAAGTAAAATAATAAATAAAATTACTCTCCTCTTGCTCAAAAAAATTAATGTGGTGACATAAAACCAACGACGCAGCAACTCTGCATTACAAATCCTCAAAAAACGTGCAGCTGTAGAGTTGTTGAAGAATTAAACTATGTATCCTTCCATCACTTCTCCGCCAGTTTCTTCTTTACACTAAGCCTTTCCAATTAGTTCCTCCGCAATGCATTAAATACTCATATTAGAAATATTTCTAAATCTTTCCAAATAAAACGGTTCATTTCTCGTTTAAATGACAAGACGTCCGCTTCCAGCATGTAGATTTTCAGTTTTCTGTTATTCCTTGCTGTTCTATTTACACTTCCCTGAAACACAATCGTACAACACGTAAAACATTTTGATAACTTAAACATGTATAGGGTGGACCAACTTCGACAGAACAATTTGAAATGCTTATAATTCTTTTGGTTTTTAAAGTTTTTTATTTATTTTTTTGCAGGTAATATTAATAAAACTTTATAATGTCATCGTACTCAACTTAATAACATGTAAAAATTATTCGTGATATTGGTTGCGAGAGGAAATTGGAACTTTTTGGACAGTCCCATAGTGAGCGATGAAGCACATCTTCATTTAAATATATTAATAAAACGGTCTGCCAAACTTCGGCTACTCAAAATCAACGACAATTACAATTACGGTATATCAGATCAGGGTGGCAATGGCACGATGGATGGTAGTCTGCACGTTGACTACAAAACCAAAAACAGACCTGCGTTCAACTCCAGTTTCAGACAAAAATTATATAAAGAAAAAACATCTCGCATTTTTCTGATGTGCATTAGTCTGTCTTTGAGTGTCAGTTGTTGTCGGAAGGTTTCAGTGTCGAAGGCATAGTCACTGGCCACTCAACAATACCGGCTTCAGCTGATAGCAATCCACAATCGGATCATTTTGGAAATTTTTTACGTTCGGTAGTTCTCAATAGTCCTGACATATGGTTCGGGCAAGATGGAGTACAGCATATCGCCAGAGACACAATGGCAATGCTGCCAGAATCACGCGTCGGAATTAACCCACCCTGTATAAAAAAATTTCTGTTTATATAAAATTTAAATATAAATGTATGAAAAATTGTTTAATTGGCATCGTATAGTTATGAATATTTAACAATTTGGCGAAAGGTCTAAGTTTCTTTTTTCTAAATTTGTTTATGAATATGAAATCGGTTAATATTCAACTAAGTTACAGGCTGATAAGTGTATACGTATACGAAAACAGGGTTTTTTCCCCGTAACTCAAGATTTTGTATGTGTTTGGAAAATTTCAAAACCGAATTGTTGCTGTACTCGACAATATCTAACAGAGAAATAGTATCAGAACGGAAGTATATTGTCACACAGTGTTATCTGGGAAGAGCATCCAACCATGCTACTAGTAAATTTTTAGGTTATTGTCTACTCGTTCATGAAGAAGACAATTGAGAAGACAATTGCTGACCTTTACACCTTAAACTCTACTGGCATTGGCAAAATCAATAACAAGATATTTTTAGAGCGTAGTATTCTGATTTTTAGTGCCATATTCGCTTAAGAAGCATTGACACCGCACATCTCGTACTCGTAGGAGAATGATGAACGTACAAATCCAAACAATAGAACTAAATTTATACCTGACACTGGACAGATATATGTAATTATTATTGTTAGGTTTAAGATACATATGTATATATGTAGAAAAACTTATAGTTACTTTATTTATAATCGAAGATACAATAAATTATTATATACATATTTATAAATATATATTTTACATTTCAAAATCCACACACTAATTTGCCTTTTAACCAACTGTAAGCTTTGTATTTATGGTAATGGATTCTTTAATTAATTACTTAATTTATTTAAATATTGCAAAAGATCTTTTATGTTAAATCCCCAAACACTTGCCAAAGAAAATGCCGTTGTATAAAGGAATAAAAACTAACAAAATATTTACATTTCTATTAGTTTATGTTGAATATAGAAGACCGTTATTAAATAATCAATAACTTCTTTATCAAATGGTTATTGTTAATATAAATGCGATAAAGTGCATTATTACACCAATATTTTCCACATTATTCACTGCACACAAACTGCAAGTTAGAATTATTCCATTAACTAGCTGACATACTAAGAACCCAACCGGATCAGTTGAAACTTGTTTTCTTGCTCCACTAAATCATATTTAATGATTATCGACTCTCTTCGATGCGAACTGGTTTAAAAGCGTCACTACGTATCATCAAAATCATTAGTCTGCACATACAAATACACAAATAAAATTATTCTATTAATTTGAAGAAAAAAAGAAAAACTTTTCCTTTTACCGCCTTAGAAATGTTTGCATTTGGTAAAAAAAGATTTTGTTGTAATTAAATTATTGTATGTGGAAATGTGGTTTACAATAAAGTTGTTCAGAAATACACAAAAACTTTATAGAATAGAGTTTCTAACTGCTGTTGCAATTAGCTGTAAATATTATCAAATAAATGCAGTTCAATCTGTGTTAAAATTTCAGAGATTTCAAAGCATTAGAATATACAAGGCATAAATAATTAAGTTGGTAAAAATTAATATTCAGCAATTTTTTCATTCAAGTCATTCCAATGTGTCGTAAAATGTTTTATCACTACATGACATGTTGAATTTAAATAAACAGAAAAACATTTGGGGTATGCACAAGATGTGCTATTAAGTCTTATTGTCATAATGTCTTAATATTTTAAAATAGTTTAAAGAAATTGTTGTTGCTCATCAAACAAAAGGCCTTCGAATAATAAACGTTTTCGAGCTACGTTGATTGGTTGGTCATAAAATAACAGTCAAAATCTGAGTCATTTGCTGAAATAAAAAATTACACTTTTATACCTTTATACCTAAAATGAGTTTCTATTTATTTTTTTTATCTGGGACCAGCACTCAGGGAATGGCTGCTACACATGGGATGCATTATGCTGGAAGTAGAACTAACATAAAAGTAATTAAGAAGGAAAAAATCACAGGATCTAACAATATAAAAGTGGCAATACACAGTTAATGTTTAGCTCTTAGCCGCCGTACAAAAAAAAATATTCAGCCCATATCACTGGCAATAGCTGTTTTCGATTAAATTTATTTCAACTATTGTTTGTGCCAAAATAATAATTTTATAATTTTAATTGAAAATGGACTCATTACAAGATTTAGAGGTAATTAATTCTTTACTATATGAGAAAGTGGAATTATTTTAGTTTTTTCACTTGTATTTAAAATAAATTATGACGAGTTATTCATAGCAGTCATATCTTTTTGTGTTATTATATTAAAACATATGACTTTATGACTCACTTGTGCATACATCAAATATGTGATTGCAGCTTTACAACGTTTTATGTGAAATTGGAATTGATTGTTTAAATTCTGAAAATTTAATATTTGATAAACAATATCATAAGAATAGGATCTGCAAAATCATTATATATTTCGTATTTCTCTAAAAAGAATTTTAATTGAAATATTATAAGTAATTTTCTGATGTGACTGGTTACATATTTCTTAACCACATATAGCAACAACTTATATAAAAATATAAGTTGCGAAGTTTCTTAAAGATCGTATTCGTTTAACTAAAAAGCATAGTTTTCTAATCTTCTTCTATTGGCTTTGGAAAAGTCCGTAAATAGAAAATTGTCATAAGCCTGCTGTTACAAAAAGTAAATATCCAATTACAATTCCATAATAAAAAATTCTTTTCCAAATGCCTATGACACGCTGTTAGCATTGATTAAATGCCAATGGAGAATAAGCAACGCATGTATCATGTGGTATTTATGGGATTTATGGTATCATATTAACAGTTTTCTTTTTGCGCTAATCATCTTTGATTAGTTGTCAATGTAACGCGCATAAGTAGTGCATCAATTGCATCAAAACATCATATAAATCTCTACTCTAATAACATAAATTTCTACAAATTCAGTACATAAAAAGCTTATGAATACCTGGCGTTATATGGACTTACTGTACATTTTTGTATTAAAAAAATACAAGTCTCGTTATTGCTACAAATGAATTGGCTATGAATTCGTATTTGTTAATGTAAAATTAATGATTGAGTTTTTATTTACTTTGCATTTCCAACAAATTTTTATAGTTTGCGCTTCTTTTATGCCAGGAGTAATATATTATCTCTTAGGTTGGGTTAGAAGGTCTGCTACTGTAACGAAAAGTCTTACTTGGATACGTGATGCCGATCCCATTATGACACACTGAGCAAGAAGAAGCGGACTTAAATCTTTCCAGTCACTACTGCAAAATAATATTGGAGAATTATAAATACTTTCTTAAGCTTAGTCGACGGTCTTATCGACATGTATATAATTATTGTTTGGATGTTTGTTCCACTATACCGCCTAAACCGTTAGACAGATTTTTATGAAATTTGGTAGACGGATAATTTATGATTCAACTTAAAATATAGAATAATTTTAATGGAGTAAAAATAGATTAAATGTATCCTGATAATAGTTCAAAATTGATGTTATGAATGTCTGGCATCTCGCGCCAATTGATGACTAACTATTGGTTTGTCATTTAGTACCACATAACACCTAGCGTGGACAACTTCATAATTGGGTGTGGTGGTAGCGAAGCGCACCAGGTTACTCTACACCTTTTCAAGTTTAAATTGAGAAAAGAGAAATTGATATTGAGAAATGCAAACCGATATTGAGAAAATACAAATCGATATTGAGCAATTAAAATTGATATTGAGAAAAAACAAATTAATATTGAGAAGGCCATATGCACTCAATTGGATTCAACATTGGGCTATATGGAGCCAATCGAAGAAGAATAGCGGCTGAGTTTTCAAAATTATTTCTAATAGGCTATGACGGTGTGCATTATCGCACACAACTACTACATAAATATTGTAAAATATTTCCTAATTCCTCACATCGAATCATCAAGCTATTTACCCAATCTTTAACATCTTGCATTTTGAATGATCCTCGCTTTCGTGTCATAAGGATAATACCAGAAGTTAATATTCCACCGATTAGATGTATGTTTGGACCTTTGGAAGATGGCATATGTACTGTGGCTCTTGTGCCTCTTCTGGACTAGCCACCTGTTCTTTTGCAGAACAAATTGAAATTTGTTTCGTCAATCCAAATTATTTGTTTACCACTTTGAATCAATATTAATTTGGATTTCTCAATATCAATTTCTATTTTCTCAATAAGAATTTGAATTTCTCGATATCAATTTATTTTTCCCCAATATTAATTTGCATTTCTCAATATCAATTTGTATGTTCTCAATAAGAATTTAGATTTCTCATTATTAATTTGTTTTTTCTCAATAAAAATTTGCATTTCTCAATATCAATTTTAATTTTCTCACTATCAATTTGGATTTCTCATTATTAATTTGTTTTTTCTCAATATCAACTTACATTTCGCAATATCTATTTGTAATTTCTCAATAACAACTTCGATTTTCTCAATTTAAACTTAAAAAGTTACTACACCTTGAATTATAAATTGAAATAAATTTCACTGTTGTTTCTCAACATAATTTATTTAATGTCAGCATTACATGTATGTATGTATGTATATATGTATATAAGCAGAAAAGACTAAGTAGTCTTTGCAAAAATTTATACATTTTATTTGATTTTAAATCTATTTATTTTTAATATTTTTATACTTCACAAGGTAATAGCAAAAACCAAAAAAATGCAGAAGAAAAAATTAAATTTTTGCACAATTCTTTACATATTACATATTAATAATTTAAAATCAAGACAATTTCTAAACTTAACTTTCATTAAACTACGCTCTAAAAACATTCTTTCGGCTGCAGCTGGAAAATGTGGCAATGACATTAAATTTTTTGAAAACACATTGCATTAAAATTGTTTCTTCATTACCGCCCGTTAAATATGGAAATGGTACCAATAACGGTTCTAAAGCGATTTCGGGACTAAAAAGAACTTAGATGTGCAATATCAATAAAAAGTATTTTGATTTTTGCCAATATATTGTGCCTCGTTCGAACATGACATACACAGTGCCGATATCATATATAGTACAATACGAAAAATTACACAATTATATTGCAAGTGTGTGGACCGATTTAGTAGTAAAAAACAAATTCATATACATTGAAAAGATTTTGGAAAAAAATAACTAAAACCAAATTAAAATAAATTCACGTCCACGAGTACACATTAAAAAAATTAATATTGGTTAGATATAACCAAATTTTTACGGTTAGTAGTTTATTATATAATTAGTTTCATTTAGTAGTCTATTACATAATTTTCGAACAAAATTAATGTGAAACTTCTCTGTACGCGAAAATTCTTTTCGTTCTGTAATTCGTAATTTAAGTTAGATATTTAGCTATTTTTTCATTTTATTCCTTGCATTATTTTATCTGACTATATCGGCAGTCATATATCTATGTAAAAAGCACCGTGTAACAAAAAGAAATACCTGCGATGTGATACTCTACTTTTCTGCAAGGTATTATCGAGATGACATATTGTTCGTTGACATATCGTTGAAAATATTTAGCAAGACAAGCAAAAAAAGTTTATACTTGAAGAATTTTGCTGATAAGATAATTTTTCTCAATTACAATAGTATAAAATCTGGAGACACATGTAGTTTGTAACGCTGCATTATAATCAGTCAAATAGTCAATTTTAAATTTTTTGTTTTGTTTTGTTTTGTTTTTATTATCATATGGCGATATATAACTTCTAAACTACTAAACTCATCGTCTATAGAAAAGAAGTCTGGCATAAATAACTTTTAAAAAGAGCTGCAGGTTAAGTAGGATGTCGCTACAATGCGCCAAATTCAACTAGCAAAGATGTGTAGAACTTTCTAATAGTGAGACTGTTTAAAAAAATTGTGTAATTAATATTTTCATTTGCAACAGTTACAAAGATTTTACCGCTAGTTTGGCTTTTTTAAGTAATTTAAAGTTTTTTCAAAACTTCCCATTGTGCACTGCTTACTTTAACTGGCGGAATTACAAGAGATGCATGTGTTGACTTGTGACCACAGTAACTGGTTTCCTCGAATGCATATGAACATGAAGAGAGTGTGACACTTGATGTCAGTATGTATATTTGTCGCTGTGTATTGTGGATTCAGTTTAATTTAATGAAAGTGGAAGTTTTGTTGCAATTACATTAATAAAGACTGACAAATGGCGCAGGATTAAAATATAAAAAAGAAGAACACAAAAACGAGAAATAGTTTTTCTTTGTTTTTTTGTTATAAGTTTTAACCCTTTCGAGCCGACTTATGAATAGCAATACTTCAGGGTGGCGATGGCTGAAGTAGTGTGCACGTTGACTACAAAACCTGGGTTCGACCCCAGTTTCAGACTAAAAAAAAATCTCGCTTTTTTTCTGATGTGCATTACTGTGTCTTTGTGTGTCAGTTATTCTCGTTAGGTTTCAGTGGCGAAGGCATAGTCACTGGTCACTGAACAATAACGGCTTCATCTGATAGCAATCCACAATAACATCAGAGCGCCCTCCTTCATCGGTATTGTGTAGCATTGGCGAAGTAAAATATATAATAATAATATAATGAAATATATAATAAAAATAGTTACTAAACCGAAGCTTCAAATCTGAAGATGTCTCCTTGACATCAGAGGCGCTGCAGCACTGCTATAAAACAAAGAACGTACAAAAGCAGAGTAGTAAGATAGTGAAACCTCACCTCATGTCATTTCTCTAACTATCCCTTCCCTATAGTTCCAGCACAATGCATCGCATGTGTAAGGGTCATCTCCTGAGTGCTGGTCCTAGATAAAAATAAAATGAAATTTTCGATAGGAGGAATATATATATCTAACAAAATGTTGTGGTTTCAGTTATTTATAGTTTTTTTTATTTACCTTGCCCCAAATTGGGCATCCGCGGGAAATAAATCTTAGCACAAAGCGTTCCCGTACACAAAAATTGGGTAAATGAGAGACGTTTTGAGAGAATAATGTTCTTATTCTTCTTCCGCGAAACAGCCTGCACTTTTTCTTTGGCCTAATTTGGGCAAGTAAACAAGTAATCAGCTGTTTCATAAACAAACAATAACAAAGTAGCCACATTACCAAAGTAGTACTATTATATAATTAAAACCGGCGGTGTTTTTCGAATTGTTCACCTTTTCGAATACTAAAACTAGAAGAACAAAATTGTAAGGACCAATATTTATGAAATAGGCTTTTATTAAATATTTATTCAGACATTAAATCACACAAAATTATATAATAATTTGAAATTATTGACATATGTACGTATTTATACACATATGTACATGCACATGTTAATACGACTTGACAAAAATAGTTATGTTTAAAAAAATCAATTATTCTTTTCTGCTGCTTTTTATTTTCCAAATATTAAATTGATACAAATGCCAAGTATATATGCTCTTACATACAGTTTTATGAAGAAAGGTAAATCCCGGAACTAAGAAATGCAGAATATTAACATTTCACCTTTCTTGTAACTTAACGAATTGGTTTTAATTGTTCAAATTAATTGTTGTTAGAAAGCTTTAATTCTAAATTTGTTCATCTTTTGGCATAGTCAATTGCAAAAAAAAATATATCTACATACTCGTACATATTTATAAAGATAAGATTTTCGCAACTAATAAACGCAGAATTTAACCTTTTTTATTAATTTTAAAATGAACGCATTGATTTTTATTGTTGAAATTATATACCTTCAAACTTTGTTCATCTTTTTGAATAATTAATTTTAAACATTTTTGTTGACATTAAGCGGTGTTCACGTTATCGCGAGTCTACTGTATGCATTGGCGTTTCCATTTTGTGTTAAAGTGTGTAGTTTTTGGCGTTCTCGTACTTTTGGACATTTAAAGAAACAAAATTTTTTTTTTAAATATCAATAGAATGGCGGGGTATGTGCTATGATGCAGGATTGTTAGAGTTGTTTTAGCTACGAAGTTTATAAACAGTTGTTTTAGGTATGAAATCTTCGTTAGGAGTATATTAAATGATATTGATATACGACGCAATAGGTGTGAAAATGAAGCCATTGCTAGCTGGTTCATTACATACAAGTACTTCCACGTCAGCTTCGGTCACGTCCTCCACTATGCCATCTGCTGAGTCGTCATCGCTGGAGCGGGATCTTCCAATTGGTATAGAGATGAAAAAAAGACCACTTATTCAATGCATTGAGTCGGAACTAGGAAGAAATGTTGTGGAACGAAGGAAAGAAGAAAAGGATAACTTCAGCACACATACATATATAATACATATTGTGCATATTATTAATATAAATTATTTTTCTCTCCAAAAGATTCTTCATAAATTCACATGCTTGCAGTTTAAGAAAACGTAATAATTTGTTCCCACATTTTGTTGTTAATAAAGTTAAAATCTTTTCTGAAATAAAATACGATACTAAATCTTAAAACTTGTTAGATGTTCTAACATTGTTTATTAAAATTTATTAGAAATGTTGTCGAGACTTATAACACAATATTATACAGCTCATGGAATTAATTCATGCAAGCAACTCTTTGGCAAAAACCACTAATTCGTTTTTCATTTACAAATTTTTATGCTGTCTTCTGAAGTCGGTTCGCTGTAATGGAAATTCTACATTTCAAACAGTTTTGTAGCATTTATGCAGCGTTCGTATTGCAGTTTGGTATGATCAAACTTCATTTTAATAACTTACAAACCACTGGTTGTTGTTAGTTGCACGTGCTTTGAGAATTTGTTTCGCTTTGTTTTGCCAAGAAGACATGCAACAAATGTTTGTATATGAACTCCGTGTCGATTAGAAGTTAAAGATTGTTGGTTTAACGTCAGCGCTTTTAATAAAACAATTTTAATTAAATTTGAAAATATTGGTTTGGTCTATAAGAAACCAGCCTTAAAAAATTTTCTTGCGTTGCTTATGGAAAAGACAAAATTACAAAAAAAAAATTTAAGAATCTAAGTCTAATAGATATGTATATAAAAATGTATGTAAAAATGTAAAAGTTTTATTAATTTTTTATTTCGATGATATAAAGTAAAATGTATCGTACGCATGCGCTACCAACATTAAGCCTTGAAAATTAGACGTCAGTTTCTATCTATAATTTTTACAGCTTACGTACTTTTTTATTATTTTTTTTTTGTTTTCAGTATTTTATAAAGAAGACTTGGAAAATTTAAAATGAAACAGTACACAATTCAAGAACTTGCCAAAATCGTTGAACATCAAAAGAAAATCATGATTTTATTCATAATTTAATTATGAGCGACGAAGCCCATTTCCAATTGAATGGGTTCGTTAATAAGCAAAAAGGGCTACTGCAAATCGAAGAGTAGTTCAGCAGCGAGAATTACACCCACTTAAGGGTAGCGTTTGGTGCGGTGTTTGGTCGAAAAGTATCATTGGCATATATTTTTTTGAAAATGTACACGGTGTCGCCGTTCCCATCACTGGTGTTAGATATCAGATAATGTTGGAAAATTTGTTAAGGCCACCTGTTGAAAACCATCCGTAAGTATTTGGAACCACCCTTGGATGGAGCCACAGCGCAGACAATGGCTCTTTGAAGTCAAACCCTTTCGGTCATTTTGGGCCAGCCTGTAGTAATATTATCAAAAAAAATATATATATTTATATAAAAACATCGTCACGCATACCGTATTTTTATAATATATACTCGTTTGTTTCGTGATTAAAGTTGAAAGTTGTTAAATAACAAAATGAAATATAAAATGATGAAACTTTTCTCATTTTATATATATACTACTATTAATGGTTTTTATTATGGTTATTATTAAATCGAAATTATACTAAAGTTAGTAACATTTTCAGTCAGAAAGAATTAGACATGATTTAACATTCCAAGGGAACAAAGGAAAAGTCAACATCAATCAATACGAAGTTACACAGAATAAACTTATTTCTTATTACCTATTAATGAAATTTTTATCGTTCACAGTTAATTTATCAGAATAATGTAATAAAATTACATTCCTAATTAGAATAAGAGAAAAGGAACAGTTAATATCCAACACCAGTTGAGTATAATACGTATTTTCTATGCCACTACGTATGGCTTCAGTAATCTTTGTGCCAACAGGGAGGGAGTTGTAAAGTCATTAATATCATATATTTAACCCGGCAGAGCTTAGAAAAATGCATACGAGAAAAAGTACACAATCAAATTTTTTAATACCAAAACGAAAGAGTCATTTTCCTTCACTGATTTAGATAATCCTTGTTTTTCGCATGGGCAGTTGTATGTTGCATCATTAAGACTTGGTAAGTCAAAAAAATATCTATGTTCTTGTTGAAAGGAGAAAAACTAAAAATATTATCTACCCTGAAGGGTTTAAATAAAAAAAATACAACTAATTAAATTGTATATCGTATAATTCGTCTTTAAATATTTAGTAATTTTATGAATGAAATTGCCTGGTGCAGCAACGCACAAGGTATTAGTTAGTGGATAATAAGAATCACACAAAATATATAAAATCTATTAAAATTCTTAAGACATACATTTTTCCAAATGAGCAATAAATTGCAATTAAAAAAAAAAATACTTTTTATAAATTAAATAGTATTGAAATATATTGAAATTCTTTTCGATTAAAAAACTTTTAAAATAAATCTAAAGATTGACCTTCTTCTATATAAAAATGGCATATTTGTATGTATGTTTGTGTGTTTGTGTCTTATGGACAGATAAACGGCTGAACCGATTTTCTTGAAAGTTTCACAATATTTCTCTGTATATCTGGAAGGAACTAAAGACTATAAAAATTATTATTATATTTTATTTTTGTATATATATTGTATATTTATTTTTGTATATCTTGAGAAAGGTTGAAGTGAATATCTTTGAATATGATCGAAATAACTTTGTAGTTAAAACCCTTAGTCAAAAACTGGGAGGGATCGGACAAGTGAGCGTGGTACTTCCCATATAAACTAAATTTTGATTTCATTATATCTTGAGAACAGTTAAAGTTTGTGTTTTTGGTCTGAGTAACTTAATACTCAGTGCAAATGATCAATCAAAACGTGGGCGGAGAGAGACAAGTGGGTGTGGTACTTCCCATACAAACTAAATCTTAATTTCTGTATATCTTGAAAACTGTTACAGCGAAATCTTCTAAGTTTGCTACAAATGTCTTTGTAATTAAAAAATCTTCAATCAAAAACTGGGAGGTATTGGACAAGTGGGCGTGGTACCTACCATACAAACTAAATATTGATTTCGTTATAACTTGAGAACGGTCAAAGTTAATGTTTCTTTATTTAGTCTGAGTAACTGGGAATTGGATAAGTGGGTGTGGTGCCTCCCATACAAAATCTGTAATGAGTTTTCTATATCTTGAGAACTGTTAAGTATAAAGATTCTCATGTTCGTCTGAATGGTTTGACAGTAAATGTTTTTTGCTTCGGCCACTTTAGTATACCTACAGAGCTGAAATAAGGGGAAAAATATGAAAACTGGCAATTTTTATCAGGGGGATAGGCTTTTTTTTTTTGCATGTAGCACTCCCATTTGATGTACGTGTGCGCACTCTTCATATAGCCAGAGAGCTGAATTTGGGTATATGGTTGGGCACTCGGAAGGTAGGAATGAAAGGTAAAACATAGATAGATAGATAGGTCTGCATCGCATAGACTATATACTTTTTCAAAGATCAGATCACGACGGGTGACAGGAGGCTACTTCCGCATCTTCGAAACTAACTAACCGAATTTAATAAAGGACACATAAGGCATATCGATTTTTTTTAAATTAAACTACAGCAACGCGTGGTAGGGTCAGCTAGTATGTACATATATAAAAATTAATTATTTTGTTACTTATAATATTTAAATTGCTTTTATGTTTTAATAAAAAAAAAATATTAATTTAAATAAATTGTTTTTTACTTTTTCTAAGTGCAGTTCTCATGTGAAAATCAGTATGATTCCATTTATTTTTTATTATTATTCATTTTTTTTTACTCTGTAAACGTAAAATTACTTTCTGAATAAATTTTAACTAGATGTTGTAACATACATATTTGTTCAAGATCTTTCAGGCACTTTCAACCCATTGTGTTTTAAATGGAAACAAACACAACCACACACCATTAATATTAATGTTAAATTAAACTTGACAAAGTACATTGCAAATATCTTTATGTAGGTTTAAACTTTAAAGAAACCATTTACTACCGTATTTATTAATTTACTTTGTAGCATTTGTCTTTCTGTCCGTCTGTCTCTCTCACCCAGTGTCGTTCTTTATGTATTTGCCTGTTTTGCCGATAATGAATTGATATGACATCAATCGGAAACAACAGAGAACACTGATCGATTTTAAGTTTATCACAAATTTTTTCTGTGGTCGTTATGCTCCATTGTAGGAACTAAAAATACACATTAAACATTCATTCCACTTGACATACAAAAAGCAAATATATCAAAATGGACAAAAAGGAACAACTAGTTTTCTTCAACTGGGGTTTCAAACGACGGTTAAACTAATACAGTGAAAATAAAGTAAAAATAAAAATTATAAAAAAAATGCAAAAGTCGAATGAATGATTCTTTCTGAAAACCAGTTAAAAACTTTAAGAATTCTTTTATTGGAAAAACTTTTGCTTTTAATTTATAAAGTGGGTACTCAAACGTATTTGAAGCATTTTCAGAAATTACATTTCATAGTAGACATTACTTTAGTTGTTTCAATAGCATTTAACTTTTATAATTTTTATTTGTTTTTATTAATAAAAATAATTGAAAGAACAGTTCAGTGTATGTTTTATGGTTATCAAATCGGTTTTTAAATCTGAACTCGCTGGTTTGCCATCCTTGGATTTCATTCTAAATGTTACTTTTTGGAATATTAAATTAAATTTTTTTCACAGTAAACTTTTTTTGATATTGTAAATTTTTTTCGACTATAAAAGATACAGATTAAAAGCTATATTTTTTACATAATTAGGGGGACAAATCTCAAAATTTGTGTCTATTTATATAGAAGAAGAAACATCAGATGTTGTTGCAATATTTCCTTTAATTTAATGCAAAAGATCTGAGTCACTTATACATACGATTAAAATCATTAAAAATTTTGTTATCATGCACTATATTAACGTTGATTATAATAAAAAGTTATTGCCTTTAAATGCATACATTAAAGTTTTAACAAATAAATCCCTTTAAATCACACTAAAATATCGCTTAAAAAAGTTGTCAAAACACTAACAAGCGTGTGGTGAAGTGAAAATGTGTCTACGACTACACAAATTTAATTCCAGCTATAGACACACGTTCATAATTTATTGTTCATTCTGCTAAAATGACGCCATTAAAATGACTAAGACTAAATGATATATTTATATGTAAGTAAATAATAAAAAATGTCTCTTAATTTGCCATCAACTTTTCAACTGGTTGATCAACAAAAAAAATATTATTTCAATTTTTTATACCCTTTAACACAGTACAGTGGGACAAAATCTTAAGATTACTCAGATTATTACTGAAGAATTAAAAGCATTTTTTAATGACTTAGTACACACACTGAGCTCCAAGTCACTATCTTTGGTTTTGTAGTTAACGTGGGAACTGTTTCAGGCATCGCCAACCAGGTACACCGGGAAACACAGTAGTTACGTTCCAAAAAGGCCGGTGCTCTGTGAAACCGCGTTGTACGAAGCAAGAAATTAGATTTGAAAAAAGATAAATAACGTTTTAGTGTTTATTTAAAATTTAAATATAAAGTCAAAGAGGGCATAATTATCGATTTTCTTTTTTTTTTGTATAAAAATCGGCAATTGTCGATTTTCTGCAGGGAAATAGCAGACACGCACACAAGCGCGACTGCCAAATATAAAATTACTATGGCTATTCCCTGCAGAAATCGCGGCTACTCCACACGCGCCTGTAAAGTATACTCCATAAGGGACTACGACTAGTCCAAAAGTAACCCAAATGTATGAAATAAACGTGTTCCCTTTAACATTGCGATGTCCTAGGTGAGGACCATATACTCCAGTCATGCATTACATCAGAGTAATCTCAAAACTACTCTATGTCACTACTCCGCGCATTATCAGCAGAAAATTAAACACGAATTAAACACGATGTCTTAAAGCATACAGTCGTTAAAATACGAACACTTGTTGGTCAGCAATAAGCTCTTGCTTGAAACTAACATGGTCCATGCCTGCATTACATGGGACCATTTTGTAACTACTCCTTTTTAACTAATATGGATCATGTAATCCACTAATTTCTGCAGGGACCCTGCAAATAATGTGCCTATTCCACACATGCATGTATAGTGTAGTCCACAGAGGACTAGTATTAGTCCAAGACTAACCTAAATGTAGGGAGAAAACATTTAACATTACTAGGATTTGACCATATATATATTTGACCGGACTAACCCAAAAACTACTACATGTAACCACTCCATGGAGCACTTCACAATGTAATTTGTATGCGACGGAGTAATCGTAAATATGAAGAAAGTACGAACACTTGTCGTATAATAATAAGTTGTTGTTTTCAATGACATGGTCCACGGCTGCATTACATAGAACCATGTTTGTAACCAGTCCATTACAGCTAAAATGGACCACGTAGTCCAATATTATTTGCAGGGATACAGGAGGTCGCCAACAATTCTTTTAAACTGGCGCTTCGAGGCGACTTTTATTCTTGACTCTTTATTTTTCGATACGGCTCGCAAGTTTTATTTGGGTAACTTTTGACAGGAAACAAATTTATTTATCTACAACTAGAAAGTTCATCAAAGTGAAGTGCAAAGAACAAATAAATAAAGTTTTGACGTTCTGTGTCACCGTTGCTGTTGCATTTTTATATAACAACTTCTTACGCTGCCACCTTGTACGAGTAGTTGAAACAGGGAATTAATTCTTTTTAATGCAAAAAATAAATTTAGATTCGCTCGCAAGTGAAGAATGGTTAAAAGTAATAAAATAAGTTTCTGCAATCCGGAAGATAATTATACATACATATGTATATACTTCTGCATATTAATGTTGAGCTCGTACTACTGCTTTCTTGCAGTCGTTTAAGAGTACAAACATACATACATACAGAGATTGTTAGAAAGAAATCTTCTGCAACTTGATATTTTTTATGAAACTTTTTTTTTCTTTTATAACACAGCAGTGTTTTATTTTGTTTTGGTTTTACTGTATTTAATTGTTTTAATTGTGTTTTTAAGTTGAGCTGAATTAACACAGTTGCTCCTCTTCAATGAAAGTTGACTCGAAGGTGTTATTTACGTGAATTTGAGGAAGGTAAAGTGCTTCCATAATTCCATCAACTAACATCTATTTACAATCAGTATTTTCTTTTATTGCCTAATTGGATGCCTTTTCTAATGTTTATTAACCCGCTTTTGCACATATGGATGTATGTTTATTGCATATAATTAAAAGTTAATTTTATATTAATAAAACTTAGCATTTTCTTTTCAAAAATAGTAAGAAACAAAGAACTTACAAGCATAAGAAAATTTGTAAGTAGAAATATGTTCGACAGTTGCATTTGAATGTGCCGAATTTACATATGAAGTAATAAAAATTGGTTGCTGTATACTGTAATAAGTTAGGATATGTTGTCCATGTAAATACATGTTTTTATCGTTGGTAGCAATGCAACGTAAATAAAATATCTTTTCGAATCAAGAAATTTGTGTCAAAATGGCATCAATTTCTTTATTAAATATAATTTGTTCGAATTAAAACACCTCATCCTGAAGCGTCCACATATTTCTTACAGTTACCTTATTTATCTTTTTTTAAGAATTATCGACATTGCTGTCATAAAAATAAAATTCTTACAAATTATTCAAGAATGATAGAAATAAAGATTGCGGCATCAGGAAAAAATAATAAAAGTGTTCTGCGCGTGTAGGAACTCTGACGTCACACAACTGAGTTCTCATAAGCTAATGATTTTTTGTTCTCAAATTATTATATTTATATAGAAACACAAAAGTAGGCCAATATATTATTTTTCTAATTAAATAATTTAAAACCAAATACATTTTTAATTAATCTTATTATTAATGTCTTCGCAATATTCATAACACCCTGCAAAAATTAAATTTGTGGTAACTTACACATTTCAAATTTCTTTCAAAAACTTCCTGTTGAAATGTACGAATGTTTTCCTTATTCACATTTACGGGCTTCAATCGCTTTCAAAATATTTCGCATATCTTTCTTGGTGGCACACAATTCCACAATAATATACATTAGTCTAAGATATAGATTTATTCAATGTTAGTTTTTCCCACAATTTCTCAGTTGTTTTTTTTCTTGTATTTTGTTTTCACTGGCCCACTGCGCCCTTCATTTCTGCACACTTCATGTCTGCACTCTTACTCTTTTCTTCTATGTTTTTTTTTGTATTTTTCTTTGTTTAAACACACTAATTTAAACTTTTTTTTATAATTTTAATTACAGTGAGTCCTCTCCTAACTGACCCTCCCCTTAACCGGACAAACTTTGTAGAACCAAGATTTTCATGAATGTATTCCCATAGCCGGACACTCTAATAACCGAACGCGGACACTAAATTTTAAAAAATTGTGCTCAAAAGGTCTCTCATAAGTGGACAGAAGCTTTAATTTTAAAAATTAATTCGCGTTGATTGAAGGTCAACAACAATAGTTGTATTTCTTCTTATGTTTTCCTCTCTGATTCATGTTTGTGTTAAAAGCCAAATAGACTACACATGCGTTTGACAAACATTATTTTTTCATTTGCACACAGTCTACACAAAACTAATTTGTGCAACAATAGAGTTTTCATTATTTTCTTATTGGTCTTCATTATTTCCCACTCTATGAAAATTTTTTTATAAATGAAAGAAATTGACAATACACCACGCAAGCGACTTGTTACATATTCAAAATGTAAGCCGAAATAGCTAAAGTTTTTTAGACTACACGACAATATTGTATTTTTCCTTTGTTTGACAAGCTGCTTTCAAATTTGTAATTAAAATTATATGTACTTATTTCATAAATATATAGTTGTGATGAAGCATTAAAACAAATTGTCCGTTTGAAGCATTTTACTAGAGAAGACTTTGTCGCATTCCAGCACATCAAAAACATTTAAAATCATTTAGCAACTCAACAGCTCAATTTAACCCTATCTGAGTTAAATCAGTAAAATCTGAATAAACATAATTTAATTATAACATAAATAAAATATACATATATGATTCTAATTGTGCTTTTTCCCCTTAAAAATTATATTATATTATAAATTAAATAAAATTATATTAAATTATATATTCTAATAAAATGCTTTATGATATTTTCATACTGTATGAGAATATCATAAGGTATGTAATAATAAATTTCACATATAATTTTTAAGGGGAAAAAGCACAATTAGAATCATATATATAAAAATATATTCCCAAAATAAATTCAGCTAACATAAATAAAATATTTAAATTATTAAATGTGTACTACTTATAAGCGGACACCTCTCATAACCAGGCAAAAATAACGCGACGGTGAGTATCTCTGTAAGAAATATTTATAATTTTTAAAATTAAACTTTTTCTGACTTATGAATGTGATTTACAGTAAGCGCATATGTATTGCCCTAGCATGAGCAATCATGTATAGTAGAAAATACATATTTGTTTTTGGTTTCGTTAACAATACAAGTTAATACTAAAAAGCACTCCTGTGATGCAATGATACAATGATCAATTTTTATAAGTGCAACAAACATAATGAACTGACGGAACGAAATTGGAGGAAAGCTTTTAAATTTTATGATTTCACCACACATTACCTGCGGTGAAAAAGGGATTTAAGAAGGAAATGCTCCAAAGCGGGACATTGCAAACAAATATCATGTCAAACGTAAGCAGCTTTGTAAGTGAATGCTACCTAAGCATTGCTTAATAAACCTACTTATTGCGATGCAGTAGTTTTTACTGGGAACAGATGTCTTTCACAAAGAGAATTTAAAATTTGCACTTTTAAATTATATGCCCATCCAACTGTTAAAGTTTTCAGCATTTTTTTTCTATCTGGGATCAACACTCAGTAGATGACCCCTACACAGGCGGTGCAATGTGCTGGAACTAGAGGAAAGGGATAGTAGGAGTTGTAGCGTCTCTGATGTTAAGGAGACGTATTAAATTAGTAATTATTTTACTTCGCCGGTGCTAAACAATACCGACGAAGGAGAGCGTTTTGATGTGCCTGTGGATTAGATACAGCTGATAAAATTGATATGCCATTTTTTAATTTTATACAAATTTTGTAGTACGAAAATCAATACCAACTTAATACGAGTTCTTTCAAACTCTTTATTAAGAAGATTTTGACATTTTTTTAATGAAATTGAATTACGCAAAAGAAATGTAATAACATATAAATACTCGTACATATGTATATGAAAGCGAATTCTGTACAAGTTCTTCATAAAACTTTATGGTTATTCATCCGCCAAAGATTAATAGTCGAAAATGTAGTTAAATTTTATTATAATCCTCATCATTAGCATGACAATGACGAGCTGAAAATCAATACTCGTACACTAAGTCCAGCAATAGTTGCTTTGCAAATATGCTCTTAGTTGCCACAACAGTACATATTTATTCATTAATTTATTCACAACCCATTATGTGAAAAAAGAAAACAATTATTTCTACCATTTGCTTAGAAAGAATATTTATTTCGTAAGATTACATTTTCTGAAGAAAAAATAAAATAAAAATCGTGGAGAAAGTAAGAATCACTTGAGTATTAAGTAAAAAACAACCAAGTTCTCACATTAAGAAGACATGTAAACAACGCTGTTTCCAGTAGCAAAAAATTACATTAGAAAAAATGCAATTGTATTTATTTCTCAGGGAATTTGGCAAAAAAGCAATGAAAAAAATCAGTTTGCGAATTATTCCAAGACTACTGCTAATTCCAATAATTTATATTATAAATTATTTAAATTTCTAGAATATAATTTCCCTACATACTCTTATGGTTCTTTCTCGCAGTGTATTCAAACGTAAATAATTGCCATATGTACTGCAACATAATTATGCATTTTCCTTAATACGGAAAGCATTACAGCAATAATAAATTACTTGAACTTCTACAGGTGGTTGAACAGTAAATAACGTAAAAAAATAACAAGCTGTTAGAAATTAATATAATAAATAAGTCTGCAAATAATGTGAATGGTAAAGTTGGAATATAGAATTCTCTTAATCATTAAATTAGTATTTACATATATTCGAAAGACAAATAAGTTTTCGCTTTTTGTGAAACCTTAGATGGCAAGCTAGATGTGGAGTTGCTTAATAATTTTAAAGTATTGGCGAATTAATAAGAATATTATAAAACTGTCATATCTAACCATTATAAAAAACCCAATCAGACACACAGCATTTCTATTAGGTCTTTATTCATTTATTATGATTTATTCACTGGCCACCCTTAGATCTTAAGGAGACTGGATTCCTTGATGCACCTGACTCAGGTGTACGATCACACAGCATCAATACTCACATTTAATAATAGCTACGAGGGCATTGTCGCAACCAGCGAATAGTGTGATAAGCATCCACACTGGTGACAAACCGATTCACAAAAGTGGTACACAGATGGATCCAAAACGATTCATAGAGTAGGAGCGGGAATAGAGTGACTCAGCACACACAAAGCCATAACACTAAGTAAAGATACGTCAATTTTCTAGGCGGAACTATATACCATATTGGAGGCTGTGGATATCATATCAATAAGGAGATACGAGGGAATTGGGACTAACCAGTCGGTGCTTAAAAATGTAGACAACTTCACATATACTTCAAAATTCCACACAGAGACCTCACCACACACAACCAAAAATCTCTAATCTTGTCACCAGAACATAGAAGGCACGAGGGGAAAGAGAAAGCAAACTTTTAGGCTAAAAAAGGTGCTGTAGGGTCTTTTATTGGACCTACGCCCCTTTTTACTTTATTAAGAACTACCTTAAACAGGAGATTTAAGACCACACCAGAATACGCACTGAGGAATACTGGACGGACATAAATGGCCTGGACTATTCGAAAATACTCCTCTATTTCGATAATAGAAGGACCTACATTACGCTCCTACTATATAGGAGAAACATTAGAACACTTACTGGAGCATTCACATGTTACTTTATGTGCAACAAATATATCCACAAAATAGGACTTTTTAGAACCAGCATTCTGCTGCGAGTAAAAGGAGTCATGTCCATGAAAGACTTGGTATCTACCTGAGAAGCACTGGTGCATACATAGCAGAAACAGATTATTCGGCGCATACATACAATAAGAAGAGCATTTTCCAATACTTCCACCGATGGAGCTGGACCGGTTCCTGCATCAGTGAACAACAAACAGGGGTCACAATAGAAGATATCTGAAGATATCTCGACTGTGGCTGAAGATGTCGCAGAGCGCTACAGAGCCATGCTCAAAGACTTTCTCCTTCCTGAACTGAAAACATTGGTACTAGAGAAGATGTCATTCCAACAGAATGAGGATTACTGCGCGACCCACAATCGAAAATCTAAAGACTGCATTCTGGGTCGCATAATCTCTCGTTTTGCTAATTTGCAGTGGTCAAGAGAATCGTCCTATTTAACCGCTCTAAACTTCTTTTTGTGGGGTTTCTTGCAGTCTTCAGTCTATGTCAACAAACTTTAGACTTTTGAAGCCCTCAAAAATGCGCGAACCTATCGCTAGAAGTTTTGGCAAGAGTTAGGGAAAATGCCATAAAACGGTCTTGAATGGTCATCAATTCTCGCTTCGACCGCTTAGTCGATATTATTATCTCTACTTAATGACAGCAAAACTAGTCCTTTATTTATTAAAAAAAAATACAGTCAAAAAACATGGAGTGACTACTTTTGCGCCATGCCTAAATAACTCAGAATTTAGGAAACAATTAGACGTTCCTGGTTTTATAATTGTTATTGTCATTAATGTCAAAGTGACAACTGTTTTGACGCCATAAATTAAAACCAATAAACAACTTTAACCTGTTTCATTAAATTTTTTAATATGGATTAAAACGCGACATTAATAAACAGCTTTATTTTGTATAAAAATAATGTATGTATGAGTTGCAAAAAAGAATCCACTTTGCATGTGCCGCAAGTAGCTTGAAGACATTTTAAGTGAAAAATAAAAATAAACATTTAACTTTCAGCAAATGGTATATGTAACACGCTAAAAATATATTAAATTGTTTTAGTGCAATGTGTAAATGATAGATGAAGTCTACCTGTGCAAGCAAAATTGTCTGATGCATGAATATGTATACATATGTATAAACATACATGCATACATGAATACATATATTAATTTGTAATTTTGCTTATTTTTTATCACACCGCTACCGCAGCTATCAGCTCACTTTTTACTAAAACTACCTTCAGATGATACATTCTTCATGGACACATAGAACAATAATGACTGTTAACGGTTGTTCCATGATTCCAGTAACAACTTCAATACGCATAAACTACACTTTGCTGCCAAACTTTTTGCGAAATATAATACATATTTAAAAAATTCAAGTTTAAAGATGAAGGTGGTTTTCACCGTTGCCAACTTAGTGTTTTGGCACCATTTTTGGTGCTTTTTGATGCCTCAAAGTGTCAAAATTATAACTTTAGTGCTAAACTAAGAAAAATCACTATTTTTGTACTTTTTAAATTTTTCGTTAGTGCCACTGGAATGAAATTATAAATTATAAACACCTTATATGCGAAATTGAAGCAAGACTACCTAGAAATTTTAAAAAAAGTTTCCCTATTAAATGTTGACAACGCCTTTTTTATAATAACGTGAATAATAATATAATAGGCCTTGTAAAACATTTTAACAAAAGTGGGGAAACAGATTAGAAAATATCGATCATTGCTATAGGAAAAATAAACAACACACAGACCTCTTTTGGGAGGAGGAGATTTATCCTTTACAGATTTATCAAATTTCGCTTTAATAATTTTAAGCTTACGCGATTATCATTGAGCATTGTGAACTCGATTCTCCATATTAATTACGTATTTCGTCGCCAGAAATCCTACTGCTGATTATATTTTAAAATCCTAAAATCAAATCCTAATGTTTCAGATGATATAATTTTTATAGTCATTTTACGCACTACTGGGAGGGCACACTGAAAACTGAAGTTGGACAAGTAGTTAATTTTATACCGATGTCATTTTAGGATTTTTTATAATTTTGATTGTATTAGTTACATTACAAATTAACATTTTTTCAACAGTTGAAGTTAAATATGTATCAGAATATATCGTTAATTCATCTATGTTATTTGCTGTAAACAACGATTTATAAATCAACAGCAAACTGCAAGTATGTATGACGAAAAGTCCATATAATATATATAATAAAAATATAATCATAATAAGGGTAGGAACTACTTTAACTCTTCGTTCACAATTTTTTTTAATTAAACAATCGAATATATTTATAAGTTTTTAGTTAGAAAGAATTACAATCGAATATATTTATAAGTTTTTAGTTAGAAAGAATTAGACATTAGACACCAAGGGAACAAAGTGAAAAATCAACGTCAATCCATACCAACCTCCACAGGCTGAACAGAACGCATTTTCGGAAGTAGCAAAACGATCATCGTCTATACTCTTTGTGTATTTTGTACATGTAGCTCAGGTTGCAAGTAAATTTGAAACTACTGTATGTATGTATAATATACAAATTTTTTTAAAAAATTTAATACGAGAATTATTGTTTCCAACATACGCAACTGTTGGCAGCTTAATTTGTAAAGTTTAAATTCACCATCACTTAATTTCCGTTAAATTAACCCATGTCACGCATAACTTCTTTTATCTGCTGTGCATATTTATTCCCGCTTTTGTTTTTCTAATTAAGTCAACCTGTTTTGTTTTGAATTTTATATTTAAGATTTTTGTGGATTGTATAAATTCAACTATTTATGTGACAAAGCATGTTTACACATGCCACAAACTAGGCCCGTAGCTTATATGTTTATGGTATATATTAATCGCGTACTCATTGTTAAATTCCCATAGGTATACAAAAATTTGCTTCTACTAGAGAGACGGAATCCTTTGATAACTGTTTAACTGATATTTCCAATGTTTACCACTGATTATCTAAAACATTTATTTCTTTTATTATATTGAAATGCCTTCGAAACCGGTTGGTTTTTACAAATAAGAAAATGTGGGAATCGGTTGACTTTGCAGGCCTTCCCGTTGAGCTTAACCCAAAATCATTTGAAAATTTGTAAATTTTTTATTATATTTTTATTGTGGCTATCTCACGAATATGACAGATTTTGGTCAAATTTACGGCATCGAACACATTTTTTATGTCAATAACAATCAGAGAATAAAAGAAGAGAATAAAATCGGTTTGATGAAAACTGCTGGAGATAGTTGAAAAAAAAAATAAAAAACCATTGCTTTAAAACTTTTCGTTAGCGAATCGGTCGAATGAATGCTGAAATTTGTTGTTGTTGCTTACTTCCAAGGCGAATTTATATCAGGTGAACTTAATAACACAGCTGGCCGAGTATTTATCACTGTTTGATGTGAAATTAATTTTGACAATGTACAAACCAACTTCATAACCACGTAAAGTCACTACCTAATTCGCCCGACAGCTGATTCAACGAAATCTAACGTATTTTAACGCCGAACGTCAAAGTTTGTTAACTTTTGTGAAAAAGTTAAGAAAAGTGGTTGTAAATAATAAAATAATATTGTTATAATAAAAAGAATGCAAAATAAATTACTTTTTGAAATAATTAACTTACATTACACTAATTTAACACGTTCTTTTTAGGTTATGTCATATTTAACAAAACACATGTATACAAAAAATTTGACTATCGGCTGCAAAGCGAGTTGAGAAATTTGCCTTGCGATAACTTTGTATTAATAAACATTGACAACGTACTATGATTTTTGGTTGTTGTTGTACTAGTAAGTTTAACTGGTATCAATTCGCCTTGCTTTCCTCTCAGTTCTGTGGAATGTTGTTGTGTTTAGTTTATTAGATAAATCACTTTTGTGTTCATGATTATTTTCCATAAACTGATTTTATTCAATTATGAGGATACTTCCGATCTGAAGATTGCATAAAAAAGCCTGGAAGATTGTACCAAGGCGAATTCATACCATGTGGCTGCATTAGCTAAAATTCTCTTCAGCTGATTTCTGTTCAGTTGTCAAAGTTGTGTTCAATTCGAAGCATGTTTATACATAAACTGTTTTGACAACTGGAATATTATAATTATTTATATTTTTTGATATATATTTATTAAGCCTGAGGTTTTTTTTTATCTTATTTTGTTTTTTATTGTTCGATATTTCGTTAACAGCTTGTTAACATCATCATTATTATTCCTATTATTATTATTATTACTATTATTCCTGATGATGTTAACAAGCTGTTAACGAAATATCGAATAATAAAAAACAAAATAAGATAAAAAAAGACCTCAGGCTTAATAAATATATATCAAAAAATATAATAAAAAAGGTAAATTAATAATATAATTATTATTTATATTTTTTTAAATTTTATATTTGTAAACAAAAAATACTGTTGTTGTAGGGACGAGATCACCTGGTATGAATTTGCCTTGGATTGTACAATATTTAGTTTTAAATTATTTAAAGCAGGAGGTTATCAATGAACGGCAATGTATTAGATTTTTTTGTTTTGTTGTTTTTACAAATCCGTCAGAAATTTACTTATTTTTATTGGTTTTTTTTTATTCATCAGAATTCCATTTCACTGATAACTTTTCGATATTTGTCATTTACCTATTAGTTTTAGCAATTTTTAGTTATTATTATTCTATATGAACAACATACCACTATAATAGACTATTATTAATTTTAATTTTCTTATTTAACAATTCATTGATTTGATGTTCAAATATCTGCTGGCCAAATTTGTTTTTATTTGAGTTTTTTGTGCAATTAAGTTTTCAGTTTAGGCGATTGTATTAATTAAAATCCATATCTAAACATTTTAATCTGAAAAACTTGGAACATACTCCTCTTCATTCTATAGAAGAATAATTCAAGCACATTTTCTTAAATTGCACGATTTTACTTATGAGAACAACAGAAAATAAATTATTGTAAAACGGATTACTTTTTATTTATTTTTGCAGTAAATTTTAATTACATTTGTTTTCATCATTTTCTTATTAAATTATATACGCCGTATAATATTTAACTTTTAAAAACAGTGAGTTTTTGTATGTATTTAATAATTTTGTTATTTTTACTTCAAGACGCAAGTTACGTTTTTGTAACAACTTTTCAACACGAAACCGTCTTCGATCGCACACAACTGTTCGCCAACTAAATCAAACGCAGTCTAAAAATGTAATGCATTTTAATGCAACATTCTTCGTCTTCATTTTCAGCAGAAGATGCAACTTGTATGAGTTGCATTTATGAGTGCCGAACAGCAACAACAAGCAAATGGCCACAAGATCAAGGTCATATTTTGGAGGAACATAATTCATATTGATGTTTGTTGATGTCATTGCACTGTAGCAAATTTTGTGAAATAAAGTTCAAAATTGTTCAATTAGACAACTTTAATATACTATTTCTAATTAAAAAAGATAAATTAAAAAATTCAATAATATAAATTTATATTTAGTTGCTCCTTCTTCTATAAGAATATATCACAAATTCTGTGGACTTTTGATAAAACTGAATTTATGCACTAAAAATAAAGTGTTTGGGACATGAGTGGAATTATTAATTTTCTTAATTTGATACAAGAAGAAGCAACGACAATTATTTTTTGTCATTGTCATAGACCTTAAATTACACGGTCACAAACTTTCACGCAATAGATCGATCGTACCGATGGCTCGTTGAAAATAACCATTATCAATAACTTCGAATTTCGAAATATACGAAATTGCCACAAATTCCATTTGCAACAAGACTGAATTAAACAAAAAGACAGCCTTATACACTACACACGAAATAATACATACATACATACATACACATGCAGTAAAATAAAAATTAAGAGCAATAATAAATTCTCTCAACTAAATGGATCATTTGATCCATGACGTCGTTAAATCTACATACAATTCAAATGTATGAGATTAATGTTTTATTGTTACACAAAAAATATTTGTATTAAAAAATGTAGAAGAAATATTGAAAAGAAAATCCCACCTGCCTTGATACCTATTCTGTTTTAGACAAATCAATGAATAATGCAAAGATTTCTCCTGACTATCTGACTATGGTTTGTCTAACTGAATGAAACCCTTTTCACGTTATTTGTGGTGACAGTTACAAATCATCGGCACAATGAGGCATATCAAAACGCAAGATGACAACACAAATACTTTACTATTCACTAGAATGACAATGTTGATTTTAACTGAATGTTGAATGATGCCTTCCTGATGTTGCATTTTAAATATTGTGTTGAATATTTATTGTTTCCATTATTTTTCATACTTTTTTATTTATTTTTCCTTTATTCACTTTCCATTTCAGTCAAACATTGATTGTTATGCAATAGTAATATTCCAATTTAACGAGCTATCCATTTGCTGTGATAGATTCTTTTATTTTTTATGTATGAGGTTTGACTTCACAGCCGTACTTGTCACTAGCTCTAAGACTATTGCGAATTGTATACACTGACGGTGCAGCCTTACCTTCATTTAGCAATTGACAACGAATTTTTGGCACATACATACATACATATATTAATGGATTAGCTGTCGAAATTTCAAGAATTCTTCTATGAAATCATTAAGTAGTGATTTTAAGACGACCTGGCGTTTTTCAACACAAATTCGCTTTTCGATTCCGTATGCAGGCTGACTTTCTAATCGCATGTTCCTTTGTAGTAATATGTACATTGCAGTGTGTTAGCAACTGCAACCTTGAAAAGTAAATACAACAGGCAGCACAATGGTGGCGCAGGGAGATGAGTAAACGGTTTTTGTTATAATTTAAAATATTTGTATATTCACTTATTTATCTTTTTATTACAGTAAAAAATTTATACAAAGTACTAGTATAAACGTATAAAAAAAGTAACTAAACAATGCACCAACTTGCTGTTAATACTGTATTGATACATTAGAAATAAAGTACGTTTAGGAAGTCGCCATCACTTTACGTACCGCTGTGTAAGATTTTCAAAACAGATACAGTTATGCCAGTGAGCAGCGAATTCCTTTTCTCGCAGTTCCTAAGAACTTAATTTCATTGGCTCGGGCACAATTGGTGGAAATCGACCCCCTATTCGGCAGACTGTCGCCATTTCATTGCCGTCATGACTATTATGTTCAGGAACCGGTATTTTTTTTTTTTTATCTGGGACCAGCACTCAGGAGATGACTCCTACACATGCGAAGCATTGTGTTGGAACTATAGGAAAGGGATAGTAGGAGAAACGACAGGAGGTGAAGCTTAATTAATTATTTTTGCAGCTCTGCTTTCGCACGTTCTTTGTTTATACTCGTAGCAGTGCTGAAGCTTCGGTTCAGTAGCCATTTTTATTATTGTTTTACTTCGCCGGTGCTACACAATACCGACGAAGGAGGGCGTTCTGATGCGATTGTGGATTGCTATCAGCTGAAGCCGGTATTGTTCAGTGACCAGTGACTATGCCTTCGCCACTGAAACCTTCCAACAACAACTAACAAACAAAGACACACTAATGCACATCAGAAAAATGCGAGATGTTTTTATTTTTATTTTAAAAAATTTTAGTCTGAAACTGGGGTTGAACCCAGGTCTGTTTTTGGATTCGTAGTCAACGTGCAGACTACCATCCATCGTGCCATCGCCACCCAACGTTTTAAGCATGTGCTAGCAGTCGCATAACATCCTTGAGGTGAAAATAGATTAATGGAACATATGTATGTATCTTCTTATGTGTATCAAAAGAATTTTATTTTCAAATATTTTATTATTTATTTTTGTGACTGTTTTGCAATATGTGCATTAATTAAAAAGTAATTTTAACATTTTAAATGTTTTACTCCGTAAATTGCTGAATAAACTAACTTTAAAAATTTTAAAATTACATATTCAAACTACAACTTACACCGTGTATTTTATTATTGTTTTTGACTCCAAATTTGGTAATGTGAATAAATAATTTAAAGGCAGTAATTATTACATTGTGTAATTTATTAAACATGCAATTACAAAATTTTTGTAATAGCAATTGAAAAAAACCAACTATATTTACATATAATTAAACGTATTTCCTCTGAGAGTGGCGATGGCTGAAGTAGTCTGCACGTTAACTACAAAACCTAAAATTTAATGGGTTCAACCCTAGTTTCAAACTCATAAAAAAATCTCGCATTTTGTCCGATATGCATTTGTATGACTTTGTGTCGGTTGTTGTCGAAAGGTTAGTGGTGAAGGCATAGTCACTGGTCACTGAAAAGTAACGGCTTCAGCTGTAACCAATCCACAGACATGAGAACGCCCTCCTTCGTCGGTATTGTGCAGCACCGTCGAAGTAAAATAATTACTAAAAATTGCTACTAAAAACTAAGCTTCAAAATTTAATTCGTCTCTTTGACAAAATATGTAACTAATTTTTACATTGCATACCATTTATTTTCTTTTTCTAATCTCATTTTTTGCGCTTTGTTATTTTTTGTTAGTTATTATGTATGTATGTATATTAAAAATTTTCTATAAAACATGCCACTGCTCCGTCCTCCCCTATAAACTCAGAATTTTTGAAATAAACGAATTTGTTAAATTAGCATAAAAAAAATTCAATGCTGTCTGTTTCTGCAGACAAGCTTTTATTAAGAGCTTAGCACACTGTGTGTTGTTTAAAAATACATCTAATAACTTCCTGTAGCAGGAAGTTAAAAAAAAATTCCTTATAAGACTATTTATATGAACAGAAATGGAAAACTTTGGCAGCCGTTGAAAGCTATTTTTTAAAATAGCTTAAGCCGAAACTCAAAGGTATTACTCGACGTATCTCTTTTTTATACTTTTAACATTTTGTTTAAATCTATGCACCCGTTTTACAGTTTTGGGAAAAAAAATTCTTTTTTTGCAGAAAACACTCATTGGTATGGCAGTCGAAATGTTTTTTAACAGTTGGACGGGAAATTTTATTTTTTTATTCATCGTTAACAATTAATAATAACTTTAATACCCTATCTATAATATTACATGCATATAGAGATAGATATACATACATAAATAATGATCCATCAAGAGATTATTTTTTTATTATTACTATTACATTAGTATTTTTAATTAGTAGTATTGTTTCCTATATAAATTTTTTTAAGAAAACTCTCCCATTTACTGCACGTGCAGTGGAAAACAAAACACGTTCAATTACAGACAAAAAAAGCTGGCAACAATAGACAATAAATTTAAAATGAATTCCACAAATAAGAGATGCCAATACAGACGATGGAATTGAAAGTGATATGTTGTTCACATGGAACAGTGTTCGATTTTTAAAATTAACAGGGCAAAATTAATTACTCAAAAACTGTAAAACGTAGAAAAGATGATTTTTGGCATAATGATTTCTTACATACATATTAAACAACAGTTATGCTATAAATTATACTCAGTTTTAGACTAAATCATCAAAACATTTCGAATTTTTTCTGATGTGCATTAGTGTGGTTTGTGTCAGTTGCTGTAGAAAGGTTTCATTGGCGAAGGCATAGTCACTGGTCACTGAATAGTAACGGTATTGTGTAGCACCAGCGAAGTACAATAATTACTAAAAATGGCTACTAAGCAAAAAGATTCAAAATTTAATATGTCCGCTTGACATCAGAGTCGCTGCAACACAGCTATAAACAAAAAAACGTGCAAAAACAGAGTTGCATGATAGTCAAGATTAACCACCTGTCGTCTCTCTCACTATCTTATTATTCTAGTTCCAGTACAATGCATGTAGTGGCTCTCACTTCAGTGCTGGTTTAAGAGAAAAAATGACAAAAAAACAAGAAAATTAAAAAAATTTTAACCAATTTGATCTTTAAAAGAAAAAAAATAAAAAAGTGACCCAAAATAAAAGAAATTATGAGGAATCCGCACTACTAGTAATCGAATCACTATCAGACACTTGCATATTATAATTAGTACTTTCTAGTAGTTTACATATATATCTGGCGGTTAATTTCGTTTCTTAACTCTGTGAAATTCTTGCTTTCACATGCCAAAGAAATTTATGTACACTAACAGGCATGTGATACTATCGTTTGTACTTTTAAATGCACAACTTTTGAATACTTGTGCATTTCTTTTATATCGAGAAGCTAAGCGGTCTAATATAACATGAAAACATATTTCGCAGATACTTTCGCACTTCTGAAAAATTGCCTGCATGTAATCACAGTTTGTATTTTCTGATGTTTGCTTATGCATGTCTACTAATAATACCATCTCTGATCTACACTTATCTTGAATAAAAAGTTTTCTTAAATTCACCTAAACCCCACATTTTTACTCGTAAGCTATGTATAATAAACATTCCACGAACCTTATCCAGGAATGGAGAGATGACAATTCATACTCCAAAACTTAAGGGTCTAATGACTATTTTTTGTAATAGAGCGGAAGGTTTACACAAGTTATTACAATGTAAAAAATTTTCACCGGATACACTAAAAGGTTTTAGTTTGCAGTTTTCAATTGAAAACTTAATGTTTTTATTTTGGATTAAAACTTTTCAAATAAAAATTAGCAAAAATATTATCACGCAATTTCACGTATAAGACTAAAATATTAAGTTCCAACTAAAATAAATGAAAAAATAACTAAATTAGATAGTATGTTTTCTCTTTTTTAAAGTTCATTTTTGGAGTTTTGGACACTTCTATTCAAAAATCCGACACTGTACACTGCCATGTTTAACAATTTTTGGGTGTTTTAGATCTAAATAACGTTATTTTTAGATTTACCTCTCCCTCTTTATTTATTTAATGCTAGTGAAAATTAATTACAATTATTTACTTATGTTTGTTGCATGATTAAGCTATATATATGTACATTTCGTTTGATCTAATGTCAACTCATCAGTAGATCTTCAATGAAATTCCTGAAAAGCCAAGAAATCTCTCATTAAACATAAATAAATAACTCTTATTTTTAGATGATCTCCCATAAAATCAGTCATTTTCAAAATACACAAAATATATGTACGTGTTTAAAAATAAAGCTTTACAAAACATAAAACTGGGGTATGTTAAATTGTTTTTTTTTTATTTTAGTGTTTCAAAGAATGCGGTATTTAATGGGGACACGTCACAAATTTTTTAATTTGTTAAGTTAAAATAAATATGTGTTTTTTGATTATATTTATTTTTTTAGCGATGGTCTTTTTTTGTGAAAAGTTGTTTCAATTATGTATTTATTTTCAATATTTCGCTACCAAATAGGTAGCATCGTCAGGAAATAATAATAAAAATACAAATTACTACCTATTTGGTACCGAAATGTTGAAAATAAATAATAGAAAAAACTTTTCATAAAAAAGACCATCGCTCAAAAAAATAAATATAATTACAAAATTTAATAAAGGTCCAAATAAAAATAGAAGTGAGACTAATATAAAAAAATATGTGTTCTTCGTTGAAAAAGAAAATGCATTGTCAGTGCAAGAGAAGAACTACTAATAAAAATTTGATTGAAACCCATAAAGAATATTTTAATAACGTAATATTTTTTCTTATTTTATTTTTCCACTGATTGCTTAAGAAGAAAATTCCGAATTTTTCTTTACTCATATAGGCAAGTAAAAGTTATATTCTAAAACGTATTGATTACAATGTCTTATATTAGATGCTTAATGTTGACATTACAGAAAAGTGTCAAACTTGTGTTTTACTGTATGAGTCAGTGTGTGTATGTGTTTTATATGGCTGGAAAAACATATTCTCGTTATGTTATTTTTACGTACACAGACAACTGAATTCGATTATTTACACACATCGTTAAGATTAATGTAAAGTCGGTTCTGGTATTATACCGTTGTTCTGGTACAGAGTATATCAAAGTCAGTCGCTAATGTAAACGCAATGCAAGATCACATCAAGTCTGGCAATACTAAAAATTAAAATTGTGGAATCCATTTAAAAAGTTGTTACCAGACAGAATTATCAACACTTCGTGAATATGAACTGTGCTGCCAGAAGCAAAAACTTAATTGAGTATTTTGTGAGATGGGAATCATATTTATATTTAATAATCATTCGAATACTTATTGTTTAATGTCTCTCCTCGATTATTGAAATATTTTCTTTCTTTGCTTAAGAAATATTTATTCATTTTAATTTGAAATCAGAAACATTAAACACGATTAACTTCAACTTATTTAAGCGTTAAGTTTAACTCTTGGGAATTTTCTGCGCTATTTAGGTAATGTGCAATAATTAGATGTGGCAATAATCTGATCGTAATGATTTTTTATTTAAATAATTGGCAACAATGATTAGATTTCTTTTTATTTTACCAACGACAAGTGGACAACAGCAGAACCTTAGCCATGTCTGCAGATGAAACGTCAGCTGATCGTAATGTCGAAATTTGGAAAATCAAGAAACTCATAAAGAGCTTGGAGGTCGCACGCGGCAATGGCACCAGTATGATTTCACTAATTATTCCCCCTAGGGATCAAATATCTCGTGTTAGCAGAATGTTGGCCGATGAATTTGGCACAGCCTCAAATATCAAGTCGCGTGTCAATAGACTTTCAGTGTTAGGTGCGATTACCTCTGTACAACAAAGATTGAAATTGTACACCAAAGTGCCACCAAATGGTCTGGTCATCTACTGTGGTACCATAGTCACCGAGGAAGGTAAAGAGAAGAAGGTTAATATTGATTTTGAGCCTTTCAAGCCTATCAATACGTCATTGTATTTGTGTGACAATAAATTTCACACCGAAGCACTTACGGCGCTTTTAGCTGATGATAACCGTTTTGGCTTTATAGTTATGGATGGTAATGGTGCCTTGTTTGGTACTCTGCAAGGCAATACCCGGGAGGTCCTGCATAAATTTACGGTCGATCTGCCAAAAAAGCACGGTCGTGGTGGTCAGTCCGCTTTACGTTTTGCTCGTTTACGTATGGAAAAACGTCACAATTACGTGCGTAAAGTGGCGGAAGTAGCGACGCAATTGTTCATATCAAATGACAAACCGAATGTTGCTGGACTAATTTTGGCCGGTAGTGCGGACTTTAAAACTGAATTAAGTCAGTCTGATATGTTCGATCCTAGATTGCAATCTAAAATTATCAAATTAATTGATGTTTCCTACGGTGGCGAAAATGGTTTCAACCAGGCCATCGAGTTGGCTGCTGAGTCGTTGCAAAATGTTAAATTTATCCAGGAGAAAAAATTAATTGGCAGTTATTTCGATGAAATCTCCCAGGATACAGGAAAATATTGTTTTGGTGTAGAAGATACTTTGCGTGCCTTAGAGTTGGGTTCAGTTGACACATTGATCTGTTGGGAAAACTTGGAAATACAACGTTATGTTTTGAAGAATCATGGAACTACCACAACGGTAACAATTCTGCATTTAACACCCGAACAGGAAAAAGATAAAAGCCACTTCACAGACAAAGAGACGGGCGTGGACATGGAATTAGTTGAATCACAACCCTTACTAGAATGGCTGGCCAATAATTATAAAATCTTTGGTGCTACTCTAGAAATTATTACAGACAAATCTCAAGAAGGCAGTCAATTTGTACGTGGGTTCGGTGGAATTGGAGGTATATTGCGTTACAAGGTCGACTTTCAAAGTATGCAGCTGGATGATCTGGATAACGAAGAATTTGATTTAGATGATTATTAGATAATTTTTTTTTTACAATAACTACAAGACAAAATGAAAGATGATAAATTTTCTAAACCACTAAACAGAAGACATAAAAGGATTTGCGAAAATTATGGCCGAGTTCTCTTAACACATGCAAAAAAATTAAAAAAGGCAAGAAAAAATATACATACAATCGCAAACTTTAATAAAAGATAATATGCCGTATTCATAAAAAAAATGTAATTTATAAAAGCTTTAATAAGCGAATTTCCATACAAAATTCAATTATTACATACTTTATAAATCCAAAAATTTTTTATGAATACTGCAGTAAATCTTACAATTCTGCTGTATATTCTATTACCTATTAATATAATTAGTTTAATTTCTACTGAAATAGTAAAATCGCTAGTTTGAAATTTAAAATTCGTTAACTAATTTTAAGAAGCAACTTTTGCCATTTTTATTATTTAAACTTTCAGCGAATATTTAAATTTAAATAAAAATGTAGTGTGGGCCGAGTGAATAACTTCCAGAACGACTCCTAGCATTAATAAAATATGTTTTCCAATATAAATTTATCATCTTTATAACAGGTTCTTCCATATTTCTTAAATCAAGCAATTTTGCACTCAATTCAAGCAAATATTAACATTGTTAATATAAAAATAACTATGAAATGATTATTGGAAAGAGATTAATAAACTTTAACTTAAGTGGCCTTTAACATTTTTAAATACTAAAAAACCAGCCGGCAAAGCTTGTTTGAATAAATTCAAAGGTATACTCTAACTTTATAATTGCAAACTAAATTCTATTCGATCTATTATAAATAATAATAAATATAATTAAAATATTTTGTAACTTTTTAAATCAGTAAAATTTATATTTTTTGGTAAATTAGACAATAAAGCAAAATAAAATCGCTTCACACCCTGTTATATATTAAAGTTTTATTGAAAACAGCTGAACACAAATAGCACATGTAGAATGTACTAATTACATATATGTATTATGTACGTGGAAGTTCTGCCAAAAGCAACACAGAAATTAGTTCTTAGCCTTGTTGCGATACCACTTCAAAGCGGTTTAAGCAATGATGATTTAGTTTTGCAAAAAAAATACAATAACAAAAACAGATATTGGCTATTGGTATTTATTTTAGTCTTACCGGTACATACCGGTATTGCTATTCGTTTGCATGTTGCAAATATTATATTTATATAAACTCTGAGTCACTTTTATATATATGACGTGCACAACTGACTTCGTTTTATTCTACATACGTAAATAAAAAGCAACCGATTTTATTGCACAATTGTTCATAATATTTTTTTAGTTTAAATTAAAATTTCGGATTCAAAATTATGATTTGTTTCTTCAGCAATTGTTTCAGAATATATGTATGTACATACATACACACACATGACCTTTCATACAATATGGCTCGATAAAATTATGTAGCTACTTGATTCCTTTTCCCATAGAATATATTCAGATTATACATAAACCTATTTGTGGTATTTACACTTCCTTTTAATTTGAAAATATTCGTTAAATTTTTTAATATTTGTATTTATGTATATGCACAAAAAATCGGTTAAATTCATTCCAAAAATTGTATTCCTTCGATCGAAACTAATTTCAGCCGTATTATATTAATTATTCAACTTATGACAAGAAATTGATCTTACAAATTTTGGAATTTGTGCTGCGAAATTTTTTAAATACTTTTTACATGAAATATATGTACATATGTATGTATTTTTTGACGGTTATCTTACTTTTACTGCAAAAATGTATCATTGAATAGCATTATGTGAGCATTAGTTTATAATTCCAGCACATAGCATAGTTTCAGATTTTCGCATAAAGTATAACAAAAAAAATATATTCAATAACGTGTTTTATACATCTATGGCACTATACAATATCCTAGCAGAAATTCGAACAAGGTTATTCTTAATCTGTCGTGCATTCATATATAGAAAATATCACATCCGTCCACACTGTGAAACATTTGCTGCAGCAACTTTCTTAGATTCTTTCATGAAACAGCATTCGTGTCCTCAATATGAAACGTTTGTTATGCATTACTTATTCCTTATCTTCTCGTTTTTTTAAGTTACTCACCATTAAACGCATTTCTATTATTCTGCCCTCTTTCGCTTACAAACTGAAATGTTTCATAGTATGGACGGTCATTCCTTATTGAAGTACGTGAACGGCACAGGGTGGCTGCAACGTCATGTGGTTTCTGCGGGGCTAAGATAACAAAACAGCACCTACGGTGATACTTGGGTCGACCAGTCTTGATTGGCAGCCATCTAGCCTAACCTATGGACGGCCACTAATGGAATATCAGAAGCCCACAGCTTACTAAGTAACTCACTTACGCTCATTTTTTATTTTATTTCTTCTTCATTTTTGTATACTTTTTTTGCTTCTCTGGGAGACGGCCCTAAACCTCATTTAATCCAAAATTGTTTTATCAGCAAAATTGGTTATTAGTTGGTACTTACCAAAGATTTTGAATTACAGTCCATTACGCTTGATCATTTTCATTATGACATGATATATTAATTAACATTATTTTTGTGATTTCTAATCTTCAGACATCATTGATTTCTAATATTCTTTAGAACTGACTTGCTTAAATATTTTTCATTTCTTTTTAATTCACATCAATAAACACTTTTCACATTTATTTCGTTGACTATTAATTATCAGTAATCACTATTTTATAAAAATCCATATCTTCTAAAATTGCCTTCCTTAAATTTAAGACGAAAATTATAAATCCTAACACGTAGCATTTCCCGCTTTTTTTAAACAATAGTTTTTTCAGTGTGGCAATGACTGAAAATTGCAATCGTGTTCAATGTATCCGTATACTACACAAAATTGCAACTGAATTGAAAATGTGTGAGAAAAGTATTAAAAAAGTTAGGCAACCGGATGTTTTGGTTAGCTGCTTTGCACAGGGAAAATGTGAACAAAAGGTCTGTTCAGGTGCACCTAACGAGTGAATAAAACTTTGGTTTATTTAATCATTGCTTTTTCAGGCATTAGCATTTCAATTTAGAAATATTTTGACGAATAACCCTTTGCGCGCAATAGGAGAAATACTTAAATTGTACACTAACTTTTTGTTCCAAAAGTTTGCTGGCCTATAGTTTCCACCAGAATGTATTCATATCGGTCGACGCGCATTTGTAATAGCTTTCGATCTCAGATAGTGCCATATGTGGTCGAAGAATTTTAGGTCATATTAGGTCTGTTCCAGATGAATAACAAAACTGCGCGAACTTTTGAGAGTAAAAAGAAAAGTACCCTCTGAATGTCACAAAGTTGCCCAAAATTACTGGAACGCAAAAACCCACAATTGAACATCTAGAAATACTTGTGCTGCTTACAAATATACCTAAACAAGGGCGGAAAGCGTTTTCTAGTTGTCAAAATTTCTCATGCCTATACAATTTGTATGTAGCATACCGAAATACCGCGGCGTCAACGCATCGGCAACGCTTTGCAATTGGAAAATCCGATTTTGACAGTGCGGTTAATAGTGAAGTAAGTTGCAATTAAAGAAGGTGAAAGAAATAAACATAAAAAAATATTTGTTATTAGAAAATGGAGGTAACTAAATCCTTTAAAGTGCCCATATAACTCATTGTTTAAACTTTTTTTTATAAAATTCTTATTTAAAAATCGCAAACATTTTAGTGTTAAAATAATCAGGGTTGTTATATTTATTTTTTAGATAACCCTGTTTTTATCGTTTTCACATAGCGTTGCCGCTTTTATTTAGGTATGGCATTTCAGCGTAAAAGCTTAGCGGAAAAAACGTTCCGCTTTCCGTCTTGTTTAGGTATGGCTGTTACTTTCTCATATAAATTTTATGTTAGTGATTTTACACGCTTAATATGTATAATATGCGAACCATTTGCAACTTTGGCAACAGCTGTTACTTCATTTGTTGATATAATCCCTGTCCAATGCAGCAAACCAAAACATCCGGTTAAATAATATTTTTGGTTTGATTTCTTGACACCGATACACATTTCGTCAGTTTGATGCAATAAATAAACGAAATCACAATTTTTTTAGAGGCATAAAATCTATTGAAAGTGAAATATGGTGGATTTTGAAAATATTGAATCTTTAGAACCACCGCCAGTATTAACAGATCCAAGTTCCAAGGAAATATCTAAAACGCTAGCAGAACCTCAGATGTGTCGACTATGTTTACGCGAAGAAGAATGTGCAAACTTGGATAATGTTGTAAATATTTTTGAAGAACGAAATGTCGATGAAAAAGTTAAGAATGTATATGAATTGTTGTACGAGTTGTTTAATATAAAAGTAAGTGTTCTGTGAAAACCAGGAATTGGATTTTATGTTCATACATATTTTTTTCTTTACTTCAGTATGATAAATCATGTAATTTACCGCACATAGTCTGTCATCGATGTTGGGATATGGTGCAAGCGTTCAACAGCTTTCGTTGTTTAGTTCAACATTGCGAGGAACTTCTACAAAATCGCTTAAAGTTATTGGAAACAAATGCTTTTTTATCAGATAGGGAAGAGAGAAGGCCCGGTTTGAATGGCACGCCAGGTGTGTTTATACCCGATGACGATTGTGAAATTGAAGAAGTGAATCCGGAGCAAGATTTTGAAAGTTCCGAAGATGACTTTTCCATGGAATCTGATACAGAACCGGAAGATGTTGTGGCGCCGCAGAAAGCAATCGACCAAAGTGTACCACCAAATATCGATATAAATATAAAAAATGTTAGCAAAAAGATGTCCGGATTTCTTAATCCCAATGAAGATTGTAATGTTGGTAAAACAGAAGCGATTCTTCCTAAAGAATTACCTGCGCCTACTAAACCAGTGGAACATAAGAATTTAGAATTTATCATTAAAAACACATACTCTTGTCAGTACTGCGACATGTCTTTCAGTTCTCAAAACGATTGTACAGATCATGAATCTCGGCACGATCCTGCTGCTCCATTCCTATGTAATTTTTGTCCGATGCGTTGTGCTAGCCGCCAACCACTGATTAATCATATTAAAGAGAAACATGATTCGGAAAAGCCGTATGTCTGTACGATATGTAACAAAGGGTTTTGCAGGCGTTCTGATCTTAAAAAACATTCTATAGTGCACACGGGAGTGAGACCGTTTGCTTGTCCCATTTGTGCAAAAAGTTTTTCCCGAAATACAAATCTTACCAAACACATGCGCATACATAGCAGTATTAAGCCTTTTGTTTGTCAACAGTGTCCACGTTCATTTACTACTGCGCAGGAACTTTTACGACATGGAAGAACTCATTCCGAAACTAAGACCTTCAAGTGTTCCAGATGTGCAGCTACATTCGCGCGCAAAGATAAGTTGCAAATACATGAGCAATTCCATTACCGCAAAGATTCAGAATTTCTATTTAATCAAGCTAAACTACCGGTACAATCAAATCGACCCCTGTTGCCACCATCTCTTGATAATATGGAAAACAATACTGTTCCAATTATTCATTATTCAAATTCAGACACCAATAAACCAACAGAAGATTTACAACGTTCGTTGTTTGGAGCGAGCCAATTTCCGCAACCTAAAAGTATACTTCAGCAAAATAAACCGGCACATCAAACGAAATTTTCGCATGGCCGCTTGCATATATGTAATATATGCAGTAAATCTTTCACTCGGGAACGTGATCTCCACCGTCACCAGGCTTTACATCTGGACACACTCTTCACTTGCAAGCAATGTAGTCTTGGCTTTAATCGTCGGGAGAAATTAGCTCGTCATGAACTGGAGCAACATAGTACACAGTATCCATGCGATATATGCCGCATTACATTTCATAAACGCGAAGAATTGCAAATGCATTTAAAGATGCACGAACTACAGCAAAATGCAGCAATGTCAGCTCATCAAGCTGTGCTAAATGCAGCAGGTGTAGTAAACTCACCTATGGACTTAACGCAAATCCATCATCACTCTGTATCACAGCCAATACCACAAGCCCAGCCATTATCAGTACCGCCTGCTACTGTCTTAGCTTCACAACGTTCCTCAGCGGCTGATATGTCTTTTTACAGTAACATGGTACCAACTATGAATTTGGGCTTTTATAGCGAAACACGGCCTGAAGACCGTAATGGTATTTAAAACGCAAGTTTAAAATGTTCATATTAAAAGATTCAGATTACATACATATGTATATACAAAAAGACATATTTTTAATCAGACTGATTTGTTTGTTAATGTTTTGAAAATTCACGCGGTCATTTATGCTGCATAAATGAAAACAAAACTTGAATTAAGAAAAATAATTAAAAATTCGTTGCACAAAATAATAGGAGTGTCAGTGTACCACGAAATATTCTTGGGAAAAAATTGCAATTACTTAAGGAAAACTTTATCCTTTTTAATATTTTGTTGATTAACCTCCATTTTTAATGACTGTGGCATTTCTGTGAGGCATGGATTCAATAATGTCTTTACATCGCTTTCAAGGGATTTGTATTTGCATGTACTTTCTCTGAGACATATTTCTTAACGTCTTCAAAAAGATGTTCACTAATGTTAACATCACGGGTCATTATCTTCTTGGAATACCCATTTTAGTGCCATATTCCAATCTGAATATAGTAGCATCATATTACTTATGCATCTCCGTGACACTCTTCTTATTTTGAACACATCCGTATGTATTATGGTATTATAAGTACTTTTAATTTATTCTGTAATTATTACTACAAATTTCATACACGCTTATACAATATACATATTTACATGGTTTATCGGTACTTAAATAAATATCTTTCGCAACTAATATTTTTTTGGTTTTAATATAAGTACATACATATATAATTTTAGTCACTTTAATTTAGTCATTTTTAATTTCCTTAACTTTTATATTACGGTTCGTATAAAGAAAATAGCGAAAAATGCAGCCGACAGTACGTACAAGGTGGGCCAAAAGTCACGCCTGTGTGTTAAAATTTTAATAACTTTTTTGTTTATTTTTTTAGATTTTATTCATCGAACACGCAGGCGTGACTTTTGGCGCACCCTTTATGTATATTTTGAATATGGTGTGCCAAAATTTACCCTGGATTCGCAGAAATTCACTACAATTTTATAATTGGTTCTGAAAAATCGTTAACTCTGGCAGCTCCGTTTTAATGTACAGTTATAAAATTAAATTGAGAGTATGAAATGTAAGACTCTCTGTTTTACAAAAAATAAACAATGTTTTGTAATTAGAGAATATGTACAGTGTATAAGAACATAGTAGTATCATCAACTGAATTGTGAGTTTAATTGAATTTAATTTAGTTTTTTACTGTCACTTGGCCCAACAGCAATTGATTTTTGGTAGTGCCTGTTTTGTTGTGTATATTATATGTGTTATATTGTTGAAACTCTCTGTCTACAAAGTAAAATTAATTGACGGTGTTTTTGTACAAGAAAGTTATTTTTTATATTTATATATATATATATGGATATTTCCATATGGACTTTTTTGCATACACTTAACTAAAAAAACTTAAAATAGAATACAGTTCTACATAAAAGTTAATAAAATTGTAACAAGTATTGAAGTTTTTTTTGTTCTTTGCAAAGAACAAAATCCGGAAGATGTGATTTAAATGTGTCATTTAACATGTTAAATGCAGGACTATTATGAGATACTTGCAACAAAATAATTTTATTGGATAAATATAATGGAATTTTACGTGCAAAAAAAAATTAAATGATATATTATATGCATGCATTCAGCCACATGTATGTACCTATGTATGCATATGTTCACACATGCAGCTCAAGACTCAAATAAGCTTATATACATATTATATTAATAAACTTTATGCAACAAAGAAATGCAACGTACCTATGCCTCTCTGAATAATATCTGTATTGCCGAAGAAGTGCACAATCAAATAATTCTTTTTAAGAAAATCAAACAAAAATTCTCACTGGAGAAAAACCAAAAATTATGTACATACATATATGGCTGTGTATATGCATATAACTCGCAAATAGTAGCTAATAATAAAGAAACCTAGCACATATTATTAACAACAGAAATCTGTAACAATAACAAGTACTGAAGTAAAACCTACACATGAATTACTTTTATACCGTTCAATTCAATATATGTATGTAGGTATAGAAGGAAAATAAAAAATACACACATTGATATGCCTGAGTGTATGTGTTAATATTTTTAGTTACATTAAGAAATATTCTTACTTATCTTTTTCTTTTTAATAAAGGATATTAAAATTTCGCTGCTACAGGTGAGTAGAAAATTACTGTTTTATTCCTAAGTATTTATTTATATTTTCCTAGTTCAAAATAACCAATAGGTAATATACATTATGCACATCCATATATACTTACATATAAAGTATGTAGCAGCCATGTTACGAATTTTCGTAATCGTTTCGACGAACATTCGCCTATTTCAGGATTTCTTATTCGCCAAATCAAATGAATATTTCGCAAATATTTTTCTATATGAACGTTCAAAAATAAAATACAGAAAACTAGAAAAAAGGTAATTGGCAATTTTTAATAATTTTTATTTAAATATATGATTGATTCTAATTGTGCTTTTTCCCTTATAAACTATATGTGAAATTTATTATTACATACCATATTCATATTTAGTTAATATAAAATTTTTATTTAAAAAATCCTTTAAAAAAAAATATGTAAGAGGGAATATATGTAATAGGATGGAATTTTAAATTAAGAAGAAAATATATGGAAGTATTCAGTAAGCCTAAATAATAAATTTTGTTCATTATTTATTTCTAACTAGATTAAGCAGGTGCCCTTCACTACCCCGAACCAACTAATCTAATCTCGTCCTCTTTTGTATAGATATTGTTACGGTATGCCATCTGCAGCAAATTTGGATATTTTTATTGTTATATCAACAGTGCCCTTTTCAATATGAGTTTCGCCGAAAAGTACCCATTTTAATTTATTTTTGGTTTTCTTCTCAAAACTTTCTTATGAATGCTGCTTTCTGAAATATGTAATACATATGTACTTTCAGATTTAATTGTATTCTTTGGGAGAAATTGATTTCGCAGATGCTGTAGCCACTTGTGTGGGTGCTTTTTCCCATATGTACATATTTGATTAAGATTTATTTTCTTTATTTTTCTCAACTACATTTTTCATTATTTAATTGTAATAAAAAGAACGAAAATATCTCTTCTAGTTTCTTTAAATGTTTTATGCACATCAGTTATATTTTCAAAATTTTGGCGATGGATGGGAATTATCTTGATACAAATTTATTGTCTTGATCTTAATTGAATTGTTTCAGCTTTCATTAATTCAAATTAATATGTTTTCTTTAATTTTCCGTACTTCTTCACACTATGAATAGGAATCTCATGAAATAGACGAATATTCGGCGATACGAATACGAATATCCGTAATATCACATTTAAATTGTTCCAACGTTTTCAACATAAGGTCTTTTAAAATGTTAACAATCGCTATTCAAAGGTATGAAGAACTGTGATAACAAATTGTAGGGTGGAATAGTACGCTAAAAAATAATTAAGAAAATGTGTAAATAATGAAAAAAAAAACTACATAATATATACACAAGCACTGATTGTTGATCTTTGTACGTTTTTTCGACACGCACATTTTCATAACTTAGTAATACATAAATACTGGTGACCCCTGTGTAACATGATTGAACCGCAGCACTTTGCTCGCACGCATATATTCGGAGACGCTTGTTAATGCTTAAGATATTTGAATGTTACGTGTATCCTTTTTTTATTTTATAAATTAATTATTAATAAAGTTATCTAAAATTAATGGTTTTTTATTTCCATATAGACAAAATTGATAAAAAAAAAATTGGTATGTTCCAAAGGAGAATTGCTTAGAGAATTTAATAAGAAACTGACTTGGAAAAATAATCGCGACTACAATACTTTCATTTAGATTAAAATTATCCCCATTCCTGTGACGTCAATTTATTAGTTAAAGTCTTGCTATTTTAAAGTAATAAATTAAATTTAATGAAATGTACATATAGACCAGCTAAACCATATAATAAACTTATGTAAATAATCGTAATTAATTTTTGCTAACGTTAAATAAATTAAAGCATAGTTACATATTTTGAATATAATGTTGGAAAAAGTATTACTTCTATATTAAAACATGAATTTTCGATACCGGTGGATTTTTCTGTGGAAGTACCCATATATCATGTTATAAGAGAGTAACCTGTATTTACCTACAAATCTACTAATGTTCGGAATATTTCTTGTTCAATCATTAAGTTGTTCTAATTAAGTTTTTACCTCCTTTTTTATGAAATCATTATAATTTTTATTTAAGTTATGTACAGGCAAAATTAGCTTAATTATGTTCCATTTAACCTATTTTAATTTTGAAAAACCTATAAGTATTGATATATACTATATGTATATATATGTATGTATGTATTTTGAAAACTTTGATTTAATATTGTAAAAATATTGATTTATAAGTTATTTATTATTATAATTTGGTACTTTTTTTAAGAAGTAACACGCAGTTAATTGGTGTATGCAAAGTAATTTAACATCTGTTGCGTTTTTAACTTACGGCTATAGGAAGTTACTTATTTTACCTCAATTTTTGTAAATCGAGTTTTCATAATATTTCGACGTTTTCAGGTCCTGAGAGTAGATTCTAACTATTTTCGCGATTAATGTAATTAATGATATTTGTATGTGTGTATGTAAGCAACTCGTAAATTGTAAACGGGTAAACGTATCGGAATGAAATATTTTACATTCGAAAGATCTTGAGATGTCGTGAAATTTTCGTAAAATTGTTTTTTTTTTTCAAATATACTACTAAGCCCATCAAGTTCAAAATCTAATTATCGATGTCGAAAATTTGAGAAAAAAAGGGTTTGTTTTTAATCACTCCGTAAGTTGTTGTCAAATCGAATATTGATCTTTTTTTTGGCTATTGCGCCTTTTGTAAAAAATTTTTATAGTATAATTGCATGGCAACTACTTCAGCCAATATTACAATAATAAACATTTCTATAGCTAAATCTATTGAATCGTAATTCGATTAGTTTCAATAACTGAGTTTCTTTCATTGTCGCGACGCAATATTTAATAATGCCATTTACTTTTATTAATGAACTTTATGATAAAATAGTCAATTAACTTACTTTTTTGGGTCTTATATATAATTCAACAAATAAAAATTCATTTAACCGCTTTAAGTTACTGTGTTAAGCCACATACATACATATATATATGGCGATGGTGAGTGGCGATGGTTGAAGTAGTCTGCACGTTGATTACAAAACCAAACAAAAATTGCCTGGGTTGGATCCCAGTCAGACTAAATGATAAAAACATCTCGCATTTTTTCAGACGTGAATGAGCGTGGCTTTATGTCAATTACTGTCGGAAGATTTCAGTGGTCACTGAACAGTACCGTCTTCAGCTGTAACCAATCCACAGGCACTTCAGAACGCGCGCCTTTTTCGGTATTGTATATCACCGGCGAAGTACAATAATTACTAAAAAAAATGGCTACTAAAAACGAAATTTCTAAATTCAATAAGTCTCCTTAACATCAGAGGTGCTTCAGCACTGCTATAAAAAGCAAAGGACGTGCAAAACCAGAGTTGTAAGATAGTAAAGCTTCACCTCCTGTCATTTCTCTAACTATCCCCTTCCTCTAGATCCAGCACAATGCATCGCATGTGTAAGGATCGCCTCCTGAGCGTTGGTCCAAGATAAAAACATACCGTTTAGACCAAAAGACACGAGTTGAAAATTTCCTTTTATGATAAAAAAAACTCTAAAATTTTTGTAATCGGCTTGATTCTCATCAAATATCCACTTATTTTGCTTTTAGAAAATTTTTGTTTTCTTTTTTAAAGAAAAACAATTATGATTGCTGTAGAAAAGAATCACCAAACTCGTCCTGATTATTCTAAACTCTCATTTATTTTAATAATTTTTCTAATCTACTTTGAGATTATGTATTATATTATGCAATCAGTCCCTTGAATTATTTATTATGTATTACGAAATTGTATTTCGAATTCTTTGTAAAGTTGTGAATTGACTTTGCGAAGTAATTCAAACATTATAATTTACTGTATATTTTTAAATATTATAAGTAAATGTTTTTATATTTATGCATATGCTGCGTACTAAATAGTGTGCACATTTAAAAATGAGGTTAATTATTGCACAACATAGTTAAAAACAGATAATTTATTTAAAAATATGTATGTATGTACTACATACATAAATAAATATACATACTTATCGACGGGGTGGGCCAAAAGTCACCATGGGGTTTAAAAATTTAATGATTTTTCCGTTTATATATTTTTTTACGATTATTTATCTATGTTTGTTATATGGTTTAGCTAGTCTATATGCGAATTTCATTTGGTGCTAATATCAAAATCTACAGTAGACCTTTAACCAAATTATCAAAAAAGCTAAGAAATTCCATATGTTTATACAAGAACTCCCAAAACCTATTTGAGAATTACCAAATATACAAGCAAAACAAACCAAATAGCTTCTTTAAAAAAAATTTTTTATACAACAACAAACATTGTATTCTTTGATTGAAATCTATTTAATTTTTCTAAACCTGTCTTACAATTAGTTGACACTTTGTTTGGCAATGATTGTATTTAAAAGGCAAAAATTAAAAATTAAATTTTCCAATACAATTATGTAGCTATTCTTTCAATTAATCAACATTAGTCAAAATTCATTACGATTATTTATCTATGTTTGTTATATGGTTTAGCTGGTCTATGTGGGCATTAGAAATTTCACATGTTTATACATTATGTTGTGAATTTCTCCATTATTTATTCTGCAGGTGTTATTCATATAATCTGAAACAATATATGTATATACCAAAAAGTTATTAAATTTGTAAACCCCATGGTTAATTTTGGCCCACCCTGTAAATACATACATAAATCACAAATTTTTCTACACACTTTTTGTGGCACAAATAAAATAAATACTTTTCATTTGCATTAAAACTTTTACTGTAGATTATAAAGGATTTGATTGTTTTAAATCCTTATCTGTCTTTCACTTTTTTCCTTACACAGCAATTAAGTATGACCACGGAGATAACTTAATATGTTCAAATGTATGTACGTATGTATGGGTATACGTATAAGAGAAAACAAAGGAAGAGCATTTCAGGCTTTTCGTTTAATTAACCGACATGCGCAATTTTAACGGGCTTGTTTTGTTTATTGTATACGGCATTATTATAAAACATCTGTTATGTTGTTGTCATGTTAACCGGCATATAAACATGTTACCAAATAGTTAATATGCCGAGTTATGCACAGTAGGCATATACATATATAACAAATTTTTTCTTGGCATACCGCTGAAGGTTTTTTTGCCCAATGTGTGAGAGAACATGCATTTGCTTTTGTAAAGACGTACGATGATTTTTTTAAAGTTATTTACCTAATTAAACATTAGTTGCGAACCCATATTCAATGGATAAATTTCAGGAAAAAGAAAATAAATAAATATAAATAATCTATGCCCAAAATAACGTTCAAAAACACATATCGAAAACCGTCCACCATGCTCTAATAGTACACAATTACACCTATTGTAAAAATTTCGGATAAAAGTCGTCTGCATCAAGAAAATTATTTTTTTATTTTATATAAGATCGCAGGTATAGATTTAACGATATGTATGCATATTTACTGTAATGCCTAGAAACAAGCACAAAAAATGTCTTCTAGAAATCTGTAGTCTCTAGAGGGTGTCGAAGTCGCCACCAGTATAGTATACAATGAGTACTACTTAGTGTACATACTTGTCAACGGGGAGACTATTCCTGGAACTATTGTGATTCCTAAATTTATATAATCAAAAATTCTCTTAAATTAGCAATTACTCATTACCAGGTGCGAAAACCACTAAGTGATTAAAATATTTATTATTTCTTTGAAGTTACTAAGCATGTATATTAGGTACTACCGCCATATAGGCCTAATATATAGTATTTTTGGACGACAATATCGAAGAAAAGAATTTTTTTGCCGAAAGTAGGGGACGCTTTTTAAAGTTTTCTTTATATCATTATCCTTTGCAGTCGTCTCTTACAGAATCATATATCAATGTTTTTCTCAAGAGAAGTCCAACGTTTTGCACCAATGCCCATTGACTTCAATCATCCCGTTCTAGTATTTATCCACCAGGTCTTTGTTTGTACACCATAATGTACCACCCTAATGTCAGAAAATTAAAGCTCGCGAAAATCAATACGGATATTAAAAAGTGACCCCTGCCTTTAGCAAAAAAAAAATTTCGATATTGCCTTGCAAAAATACTTTATGTTAGAGGGTGTACGGTATTTTTTTTGAGGTACTAATGTTCATACATATCACCAAAAATATAAGTACAATGTATATTTTATATTCTGCCTATTCTTTTATATAACACGCAGACATATCATCAACTTTGGGTTTTTATAGTTTAAATAAACTCTAAAAAAATTTATTAGCCAAATGTTTAAAATACCAACAATTATTGTATTACTATAAATGTTTATTGTAATGTTTGACCTTAAAAAAAATATAGATAATGTACAGTGTCTCGCATAAATTGTAAATTATCTCATAGGGTACATTAGTGTGGATCGTCGGAGTATAAAGGATAAAAAGTTATGCAATAAATTTCGAATACCTGCATAATGTTACATCTACATACTTAGGACGGCAGGTTGCTGGATGTAAAAGGAAAGAAAGGTCCCACTTGGACCTAGACTACCGGGGCACAACTTAATCTTTTAGCCATAGCTGTAAAATTTCGATTACGATTAGGAATCAATTACATTACTTTTCAAAAAGAGTCGTAATGATTATATAAATAAAGTAATTTGTGATGAGTAATTGATTAAGATTACAAAGAATGTAAAAAGTATCGGAATTACTTGAAATTATTGAAAATAATCAAATAACCAATTCGGATTACTTTTGATTCTTTTGAATTATTTTCCATATATAATACAAATTAAATTTTAAAGTGTTTGCCAACAATTTCTTTTAACGAAACTCGCGTACACCTTTTCTTAATATTTATTACACTTTGTATACATAGACGATTACAGCATAACCTCGTGAATGGGATGAAATATTCCGCCTTCTCCGAATCTATCCAAACAATTGCAATGAAACTATAAACACAGGTAGATCTAGGTATAGAATGAAATAGAGAGTTTAATGATTTTACAAAAATCTATATAACCGAGTGCGATAAAAATTTTAACCAAGAAAGATCTATGTATATAATGAAAGTCATGCCTAAAGCTTTTCTGAAAATTTAAAATATAATGAAGTCTCTGCAAACACAATAAGGCGTACGGCCCAACATGGCGGACCACTATTTTGTATGCAACCCGTGATATGGGTGTTAAATTAAAGGGATTTTTATGAAGGGAATTCCCAATCAAAATGGCGGACAACTTTATAAGGAGATGTGGGGGTAGCGAATAAATAAATAAATATAAATATGTTTTACCATTAATGGAGGTTAAAATTCTTACATTATTTATATTTTTAAATTAATTTGCTTATTATTTTAAAATAGATTGCAAAACCAATAATATGAAAAAAACAATTTCATCTTAAGTTAAATTAAGAAATCTGAAAATAGTGTATATTCAGAGTGTAATGAGTTACAACAATAATAAAAAATGTTTAATATTCCATCATATGATGTTTCAAAAACTGATGGATTTGAACTCATTATCACAATCTTGATGCTGCGGTTAAGTCTAAAAGTAGGTACCAAGATTTTTTTCATTATTTTTCCCCATGTGTCCGAGAATAAAATTCAAGGATTTAGTGCTATTCGAAATTAATATTCGTAAAAAAAATTCACGATACATGTGCATTACTATTGGATTTATTATTACTACATCAAACGTAATTAACTATTGGCACAGTCGGTCAATAATTTTGTATTTTCTTATAATTTTTTTAATGAATAATAAATATTCTACAAGCTTGGTAGTAATCTATATGATTTCAGTATTATTTACAACAAAATTGTAAATTTTTTTAGTAAATTTATTTATGTTTTTTGTTTGTTCCAGCTGGTCTACGAGCATATGCTGCATTTCCTTGGTAGTTATGCAAACTCATTATAAAGGCACTCTCAAAATATAATTGAGAATTACCTAGTATACAAACAAGTACAAAAAGCACAATCATTTTTTAATTGTGTAGTATAGTTTGGTAATATGCGATTTTTATATTCGACACTGTACCATAGAAAACTTCCTTGTTTAAATGCATTCATATTTGCATGTTATTTCTTTCATAAAATTTAATACCTACAATACTTTTTTTCAAAGGTACTACGTACTGCATTGTTTAATACCCAGGACGATTCAAAAAGAGTTTTTAAACCGTTTAAAAATTATATTTTTACATCAATATTTATTGCCTACATATATTGAAATATATTCATTAGATTTTATTGTTCTCGTGTATAACTTTTTTATAAATAATTTTTTTTGAAAAGTTTTATACATTGTTATTTATTTGTGTTAATACGTACGTATAATATGTGCCGCAAAGTGTTGCCTTTTAAATGTGCATTAGAATTGGAAAATTTAAAGCAGGGTACTTTTTTACATATCACGAAATTCACAGAAAAGTCATCCGTGTCGTTAAAAAATCAAACTTTTTTTTTTAAAGTGAATTTGTAAAAATAACGGTTTTTGTAGTAGTTGTAGTAAAATTTTATAACGAAGATTTCATTTCCTACGAATCGGCAAAAGTTGACGATAATAAAGTTTTGAAGTGTATAATTTTTTTTCCAATAAGAGAAATACAAATTAAAATAAGAAATAAGTTTAGGCTGTGTAGATTGATTGACGTTGACTTTTTCTAAAAAAGTTGCGAACATTGCCCTAATTTGGATTTAATAATAACCAAAATATTCTCAAGTGAGAAAAATTTAATAGTTTTGTAATTACATATTATTTAGCATGGTCGAAACAAACAAGTATATATTATAAAAGTAGGGTGTAATTGTGCGTACCAAATGTAACATATGCGTGACAAAGTTAGAAATTAAAAAATTTCATATACATACATATATAATTTTTTCAGATAACATAACTATTTATATCTATATATATAAAACAGGATGTGTGTATGTATGTAACGTATGGACTCCAAAACGGCTGGGCCGATTTTGATGAAATTTCCAGGGAATCTTCACAATATTCAGGCGGGTGACACTGTGAAGTCTGATTTTTGATTTGCGGTCTGCGAGCGGAGGGGCGTGTCAAAATCCAATTTTCATATTGCACTACCAATGACATATACATATTTATTTTTTTTGCTTTTTTAATTTTAAATAAATAAATTGTGTAGTAATACAACACTAATATTTGCTTAGGGCCAGCAACGCGGACCGGGTCAGCTAGTATTCTATGAAAGCTTCTAATAGCTATAAAAAAAAATATGAAAATTCTATCTGAAGTAAATTTCGTAGCGTGACTTGAATATAATACAAACTACTTCGATAGGTTTGTATTAATTGCTTTATTTTCCAAAATGAACCTTAAGACTGACTTTTATTATAATTTTAAAAACTTACTTAAGGTAAGCAACATAAAGAATTTATGCTTACGTGTCTGTCTGGCAAAACGTTGAAATGAAAAATTAATTAATTTAACTTTTTTATTATTATTAATTGTGGTGAACTGGATGTAACTCACGTACGTACGATAAATTTTGCTTTATATCAAATAAATAAAAAATCCGATTAATAAAAACGTTACACATTTTGAAAACAGGACAAAATTTAATAATGAAAACTGCAAATGTTCTGTAACAAAAAATATTTTCTTAACAAAATCAGTTAAAATTATTCGCACGCTGTAACGGATTTCGTGATATTTGTTTTATATACTCGTATCAATAGTTTCATATGAAAGTTTCAAAACAGAAATTTGTTCTGTTAGCTGTATTTTCAACAGATGTGCTGGCCGATTAATTATTTTATGTGGCTTTTAAGGCGTTTTCGTCCGCTGTCTGTCGAATGTTCTAAAAGCGTTGTTGAAAAGATTGCATCAGTGTTTGAAAGGTAATGTTGTGTATTATAAAAAAAGCTAAATTAAAATCAGTAAAATGTTTTACAGAAAAACTATGTGCAATTAAATTCTAGTACTGAGAAGAATAATAATTTGCCAGACTTAGATATAAAATATATAAAAATAATATCACGTTACCAGATCCTTACATAACAGAAGGCTTTTCAATGACTTAGAGTAACCTATGAGTTTGTTTAATAGGGCTCTGCCTAAATCACAATATATGATCCGGAAAAAACTCATATATTTTTGCATTTAGTACTGGCATTTCAAACAATTTCAAAATTTTTCACTATTTTTTCACTATCAATTTAACCACTTTTGACCCGGTCACGTGTTTCTGTCGCTGTTATAATAGTTTTAACAAATATTACGTTAAAATTTGATTTGTAAAGAAATAATAAATGAATGAAAAAAGAAGAATTAGAATAGATTTTTCTGTCAAAATTGTACAGAGCCCTTCTCGTTTCACTGTGCAAAATAAAAGAATAACACAAAACAGTTTGAATTCACATTATCTCCCTGGCCGACGATGTCACATGATATCGATCGGTCGCTTAATTACATTCAAATACAAACAAAATTTTAAATGTTGTTTTTATTTTGAATGATTGAATATTTGAGGTTGGCGATGGCTGAAGTAGTCTGCACTTCTACTACAAAACCAAAAATTTTCTGGGTTCTACCCCAGTTTCAGACTCATAAAAACTTCTAGCATTTTTTCTGAAGTGTCAGTTGTTGTCGGAAGGTTTCAGTGGCGAAGGGGTAGCTACAGTAACAGCATCAGTCGCTCACATTATTATCTCCATCGGTTAGATGGCTTCAGATAGATTATCTCCTATATCGCGTCCTGGTCTTATTTTCTACGTTTCTTATATTCAGATATATATATATATGCACATTTTAAATTTTATCAAAATCGGTTGAATAGTTTTGTTGAGGTATATATTAACCCCAACGTCCTCTCGTGTTCCTATTTCTAAAAAAATATATATCCTATGTGTCTGTGGTTTAAATTTTATTAAAATCAGTTAGTTCGTTTCGGAGACGCGGAAATTGCCCCATACCTCCCCCGTGGTCTTATTTTGTTTGTGTGTCCTTCTAGACGCTGGACTATGTTTCAAATTTCATTAAAATCGCTTAGTTGGTTTCGAGAGGCATATAGGAGTTTCCAATAGTAGTGACACGAGATTTTTATATATATGTATGTATATATAATAATAAAGTAGATTTAACAATGAAAAGAACAATTCTTAACGGTATATGGGACTTCTCTACGTACATTTGGTTACCGAATTCGACAACAATTTTCTGTTTCTCAGAAACCTAAGAGGTGAGAGAAGTCAAATTTGCTCCAACACTAAATTGTGGGCACCTGTCCCTGATCTATCCAAATATCGGATCTTCACAAATATGCATATAATTTTAAAATTTCCATTGAAAATTCTATTTTACTGCTCGTATGTCAACATTTGTCAATTTTGTCCTCAATTGCATAACTAAATAAACTATTCGTTTAATTGATTTTTTCGATACACGCGCTGCATTCCAAAAGTTAACGAGTGAAGAAAGCGAAGCAAACAAAAGTATTGTGTTCCAATATCTACATTAGTAGAAGTCTAAAAATATTTTAGTTATAATTACTAAGCAATTATCAAAAAAGTCTCAGTATTTACATACAAAGTAAATGTTATTCTAGGGGTGACTATTCAAATTCAGTGTTATACTGAACTTATGAATTAAAAGTAAAATACTGTTTGCAATCAGCGGAAATCTGATTTCGTCTATGAATCAAAAATATATTTACCTTGAACTTTGTCTGAGGATCGTACGACAAAAATTTATTTTGTATTTTGTATTTTGTTTTTAAGTATTTTATTAGATAAGCCAGTGTTAATTAAACTAAGTGTGTAATGTATGTATACTTTAAAATCAACAATAGTTTTTCCATAAGACCGTAAAATAGTTCTAGTTACATGCTCTAATGAAATAAACTCACAAAGTACAAGTCTAATTTTAATAAAGAAATCATTGTGAATCAGTCAATAAATTTGGTAAAAAATTTAAAATAATAATTATGCTAATTTTTCAGGTACCAAAAAATTGGTACTTTTAAAAAATCTAATACATATATAAAAATTAATGTTTGTTTGTTCGTTTTTTTTGCGCGGCCAAACCGTTTATCCGATCGCCATAAAATTTGCTGCACTTAGTTTGTTCAACTCCGAGAATGTTATAGGCGTTTTTTAAGGTAATAGGGGGTTAATTTCTACCCCTCCGAAACGTTCAAACCGATTTTAATGAAATTTAGAAGATAGATAGATTTGCGTCTAAAAATTCACATAGGCTATGTACATTTTCAAAAGTAAGACCAGGAGGGCGACAGGGGGAAATTTCTGCTTCTCAGAAATAATCAAACGGATTTTAATTAAATTTAGAACATAAAAATTCACATAGGCTATATGTACACTCCGAGATCAACTAACCGATTTTAATGAAATTTAAATCTATCTATATTTCTGCGTCTAGAAGGACACATATGCTACATATATTTATTTTAAATAGGACCTGGAGGCGACGTAGGGGTAAAATATGTCTCTCCGAAACTGTATAACCGATGGAGATAATAACGGTAGCGGGTAAAAGCTACTTTTCTCTAAAAATTGGTTATAATTATTATTATAAATGAAAATAAATATCTGTTCGACATAAGTAATACAGGATTATCGTAGCCTTGGGTCTTGACGTAGCCCCACAAAAAAGTCTAACGGGATCAAATCGCGTGATGCCAAATTTATAAAAAAAAAAAATTAACAAGTTTTGACATCGAATAATTACGAAGCTAAAAAAAGGTATCAGCTGTGCTATAAAATTTTATCTGTTATCAATTCGCATTGATCGGCTAGTAGCAAGAGCAAAATTTAATCAGCTCGGTTTTAGATATTTAAAAATTTTATCTGATTCCACGAACTTAGCCAAATTGTATAAAACAGTTCGGGAGACATCGATGTTGAAAATTTTCGAAATAACAATTCCGTAATTTATTGTCAAATCTATTTTTTTATTGCGCTCTTATTGTCATATTAGCAGAACTTACTCTACGTTGCAAACTGCCGCCGCAAACCTTGCAGATGTAGCAAATCTGACAAATTTGCTACCCTGCAGTTATAAAAGTAGAAATTGACTCAAAATCGTTAGGTACGTAAAATCGACTTCCTACTACAGTTGCCACAAGTAATGCAAGTAATGCAGTAAATATTGAAAAAGAAATATATGAAAATAATTTTCGCTATAGAAGCGGTGTCAGTGAAATCGCACATCACGTGTGATTAGTGAAATCAAATGTAAAAGGTTATGCAGATGGAGGCAATTGACTACCGTCAATGGCATTCCCATTTTACGACCGTCAGTCGTATACATTGCTAGTAGTTAGGCTGGTAGTTAATGGTAATGATTGGTAGTTAAGGAAATAGGTAGACATTCGCTAGCTACGCCGACTCCAGGGTACATACTGCATTACCTATACTTAAGCAGATTTGTAGCAGAAAATCGTGACAAATTCCAAAGCTGCTACGAAGAGTGAGTTCCGCTATTGTAATACATATCTAGCTATAATATGTTTCTTAATTGGAAAATACTGATAAGATTTTATTTTGAGAATTATTATGCTTTATTGCTCTTTATGCCTCTTCTTTAGCTTTTTTTTTTTTTGACCGCAATTTAGATTTCAATTTCTTGATAATGCTTAATTTAAATAATTATTAAAATACATAAGTATCTACACATATACTTACATATATTAGTTTATTATTAATTTCTATTATTTGTAAACAGTCGTTAAAAAAAATTGTTTTCTTTGTTAAAAAGTTTTTGGCACATTTTGCTCATAACTTTTTTTTTGTAGTATGACTAATACAGGGTTTATCGTTTTTCGGTTTCAAAAGTGAAGTTAAGAAAAACACACATATAAAACTATGATTTCGATAATGATATTGCGATTATATACGAAGTACATTGATTGCTGCAGTCGATCCGTTTTAATATAGTTTTCGAACACTTTTTCGTACATTTCGGGCGGTATCGCGACGATAACTTGACGAATTGTGGTTTTCAATGCTCTTTGCTCTCGTTGCCCTGCACACCAACAAGTCGGGGAAGCCAGCAGATTGTAACGTTATTGGTTCCGCATAATAGATACAGAGTTCATGTGGCACTCCAACGTTAATTTGGAGGTAAACTCACATGAACTAAGTGCCCTGGCAACCTGACTCTCCAATATGAAGACTACCTCTCTCCCTCGATAACCTATAATGGCATAAAACTCCTTCCGTTGGCCCCCTAACCCTACGCCAGAGCCTGATGGTACCCCTTCTAAACTTTTTGCATTTATCGTATCTAATATTCTCTTAAAAAAACTAAAGGGTGGCGATGGCACGATGGATGGTAGTCTGCACGTTGACTACGAATCCAAAAACAGACCTGGGTTCAACCCCAGTTTCAGACTAAAATTTGAAATAAAAAAAAATAAACATCTCGCATTTTTCTGATGTGCATTAGTGTGTGTCTTTGTGTGTCAGTTGTTGTCCGAAGGTTTCAGTGGCAAAGGCATAGTCACTGGTCACTGAACAATACCGGCTTCATCTGATAGCAATCCCCACAATCGCATCAGAACGCCCACCTGCGTCGGTATTGTGTAGCACCGGCGAAGTAAAATATATAATAATAATATAATGAAATATATAATAAAAATAGTTACTAAACCGAAGCTTCAAAATTGAAGACGTCTCCTTGACATCAGAGGCCCTGCAGCACTTCTATAAAACAAAGAACGTACAAAAGCAGAGTAGTAAGATAGTGAAACCTCACCTCATGTCATTTCTCTAACTATCCCTTCCCTATAGTTCCAGCACAATGTATCGCATGTGTAAGGGTCATCTCCTGAGTGCTGGTCCTAGATAAAAATAAAATGAAATTTTCGATAGGAGGAATATATAACTAATCGGTGAAAGAAAATCTGAGAAATAATTAAAGGTAGAAGGAGGTGGGGGAGGTAGTAAATCATTGCACCATTCGGAATAGCAGTAAACAAGTTATAACAATAAGAAATAATAGGCAAAATAATGTAAATATATCTAACAAAATGTTGTGGTTTCAGTTATTTATAGTTTTTTTTATTTACCTTGCCCCAAATTGGGCATCCGCGGGAAATAAATCTTAGCACAAAGCGTTCCCGTACACAAAAATTGGGTAAATGAGAGACGTTTTGAGAGAATAATGTTCTTATTCTTCTTCTGCGAAACAGCCTGCACTTTTTCTTCGGCCTAGTTTGGGCAAGTAAACAAGTAATCAGCTGTTTCATAAACAAACAATAACAAAGTAGCCACATTACCAAAGTAGTACTATTATATAATTAAAACCGGCGGTGTTTTTCGAATTGTTCACCTTTTCGAATACTAAAACTAGAAGAACAAAATTGTAAGGACCAATATTTATGAAATAGGATTTTATTAAATATTTATTCACACATTAAATCACACAAAATTATATAATATTTTGAAATTATTGACATATGTACGTATTTATACACATATGTACATGCACATGTTAATACGACTTGACAAAAATTAGTTATGTTTAAAAAAATCAATTATTCTTTTCTGCTGCTTTTTCTTTTCCAAATATTAAATTGATACAAATGCCAAGTATATATGCTCATACATACAGTTTTATGAAGAAAGGTAAATCCCGGAACTAAGAAATGCAGAATATTAACATTTCACCTTTCTTGTAACTTAACGAATTGGTTTTAATTGTTCAAGTTAGAAAGCTTTAATTCTAAATTTGTTCATCTTTTGGCATAATAATAAAAAATGGCTACTGAACCGAAGCTTCAGCACTGCTACGAGTATAAACAAAGAACGTGCGAAAGCAGAGCTGTAAAATAATTAATTAAGCTTCACCTTCTGTCGTTTCTCCTACTATCCCTTTCCTATAGTTCCAGCACAATGCCTCGCATGTGTAGGAGTTATCTCCTGAGTGCTGGTCCAAGATAAAAAAAAAAAAAAAAAAAAAAAAAAATTACAATAAAATTTTCACAAAATCTACTACTGTAAAAAAAAAACTTATAAACGTTTCGTTATGTTGAAAGCGAGTTATCAATTAATGATATATGGAGTGTTTAACAGTTTACGTAGGAAAAGGATTCTACGCCAGACGCTTTACGGATCATATAAAACGCAAATTAAATTTTCATTTGTTCATGAACAATTTTCTCTATTATTGTATGCCCAAGATGTTATTCAGAAAGACTTCTGTTGCTTTTGTGAATGGCATATGTATGTAAATCTACATATGCCTTAACATATGAAGAACATTGTTAATAACGAAAACTCCACAAATAATTGAAAAGCGAGCAAAACGCAATCCTCTCGAGGGCCTAGCAACAAACCTGAAGGCACTTAATAAAGAATTACGACGACGAGAGTACTTCAGCCCAGACTTGCTTTACGAATGTATTCATTTATTTATTCATGCTAATGTATTAAAAAATAATTGTTGATTATGAGACAATACAGACTTTGTCTCATACTAAATTTTGATGACTATGAATATTTTTAGTAAATTGATAACGACGTGCTCAATTATAGCTAAAGCTAATATTTTAAAACATCTGTTCATTTCATTTAAAAACAATCAATTCAAATTAAATGAGGCATCGCTACTATTCGTGTGAATCATCCTGGTTTAAAATGATGAACGCGAGCTCAAAAGAAAGATCGTATATGGTAATAACTATCTGTTTGTATTTCAAAAACATATATGTACATTTTCCGTTCAAAAAGATAATTTGTGCCCAATTGCATGCCTTCTTTGTAGAAATGTTTTGAATTTAATTAAATATATTTATATTCCCTGCTTCAGTAGTTGTTACTATTTACTGATGAGTTGGTATATTCACCTACGAAACGTACATATAGACTAGATGAACCATACAGCAAGTATATATATATATATAAATAATCAAAATTCAGTCTTCTATTTATTATTTACTTCGCCGGCGTTAAATAGAATTATCATTTTCTTCAAGAAACAGTATATTCTATCCTTTTTCCACGTGCCTTCCAAGAAATATATGGTCATAAGAATTTACGGAAGCCCTAAATTGCATTGAAAACATTTTGCAGGAGAAGCAAAATACTGTCAAACTAACTTCTATGCTTGCACTTAGACATTTTCGAATTTTGCGCATAGTTCAACTTTGCGCTATCTACATATATTTTGTTCGTATTTTGTGTGCATATGCAGTGGTTCAGATCCAGACAGAACATTATTCGTCTTCCAAAGCACTAAAATCCTCTTCACTCAGCGGATGACCCATCACATGCGATGCATTGTGCTTGAACTACGAAATGGAGTTATGGGAAGGGGTATAGAGGGAATATTGTTTAAGGAGATTTGATTTGAATTTTCCCACGTCAAAAGTGAGTTAGTCGTAACGACTAACAGTGGGTATCCAAGATTAAACAGACATACACTATGGCACAAAAGTCTAATGGCTAATATGAAAACCGAAGAGAACTTATAAAAATTTGTGAAACTCTGTCCTCCACCACAGTTTATCTAGGTTAGGAAAGTGAAAGTTTCTCCATAGTTTACGAGAAACCTGTCTAAATCAATGTCTAATAGTTTAAAAGAAGGATCGAAGCTAAAAGAAGGACCAACTATGGCACTATTATATAATCGTTAGTAAACTAACTGAATTTATTTTGGGAATATCTCTTTATATATGATTCTCATTTTAAAATTGTGCATTTTCCCGAAGAAATATGTTAAATATAATAATATTTTTGTTTAGAGTTAGAGTTGACTTAAATTTTTTATTATTTTTAGTAAAAATAAAATATAGTATATAATAAACACAAGAAAAAAAAGAAATAAAATAAATTATTTTGTTCGTAGAAGTAAATGGGACAGTGTATGACATAGTACATACATACTACATAAATAAATAAGTACGTATTATTAATATTTACTTTGTTGTTCACTGTTGAAGTTGTTTAATCTTTAAAACGCTGGCGTGAGCGTTTCAATAATCCTAATCTGTGCTATATGATCTATAATACTCTTTATGGAACTAAGACTTGCCAACACATATTTGTATATGCAAATACTTATTGCTTGCTTATCTTTATATCAATAAATTTCTCTAAGTGCATAAACCAAAAATAACATTATTAACGTGCAGTTAGTAGTAATCATTTATTGGTAGCAATTGCTGATAAAAGCTTTTTTTTCTTTCAGGAGGCAAATTTAAAAAACCTATAAAACTTGAACTTTAGTGTTATTTAAACGATCGATAAATAATCGTGAAAAATTCCACTCAGTAAGTTGAGATTTTAACTCTATTGTAATAATATCAAAATTCATTTAACTTCAACGAAAAAATCTAAAATTTGCAAAAAAATTTATGTTTTTTTTACAAATGAGAAGCATTAAAATAAAATTGTGATATAGTAAAATATGGTTAATCATTAGACAAAAAGAAAAAAAGTAATAATAATAATAATAATAATACATAATAAATAATATCCTAACAAGTATTCGTTTACGACCTTGCAATAATTTATTAATGGGGATTTGTAGGTTCTAACAGATTAATGGACTTCAAACAGATACCTTTATTAAGGTATTTTGTTTACAAAATATATGTAATATAAAATCAAACCAGTGCCAGTAAAAATATCTTAATTACTCATGGTAAACATTTTAGAACTTAAAATAAAACTATTAAGTGTTTGTAATAATTTTTTGTTTTATTAAGAAACACAATTTGCGAAGTCCGAAATACCGCATGTTGAGAGTAAATCGAATTTACAACGCTCAGACTAAAGAATAAATTGAGCCCCTCTTAAGTACGTTATTAACACTAATATCAAATTATATATTTTATAAGTAATTTAGGCACTTAACATCTAAAATTACAAGTACTTTAACTACTTTGGTTGTGATGCTCGTGATGCTAATTGCCACCCAGTTCAAACCAGTGTCAAACCAGCCTGCAGCCCAGATAAACGAATCTATTCACCTGACATTACACTCCGCCACCTCCGCAAGACTGCGCATTGTCGAAACGCCCAGAAGAACCATCCTCTGCTCGGACCATGCGATGGCAGAGGATGTGCTTCACAATCTCATCCTCCTCATCCTGACAACTCTCACAGAAGTCATTATAAAGGGGACGTAATCTCCTAGCATGCATACCCTACATGGGTGTCCCGCGACCACTTGATCTCCACGATTCTCAGCAGCTCCTGCCACGTAATAGCTCATTGGGACACCATCCGTGAGGTCAGTACGCTTGCCGCACCGTGGATTCAGCACTAGCTATTCACAGACTAGTCTGGATGCTGTTTAAACATCCGAAATAGACTTAATCCCACCCCTGCTGTCAATACAGATACGGATATCTCCACCTAATATCCACCCACATCTGGGGACGAAAACGCCCCCTGCTAACCCGCTGTCTGTCCTAGAGCCATCAGTGTAGACCTCCAGCACGTCGTCTCGGTGCATGTGCGTCGCAAAAGAAGTGCTCGATATCGCTACCATGAATTGCCTGTAACTTCATTTCGTCGGGAGCTCCTATAGAAGCTCCAAGATCGGGTGACAAATTTGTTCTACAAATTCCGTTTACGACAGTTTTTTCTAAACAGGTCGATGTTCGCTATTATATAAAAGAAATTCTTCTTAAAAATTATATTAAGATTTACAAAACATTTAAATTACAATAATAAATAATTTTGTAAAACTATCGTTTTTCACTCTTTGGAATCTTGATGTTTGCGATTTAAAATTTAGAAAAGATTTTTTTTAATATCTCAATTATGTATGATAAATTTTGATAAATTGTATTAATTGAGAGTGGCGATGGTCGAAGTAGTCTGCTCGTTGACTACAAAACGAAAAATTTTTCCTGGGTTCAACCTCAGTTTCAGACTCATAAAAACATCTCGCATTTTTTCTGATGTCCATTTGTGTGTGACTTTGTGTCAGTTGTTGTCGCAAGGTTTCAGTGGCGAAGGCACTGGTCACTGAACAGTAACGGCTTCTGCTGTATCCAATCCACAGGTACATCAGAACGCTCTCCTTCGTCGGTATTGTGTAGCACCGGCGAAGTAAAATTATTACTAAAAATTACTACTAAAAGCGAAGCTTCAAAATTTAATACGTCTCCTTGACATCCGAGACGATACAACACTGCTATAAAAACAAATAACGTGCAAAAAACAGAGTTGTAAGATAGTGAAGCTTCACCTCCTATCATTTCTCCTACTATCCCTTTCCTCTAGTTCCAGCACAATGCACCTCATGCGTAGGGGTCGTCTTCTGAGTGCTGGTCCAAGATAAAAAAAAAATGTTGGTAATTAAAATATATTATTGAAAAGTTTTAATAACTTAATTTAAACCTAACCTTAACAGTTGATCCGGTTTCGCTTGCTTTTTGTTCGATATTTTTCATTTTGTGTCTTCTATTGGTACGATGGACATTTGGTTTAAACCGCATAAATATGCAGCATACTTCGTCACCAGTTATGACCTTTGATCAAACAGACTGATCGTTGACGTCATACAAATTCATATTTTTATTTTATTTTTTATTTTTACAAATGTTTACTCTCTCACTCTCTTTCTAATTTAATAATTCGATTTTCAAATAAAGCAATTGTTTGTTGAAATATTTTATATAATTAAAGTATTATAAAGATAGCATGTGTAATTCCAACAAATTTAATAAGTGTAAGCAAATTTTGTTAAACTAATCTTTATATGCATATAAAACTTCGGCTGTTTGTTTCTTAATACATATGTACATATATTGACGTCGTCGTAACGGTTTTAAACAAATAGTAAACTAAAATTGGAGTTATTATACTATTAACTTTTTAAAATTAAATTGAACTTGGAAGTTTTTTAAATGCATAAACAGCTTTGGTCTTAAAGAACTGCGGCATCGCAAGTAATAAACTAGCGTAAACACAATTACTCTTATCAACCGCCTGCTGAACTTTATCTGGTTATCTTTAAGATACCAATGTGTTAAAATTTGATCATAACTATAGTGAAACATCAGTTTCTTTAATATTCTGGTTTGTAGAATAAATTTTTTAAACTAAAAAATGCATCAAAGCAAGCACAAACTAAATGTTAATAATTAAAAGTTTATAATTTCTCTTCTGACATTGTTTTTTTTTCTTTTTTACAGATCGTGCTGAAAAATTACAAATGGCCTGTTTTTGTGAGATGATAGGGCTCGCCTGTTTAGTGGCGCTGCTAATGAGTTTCTCCAATAAAGCACCATATCAGCTAAAAATGGCAATAATTTTTATCGGTTCAGGAGTGATTGTACTGATTTGTTTACCATTTATGATTTTTAGGCCAAGAGATTATAAAAATGCGCTGTAAGTAAAGTTAAACAGAATTATGAAAAAAGTTTCTAATTTCGTTTTAATAATTAGGGGTCCTTCGTGGGCTTTACGACAGCTTTGTAAAGTGTTGGGAGTGACAATGGAAGTGCGTGGACTGGAAAATATACGTCTAAATAATGGTAGTGTAGTTTTAATGAATCATCAAAGTGCTTTAGATCTTTTAGGTAAGCAATCTCAACGTAATTTACCTAAAAACAATTATTTATCTTCAAATTGACCTTTCATCAAAAAATATGAATTTTAATTATTTATTTTACTTTCATTTCTTTGCAGTATTAGCTTATCTTTGGCCTGTAATTGGTCGTGCTACAGTAGTTGCTAAAAGAGAAATTTTATATATACCATTTTTCGGTTTTGGTTCCTGGCTTTGGGGTACATTGTTTATCAATAGATCCCGTAAATCTGATTCCATTAATGCTTTACAAAATGAATCAAAATCCATTAATAACAGGGGCTGCAAGTTATTGCTCTTCCCAGAAGGTACCCGTAATTCTACAGAGACTTTATTACCTTTTAAGAAAGGTTCCTTCCATATTGCCGTCCAAAGTCAATGTCCTGTACAACCGGTGGTCATTTCCAAGTATTGGTTTTTAAACAGTGAAGAGAAAACCTTCCGTTCTGGACACGCTATTATACAAATTTTACCCGAAATTCCTACATCTCACTGCACAAAAGACGATATGGATGCAATAATCGCTACAACTAGAAATATTATGCAATCAGAATACACCAAACTGAGCCAGGAAGCTAAGATTATAAATTCGAAAAAAGACAATTAGATTTAATGGATTATTTAAAAAAATTTATTAATAACCAAAAATAGAAATAGAAGACACTACACAAAATTCTAGTTTTAACTCAGGTATTGTAGCATCATTTTCCTAATAAAAATATTTTGTATTGATTACAGAAGGCAACAACAAAGAAACAAGATTATCGCTTAAGCAATTGAAGAACTACAATGAGAAAAATATATTTCTCCAAAAAAAAAATATAATTATTTTCTTCTGCTTATCGTATCGAAGTAATTACAACGTACTAATAATTCGTTTGTAAAATGTCTTTGTTTTTTATTATTGTTTTAGGATATTAGATAGTTATTCTGTAATTGAAATATATTTATAGTAAATTGAACTAGTTTTAATAAATGTGTTTGAAAAAGAACATACACACACACAAGTCATGATTAAAGAATTGTTTATTTTTAAATAAAATTGTCTCAAGTATTTTTTCTACCCAACATTTTTGAATAGAAAACTAGAAACCACCGGATGTTACATAAATATTGCCATAGCGAGAAACAACAATTGAATATATTTTGATGTTGCCATATCTGATAAAATGATAATTACGGAAAATGTCGTGCTGAGACCCAAAAAATTAAAAGCCATCTTTTACATGGGTCTGATTTTTTGAAGCAACCAGGTCTGAGTTTATATGAGACGAAGAAAAGAATTGATTGTATCGCAAAGTTAATACAACCTCTTTTGTTGCTCCTTTCCTTTTTTTCTAGATAACTTTTAATTTTTTTTTATTACTGGAACAGATTGTCTATGTGTGATTAAAGATATAGTTATAAAACATAATTTAAAAAACTTACTTATATTAAAAATATATAAATATTAATTCCAATCCAAAGTATATTTATCATGTAGTGGGAAATCTAGTACAAAACATTATCACAAACAACTGGCATTTTGTTTGTGTAAAACACTATAAAAATTGTAAACCAATGTTATGTAAACAGTAAACGAGCAAACAAATTCACCTGATTAGTTGAGCCACTTCATAAATACACTTTGGCTGCAATCCCTGTGCTTCCGTATGTTTTTCACTTATTTGTAAAATATGGCAACATTTAATTATTTTTAGTAAACAATTTTATGGTGTTTTGTGATTTTATTTCACAATATCCGCTGTCTTATGTTGTATTTAGTAAGTGTTTTAATATAATCTGTGAATTATATTAATAACAAAAAATGGGCGTAAACGGTCTGTGGAAATTAGTAGAGCCGTGCGGAAAACCTGTTCCTGTGGAAACATTGGAAGGAAAAGTTTTGGCAGTCGGTAGGAACTTGTATAGAAAACAGAAATGCACTTTGCAAAATATGTTATTTATATTCCTATGTAGATATATCGATATGGTTACATCAGGTCATAAAAGGTTTTCAAGATAATAAAGGAGCCGCCCTTAACAATGCTCATATATTGGGTTTATTTCACAGATTATGCAAGTTGATGTATTATCGGGTGAAACCTGTTTTCGTATTCGATGGGTGTGTGCCCCAGTTAAAAATGGATACCATTGTAAGTATTTAGAATTTTGCATATTTATATTTAATACAAAATTATTTGGTATAAACAAAGGCACGACGCCAACAACAACGTAGTAAACTTAATAGTGAGGCCGATCGTATACAAGCTCTATTATTGCAATCATTGGCTAAAGAAAAAATAGTGCAGCAAGCATTGGGTCCCAATGCTGAGCTTTTGCTTATATCCCCTGTAAAGAAACTAGGACCAAATAAAGCTACCCGTAAAGATGATGCAATAGATGACATGTTCAAACTTCCGGAAATGCCATCCAGCTCTAAGGCTAATGAAATTCAAAGGGAAGATATAACTGTAAATGAGTCTGTAAATGATAACTCATTATGTTCATCATCCACATCAGCTTCAGCTGATGACTCTTCATTCGATGAATCAAATCCACGTTACGCTTATAACTTAAATATTCAAGCTATTGATGTGAAAAGCAAAGACTTTCTACAACTGCCAGCTGATGTGAGGCATGAAATACTAGTAGATATTAAAGAAACTCGCAAGCAATCATCGTGGGGTCGTTTACACGAATTACCTTCGCACAGTGATGATTTTAGCAATTTCCAAATGAAACGTTTACTTAAAAGACGTGACGTCCAAGTAAGTCTCGAAACAGCTGAACAGGAAATGGGCGGGCATACCTTAACTTATGCCGAGCTCACCAATATCTTTAGCGAAGAAGGCATTTTAGACACAAACATAGTAGAAAAGGGCACAAAGCAAATTATATCAGACGAGCATACACGTTTTATTTTAGTTAAAGATTTAAAAAAGAAGTTATCAAAAGTCGAAAAAGAATCCATTCAAAGAAAAAACGAAGATATAATAAAGAAAGAACAAAATGCATCGATACCAGGCTCAAGTGGCGTTAAGTCTTTAATCTCTGTGGCTAGAGATGAAAAATTGTGCGAAGAAATTGATACGGATTTGGAATTAGCTATCGCTCTATCGCTGGAGGAAGACTCAAATAGGGTCTATGATGAAAAAGACTATGAATACGATTCTGATGAGAATATAAAATTATCAAAAGCCCAGCGGCAGCGATTACAAAACGCTGCAAAAGGACCAGCTCGTACGTATATGATCGAATATGCAGGCATGAATAAGGAAGAAGTTTCTGGCCTTTTAGAGAAAACACAGATAAATGCGGATTTCGATGAGACAGATATTAAAGTACTTGTTAGTGATGGATATAAAACAGAGGATGAAATTAAGTGAGTATGTTAAAGTTTTAAGTGAATACACATTTAAATCGTAAATGAAAAAGCTTGAAAATATATTTTCTTAAATTTTCTTTTAAATCTGAACAATTTTGAATTTATTTTGCTTAGGATTTCATCTCATAAATGTTTTGAAATGATATTATTCATATAGAATTAAAAAGGCTTAGAAAGCCAATATGTTTTAAAATTTAAATATACATACATAAGTATGTACATAAGTTTTATTTTCTTTCATAAATATTTCCAAAATGAATTAATGTTTTAAGAGAACCAGCTAAAGACGCATCGGAAGAACAACTGCACAGCGAAAGTCAAGACATTCGGCTCTGTGTTACAGACGAATCTGATGAAACGGATTCAGATTTAGAAGAAGTTCTAGATAATAATAGTAAATGTAGTGATAATTCAAATGCAGTGGAAATGAATGGTAAAAAGTTTATTACTTTATAATTATTGAAAAAAAAAACACTTATTGGATTGTTCTAGATTTCGAAGAAGTAAAAGAAGCAATACATTACGATTTGGAAGATATTGAGGGAGTTAAAGTTGTGAAAAATAAAGTGCCTCATAAAGCATTTGAGTTAGAGGAAGAATGTGTTATAGAAGAAACACCACCACCACATAGTTTCAGTGGTGAACAAGATGTGAAAGCAAGCACTTCAAAGACATTAAATATTAAAATCGATTTATCTAGGCCACTTGGTCCTGAAGATGATTTATTTGCAGATATATTTGGAAACACTAACACAGAGGCGGAAAAAGAAATAAAATATACACCGATTTTTAAAGGTACAAATAATTTCAAACAAGCAAAAACTTCAATTTCGCCACAAAAGGAAACGAAAGGACTTGCTGAGACAACACCCTTAATTACAAATGAAGACAAATTGAGCGTAGATATTAGACACCCTGCGAAATCGAAAGAAATGTTATCAATTTTAGATGAACTAAAACAACAAGCTGATGATATCAAAAATATAAAATTAGAAAATATAAAAATTAGTAATTCTGTAATTGAAGTTTTCGATGACGAAACAGATTCGAAGTCATCTAAAATTAATGCCGAAGTTATTGAAATTTTTGATAGTGACGAAAATGAAAAACGTTGCTTAACACCTCCACTACAAATAAACAATTCAACAAACAAACTTAATAGCAAGTCTCCAAGTTTTACAACCCCCTCAAAAAATCATTCAATAACAGACTTCTACAATGTAAATTATGTAATAAAACGCACTCCAGATAAACCAGAAGGAGATGAGCAGATACCAAAAGTGAAATCACCTTTTTTTGTATGCAAAAGTCCAAAATCTAGACGTAAAAGTGTCAGTAATTCTCCATCGCCTAAAAAAAATCCATCAAAAGCAAACAAAAATCTATTCGAGGAAGAAATCTTGAAAGACAGCGGTGACAAGCTGGATAATGGGTTTATACCTTTAGAAGACACACGATCTGTAAGTGAACAAGACGTTCTTAATATCGCAGCCAATACTTTAAAATCGCAAAAAACTGTAGAAGAACTTAGCACAATAGCCTCAGGTTTGGCTAAAGAAAGACACGAATTGGAAAATGAGCGTAATCGGCAGGATCGCATGGGCATATCAGTAACACAGCGCATGAACTCCGATTGCCAAGATCTATTGCGTCTTTTTGGCATACCCTTTATAATAGCTCCTATGGAAGCTGAGGCACAATGCGCATTTCTCGAAATAGTTGATTTAACAAATGGCACAATAACAGATGATAGTGATATTTGGCTTTTTGGTGGTCGTACAGTTTATAAGAATTTTTTTTCCCAAAACAAACACGTTATGGAATTTCGTTCAGATCAAATCGAAAAGGATTTCAACTGTGATCGCAAGAAGTTAATACAATTGGCATGTTTAGTGGGCAGTGATTATACAACAGGTGACTGGTGATTAAAAGTCTGTGTTTATTTTTCATTATTTTTTAATTAAAATTCCAGGAATCCATGGTATTGGCGCAGTAACTGCTCTAGAAATTTTAGCCTCATTCACTCTTAAGGAAACTTCAAATACATCAGACGATTCCACTATCATATCCACAGAAAATGTTTTAACGACTCTTCAAAGGTTTCGTAATTGGTGGAAATCCTTCAAGTCTGCAGCAGCACCACCGGGAAGTTCGGCTCGTTTAGCTTTGCAAAAAAAATTAAAAAATGTTGAGCTCCATGAAGGCTTTCCCAATACTGCTGTTGTAGACGCCTATCTTACACCGAAAGTTGATCAAAACAAAGACGCGTTCTCTTGGGGATATCCAGACGTGGAATCATTAAGAGAATTTACTAAAAAAAAATTTGGCTGGACAATCCATAAAACCGACGAAATTCTAATGCCGGTGTTGAAGAAACTCAACGAAAAACGTACACAACAGTCTATACGTAATTACTTTAATGTAAAAAATGCTTTAAATATACGCCAAATCCGTGTAAGTAAACGTGTACAAAATGCAATTGATAAAATGTCGGGCAATATAGATTCTGACGACCCATCCGAAAAGCCCACAAAGACTAAAAGAGCCAGAAAAACGAAAACCGCAAGTTATAGGAACAAGTCGGAAGAATCAGTCGCAGCTTTATCTACCGTTGTAAATCAAGTAAATGAAGTAAATTGCGGTACAGAATACAGTTTTAATAATCAAACGGCCAGAGGGCCTGTTAAAAGAGCTAACAAGCGAATTAATATACCTGAAACTAAACAAGTTATACCCCAGCGTGAAAAAGTTTTGGCTCAAATGGACGCTAATAAAAAATTTGCGGCAGAGATTTTTAAAAACAGCGCAAATGCAAGTAAAAAAAAATGTTGATGGTATGAATGAGACGCATTTGAATGTTTAGCGTAAAATAATTATAGTGTATCTTATTCACATTTATTTCAAAATTATACTTAATTATAATTAATATAAATATGTATAATATAATTATATTCAGCAAAATTCAATTTTCTATTTGGAAACAGTATAAATTATTATCACGAGAACCTATATAAATGTACTTGTCACATAAACAACTAGGTGAGGAAAATATTTCAGATTTTAAATCAGTTGTTGCTAAAACGGAAAATTGCTGCAAATCCAGTAACGTTATCAAACCTCTTGTTGAACAGACCAGTATATACCGTTTTGAAATTAAAATAGGTGTAGAATATACAGCAGAATTTAAAGAAAACTGATGAATTAAAGTCAATTGCTTCATCAAATGTTTAATTTTTAAACAATAGATATTCTTATCATGACATCCAAATATTATAAGACTATGATCTTTGTGTTCTGGCTGATGCAAAGCAAGGCTAGAAAATACATTGCCCTCTGCTTGGTAAGAAGTAATCTAAAATACATATGTATGTAAAATAGTGTTATAATGCAAATTTTAATCCAATACTTGTTTACCCTTTCCCCGCATTCTGCATTGCAAATGGAAATTTGACCGCTCACTTCTGCTATAGCCAAGAACATTTCATAAGATGTTTGAATTTTTAAAGCTGTAGAAAAGATAGGTGTATCGAATTTACGCAACCACTTAATAGAACCTGTGTCCACTTCGACTAAAGCATATGTACCATCCAAACTGCAAAATAATACTGATTGTTCGGTAATTTGTACAGGAGACGAGAATATGCCTCTAGATCCCAATTTCAAGCTCCATATTACCGCTAAGGACTACAAAGTTATTTATTTTAATATTACTTAATAGGCTGTCATTTATTTTATATTACCTTAATATCAAACGCCACTACATTGTAATCTTCTGCATATGACCCTATAATAACCATATTTCTTATAATCAAAGGTTTGGCTTTAATCATACCCCTTGCATTGAACTTCCATAAAATTGTACCACTATTAAAATCAAAACCATAGAGGAAACCATCATAACAGCCCACCAAGGCTAGATGTGATGTAGCAAAAACAACGGGACATTCTATGCGATCATTTAGCTTTAAACGTGATACTTCGTCGCCTGTTGTGGCATTTACAGTTAAAACCAAATGTGAATGAGAACCAACTATTACAAATTTGTCTTCATAAACTGAGGGTGCAGCGTCAATGCATTTTTTAAGATCACACCGCCAAAGTAACTTGAAGTTAAATCTTGTCTCAATGTCTTTTAAGCGCCGTGCATTTAACACTTCTTCGAATGTGTCCTTTTTAGAACATGATATTAAAAATGTTAACACATCTTGGATTGTAACATCATTATCTAGAAGCATTTCTAATACTTTGCGTTGTTCGATGTTTCCTTTTATGTGTTGACCTATTTCATTGGCAAGGCTTATAGCTTGAAATGAAGTACCACCTGCTTTAGTAAAACTTATGTTTTCAGATAATTTTAAACGTTTACTAGTAGATGGTTGAAGTTCGTGGCTATCTATATCCATTTGAAAACCCATTACATTTGTTAAAAAGTATTGAAATATTTTTACTGGCGATTTAGCTGGCAACAATATTTCTTCTAAAATGCTTTTACTATCCACTTTACCATGACTATTTATGAGTAGTTTTTGGCTAAAAAATATTTTGTCCGGTTGTTCATGACGTTCCAGTGTTTCTTTTAAGACATTAATAATAGTCCCCTTGTCGTCACGGCGCTCATTTTTATTGTTCACAAGATAATAAATAAGATTTGAAGAATCCTTATGCCATAAAGAAATTGCTCTAAAATTCATGTTATTTACTTTTAAAATATTTTCAACTTTTTTGCTTAACGAATCTGGAAAACAAAATCTGTATTAAACTTTAATAAAAAAAATTTATTATTATATATATATTATTATTATTTATTATAGTGATCATTTAGCTATAAATATTTACCTAAACACAAACGTTTTCCTAAACGTTTGATAGTATTATTTGTACGTCCAATATAATAAATATTTCCATTTCTATCGCGTTCTACAAGATCTCCAGTTTTACGATAAATGATATCGTTTTCTTTGAAATTTTTTCCATCATTGTCATATTGTGGTATATAACAACGCCTGATAGAACTACCAATTTCAAGTTCCGCTTTACAACCATTGTGATGCAAAACATTTCCCTCTTCATCCACTAAACGAAAAAAAGTAAAGTTATCTAAAGGATTGCCTAAAGGGGCATTAGCTCTGGGCAAAGTTTTAGTTTTGTCATCAAGTTCATAAATGCTTGACCAACATGAAACTTCTGTTATGCCATAAATATTAAATATGCGTTTGCCTGTTGAAAAAAAGTCCAAAGGTAACCAAGATTCCAACTCTAAACTACTAGGAAACTCTTCTCCACCCAATACCAAACATCTGCAAAAATTTTTTAATTAAGAAAAATACATATTCATATTAGTATCTGTTGCATTTACCTCAATGAAGAGTTTTTATTTAACATAGAGCTTTTTATGCTTTCCTCTCCAAATAACCTAAACAATGATGGAGTAGTCTGATATAAAGTTACCGCTTTACTTAATGTCTTCTTTGGGAACATAACTTCAAGTAGTAGTTGCGGTTGTAAACGTATTTCCTTGCTTGTAATTAGTATACTAGCTCCATTTTCTAGAGACATGAAAAATTCTACTACAAATGGATCAAAAGTAGGAGGTGAACCCAGAAAAATCGTATCAGTTTCTTCGATATTGAACAACTGACTGCATTAAATGAAATTGAAGTCGTTAAAGTAGATTTTCATTTTTATAAAAGATGTAATTACCTCAAGGTTTTAATATTGGTTTCTATGCAATGATATGGTACGTGTACAATTTTCGGTAGTCCTGTACTTCCTGAAGTGGCTATCGTGTAACATTTACTAGGATTTTCTAAATCTATGTTATAATTTTCCAAATAGTACAAATAAAATACCTCCTCAAAGACTTTAATTTTATTCTCGGTGTTCTTCAATATATTGTTATGGTTACAATTTTTCGGTGATATAACATATCCAACCCCACTAGATTTCAAATATTCAGCGACACTTTTTGTGCTATCCATGTCCAAGCAATAAAAATGACATTCATGATTAAGGATCCTTTAAAATGTAAGTGACATAAAAAACAAAACAATATGAATAAAGAAGTTCTCAAATCAGCCATTAGGATAATCTAGTGGGACAACTGTAACTTCTAATAAAAATTTTTTTATTTTATCGAGTTGCAAGTTTAAAAAAAAATTAATTATTGTGGTTAGTTATTGTTACCCCAAAAGCAATACACATGTTGCTGCAGAATGTTCTTTCATATCAATTCCAATACCAACATTATTTTTAACATTGTATTTTTGCAAGTACTCAATGCACCTACTTGCTTCCTGTATAATTGTCGTATAAGTATAAAGTAATTCCGTCTTTGTCGATTTTCTCTCACATATAAATACATTGCTTTGAAATTTTTCTAATTTCTTTAAATTGTAGCATGTATCCTTCATGTTTACAGTTTTTTGTTTATTGTTTCATAAAACATATGTTTGATTGTTTAGTTGTGCTACCGTACTATGCAAGGCAAATTCATTATACCTTGCTCATGAGCAGGTAAACTCATTAGCAAATTCGCCCGTCTGCTGATACAAGATTGTTTTTTAGAGCCGAACGTCAAAGTTTGTTCACTTTTGTGAGAAATTTAAGAAAACTGGTTGTAAATAATTTAATAATTATAATACTATAATAATGAGAATGCAAAATATATTACTTTTAGTAAAATTAATTTAATTTTAACTCATTACACTAATTTAACACGTTCTTTTTAGGTTATGTAATATTTAACAAAACATAAGTATACAAAAAATTTGACGTTTGGACCAAATGCAAATTGACGAATTCGCCTTGAACCACGGTTTAATGAAGTAACAAAATATATATGTATGTATATCGTTACCAAGGTTTATTAATACAAGGTAATGAATTTGCCTTGATCGTTACGTAGCCAGGTAAAGAAAATTAAGTGTGCCAGTACGAAAAAATTAAAAGAAAGAACGTTTTCTTATATGTTAAATAAAAGAGTAATTAAAAATTTTGCGAATAAAAAACAAAAGAATCTGAGCTGCCGGAAACCTTACTGGGCAAAACGCTTTCGACACCTAGGCTTAAATCTAGTTTATGGAAGCCACTCCGAATTTAAAAAAAGGTAACTTATCTGATAGAATGATACCCATGATACCCATATTGACCCAATAAGCTAAGAAATATTGAACACAATGACATTTTTATTGTAAAACTTCCGAGGCCCATAACTCGGAAAATATGCGTTGCCGAAGATTTTTGTACTAAACTTTTTTTTCTTAAAATTTAATTTTCTATCACCTAAGATAATTTTTTTTAAATTTGGAGTGGCTTCTATAAACTAGATTTGTTCCGACACCTATGTACGTTGAAACAAATTTCTAAAATAAAAAGTACCTTTATGAATCTAACAGGGTACTAATTCCACTTGGGTCTTATCCGCATAAAGACTTCAAACGTGATATCTTTGCTAAGAAAAAACACTTGGGCACTCTACACACATATTGATACTGACACATTTCAATTTGTTTTCATTTTTTAGTACAAGCAGTTTTTATTTACTGTCTTTGGTGAAGTAATTTAAAAAATTGTGAATATTATTGCAAATTTATATTAATAAAATATAGCTCCAGCCAAATTTAATTAAAGGGAGGCTAAAGTGCACCAAATTGTAAAAAATATTGTGGAATTTGTTTTGAGGTGGTCATGTTCACTAGACACTCGCCCTTGAAACGTAAACATAATGAATTCCGTGATCCCGACTATCCTCAACAGCAACATCAAGAAAATGATAGCGATGACGTTGCGGGCTGCAGCACAAGCTTTGCAAATAAAATGAGAAAGTCTGGCGATATGATTGATCGAAATGTAAGATATTTGGATAAAGTCAAAAATATTATTGAAACAGAATTTCAGCGCGAAATTGTAATAAAACAACAAGAATTAAAGGAAATTGATGACAGACTAGAAAATGCTAAAAACTTGTTGGAGAGATTGCGGTATGGAATCGTTTCAGAATATTACAAAAAACAAGAAATACCTCTAACATCAGCTGATGCTGCAACATTAAGAAGTCCCAATTGTTTGTTTGAAAAAGAAGATAAAGGACCGCAATTGCCATTACATCCTTCCGTTAAAAAATTAATAGGCAAACGACCGAAAGATCTTAGTGAATTTATGAGAACCTGCCCAAAAAGAACAGCAGCACAAAATGCTGTGCAAACAATACGTGCAAAGTCACAGGCTCAGAAAAGGGAAGAAAGAAAACTTAAGAAAATTATAAGAGATCAGGGTATAGTTATAGATCACTCAAAACAAAGTGCGACAGAAAATGATGTTAATACATTATTAAGCACAGCAGTCCAAAACAGCATAAAAGACGTTAATGACTCGACTCCGTCCAAAGTCAAATTCAATCAGTCTTGTGGAAAGTCTCTAAACGCTGCCCGACTTAATAATAAAACAAAACATCAAATTGCTGTTGGAAACACTTCAAAATATATCGGTAATGAGGTGGACTGGGATACAAAAACTCATGCACAAAAGTTAACTCATAAATGGTTAGTTTACGTACAGTCGAAAGAGACAAATTATCCTATTGAGCGATTTATTAAAAAGGTTAGATTTTCATTGCACCATTCTTACCGTCCAAATGACGTGGTCGACATTGATTCACCTCCGTTTCAAGTGTCCCGTCGAGGATGGGGTGAATTTCCCATAAGAGTGCAACTATTTTTTCATCAAGAATTACATCAAAAACCTGTACAGCTAATACATAATATTATCTTAGATCAAACTTTATCTGGCATACAGACACTAGGTGCTGAAACTTTATTAGAAATTTGGTTAAGAGATATAAAATCTACGAATTCAGTAAACATTGAACTAAACGATACAAAAACAAAATCGGAAGTTGGTGGAAAAGAAATTAGTACGAAACCAAAGACAGAAATAATGACACATTCTGACGAATTGGTGGATGACAATTTATTAGATTTCCTCAATAAAATTGAATCTTCTCCATGTTCTATAAGCGCAGATATAGAGAAAATACAGCCTACAGTTTTAGTAAATGATGATCATGGGCTTAAAATGAAAACTCCAAGTCCAGAAAAATGTAAATTGATACCACTAAATCAACAAAAATCTCCTATCAAAAGGATATCCTTCGAAAAAATGCTTAATATTCCTAAAACAAATTTAACAAGTAATGCAATTGACTCCAAAGAGCAGCGATCAATATCAGTGTCTACAAGTGCAACACCCTTAATTACAACAACCCCTTTATTTACAAGTAGTTGTATAGCTACAAAGCCTGTAACGACTTTCGTTAAATTACCAACGAGTTCTACGCAAGTTCAATTTTTTAACAATAAAAGCACCGTTGTAAGCAATATCTCACGGATGCCACCGCTTACACCTATAACGTCAGTAACAAAATGTTACCCATCGCCGACAACACAGAAACCGACAATAATTCTCAATAAAGATGCAAAAATTCTTATGCCTGCAGCTTCGGTAGCATCAGCCGTACATAAAACTATTTTACCTATCGTTAACAGTTTACCAGCAACTATCTCTAGTTCAACTTTAACTTCGCAAACGTCGCAAATTTCGATATCAAATAAGCCACAAGTTGTGACTGTACCGTCATCATCGACATCAGTGGTAGTTAACCCACCACAGCAAATTTTACAAAAAAAATTGGTTCAACTTGTTGATTCAACGGGTAAAGTTAAATATATTCAAATGTTAGTTGCAGCGTCTTCTTCTTCATCTAGTGTACAGAACTTTAATACTTCTTCCGCAGTTGCTCCGAAACTTATAACCATGTCCCCTAGTTGTGTTAAAAATAATTCAGGTAAATACACATAACATTAGTAAATGTCGTATATTTTTTTATTACTTTAATCTTAATAACACTTGCTGATTTTCTGGTAACATATAAATGCAAATTTCAAAATGGGACTTTTTTCATCCCAATCGGAGTTTATATACAGTGCAATTCCCCCTAACGGACACTACCCATAAGCGCACAACCCCTTTAAATGGACTGTGTTGGCAGGACCCGGCAGCGCATCATTAGAAAAGTATTGCAATCGCCCACCCCTTGAACGGACTCTATTATGAGTCCTCTAGGACGGACATTTCTTTTGTTTTTGTCTGATTTTTTCATGCCATAATTTACAAATTAACTTGTCAAGACCCTTTTAATTTGCTCGTCTTAAAAGCAAGGCTCGGTTTGTCATATTTACCATCACATTTGTTGCGGGTGGGTAATTGCTGGGGCCAACAGTCTTCTCGTGGATGGGGGAATTTGTAAATATATATATTTTTTTTGTTTGTCAGTTGTGTTTATGGTGGTTTTTAATTTGCCCAATTTGGAGTAAACGAACAGACCTATTATATCACCCTGGTATAGGTAGGATAGTTCTGGGTGATGATAAAAAGAGGGGAGAGGGAATGGTTGCAGGATTGTTGGTGCATGGATGTCTATATGTATAAAATTTTAGTGAATAACTAACCGTTTGTAGATATTTGTTTTTTTTTGTTGTAGAATCGTTTAAGGATTTTTTTTTGAAAGCAGTTTTTGAGTATAGGGAAACGGTAGTGTATTGAACGTCGACGAAGAATTTTTTTTTCGCAAGAATTTATTGGAAAATTTGGAAAAGTCCAGTGCGGGAGAATTAAATATATAAGGCGAGTCGAGAAAAAAAAGGGGACAGTACAGAAACAGACATAGAAAAGAAGATATTGAATCGTTTTAAAATTAGATAAAAGAATAAATAAATTAACTGGAAATTTTAAAGAAAAGAAGTTCCGAAAAATTAAAAGAAAAAGGCGAGAAATTAAATAAAAAGGAAACTCGGGGACTTAAGGAAAAGGAAAAACCGGATATAGAGCGTACTGGTCAAGGAGTCTGAAGGGCTAAATATTTATTACACCGTCAGCCGAGTGTTGCAAATTTATAGAAGGCGCTGATAAGCCAAGGGGCGAGTTACATTGATTGCACTGTGGTGAGACGAATAAGAATTTAAATAAAGGGGAACAGGTAACACTGAAGATTTAAAATTTTTGTATTCCGGTTGAATCCCGCGAGAGAAGATTCTGTTATTTGTGATACCGACGTGAGAACTGTACATTGTATAACGGGTGTAATTTATATGGAGCTTGTTTTTTTTATATTGTAAATACGTTCATAAAAAAAAAAAAAATTTAATAATTGTCCAAATGGAAAATCCTTAAGTATATGTTAGAAATTTTGTTAAGTGTAGCATAATAGTTTTGTTACCCCACAAGTCAGGCAATAGAACATTTTTTTTTTAATCGGTAAAACTGCGTAAATGAAATAAGAAGTAAGTTCCACATAAATAGATTCCAATGGAAAAACTATAAGGAGGTTCAGAGCAAGTGGCAATAACAAGTCAGTATTGAATAGTTCAATTGTGCAGACGCAGAGCTTTTATATTAGCCTTAGGGAGCTCCTTCAGGTTAGGATTATAGTCGAGACTGACAGCTTGAATTGAGTTGAGCCTCATTATCTCACCTGTGGAAAAATTGCAATAAGTGGCAATAGAATTTTAATTACTAGGTATTACCGAGTTGAACGGAAACGAGAATAAAGTAAATTTTTCTGTGCAAATATATGTAGGTTACTTGTTGTTTTTATATACTCGATAAGGGTGATTAGCTACTTTTGAATAAAATGAATGAATAAAATATCTATTTTTAATTAGTTTATACGTTATAACAGCCTGCCTACACATAGCATTTTTATTTCAAACAACGGAAATAACGGCAGAATGAGGTCGCAAAATGTTTATTTCCAACTTTGTGTTTTATTTTCCAAACGACGTTCATAATGTGTTGATTCCTCATACGAACTGAAGTTCATGGCGGTTTGAGCGTTTTGTTTGACTAAATTTTGGGACTTAGGTACATACTATGAACTATGTTTCATTTCATATGTACACCAATAACTTTTTTTTTTTTTTTTTTTTTTTATCTTGGACCAATGCTCAGCTCAGGGGCTATCCCCTACATATGCAATACATTGCACTGGAACTAGAGAGAAGGATAGGGAAGAAATAGACAAGTGGTGAAAGTAGTAGGAAGATAGAGCTTAATTCTTGCACAACTCTGCAGTTGCGTGTAAATTATAAAGCAAAGTTGCGGCGTCTCTGATGGTTTTTGACGCATTATTTTTAAGCTAATGGAGCCATTTTATTTATTATTTTACTTCGCCGACGTTTTATTGCTCAAATACCAACGAAGGAGGGTGCTGTAGCACAGAAAACTCAGAAAAAACTATTTTCTGATTTGACCCGGCTGGGAATCGAACCTGGGTCTTTCTGGTTGCAGAGCCAACACGCTGACTACTCGCCATCAGCACCCTATTTGCGAATTTACCTAATTTGATGTAAATTTACAAGTTCCAAATATTGACTTCGATTGCTTTTTCACAATAAGAGAAAATAAGTCTTTCTAACCATAAATGAAATATTTTCAAAAGGGTTTACATTTATAGACAAATAATATAAATGATTTTTACACACGAATTTGTATAACATTTCAGTTTTTACAAATAAAATTGCCCTATTACTTTTTGTAGCATATTCACAAATTTATAGCAATCTGCTCCTAAAGTATTTAAAGCGAATATTCAATAAGTATAAGCCTCCTATTAATTAATTTAACAAATAAAATAATAAACAGCAGCCGAAAAGCGGAAAAAAGGAAACAAATTTAAGCAATTTTCATTTTTATTGTAATAAACAGATTTATCCAAAATAAAATATCCTGTTGCTGCCAGCATTAAACTCCAAAAGCGGTAAAAAAAGTATTTTAATAATAATAAGTTACACAAAAATAAATTTGATATCTTTTTAATTTTTTTTTTTTTTTTTTGGCGTGTGAGGTAGGGTTGAAAATGCCTTCGCACTTACAGAGACCGTCGTCTTCTGCGTCGAGGGTGTTGCCACTAAAAAAAAATCCCTCCTCCTCCTCTGGGTAGATTCCTCCCCGGGACCGTTTTCCGCATTACTTCGGCGAATCCGCCAACCCGCTGCGCCATTGCACCTCTCTCAGTATGCCACCTGGTGCAGTCGAAGAAAGTGTGTTCTGCATCATCATCCGTAATACCACAGTAAATGCAGTCGGGACCATCTGCCCTGCCCATCCGGTACAGGTACTTTCGGAAGTATCCGTGGCCCGAGAGGAATTGTGTCAGGAAGTAGTTAACTTCCCCAAATTTCCTCCGAATCCATACTTCCACGCAGGGAATGAGCCTCGCCGTCTACCTGCCGACAGTTTGGGGTCTCAGACCAATAGCACCAACACCAGGGCCCTCCCCCCTCGAGTTCCAAGCCTCCCACCGCTCGCGCGCCAAGAGGTCTATGGGTATTTCCCCACATATCACCAGGACCGCAGCGCCCGAGACCGTGCGGTAAGCCGAAGCAACCCTAAGGGCCGCTGTACCGCCTCGAGTACCCTGCGTTTGGTTCTCTCACCCAGTACATTTCCCCAAATCTTGCTCCCATGCAGCAAGATCGACTTCGTGACCGCCATAATCAGCCTCCTCTTGCTCTGTGTCGGGCCTCCGACATTCGCCATGAGTCTGCTCAACATGCCAGTCACCTTCGCCGCCCTAGTCGCCACATGCCGTATTTGGGCCCAGTAAGTCAGCCTACAGTCGAGTCTGACGCCCAAATACCTTATGGCACTCTGGGTAGCCAGAGACACATCCCCTATCCGCATGCCGACGCCGAATGGTATGTGTGCCCGCGTCATCAACATCACCTCGGTCTTCTCCCCGGCCAATTCCAAGCCGTGGTCCTCAAGCCACATCCGGGTCCTAATCATGACCCGGTTCAGCTTCCCCCTGGCGTCATCCATATCCCGCGCCAAGATCACCGCCGCTATATCATCCGCGTATCCCACGAGCTGAGCATCCTCGGGCATTTCCACCCCAAAGATCCCATCGTAGGTCAGATTCCATAGGTCTGGGCCCAGCACAGATCCCTGGGCCGCGCCGGACGTGATCATCCTGCTCCTCCGCCCCGTCGGCGTATCGTACAACAGTACCCGATCGTCTAAATAACTACGGAGAATTCTATACAAGTATCCGGGAATACGAAACCTACCCCGTAGCGCCTCTAGAACATCAGCCCATCGTAGGCTGTTGAAGGCATTCCGAATGTCGAGTGTTGCCAGGACAACTATGCGCTTCGGATAATAGCGCCTCTCGCTCTGAGCGCGCTCGAATCACTCAACCACATCAGCAATCGCCCCGAGCGTTGACCTGCCAGGTCTGAAGCCATGCTGTCTATCCGACAGCGCCCCAGCCATCCTTCTTTGCAGTAGCTTCTGCAGCAGCTTGCCGGCACCATCCAACATGTAAAGTGGCCGATAAGCCGATGGCTGGGTCGGATCGCTCCTGCCCTTGCTAACAAGCACGAGCCGCTGTGTTTTCCAGCCCTTCGATCCCGGCAGGTGGTCAGTCCTACCGCGCCCCGCCCCCGAGCACAGAACGCACTTGGGGACCGCTGTGCAGTCCCTCATCTTATGTCCTGCTCCTCCGCACCTGATGCACAGTTGCCTCCTGTCTGTCCTAGTACACTTTGCCTGGGTGTGTCCCGCGGACAGCGTCCCTCAGACGCCGTACAAACTCCGGGTCAATCCTGTCCCCCCTCCCAAGCTCCAACAGGATGTCACCGGCCCCCGTCCTCTTGACGGACCGTACCCCCTTCGCGTCGCCCGTCACGCTGCCACGCAAATCCTTCAGCACTCCCGCATAGGTGTGCCCCACCGCGGGCTTAATGAGCACTGCCTCAGGCTACGCGCGCCGAGGTCGCAACCGAGGGGCCCCGATCTATCCGGGGTCCCCAAACCCCGTCTCTTCCTCCTTCTCGCCGAGGTGACTGTCCTCCAGTCATCATCCTCATATCTTTTTAATACTTTTTATCGTTTTAAAAGTTTACATTTACTTACAATTTCTTAAATTTTCCAAGATATTTTTATAAAAACTTTTTTGTAAAAACTTGAAAGAATTTTTCTGCCTCTCAATTTTTTACGCTCTTTTGACGCTCTCTCGTTGCAAATTTTTTGGGTTAATGAACGCTTTCTAGAAACAATTATTACAAATTTGTAAAATTTTTAGTAAATGAACAGAGCTTATGTGTAAGGAATGGTAATCATTTATAAAACAAAATTTTAAATTTGTTTTGATAAACATTTATTGTATTTGCAAATCATATTCAAATTATTTTTTTTTTCTGTAATAAAATTTAAGTTCTTGTCATGAAAAAAAAATGAGCGAGTAAAAATTTAATAAGGTTCAGGTACTGATGGATGGGTAAGTGGAGTAAACGGCCGGATAAAAGGTTTGGGTTATGGTCAAGACCATCGAAAATTAATACCATAACAAGGTTGGGAGGGTAAAAAGGGGGGAGATATCATCACTCCTCCAAGAAAGGAAACCATGGTGGTACACTGATATTTGTGTACTGTAGTCTCTGAAAGGAAGACTTTCGCAGTAATTTTTCATTGTTATTGAGCTAAGGCCAACAATAGGGTTGGGACCTACCTAACCAAACCTACCTGGCCAAACCTCGTCGAAAATAAAGAAATAGATGGAAAAGTAAAAGGGTAGAAGGAGACGAGGGACGGAAAGGGCTTTACATATAACACATTTAAATATCAGTATGCTGTCACATAATATTTTCAGTCCAACGTTTTTTCTACAATTTACGCTTCTGCTTCGGAGAGTTGGCAATACCAATTTCTGTAATGTTCGTGGTGCGTACGTACCTATTTGACCAACAGATTGTAATCTACTTACACGAATTAGAGGATTCCCGAAATGACATAGACGTGCGTTTGGTTTTTGTAGTTTGGAAATGAGTTGCCATTAAACCTACTAGCCGAAATTTATAAAAGATGTCTTGCAAGAGTCACTGAGCAAAGCTTAATGAAAGATTTTTATCATGTCGATGATGATTCACCAGTTTATAGATCACCTTTGGATTTACACGTACGATTAGAAGAACAAATTTCTGCAGTTCAAAAAAATTTCTGCTGACTCAACAGATGAAATTGAACCTTTAAATCGTCAAGAAGTAACAAATAACATCTTCACATATAAAGAGGGTTTGGCTTTGCAGGATCTTATAGCGTTTGTGAAATTCCAAGGTGATACAGCAGCTATGAATCTTTCATCGCTTGACTTACATATTGAAGATCTTATTGCCGTAAATAACTGATAAATACTCATAAAACATTTTAAACTTTTATTACATATGTAATACATATTAATGATCTTTTGTTATTAAACCCAATTGAATTCTTTATATTTTTATTTTCTTAACAAAAGTATTTAAAAAAAATAGTAACCATCATACACAAATTTGACTGATTTAAAATTATAATTTTCTCTTGAGCGGACAACCCCATTGTGCGGACACATTTCAATGGTCCTTCGGTGTCCGTCCCAGAGAGATTCCACTGTATATAATTCTTTAAATTAATTAATTGATTCTGTCTAAATAAAATATTTTTTTTTAGAAGCATATACATAATACGTATATATATAGCAGAGATACGAGCAAATTTCCCATAAATCTGCATTAAATGAACAATTTATCATTGTATTTTATTGTGTATATCATTGTATTTACTATATACATATAATTATGTTAATATACCGTATAATTAAATATCTAGCTCATTTTGCACATTTTCTTACAGTCACAAATACAACACAAATTACAAAGGCGATAATGACGCCATTGCTAAGAGCACCAAATGGTACCCATCTAGTTCCAGCTATGACAACAAAACCAAATATATTTAAAATTGTACCTGACAATAGGCAAACAAAACCGCAAATAATAAGATTTGGCTCAACAACAACGGTTGGAACATCCCATTTAAATATGGTTCCAACTGTAAGCAGTCAACCGCAATTACAGCATACAACAACGGCACAAATAACACCGCCATCCAACTCAACAATTGTGAAACCATTTAACGAAATATTACCAGTAGCAAATAAATTGCAGAAATCATCGAATCAAAATGTGACGCCCACCAAAAATTTAGTATTCCAAAAAGAAGGTACTTTATATATAATCGATCCTGAACAAATGAAATACAAACAGCAGCAGAAGAATCAAGTTTCACTATTGAAGCCAGAGATAAGTTTGCTTAAACAACAACAGCAAAAAATTGTCACTCCTCCATCCTCAAGAATTGATGCCATTAAAACCAACAGTTCATGGCAAGTGTCGAATAATACCAACATTCCACAGGTACATTTCGGTTTGAAACAACAGCGCATTAATTCCATTAATGCCTTGCAGCTCATGCAAATGAAGCGAATGATGTTCGAAAAACAGTTCCTGCGACAAGAATTTACAAACGTACGTTCAGCTGTTGAATATTTGTTAAGAAGATTGAAATTGGTTGTAGAAAAAGACTCTTTAATTGCTGACTTTCCTTTTATGAGTTATAGTTTGCAAGAATTTTATTCTTTGACGGCATTCAAGCAGAGATCGTACGAATGGTTACGAGCTAAAAATGTTTCTCGACTAGTGCGAAATCATAAGGATCTACAGCGTCTTAACAGTACATCCAAAGAGCTTTTTTGGTCCACTAAAGAAATTGCTACATTTGCCAGACAATATGCCTACACACCGCCCATTAAATCTCTACCTAGACCGGACGACCAACAGCAATCAAAAGATAACAGTAGCAAAGAATTTGTGGATCTAGTGAAAAGCGAATTGAAACAAGAACACAATTTGTATTATGATACTTTAACAGATCATTGTAAAGTGCGCAAATGGGTAGATGAAGTATGGCAAACTTTGGATAATTACGAACAGCAGGAAGATCAACATAAAATTATAGACGTTACTGGCATAGAAGACAATGTTATTAATAAAACTAAGAAAACTCAAGCTACTTATAATGCAAATTCGCCCCATTTGAAAACTACTTCCTTTGAAACGTATCTGCCACCTCCAGCGCATTTGGAAAATGAGTGTGAATTAGTTTCCGATATTTGTAAAGATTTAAATATTAAACTTGCTCACGAAGAATTAGAAAAAAAAATATATCATCCCACAACACAAACAATTTTAGCGCAAAGCTTGCATTTATTTATAGAGAAATTATTACGCCAATGTATAGCGTTAAAACAAGGGAACTCTGCATCCGCCTCATCATGTATGACCGATTCTATGTTTACACTCATGCCTCAAGATTTTGTAAAAGTGTTGGCCTCTAATAGTGAATTTGATTTTCTTACTAATAACAATTTCGGCTCTGCATCATTGGCGGATTGTTTAGAAAACTCCATAAAACAGGAAAACTCTTGATTATTTTCCTTTTATTATATTTTTAAGCATATCACTTAAAATATTATTGTTCTTTTTCATCTTGTCATTGTATACTCGATATGTATGTATGTATGTATGTATGTATGTATGTATATGTATATTGGTGTGTGTTAAAGCATAGAAATATATATTTTTAGTAAAACGTTGACTCTGTTCAAAGTAAAATTAATATCTTTTTATTCTTTAATATTGTAATTGTTTTAGTTATAGTATTATTTTAATATAATAGATAGAAAACGAATAAAGTTAATAAAAAACAAATTAAATTATTTACATATTATTATGTCCATGTATAATTTGAACGAGAAAAATGAAGGATGATAACCTTGAATTTTAAAATAAACAAAAAGAATAAAAATCTAAAAATAGAAATATGTATGTGTAATAAAAAAAGTAAACTCATGGATTGTTATGTTTTTGAGTATAGATTTCTGGTTATGTGTTCGGTATTCAATTTAAATTCTCGATTGATTAGTTGAATATTGAACATAAGAATCTTGAATTTGTATTCAGATATTAGGTAAAATCCACTCATGAGCTAAGTAAGCATTAGCAAAATAGTACTATATGAATATGCTTTCCTCCTCAGTTATTGAGTTTGCTTTTATATAAAAAAAATACTTTATAAGAATATCATAAAGGAAAAAGCACAATTTTAAAATTAGAATCTAAAATAAAAAAGTTATAATAATTATTCTTCATAATCAACATGTTGGAGACGTATCGATTTTTATTTCCCTATTATTATGTCCAATTACATAAAAAAATATGGGAATCGTGCAGGCCATCCCTGAAAATTTCCGTTGAGTTTAACTTATTCAAAGCAAATTTGTAGCATTTGAAAGGTTTTTAAGTTCATAAACATTAAGTGTATCGAAAATCGAGTTCACTAAATTTACGGAGTAAAAGAGAAGCAAAATTTTCGAAAATTTCGACATCAATATTTTCGGAACAACTTTACATATTTTTGTGAAATTTGCGACATCCGATAAATTTTTAAGTCTATAAAAATCGGTAAAAATATAGACTTTTGGAGTTATTAAAAAGGAAAAATTTTTTTCTAAACTTTTCGTCAACATATCGCACCCTAAATACAAAAGTGACACAACTCAAAATTTTCCAAAATGTACTTTTTTCCGTAAAATAATTCACAGTACACATCTCTAACTACTTCAAAAATTTCTTTCTCATCACTGTTTTCTTTAACTGGAAAAATACCGTTATGTCTGTTTTTATGTTAATTGCATTGCTTACGCACGATCGACTAAAAAGACCTATTTTTAGTTGCGTCAATGTTCTCAAGAAGTGCTGATTACTTTTGTTACACATATAGTGTCTTATTAATTAATTAATTAAAAAAATTTTAGCAAAACCTTCTTCGAAATAGACTTCTTTCATAATGGAACCAATTTTATTTTAAATATTACAATCATTTTTGCATAAACAGTTTTTTGCCTCTCCTGAAAATTTGAGAATTTTGAGTTGTGCCGCTTTTGTATTTAGGGTGCGATATCTCGAATGAATATATATAAACGTTCCAGTAGATTAAACTCTTCAAAGTTTGTTACCAAGACCATTGAGTACTAAATACGAATTGGTGATCAATCCACCACTTTAAAAGGGTGTTATAGTCCATACACACGATGGAATATGTGTTTCGTTTTTTAATAGATTATGGAACCAAAACAGAAACCATAAACGATCCATTAATTGTGCATAGACAAATAAAAGCTCCACACAGGCCTATGGTTTTCAACAAACTAACCAATTACGAAAATTAAACAATTTTGAAACACATAAAGGTGAAAATTTTAATTTTTGAGGAAGAACGATTGCTTACACGGACATCAGCATCCTTCATTCAAATTAATGTTCCTTCGCGTGGAGCCAGTATTAGTTCTTTGAGCTGTTTAAAGGACATCCGTGGAGATCAATTGTTGAGGGTGGCGATGGCTGAAGTAGTCTGCACGTTGTCTCTAAAACCAAAAATTCCTCGGTTCGACCCAGTTTTAGACTCATAAAAACATCTAGCATTTTTTCTGATGTGCATTTGTCTGGCTTTGTGTTTCAGTGGCGAAGGCATAGTCATTGGTCACTAACCAGCAACGGTTTCAGCTGTAACCAATCCACAGGCACATTAAAACGTCGGTATTGTGTAGCGAAGTAAAATAATTACTAAAAATACCTACTAAAAAAAACATAAGCTTCAAAAATTTAATATACGTCTCCTTGACATCAGAGCCGCTACAACATTGCTATAAAAAACAAATAACGTGCAAAAGGCAGTGTTGTAAGATAGTGAAGCTTCACCGTCTGTCATTCCCTGAGTGCTGGTTCAAAATAAAAAAAAGTGTGGAAATTTTAATTTTCTTGAGTACTGGTCCTAAGTGAGAAGTAAAAAAAATGTTTAAATTTGATTATTAAAAATAAATTTATTTTTATTCTTCTTTATTTGCTTTAACAAGTTTATTCAGAATTTTTTTCTTTAATTATTACTTTTAAAATATATGTATATATGTATGCACGTTGCGCTGATTTTAATATTAATTTTAATGTAATTTTTAAATATAATTGACTATTAGGAAAACTATTAATTTTTCTTTTCATTTCATTATTATGGCATGTGAGGGTTTTGTAGAAAAAATGTGTATTAAATTAATTTCAATACAAAAACTAAAGTTAATATTAATTAAATTAATAAACTTAAGTTAGTTTTCTTTCAATAAAAAATATAACTTTTTACAAAATATTAATTTGTGATATTAAAATTTTTTATTTTTAACTAACTCTATCAGAAACTATAAAAATAAATATTTTTTAATTATTCAGCGTTAGTCAAAATTCATTGCGATTATTTATCTATGTTTGTTATATGAAAAAAAGGCTTAGAAAAGAGCCGAAAAGTGAGAATGACTTAAGACACATACGTCAATTTTTACAATTGAACGTTTTGCTCGTTGCACAGGGAAGTATGGCCCGCCTGGCGGCCCCCCATGTTAGTTAGAAAATTCTTTCTTTAATACTTACCGTCATATCTCTTCACATAATTGACGTGCAAAATTTAAAAAAAGTGTAGAAGAAGCGCAAAATCCTCATCTGCTAACGTGCCAAATTTCATTTTCCTATCTGGAAAGATTTCGGAGTTGTTGACCTATTTTTAAAAGTTTTTTTTGCTCGAAAGTCCATATCAAAAGTTCATATCGCGGGAACCGTTCCACGGATTTCGATAATTTTTTTTCATATGAAAGCTCTTGAAATCTACTTTTATAAAAATCGGTTTTTGCATGAAAAAAGCCAACAGAAACATAAGCAAAACAGAAAATTGATAGAACGCCCGCCCATTTATATGGAAATTTTTTGAAAGTCTTTTTTTTTAATTTTAATGGTGATTTTCGGATTGCCCGGGTCGAATTATGGTTAAGTAGGTTTTTCCAGCCAAATTCGCCCACAAATTTCCGAGAAAACCGCAAAAAACATGAAAATTACAAAATTCTGAGTTTGTGTCTCAAGTCTTTTCTGCAACATGCAAGCGATATGTCATAAGCCAAGTGAGAAAGACTTGAGACACATGCGTCTATTTTTACAATTGAACGTTTTGCTCGTTGCCCAGGGAAGTATGCTACGGAAATTAGGTTTAAATAATTAGTGCTTTCTTGGCAACAGTATAACTTGGTAACGGTAGGACCTATTTCAATAAAACTTTCGCCATATGATAGATTGAAGGTCAGGCAACACGATGGACTATTATTGGCCCGCCTGGCGGCCCCCATGTTAGTTAGAAAATTCTTTCTTTAATACTTACCGTCATATCTCTACACATAATTGACGTGCAAAATTGAAAAAAAAGTGTAGAAGAAGCGCAAAATCCTCCTCTGCTAACGTGCCAAATTTCATTTTCCTATCTGGAAAGATTTCGGAGTTGTTGACCTATTTTTAAAAGGTTTTTTGTTCGAAAGTCCACGTTCATATCTCGGGAACCGTTCCACGGATTTCGATAATTTTAGGTTTCACAGAGCTTTACCAGAAAAGTAAAAAAACACACCTATGGTTTTAAAGATTTTTCGGTACAGATGTGCACAATCTTAATTTTATTCAGATCGGTTTAGTACTTTAGTAGTAATATCATTTTAAAGTTATTACTCACACCATTAAATAAAATAAAAACAAATATACGTTTGCTTCACGTGTTTTTGCAGAAATTAAAACGAAGAAAATATTTTGTGAATCAAATATGAAGAGTTTTTCTCTGTCTTTAAGTAAATAAAAAAATGAAGCCATAATAAGTACATACATACTTAAAAATGTATGTACGCATTATATAAATTTTTATGCGGCAGTGCATAATAAAAGTGTTCAAAAATTTATATTTTTAATTAGGTATATTTTTACTAAATTATTATCAATAATATTTTAGTTAACAATAAACATAAATACAATTTCTTTTGTTTTTATTTATTTATTTTTATTTTTGCTAAAATGTGTGTACAATCACAGCCGTTTACTAATTTATTATTACAAATAACAATAATTTTTCTTTTGTTACTTAGCTCATTTTTTATTATTAATTTTTGCACTTTCTAAAAAATTTTAGTTTCAAAAACTTTTCTAGCATCGCCTAAATGCTCATTCTATGAAACAAGTTCCTTGTGTGACTAAAGAATTTTTTGCATTCCATAAATAGGTAATATATCGTTACCTTAATATAAAAAGGCCTTAAGTAATGTTTCTCTAACTGCACAGGGAAAGGAAAAAAGTTCATAAAAATCTAATTTTTGTAGTCGCGATTATTTTTCAAGACAGTTTTTTTTTATTAAATTCTATAAGCAATGATCACTCCTGGCATACTAATTTTTTCATCAAAGTTATCATTCTCCAAATATGAAATTCGATTTCAAGAAATATATGACTTAGTCTTTGCATATTAAGGAAACGATATGTAGTATATATTTGTTGTCTACAAGTCTGTACTAATGTATGTATTTCTTTATTTATTTAATGTTAACCAACAATTAAAATTCTACTGCAACTTATTAATGTGAATAAATACTGAAAGATTTTCACTCATACAGGAGTCTCTACAATGCATCGGTTCTAAAAAAAAACTTGCGTACTACTCTCACTGCACTGCAAGCACACTATATAAATATTTAAGCTTTCTTATTATTTTTATTCGAATTGTGCTCTTTAATAGTTCTCCTTACTTCTTGAATTGTGACCAATTTTATTTGTTTTCATGTACCAGGCGAATAGAATCAACAAATTTGTGGAAAGTACACAAAGAAATAGTACCTTAACGTAGGAATGCATCAACACAACCTTATGACTGACTGCTAATAAATTTTATAGAATTTTATCTAGGCACCGTCGGTATGAAAATCAAAATAAAAAAAACTAAAACAAAGGAAATTTTTTAACACTGTTGCAACATAGATAAATAAATATGGCTTGGCTATTTTGTGTTGAACTTACATGAACTGGTGTCTTAGCTGATGTATGTGGTGGACTTATTTGAACTTGTGTCTTTGCTAATAAAAGGATTTTTATTTTTTCCGGTTCTCTTTCCGAGTACAGCTGTACCGTTTTCTCTCTAGCACTCCTATCTACCCTAACTCAACACCCCTGAAGGGAAAATATAAAATTTAATATTTATTTACAATAAAGATTTTTATGTATTTTTATTATTGTTGTTTTTTAAAACCTTGTTTATAAAAATTAGTTGATTGTTTTAGTTTTAGAAATACTAATTTTTTACTTGCCTTAATTACAAAGCACATTAATAAAGTATATGCATTGGCGAAATCAAAACTAATTCAGTCATATGTATCTCTGTTAATCTGGTTTGCAATTCTTTTAATATTAATACCGTGAAATATAAATACTAATTAATTATTTCTGAAAACATTGCTATTAGTCATAATTTTCAAACAATAACCAGCAAAGAAAAGTCAACGCGTTCCCTATGAATTGGTATTTTCCTGATTACTTAGGCAGTTATCCATTCATTCATTATTAATGCCGTCTTAAATGTTAATAAGATTATCAATTTTGAAATCATGAAAAACGCATTCAAGTCTGCCGATGAATTCATATGAACGACTGCGCAGTTGTAATTATAATTTAAATAATTTTTTTATGGGAATTCATTACAGCCATGTTAAAATGTAACCAAAATATGGAATATTCATTGGTTCTAAGCACTTATTCAAATGATTAGTTGTTGTGTTAAATGTGAACACATGCTCGTCAATGACACCCCTATGTTAAAATCAATGCGTTCTTCACCTACATTGAAAAAGTTTATTTGCAATAGGACAATTTGCACTAAAACTTTGATAAGCCTAATAGGTGATCTTCGTATATAACAAAATGACAGTTTCCTATTTATTTCCGTTTGGGTTTGAGAAGTATGATAGTGTTCCATTAAACATTAATAGCTTTTGGGTTCTGCATGCGGGAAAATCAGCTATTAAATTATGAAATTAAATTTTGCATAGTTTGATTGAGTTCTATTATTGAAAATATTTGAAATATTGAAAATATATAAAACGAATATAAACTTGACTTATGGTTTTCTCTTTTCAACCAAATGTACATTGCATTTCTTGCCCAATTTTGCTTTTTTCGTATAAAATTCTTATAAATTTCTTGCAAATATTTTTAATAAATAAAGTGAAAAGTGCAATGCTTTTTTCGAGAACCGTAATCCATATAAGGGTCAAATCAATAATATTGACTTTTTAATAATTTTGTATAATTAGGTACTTTAACACAACTTTTGAGACTTTATTTCATAGATCAAGCGTTGTTCATTAAATTGGTAAAAAATTAAAGTTTGCTCGCAGTTAGTAGATTATTTAAAGGTTCGCAATTTTAAGAAATTTCATTACAGATAACAATCCTGTCAATGTCTCGACAACACTTTTGTTGGTAAAACAAAAAAACTAATATAGTACAACAACAAGTCTAGTTATCATCGTCATCAGGAAAAACATTTCTTCCGCCTCCTCTATCCGCATTATAAGCTGAGTTTTGCCGCCAGCTTATTTGAAATTTTTAGAAAAATCAGAGTGAATTTCTAATAAAATTAATAACATTAAAGATTTTAAATTTTTAGGTTTACAGATTATAACAATTATAACAAACATTTTACATTGTCTAAAACTTTATCTTCTTAAAAATTTAGTCTTAAAAAGTAATATTTAAAATTAATTAAATGTAATATGTACATGCTTGATTTATAAACAGAAATTTCTTTCTACAGATTTATTATTACTAATTTAATTGCTAAATACGTGGTCATAGTGTGTAGAAATTTAAATATAAAAATTTTTATAAATCTATTTACTATATAAGCGTAAGGCAGGATTTTTAATTTATTAATAATATTTAGATTTCTTTCATTTTATTCTCTTTACTTCTCATTTTTTTCTTCTTTTAATTTAATAAAACTTTAACAAATGAGATTAATTAACTATAACAAAATAAAATTAAAATTAAAATTAAAATCGTTGGTATAAATTGTAGAATTTAATTTACGATGCATACAGACAATATTGTATAACATAACAATGCAAATCACGATTCGTAGTAAAGACCTTTTAGATCTTGTAGCTTTAGTATAACAACAACAAAATGCATTGACTTTCTAAAGTTACAAAATTCACAATAATAATTTACTACGCACCACAAATTCCTCTATTATATTATTCAATTAGATTAATAATTATTTAAAAGAAATTAAATAATAATCAGGTAATTGATGTTATAATCTGATTCTTAGACCCATAATCGGTGATTCTGCAAATAAAAGAAATAACGATGCATTAAACTTTTCCATAATAATAATAATAAAGTTGCTCTTTGAGAGTTAAAAAAATTAAATTTATTGAAAAATATTAAATATTAAAAGCGGTAAATGTCCCTGGTATCATTGTCGGTATAAAACATTGCTCATTGCAAACATTTATTTTAAAAAAATTTTTTATTATTGAAATTTCGATTCTCTTCAGAATTTTTAAATTTGTTAATTTAGGCAATTGTATGTTTTTGTTTTTCTGTTTTATTAAGTGCTTTCTCTGTTTAAAAATTCTTTTTCTTTTAATGATTTTTGAAATTATTATATTGCTGAGAATTTTGCGAATTAAATTTTTATATCCATTTTGTGATTCTTTGAATTAAAATTGTTTTCTCGAATTAATTTTAAAGTTTAATTATCTTATGTTTTCAATGTGTTGTAAATTTTTTAGTATTTTCAAACTGTTTTTTTCTTAATTTTGCATTGTTTATATAGAAAAACTGTTTATTTTTACTTTTGAATAAAATTTTGAGTTTAATCTAAACGAATTTCGATTGCAAAATCTTTTGCGAACGTTATGCTTTTAGTAGCAATTTTTTATTTTCTGATTTTTTACTTCAAGGGTTTATAATAAAATTTTTCGTAAATTTTACCTCTTTTAATTTATTTTCAATTTAAATATTACAGAAGCTGTTTTGGGAAACTTGATTGAAATGAACTAAAATAAAGAAACACGTAAAATAATTTACAAATTTTCAACGGTCCTTAAATGATCTCCATGCTATTTGTTAGGATATTTACTTAAACTGATTATTAATTAAATAAAAGAGTAAAGGTGAACATGCTGCAACAACAATAAATAATAAAAATAATAATAAAGCAAAATCACACACAACTAAAAATTAAAGGGAATATAAAGAACGAGTATCGTGTATATCAATTTAAGGATTCACATCATAGGCAAATACATTCCACACATGCTGTTTAAAAGAAAAATATATATGTAACCATGTATAAAAACTATCCAAAAATTTGTGCTACAATATAAAGGTTATTGCATTTCATGAACAAAAAAAAATAGCCTCTTTTACATTGACGTTTAGTTGTGTGTCCTTTACCTATAAATTGATGAGGCAGATGTTGACCTTGACCAAGTAACTAATAAACCCTCACCTCTATTACGTTCACGCTTACTATTTAATAAAACTTTGGTGCTGTCATCTGGAAACAAGGTTGCTTTGAAAACTGTAAATAACAAACTGCAATGAAAACAAAAGTGAATTTAATTTAAATTTTAAATTGCAACAACAACTAAAAGTTCAAGGAAACTTATTAAAGAGAATATAGCAAGATTTTCAAATAACTGAATAAAACTTACCGTGGCAAAATAGCTACAACCGCAGATAAAAGAATTACCAACCAATGTATGACGGAAGCAAAACAATGAAATATTACCCAATAACTAGAAGGCAGGCCAAAACAATTGACACACATAGAATTGTAAACAATTGAAAATAAATAAAATGAACCTAAGCTTAAAACCATTGAAAGGACATGTAGTATTGTCTGTAATTAAAATTGTTAAAAATTTTAAAAAATTGTAATCGAAGCAAAAAAATCAACTTACCCAAGAACGTATTTCTATTACGCCATGTATTAAATTCGTAAATAAGCAAGAGGCCGTTATTGTGGCACCAAATTCCCATATACCAACATCTGATCCCGCATAGGCAGATAAAGCTATAAAAAACACCACTAAACTTTGGTACAGGGAATCTAATAATATTATCCAAAAATCATGTGGTTTATAAGCTAAACCCAAACGACCCTAAAAAATAAAAATAATAATACAACAAATGAAAATAACAAAATATTTTACAATTATTATAAATTACATACATAATTAAATTTATTTTATATTTTTCTTGTACACTGTTTATTATAATCCTTATTAATTTTTAGGTATTTACAATATTTTTATTATCTACATATACATATACATTACATTACACACAGTTATCGGTATTTAGTTATAATAAGTACTCTATATTTCAAGCAAATTTTCAAAACTTTATATTTAAACGCCCATAATCTACACCATTCAATATTTCATGACTCTCATCTTCTACGTATTTCCATGTTTACTAGAATTACATAACGTACCTAAATAAATTTGTCGTGTTGTTAAGAAATGAGCGGGCGTTTAAATATAGTAACCCACCCTAACTCTTATAACTAGTGTCATAAGCTGTTACAGAAACACGGTTGAATGTCATATTGCAAAAAAGGGCTGTATGCGGCTTTGAAGTCAATTGAAGTGGCTCTTATGCACAAATTTTAATAAATTTATTAATACATTAAAAAAATGTGGAATGTAGAGTGGAAAAATAAGTTTTTATTTTGTTTAAATGTTTTTAATTAAGCTGAGTGCAATCAGAAATTGAAAAAAAAATGTTTTCTGTCATTGCAATTGCACCAATTCATTCTCATTTTTATTTTAAATTACCATTATATTCTCATTCCTCTTTGTGAGCACCATTACTTTAAACTGATTCACTTCAAAATTAGATTACGAAAAAAATCTTTTTCACTTTAAATTTAAAATTCACTTTAAAATTAGATTAATCTTATATATGTATGTACATATATATGTGTTGTTTTCAAAAGTTTATAAATGGCTCTTTAAAATATTAATACGTAAACGTGGCCCCCGAAGCTAGTATGGCTGGCCATGATCATGAAAATGTGAGTTTCTGGCACTAGCGGCAAAATTATCGTAGTCAAGAGTGATGTTGTGTTGAGAACGCGAACTGGTTCTTCAGGTCTTAATATAAAAAATAATACAAATTTTACTATACAAGGTACACAGAAAGTATTGTGTTCAAACGTCTATTCTGCCAAAATTCTCGTTAGTCTATTTATCGGAAGTTCGAATATCCTTCTGATATATATAACAAAAATGGAAGGTTAAAGTTTCTAGATAAAGTGGAGGTATACCAGTTTCTATATGAAGAATATAATTTGGCGTGTTACGTGAAAGGAATAGCAATTTCTTTCAAAAAAATTTCAAAAGTTTCTCCACTTCTTCGAAACGATATACCTGCGCCCCATGCAAATTTATGTATTTTGCAGTTGCATTGAAGATCTTCAATTTATTCGAAAAAATTATTTTCGGGTGCTGAATATATTATTGCTGTGATATGTTTCTTAAATCACAAATTGTAAGTCAGAGAGATACCGAGATATTTGTATTCGTTAACTATATCTATCTAGTTTTCACCGTATTTCCACCACAGTCCCAGACTAATTCTTATACCAGTCCTAAACATCATTATCTTCGACTTATTTATATTTCTTTTCAGACACCATTTAGTGCAGTAAATACACAAAATATCAATCATTTATTGTAATATCGTTGGACACTCTGACAACATATCAATGTCGTCTGGGTATAGTAGAACTTTTATCACAGTCTCAGCAACAATGATGCCACCCGGAAGATGGTTATGAAGATTACTCAAGTATAAAGTGAACAAAACTGGACTAATCAAGCAGCCTTTTTTAACCCTTTTCGTGACAATGACAGGATCTGATAATGAAGTGCCATCCCATACCTGACTGGATGTGTTTTGTTGTACAGTTTCGACAATATACGTACCAATCTTTGGGAGAGTCCTAAGTTATTTAGCTAATGAAACAATAAGTTTCTTTCATAGCATATCAAAGTACGAAGAGAAGTTAACGAAAAGAGCATATATATTCTTTTTTTGGCTAAAATTAAACTTAACTATACTGGTTATGTCAATCATGTTATCCACAGTGGAATAATTCTTTTAGACACCCGCTTAATATTCACTTATTATATTGTAACAATCACCCCATGTATTAACTTTACTTACTTAACTTAACTTTTTAGAAAATAATTCAAATATTATACAATTTATGGATTGTTAGTGATGGAAATTTACAGCAAGTTACAGAATAAGATGGCTGGTTATACTGTGCAAAATTTATTACTTACGTATTTGTAAAGATATGGATTTTTTAATAATAAATCCTCTGGCACACGTTTATCGTAGACACCGATGGCTAAAGGAGGCAGCGAGGTAAATATAAAATTATACAACATTAAATACATTTGATCCATCATAACGGATCCGGAGAATCCGCAATACAATTGATACCAAAATATTAGGAAAACAAAGGCCTGCAATAGAACAAAATATATGGATTTGTTTGCTTAGTTAAAAATAAATATAATGCTCTTTTAAAAAACTTCGAAATTAAACTCGAATTTTCGAACATATAAAATTTCATGAATCCGATTCTTTTTGATGTAGAAATGAAATTATTATATCGGTGACATAAATTTAAATTTATTTTCTTGAAATTTTCGGCACAAAATTATGGCTTTCCTTAACACAATTATTAACATTTTTCAAGATAACCAGAATCTCTATTCGTATGAATTTCTCCTCCGATTTTTAACAATAAATATTGTGCAAAACGGTCGATAAGTTTACATTTTCTCACTATATATTTGCATATTTTCAACTTACAGCATTTTTATAAAAGAAATATAAAATCATGCGAGATAAACGATCATAACACCAATGGCCGTGGATAATTAACAATCGCTCCAAATAACGAAAACGTGCAACTGTAAAATCAGCTGCCATCACAGCTTGAGTACCCTCTTGACCAGATATGCCAACACCTACATCTGCCATCTACACAAAATAAATAGAGAAAATATTGTTTTTAAATTATAGTTCTTATCTATTAACGAAAAGCTTTACTTGTATCATAGACACATCATTAGCACCATCACCAATGGCTAAGGTACATAAGCGCAATTCCTCTTTGACTATTTTAACTAAGTAAGCTTTTTGCAAAGGAGTCGATCGACAACAAAGAACCGAAGCACAGCTTTTGGCAAGTTTTAAAAAAGGACGTATCAATTTTGATCTGTAAAAGTCAATTTATTAATATGTTCGCAATTTTTTTCATGTCAAAGACCTTAAATCCAATATGAATGTTAAAGTTTTACCATCCACTACTAAAGCTCTGGCTTTGAGGCGAGTGCTTCCCTCTAAAGATATTACTTTGTCAGCTTCCATTTCGTTTAGATAAAATTTAATGGCGGATTCAGCAGCATCTCTTGAACGGGCAGTTAATCTGTGAAAATAGTTTAAAAATAAGCCTTAATAATTGTTCTTTCTGTAATCAAGAAAATCGCAATAACCTTATCAATTCCATTTGTTGTGTAAATAGTTTTGCCGAATAGGCCACATTAATGGCAGTTTCGGGCTTATCACCTGTCAGCACCCATATCGATATGCCAGTAGCCATAAGCGATTGTATGGTTTCGGGTACACCTTCTTGTAAACGATCTTCTATGCCTGTCGCACCCAATAAAATTAAATTACTTTCCAACATGGCAAATGAATCTCTTATGCGCCTTTCACGATTTTCCACGGACATTTCTATTTCCTGATGTCTGGCCCACCAGTCTGTGTATTCAGCAGCGTTTAAATGTCTTTTGGCCATTACTAAAATTCGTAAACCTTCGCGAGCATAACGATCTAATTGCTGTTGTGTTTTTTCACGTAACAGTCCATCGTTTGAATTGGGAGAACACTTCGCCAATACAGGCATTATAGTACTATCAGCACCTTTGGTGTATAAAACAATTTCCGTAGAACCCGTACGTCTAATCACAATAGACATGCACTTCCGACTGGAATCAAATGGCAGGATTTTCAAAACTTCGTATTCTACCACGCCTCTATTAGGAACACTGACCAGTATATGATTAGGACTGCGATTAATAAGGCAGCATTCGTAACTATAAGCAGCGTTAACCAAAGCTAACTCATCAGGACTTTCAGCTTCATATAGAGGACGACCATCAGGTGTTTGATATGTTGTAGTATTTTTAACTTGGCTTTAAAGAGCAAGAGTTTTATTTGTTTCATTTAGTTTAAACAAAATCATCAAAACTTACTGAAACTTATTGCCCAGTCTTTTGTTGTGCGTCTTGGCATTAAGAAACGTTGTAATAGTATTAATTTTTGAGTTTAGGGCTGCTTTAGCACGTCCAGTGGGCGAAATTGCGTGCGATAAAGACTTTAGTTTCATTGGCGGCGACTCCGAGGTGGGAGTCGATTCAGCTGAACTACTTATTGGCGATAATGAGGGTATATGTGCTTGTGTAGGAATGTTAAATGCTAAATTCGGTGGCGGGGACGGTGTTACAGAGCGTGATTCAGCTAAGCGTACATAGCGATCGGCTGGTATGGCCGATGCCAATTTATTGTTGCTCAGTGATATAGTAGGCGATGAGCATACGTCATTTTGCACAGCTGTGGGTTTTACACCTTAAAAATTACGTTTAATATATGTATTAAAAATATAATAAATAATGCTAAGCATCAAACTTTGTATATAATTTTACTGAATTTTTGTTGCTTATCTGTGACAATTTTAATTCATATTTATATGCAAATATTTAGTTTTTTTTTTTGTATATTAATTTTTTTTTCTTGGACCAATAATTTAAATTTGTTATTCTTATACTTCGCTGACGTTTTATTGCGAAAGTCTTTCCTGTCCCTTTTAACGTGGGAAATATCAAATCGAATGTCAATAAACACTACTCCCTCTACCCTTTCTCACAAAACCTTATTTCCTAGTTCCGGCACATTGCACCGCATTACGGTCCAAGAAAAAAAATACCGACGGAGCAGGGTCTTGTTAAATTGTTGCCTTTGTTCGAATGCCTTTTTATGCATTTAATATAATTTTTTTTTTCAATAACTTACTTTTCAATTAATTTAAGGCAATCAAAATTACATGTGATAGTTACTAAAATTAACTATATCAAAAACCAAAATTTTAAATCACACTGATAAAGACTACAACGCTACACGTTCATCTTCAACGTTCTTCGACTTTTTGCCACTGAGTGTGGTCAGCAGTAGATGCAAATAAGTACTGTTTTTAGTTAATAGCATACCAGAACTATAATCCATCGTATTAATATTACCGTTAATTTTTTGATCATAATGTAGCTCTAAATTTACCATTGCAATTTTACTTGGCATTTTTATATTTTTTAGAAAGTTCGAAATATACTTGGAAAATAAATGAAACTATAAGTTTTCAAAGAACAGTACAACTTTTTTAAATTTTATAAATATAAAAATAACAAAAAAATTATGCGAAAAAAAATAACTCATTCAAAACAAATTTGCCGCATTCGCCAAAATTTTTAAGTCCAGAAAAATTAATGCATATCGAAATTCGACGTGACAAAAATTACAGAGTAATTAACACACAAAAATTTTTCGACAATTTTCGACATCAATATCTTTCGCACCGCTTTGCAGAGTTTTGTGAATTTTGTGGCATCCGATACAATTTTTAAGTCGATAAAAATCGGTGAATATCTAAACTCGACTAATTTTAAGTTAAAGGAATCCTTTTTATTGCTCAAATACCGGCAGAGGAAGTAGCTGTTAGCTCCCAGAACTCAGAAAAATGTAAGGCTAACGGTGACTTGAACACGCAACTTCTTGGCTGAGCAGGCCCATGAAATTAACTTGAATTTTTTTTAATAGATATTTGATTGTACTTTCGGCGCTATAATAAATACGATAGACACTGGTGTATCGGATAACAGCTCAAGATATTTAACTTCTTTGGCCACTTGATGCCGAACGTTATCACTTTAAAATACGATATAGTTTATTAGATATAAAGTGTTATGATACTCTGATTATATGAAAATAAAAAATTTCGATCATTTTTGATGGAAATCGTTTTGCGTGATTAGACCCCATTGCTTAAAAGAAAAATTTTTGAATTGAACCATTTTATCATTTACCTTTTAATGTCACCGAAGAATCGCCCACCAATGTTGTGTTATTGCTCTGAACCTCTATAATTCCACTGGCATTCATTAGATCACGATGAGGCGCCTCACTTACTACTACAGTATTACAAATCGCTAGGACAACTAAAAACTCTTGTATACGTTGTGAATTTTGCGCTAAATATAATCCCGATGAGTTTAAATTCGCCATATCACTAATAAGAGTAGCATTCGCCACCAAGGGGGGTGCCGGAGAACCTGGCTTCGAATATACTTTTTCCAATTCCGAAGGTGGATGATTATAATCGATGCCATTGACAACACAACGTCGAAATAACATTTTGTTTTCCGTTAAGGTACCAGTTTTATCCGAAAATATGTGTTGAATTTGTCCCAATTCTTCGGTAATATTCATAGCACGACATTCGGTTTGTTTATTCGTATCACGATCGAAGAGATCAACATTATTGTGTATATGGAAAACTTGTAATATTTTGCACAGCTCGATTGTAACATACAATGAAAGTGGTATCATAACTTGTAGTATAATAATGTAAGTCCAAAATATTAAAAGACCTTCGTAATTGGGATCAACTTCAAAGGGTAAATAAGGTACAGGAAAGTGCTTAAAAGAGCTAAGCCACATTTTACAACCAACAGCACCAACAACACACAAAATTAACAATATAATTACACACCTGACAAGACAAAAAATTAATTATATCTTGGCTTAATACACTCAGAGCAAACGGATTTTGGTTCTTACCATATAACATCAATGTTCATTTGTTGTTCCACCTGGGAACGTTTGTAGCGTGGTCCGCTATTATTTAACATAGCTTTTGTTTCATGTCCGGCATATACAACAATACCCTCAATGAAATCCGTATTCTAGAAAAATTAAACAAATAAACTAAAAACTTAAAAACTAAATTTATTAAGATGTTGTGTTTAATTTCATTTGTGTATGGCTAACGTTACTAGGGCTCCCTAATTAAATTTAATCTAAGAATAATATTCGTTAATATTCAATAAAAAAATAATAATAATTTTATAAATTTTTGTTTATTCAACGATTCCAGAAAAATTAAATAGATTTAAATCCAATAATAAAATGTTTGTTGTGTAAGAAAATTTTTAAGGAAGCTATTTAGTTTATTTTGTTTTTATATTAAGTAATTCTCAAACATTTCTTGGGAGTTCTGGTATAAACATATGGAATATTTTAGCTTTTTTAAAAAATTTGGTTAAAGGTCTACTGAAGATTTTGGTAATAGCACCAAGTGAAATGTACATATAGACTAGATAAACCATACAACAAACATAGATAAGTAATAATAATAATAATATTAGTTTGGTTTGAATAAAACTTCAAATTTTAAATTAAATTTCTGTACTCACCTTAAGTCTACTTTCTCTTAATAATAAACATTCTGTTGATATTGGTACTCTTTCCCCAGAGGGATGTATTAAGGCCCCATGAAATCGATATAACTTGGTTGTAGGCGCATCAGCCTCCACACGACTGACAAATTTACTGGGTGTAAATATATTTTCTTTATCGTTAAAACCACGGATCACCTATATGAAAATAAAATTCATCATCAGTTCAAAAAGAGGAAAATTGTTTACATTTTAAATGTTAGATGGTCTGTGGTAGCAACTAAACGCTATTCAAAACACTTGTAGCCCACTTGTATAATACAAATCTTTTTCTTGGACCAGTGTTCAGATACCTCCTACGTATACAATGTAAGCACCGGAACTACTTACAACGGGATATTGTATAGAATAGGCAGTTCGTAAAGAGATAGAAGGATAGAGAGCTAAATTGTAGCACAACTCTTCAGCTGAAGGAGAGCCATTTTATTTATTACATTACGACGAAGGAGGGCACTGTTAACGCAAACACAATTAACAAAAAAAATCTTAGTCTGATCGGGGATTCGAACCGCGTATCTATTAGCTGCAGAGTCAATACGCTAACTACGCGGCCAACAGCGCTCTAAATTGTTTCTGTTAGGGGCCAACTCTTAATTACAATCCCTTCACACAGATATGGTGTTATCATAAAATACAACTCTAGTTTCAATGTTTTACTTACTTCACGATCCACCATCTAGTAGAAAACACGCACTTTCAACAATTACACTTGTAATAAAACTACAAGTTTCCCATTACGATCACTACTAAAGTATTTTTATTTCAACAGTAAAAGTACAAGAGTTTCATTTTTTATCTTGGACCACCACTCAGGAGATGACCCCTACACAATCGATGCATTGTGGTGGAACTAGAGGAAAGCGATAGTTCGTTCTTTGTTTATAGCAGTGTTGAAACGCCAATGATGTCAAGGAGGTGTATTAAATTTTTTAACTTTCGTTTTAGTAGTCATTTTTAGTAATTATTTTACTTCGCCGGTGCTACACAATACCGACGAAGGAGAGCGCTCTCATGTGATTGTGGATTGCTATCAGCTGAAGCCGGTACTGTTCACTGACGAGAGACTTATAGTTAGACAGAGCCTTCGATACTGAAATCTACCGACAACAATACAAAGACACTCTAATGCACAACCGAAAAAAATGCGAGATGTTTTTATGATTTAGTCTGGAACTGAGGTCGAACCCGGAACTTTTTTTGATTTTGTAGTCAACATGCAGACTACTTCAGCCATCGGCACCCCTCATTATTATTAAATTTTATTGCGGTAGAATTCTAGAGAATTCCAGAAGGCCAATATGCTGAGCTATTCGCAGCGCACAATCACCTTGCGCAATTAGTGAATGAACCAACACATATTTCATGTGTTGACGGGCACCAACACAACACCCTGGACCTTTTTCTCACTTCACACCCTGAAAAGTATGAAATGAACATTAGCGCACCTCTCGGCAATTCGGATCATTGCACCATTTCTGCCTCCTTTTCGTTTGCGGAACTTCGAGGCGTTTCACCGCCAGCTATGAAACGTTTGAAATATATTTACGAAAAGGCACGTTGGGCTGAGCTCAACGATTTCTTTCGGCATTTCAATTGGAGGCTCTGCTTCCTCGACAATGATGTCAATGCCATGGCTAAAATGGTCCAAAATATAATAATGCTTGGTATGAAAACGTTCATACCATCGAAGCAAATTTCGATTAGGCCTAGACCAAAGTCTTGGTTTAATCAGACGTGCAGACTTGCAGTCAGATCCAGAGAGGAAGCGTTTTGTGTCTGGCGGAATAATAAAACCGCAGATACTGATATGATGCGCAAAAGGGCGATAACTTCGTGTGCCAAAGTGCTAAGACGTGCAAAAGCTTTGTACGAGCAGAGTATTCGCGCTAAAGTTCTTACTGCCCCACGGGGAAGTAAAAGCTTTTGGTCATTCGTTAAAAGAGTTTAGGGAAATGCTAGTTCTTCTATTCCGTCTCTTTTAAAGGCTGATCAAATATTTACTGACCCGGTTGAAAAGGCTAACCTCCTTGCTGAAATGTTTGCAGGCAATTCTCACCTGCCGGAAAGCAATCAACCACTGCCCGCATCCGAGCGTATATCCGTAACTATGCCAAAGATATACTTTCGGGGTCGTGGAGTTAAAAGGGTTTTATCGGACCTCAACATAAATAAGTCTCCTGGCCCGGATGGAATTCCGGCACTGGTCTTGAAGCAGTGCTCTTCGACGTTATTGCGTCCTCTGGCAATCCTTTTCAGCACCCTATATCATACAGGCGAATTTCCGTCGTGCTGGAAAGTTGCAAATGTTACGCCGATCCCCAAGAAGGGAGAGGCAAGCAACCCTGAAAATTATCGCCCAATCGCAATATTTCTACCATTTCTAAAGTAATGGAGAGTATGCTAAATTTCCATCTTATGAAATATCTGGAGTCCAATAGCTTACTTAACGACAGGCAATATGGCTTCCGTGGAGGACGTTCCACGGGTGATTTATTAGCCTTCCTCTCGGAAAAATGGTGTCGATCCATCCACCATTTTGGCGAAAGTGAGGTAGTGGCTCTAGATATTTCAAAAGCATTTGACAGAGTGTGGCATGGAGCGCTCTTGTCCAAACTTATTGCTTTTGGTGTCGGCGATATCTTCTCTCGATTTATATCGGGCTTTCTCAGGGATCGCGCTATAAGAGTTGTTATAGACGGGATCTCATCTAACGAGTTCAAGATCAATTCAGGGGTACCCCAAGGCTCTATTCTTTCTCCTACCCTATTTCTTATTTTTCTTAATGACCTCCTATGTCATACCTCAAACCCTATCCACTCTTTCGCAGATGACAGCAGTATCTACCATTCATATTCATTTGATCGTAGGCCGACATCAACTATGATCGCGGCGACGCGACAGAATATGAATGATTCGCTAACAGGTGACCTCACGAGAATATTGGAATGGGGTCACGCGAACAGGGCCGATTTCAATTCCCAAAAGACCCAATGCTGCAGCCTAACACACCGCCGTATGCACGATCACGCTGCCTCATCTGTAAAAATGGGTGGCATAAACATTGAGGAATCAGAAGCCGATGGACTGAGCACATTTTTCAGGTTTCAAAGGAAGCATTCAAGTGCCTAGGCTTTTTTAAGGCGGTGTAAGACATACTTCACCCCATCTGATCTCCTCACTATTTATACCGCCTACATCCGACCGAAAATGGAATACAACTCTCATGTGTGGGCCGGTGCTTCAAAGACTATTTTGAAGTTACTCGACCGTGTACAAGAAAGGGCGAAGAAACTCATAGGAGACAGTAGGGTAGCCAACTCTATTGACTCTCTTGAGCATCGTCGCAACGTGGTGTGCGTTTCGTTGTTCTATCGTTACTATAATGGGATGTGTTCTAATGAAATCAGGGAACTTGTTCCCGAAACCCGGTTATTCGCGCGCACGACGCGATCATCATTAAGAGCGCATCCATTTGTGGTCGATTTGACGGCGACTCGCACTACGCATTACAGGGAAAATTCGTTTTTTGGCCGAACGGCACGTATGTGGAATATACTACCCGCAGAGGTGTTTCCTGTCACTTTTAGCATGGGAAGATTTAAATCAAATGTCAATAAACACTACTCCCTCTATCCTTCTTCCCATAACCTAATTTCCTAGTTCCAGCACAATGCATCGCATGTGTAGGGGTCATCCCCTGAGTGCCGGTCCAAGTCAAAAAAAAAAAAAAAAAAAAGAGAAGTAGAAGACTTGAAAACACAATCGTTCTCCGCTCTCCGTTTGGACAAAAGGTGAAATAAATAAATGTTCTAAGTCAAAAGTTACGATACGTTGGGAGATATAGAAAGATTTTAACAATTTAATTAAGTTGTTATACGAAGCGATAACATTTATTAGGCAACATCCATTCACTCCAATTTGATTTAAATACTTAATTAAGAACTAAAGACAATCGATTTAAGTGAACGCTAACAATTTTCATTTAATAATGGGAACCATTTTAAATGAAAACATATTTTACTTTCTTTGTTATAAATTTCCAACTCACCTCTCTACGTTTGAGATTTGTTTCGCCATCTAAATCACAAGTGTCAATATAACAAACCCCATGGGAGTCACTGGTACGTAATAGCAGTATGTCTGCAGGTACTGTTTCATTATTTGATAAATGTACAATATCACCAACACGTATATCCTGCCATTTAACTTTTTTATAACGTTCAGTTTCGCTGCAAAAACAAAAGGACAATTTTTAAATATATGTACATATTTTATTTGAAGAGTAAATTACAAACAGGTGACAATAAGAACTAATATATTATCAATTACACTAATTATTTAAGCTGCAGGTCCTTTTTATATATATAATATTTATTTTTATTTCGATATTCGCTTGTGTAGCTTCTTCACGAAAATTGGTTTTTGTTTATAATGAGAAAATACATTTTTATAAAATTTATTATAATTTATTTATTTTTTTATAAATTTTTTTAATCTATAAATCGTTTGTGTGTTTGTTAGTAACGCATGATCTCTGGAGCTGTAAGAGCTATGGAGCTGAAATTTTCAACACAGGTCAATTCACATTAGGTTTTGAGGCCTTGGGAAGTGAACAGCAGGGTTGCCATATGTTAAATTTTTTTTATTTTTAACGGATTCTTTTGAAATTTTGCATACAAATTGGACCACCCCCAACCAGATAGACAAAAAGTGCACAAAGTATTGCCACGTGCCGGAAATTTTAAATGATTGTTTTGAATATCAAACCGATTTGCGTAAAATTTAAAACGTAAGTAGATCAGAGTCTAAAAGAACATATAAGTAATAGGTTTTTCAAGATATAGTACCACGAAAGGACGTATGGGGTAATATCTGTTTCTCCTAAGCTTTCTAAACGATTTTTATGAAATGTAAAACATGTATATATGTATGTGAGCCGAAAATAACACATAGGATATACATTAAAATAGGATCAGAAGACGTAAGGGGGAATATATATTACTCACCGAAACTATACAACATCTATATAATTGTTTGAAATATTTTGAAGATGGGAAGAAAAAGTTCGGCGTGAGCAAAGCCGCGCGTAAATACTAGTAGATTGATATATTATAAGGTTAAAAAAAATATGAATGAAAAAAATCTATTGAGACCAAAAATACGAGATTTTTACTAACTTAAATTAGTCTTGTTTGCTCGCTCCTTAATATCGCCAGGTTAAATCTTGCATTTGCATTTTGAACCTGATAATCTGAAATTATTGCAAACAAGTTTGGCTTACATAAGTGCATTAAAACCAACATAGTACATACATATCGATGGTCATATTTTGCTTGGCACCTCGTAACTGATTTTTATTACCACTTTTTAGAAGACAAAAGAAACATCAGAACTTTGCAGAAAATCGATATAAAACTAAATAAAAAAACGTAATTACGAAATTACAAAATTTACAATAATAAAAATAAATTATAGATTTAGTTGTGCGGTAGGTTGTCGAAAAAATGGTGGTAAGCAGCAGGTAGCACTGACATGCGTGACCCTACCAATAGTTAATTTCACCCCAAGTACAAAAAAGAGAATGTCAAACATGAGTTGAGGGGACCTTGATGATTTGAGAGTGTTTTTATACGTCTCGAGTTAGTTCGATTTGGTAGATGCAAGGTGGTAAAATAACCGCTGTAGATTAAATATAGAAATAAACAGGTAATATGGTTCGGCCCGGAACATGGGATCCCTGAGCACCTTACTTACAAGCATGCATACAGTTCGTCAAACTATTCCACTTGTTACGGTTAACGGAGTGCAACTACCGCATGATCCCATCCCTGATCATCCCATCTCTTTACGGGAATCTTCAATCTGCTCCACATAACGCCATCGCTGATCACTCCCTTGCGGAACCCTGCCTTGGTGCTTCTTTCCCCCAATGGCGACATATCCCCTGACCCATAGCAGCTCCGCAAGAGTGTTTTAGGATCTTGGTTCTATGAATCTACGGGATTTTAGCGAAGCAGTGGTTAACCCAGATAAGAACTTAGGGAATTTCCTTCTCATTCTTATAACTTCCAAAATGACATATATACCGCAGTCTTTGGCTGTCGACATATACATGTATCTTATGGTCAATAAAAGCGGAATCGAGAAAGTCAAGCATTGCCTTGAACTTCCTTGAGTTCGCAGATGACAGAAGAGGCGACTCATCGAGATCCCACCAGAGATTGGATTTAGATAGCTTAACTGCGTCTTATACACTGTTTAAAAACAGTTGGATCTATTCTGATGTCACGGCACCCAGCGGTCCGCACTGCTGCCTACATAAGTAAGACTTTAATGACTGTTGTACTCTTTGTGAGTACTTCAACATTCAACACTAGTCACCGCAGGGTGTTATGGTCTATGTAGATAGAGTCTTGGTGTATGGAAGTCAGCATTTAAGAACCATGAAGCTAATACTCTCTGCTGTGATACCGGGGTTTAGACACCCCGAAACACCTTAGCAAAGTTTATATCATAGGCAAGAAAAGCTAATTGCCTCTTTGTGCCCATGGGAGTTGTTGTGGACGTCAGAATTCACCAGGTGTTGAAGCACCGGTGAGTTAGACGTTATGCGCAGGTATGATAGTAAATCTTGAACACAAGCTGAACCACATCAGTGTCAACTCATTGACCGAAACACACCTAATGAGTTTCCGGACTGTCTCCAGTCTCCTCTAGGCGTAGGACGCAAGAGAGTGACACCTCATCAAACAAGACGCCTACTCCCGCCCTACCATCAATCATTGCCAATACTGATGTCATAACCTATGCAACCGAAATCCTTGTCACGAGTCCGATGAGACCTCCCGAGCAGCCGTCCGTTTCAAGGATTATTTCAATCTATTAAATATAAATTTTTTTCATAAACAAATGCTTGTTTGTCTAATATTTGCACTAACGCTCATTGGTAAAGAAGTTCTCTTCTTTAGACGTGCAACTCACTTCTGGGATTAAAAAAATTTTACAGCATACACACAGTTTTATATTATTGCAAATGGTAATTGGATTGGGATTTTGTAATGGGACGTGTGTTATACGACCCCAATAAATTTTAACATGTTTGCATTTATTTATTTATTTAAATAATGTATATAAGAATATGTGAACATACACTACTGCTGATATTAATTTGGCGATAACAACTGCAAATATCATTTGATTTTAATAACAAGAAAACCTTGTTCTTAAGTTAAGTTCGTTATAAGAATTAATTTTGTAGAATTTTATATAATTTTTTTTTACTTTTAGTCTACAAACGACAACAACTTTGTGGATTTGACTTATGGAGGGATCAGATGTCACAACGAAACAAAATTCAAACTTTACAAAGTAAAAGTCAAGGTTGGCACTTATAGACAGAAGACACGCAGTCATCTATTGTGAAATTGTTTTTTGCTTCGTTTAAAAAAAAAAGTCAAAATCGCATAAAGCATGCATGTTAGCGACATGACATGATTTCATACATAATAAAATAAAAGTCCTTCTTTTGGTTAACCATTTTACCGTGCAGAGAAAACGGACATTAATTTGCTTGTACATACATACATATGTACATACGTATTAAGTCCGAATGACTAAGCGACAAAATTAATTATACAAACGTATGCACGTACACACGCCTACATATGAATTCTTGTACAGGGTAGCCCAAACGTAATGTCGTAATTTTTTTTTTTTTTTTTTTTTTTTTTATCTGGGACCAGCACTTAGGAGCGGACTCCTACATATGCGAAGCATTGTGCTGGAACTATAGGAAAGGGATAGTAGGAGAAACGACAGGAGGTGAAGCTTAATTAATTATTTTTGCAGCTCTGCTTTCGCACGTTCTTTGTTTATACTCATAGCAGTGCAGAAGCTTCGGTTCAGTAGCCATATTTATTATTATTTTACTTCGCCGGTGCTACACAATACCGACGAAGGAGGGCGTTCTGATGAGATTGTGGATTGCTATCAGCTGAAGCCGGTATTGTTCAGTGACCAGTGACTTTGCCTTCGCCACTGAAACCTTCCGAAAACAACTGACACACTAATACACATCAGAAAAATGCGAGATGTTTATTTTTATTTTACAATTTTAGTCTGAAACTGGGGTTGAACCCAGGTCTGTTTTAGGATTCGTGTCAACGTGCAGACTACCATCCATCGTGCCATCGCCACCCTCAATTTGACTTTCCTGCCTTTTTTGCGCATTGCTCCAAATGTCACTATGCTCTGGCATTATTGTTAGCACTTATTTGACAAATTTTCAGTGCTTTGTTTTAAAGCAGCACGAATTACGTCATTGTGTTCCATGTACTTTACAGTAATCCGCATTAAATGAATCAGAAGCCTTGTATGCCCTCAAAATTACTGTTGGGTGGGGCATTTGCAGTGATAAAGTGATTTCCCTAATTTTTTTAAGACAGCGCTTGCACTACCATAACCATAGTAGGTGAGCATTACAGACAGATGCTGCAGACAGAACTTGCAGTGGGTCTGGATCGTTGCTGACTTCAACAGGACGTAGCAATTGCCGACACAGCTCGAGCAACGAATAAGATTTTAAGACAGCAATTTTCATTTCGAGTGGACTCCGGTTTAGGAAATTTGAACTGGCTTTTTAAAATTTTGCGTTTACCACAACAAACTATGAACACTTACAGTCTTGAAAGCTAACATTGAAGAAGAAAATGCTAATGCTAAGCCTAATGTTTTTCAACAATTAAAATACTTTAAAACTAGCGCAATTTATCAACACGTATGGTGGGCATTTGAGCGATATAATTTAAGCGATAATATTAATGTTATAAATTTTACAATATCAAATAAACTTTTTATGAAAAGGCAGGACTTTTTTCTATTATAACAAAATGACAGCGAATTCAAATTATGATATTACTTTTTCGACATCTTGTTGTACTTTAACGGTTTCCACAAACAATATTATAAACATTTTTATACTTAAAATTTGCTTACCATAAACCTACAAAATTTATAACAGATAATTAGTTTGACAATGAAAGTGAGTAGAAAACTTTTGTACTTTTCAATGTGCTTCACATAGTAAAACAACTGCCAATGGAAAACATTATTTATTTATTTTTTTAGGAAACTTGTATATGCATTTCTTTTCCAGGCTCTAGATCATTTATTTGTTTAAATAAAACTCCTTTTAATTTTTACCTAATAAGTTCTCCTCTTTATTTTCGATATTTCGAACACCTTCGTAGCTTTTCTTTAGGAAAGAAAATTAAAAATTTTTTCATATGTGTGTATATATATCGCAATTTTATATATAAAAATGACATGTCTGTGTGTATGTAGGCATGTGTATGTATGTGTTTCTGCCTTATAGATAGCTAAACGGGTGCACCGATTTTCTTGAAATTTTCACAGTATCTCTCTCTGTATATATGGAAGGAACTATAGGCTATATAAATTTCAAAAATTCCAACTGGGGGTTGCAACGTCCATTCAAAGTAAATATTTATTTTTGTAGATATTGCGAACGGTTGAAGTGAAAGTTTCTGAATATGGTCCAAAAGACGTTGTAGTTAATATAAATCATCAGTCAAAAACTGGGATAGATTAGACAAGTGGGCGTGGTACCGCCCATACAAACTACCTATCGATTTCATTATATTTTAAGAACTGTTAAGGATTAAGTATCTGTATTTAGTTTGAGTAACTGAATGGTCAGTACAAATCATCACTCGAAAATTGTGCGGAATTGGATAAATGGGTGTGCTTTACGTCATAGTCACAGCAGTTCCACATTTATGTCAGAAAAACAAATAATACAAATTTTCAATATCAGTTCATGAACATTTGCTTTATATTGAACTTTTTTAATTTAAATATGTGTAGCGAAGCACGCCGGGTTTTAGCTAGTTTATTATAATTTCTTCCTTACTTTGAGTAAAGACATACGCCCATTTATATCAAGTTAAGAATATTTACTAAGTATGGGTACGTTTATATTTTGTTATTATATGTCTATACGTGTGAGCGCAATTTTCGGTGTCTGGTTTATAGTGCGTTCTTATGTCCGCTGGAGTATGTATAATAGCCCAATTCATGATTCGTAGTAAAAACCTTTTAATCATATTATTTTTATTTGTCATAAAAAATGGCATGTTTTATATACAATTGATTTTGTGTTTGCGCCAAAAACTGCGTTTTATAAACAAAAGGTGTATGATTTTGATGTTCAAATATTGGTATGTTACGTACATGTGACATAACCTATAATAGTTCACGACAATATACTGGTGGCAAATTATATACAGATTTATATTTTATTTATATATTTACTTTTGTTTGTCTTTAATTTAATTAAAATTTTTGTTTTTTTTTAAGAATATGCATAATTATGCATGTATTTATAATATTTATAAATAAATATATTTTAATACATATTTTCCGAACCACAACCAAAATTCACTTGCAAAACAGCTGATGTCAGACGCTTTGTCACTTGATAATAAAACACTCTTTAAATCGAAAGTGTTGTATGGAGAACTAACACATGCTATTGTGTTCAGACCCTATGTACAAATTTACCATGTTAAAAAGTGACAAACACTGATAAGCATGGCAATATACGTTGTTTTTGCTTTACAGACGACTAGACGACTGCATGGTAAGCAATCACAAATCATGTACCATGCTCCAAAAGAACTTGGAAGATCAAAATAACATATCAATCGTCGTAAAATTATAATTGGTGTGTTGTTGACTTTTATTACTTACATTATTAATAAACTTTCGGTGATTTTAAAATGTTTAAAATAATAATTTTTTTATACTCAAAATTCCCATAACTAGTACGTATGTGTATTTCTTCATATGATTTCCTTACCATTTCCTAGTAGAAAATACATTACCCTTTGTTATTGAAGCATGGTTTTGTTTGCTTTAACAAAAAATCGAATGACATACCATAATATTAACCCACATTTTCTATCCGTTTTCTAATGGTTTCTACTGTATCTCTCTGACACACTCGTAGAATTAACTTGTGCAATCAAATGTAATTTTCCTAATTCATCAATTATGTCCAACTAAGGTTGTTCAACATTTATTTTTTACAATTTTTTTTTTTAAATTAATAATGATTGGAAAAGGACGGTATTGCTTAATAATGTATGATATTTGCGTTAAAAAAGTAAACTTCCTTCACAATTACTACGCCAAAAGTAACAATAATAAAATGTTAAAAAAACATATAAAAAATTCTTGATTGTTAAGCTTAGTTGACTCAACAAACAATTAGGTAACGTAATAGTAAATAGTGCTCTATTAAAATTGACCTACACACACCTTAGAGGGTGGCGATGACTGAGGTAGTTAGCACTTTTACTGCGAAATCAAAAGTCCTGTTTTCGAGCTCACTATCCGACTAAGTCATAAAAACACTTCGCATGTCTTTGGGTCTGTTGTTGTCCGAATGTTTCAGTGATGAGAGCATAGTCACTGATCACTGAACAGTACCGGCTTCAACTGGTACTAATCAACAAATAACATCAGAGCACCTACCCTCCTAAGTATTGTGTAGCATCATATACGAAGTAAAATAGTTATTAAAATGGCTACCATATACAACTTTAAAAATCGAATGCAAAAGCAGAGTTGTAAAAATAATTAAGCTTTCCTCTATCTATATCTTCATCAGCTGTCATCTACATCACTATTCTTTTCTTATTTGTAATCATTGAATGAGTGTTACTTCTCTTCAAAAAAGACATACATATACACATGGGCAAATCCTGCGAGTGACGAACACTACTTTCGTACGAGTTTTCGAATTAAAATATATTAGTCTTTCAAAAGAGATACCGTCAACTTACACACATCGTTTAGCTGGATTTAAGTGTACTTTCGAATGTCATAAAACATAATTTGTTAATAGGTGTTTGTTCAATAATCACAAAGTTCTCTGATGCATGCTACAAAAAGTTAAAGTTGACGTATATTTTCGTAATTTTTAACGAATTTTGAATAATAAATTTATTTGCAGCCAAACAATTTTATAGGTTTTTATCAAAAGCTGTGAACTCTTTGTGACGCACGCTACATAACATACGTAATTATACCATGTAATAAATAAACAAAAATTTTATTAATTTTAAGAAAACAATTAAGTGCAGTGTATAGCACCGGCAAAGTAAAATAACTACTAAAAATTATTAAATATTCAGGCCCATTCCTTAGGATGGGGGTCTAATATAAAGGGCTTTACACAATAGATCTTTTTGGGGCAGTCCTTCGGGCCCAATAATAATAATAATAATAATGCTTAAATTTAACATTTAATTACTAATCCTAAACTAATGCTTGATGATGATGATCCATACATATTATTAATTGAGGAAACAACATTGTTCAAACCACACAGATTTTTGTGGCAACAATTAAAATGAAAGTTTTTCCTTAGATAATTGTTAATGTGGCTATTTAATAACGTGCTAAACGAATTCAGATGTTCCTTTAGCTTTAAAATAAAATAATTAATTGAAAGTAAAATGTCCAACTAACCCACATGGTAGCACAAGCATTTCGTTACTATTCCAACTACAAAATTTCCTTAATACCACTCCCCTACTATGTTTTTTTTGGTGATGTTTTACAACAAAAAGAAAACAAATATATAAATATACAGTGTTTGCAAAAATAATAGCATCGTTACTTCTCACAATTCTTCATTTTTCTTTCGGATTACACTTTGATATAATATAATTGGTATTCCCTTTGGATAAAATATCTTAACCTTCATCTAGGTCTATTCATGTGAAATTGTGATATACAATTTTGGCATTAAAATCAGTGCTGCTTACAAAAGTAATAAATTTTAAAAATAAATAAAAACAGTGGAAGACACAAAACCTAATTTATTTTATCCTCCAAAGTAAAGAACGATCCTACTAAGGTAGTCGCACAACTTAAAATTGAGATACAAATAAAGGAATGCGTAGAAGAAGTCCATAATATTGCAGGTCGCGACAACATCATGAAAGTTTCACTGTTCAGTTCGAAGCGTTTCAACTAACGTGTAATTTTTCTTTAAGAGAACGAACACTAAAGCACTAGTAATACGTCTTGGCCTTGAAGGTTTATTGTCTTACAAAAAACAAATAAAGCAATCGATAGCGATAGAACTGGCAGATGGTAAACGGATGGACTGAAAAAAGCTTCAAAGGACTTACTTTAACACTGGGCTTGAGTATACAACCTTTGGTTTTGTAATCAACGTGCTAAGTACCTCAGCCATCGCCACCTTCTTGGACCAGTGTTCTGGGGTATACCCCTAACTATGCAACGTGCATTGCACCGGAAGTCGGAAAATAAGTTATAGGTAGGGGAACAAATTTTGAATTGAGAAAGGCAACAATACTTCAGCATGTTATGAAGATGAAAAAATTACTTTGTTTTGGTTCTTCCCATAAGACAACAACGACGTTACAGGGATACTGCAAAAAAAAAAGTTATCCAATAAAATATTGATATATGTAACAGATATGTATAATTTTAATCGTCGATAAGCGGAAGTATATATTATAAAGAAACAACAGCAAGCAAATTCCTCAACTCAAAGCGCTGTAAATACTATAACCATGCAACCATTGACTTACAACTCAATTATTTTGTATTTTATATTCCACGTAAAACACTTTTTATTGATGAATTCAAGCTTTTTAAGTTGAATAGGCATTCTCCAATCATGCAAACAATTTTAGTTCGTTCCTAATTTTTTTTACTTTTATTTAATGGAATTTTTTCAATTACATGTCGTTAGCTTAGTCGGCAAATATGCCAAGTCCACTTTTATGCAAATTGAGTTTTTAATTCAGAATGGTAATGTAACTCAAAATACATAATTTACAAAAAAACAAAATGTCGTTATTTTGTTTTTTCTTGCTGTTATGCAAAGGTAAGCAATTATGCTAAGTACAAAAAAATTATAAAAACTATGAAAATCATATGTCATAAGTCCAGCACAACAGACATGTAGTGTACCGCCATTTACTTTTGAAATGTTGATGTGCCTGCTGAATATATTGGTATCTGCAAAACAGCTCAAAAAAGCCTGATGTCAAATATTTGGATTTTTTGTTTTATAAAAACTTTAATGCTGTCCACTTTTATAGAAGTGTTGAAACTGGACGTGGTAAAGGGTATTTCAAAGTAACTGATATTCGTGCTATTAAATACACTCCAAATAGTGATATACATATATTTAAAAAGGTTGCTTCTCTTAAGCTTGGAATATTTTTCCTCAAAAAATATATGGCATCTGTAGAGCTTTCAATTTGGAACAACTTTACCAGGAAAGAAGATTTAACGATTTAAAAAAAGAATTAGCCCAAAAAAAGTTAGACAGTATTTTCCCTCCTAAATGTTGGTTAGTTTCTTATACACATATTTTACGATAAATCAATTGGTGGCCTCCCGATTAAGCGTGTAGCATGCAGTTGAAGTAAAGGATTTAGGTGTACTTTTTGAAAACAAATTAACGTTTTCTAACCATATTGATTATGTTGTTTCTATAGCTTATAGTATGCTTGGTTTCATTAGAAGCAATTCCAATGATGCATATACCCTTAAATCTTTAAATGTATATTTCTTTAGTTCAAAGTATTTTGCAATATTGTTCTATTTTTTGGAACACGTTATTGAAATGTAGTTGTGGTGATGCAAACCCTTTCTAGTAATTCCACAAAGTTCTTATATAAAAAGCAATGTACAAAACACAATGTACATGTATGACTTTTATTGATGACAAATTCTTTTAAACTATATATAAAATTTTTCTACAAAGTGACACAACATAAAAAATATTTCAAAGCCAACTATGTGAATATACATGTTGAATAAGCAAAGTGTTAATGCTCAAATTATATTTCCAACACTCCTCCTCAACATATATATTTTACAAACTGATTTTATGTTTTTAAATTTAACAAAGTAACAAATTTATTATGTTTTAATTTAGACAAATTTTTAGTAAATATATCCGCAATCATATCTTCCGTAGGACAGTATTCCAAATAGATTTCCTTATTATTTACTACTTCTCTAATGTGATGATACTTTATATCTATATGTTTGCTGCGATTATGAAATACTGGATTTGTTGCTAATTTTAAAGCTCCTTGATTATCGACGTTCAATTTAATACTTTCTTCATTTATGAAACCAAGTTCTTGTAGTAATCTTCTTAAGTATACTGCTTCCTTTGCTGCATTTGATATAGACATATATTCAGCTTCTGTACTGCTTAATGCTGTTGTGGATTGTTTTTTCGACTCCCAAGATATTGCACAATTTCCAAGATAAAATATGTATCCATTATGTGACTTTCTGTCAGTTTTACATCCACCCCAGTCTGCATCAGCATAACCGATTAACTCTTGATTACTTTTGCAAAATTTTAATTTAAGATTTTGAGTTCCTTTCAAATATCTAAGAACTTGTTTTGCCGCTTTAAAATGTTCTACATGTGGATTAGTATTTCTTTGTGCTAATTTATTTACAGAATATAATATATCTGGCCTTGTCGTTAAAGATAAATATAATAAAGAGCCAATAAGTGATTGATATAATGTGCTATCAACCTCTTCACATTTTTCATTGCATTTTGTTTGAAAATTTGGTTCTAGTGGAACTGATGATGTTTTACAATTTTCCATATTGTATTGTTGTAACAAATCTTTAATATAATTTTCCTGACAGATATTTATATCTCCAGTTTCACCGTTACGTTCAACTTTCATCCCCAAAAAATGTTCCAATAAACCTTTATCTGATACTTCAAATTTCTTACTAATTTGAGACTTGAATTTTAATATTTCTGCTTTATTTTTACATCCAACTATTATATCGTCGACGTAAACTGCGACTACAATCAATTCTTTGTCTTGTATTTTTTTATATAAACACGGTTCATTTTTGCAACTTTCAAATCCCATCTTACATAAAACTTCATTTAATTTAAAATTCCATGCTCTCCCGGATTGCTTAAGACCATAAAGAGATTTGTGCAGACGTAACACTTTATTTGGATACCTTTTGTTTTCAAAACCTTGAGGCTGTTGCATGTAAATTTCATCATATAAATCTCCATTCAGGTATGCTGAAGTTACATCTATTTGGTGCAAATGCATTTTGTGCTCAACTGCTAATGCCAAAATCATTCTTATCGTTTCGTATCTTATAACAGGGGAAAAAGTTTCTTCGTAATTTATGCCGTATTTTTGACTACAGCCTTTGGCGACCAACCTTGCCTTAAACCTTTCAATTTCACCTTCACTATTTTTCTTTAAAGTGTATACCCACTTACTTTTAATAGTTTTATGACCTGCTGGTAAATCAACTAATGACCATGTCTCTTTTTGTTCCAACAAAGACATTTCTTTTTTCATAGCTTCTCTCCATTTTTCACTTTCACGACTGGATAATGCCTCTTCTAAAGTTTTTGGAACTTGCTCCTTCACTGCATTATTCAGTTGTTGATATATTTTTCTTGGACGACCTGGCCTACCATTACTAAAAATTTTAGGTCTACCTGGCCCACGTTTACCTTTTTCATTTGTTTCTACAACCTCATCAAGTGAAATATCGCTATTTACTGATCTTACAATGCTATACTCTAAATCTTCTTGATTTGAGGTATTATTTGTCTCAAATTGTTCATCGACATCTTTCTTATTTACAATTGCTTCGAAATCCATAAAATTTTGAATGTTATCATTAATTTCTTTACAGGGTAATTTATATTCATTAAATAAAACATTGCGTCTTTCAATAACTTCTCGTGTTTTCTTATCATATAAGCGATATGCTTTTGATACTCTAGAATAACCAACCATCATCATATTTGCACCTTTTGATTCAAATTTTCCTCTTCTTTTATTCAAAACTACTGCATTTGTACCAAAAATTTTAAAATGATTTACACATGGCTTACGACCCGTCCATATTTCATAAGGCGTTTTTCCATCGAGACTTTTTGATGGAGATCTATTACGTAAATAAACTGCTGTTGCTACAGCTTCAGCCCATAAATCTTGTTTTAAACCAGCATCGACTAACATACAACGAGCCATTTCTACTATTGTTCTATTAAACCTTTCCGCTACCCCATTCTGTTGCGGCGTATAAGGTACCGTTAACTGACGTTGAATTCCGCATTGCTCCAAATAATTATTAAAATCTTTATTAATATATTCTCCTCCATTATCACTACGAATACATTTTATTTTACGATTTGTATGACGTTCTACTAATTCTTTGAAATTTTTAAATTTTTCAAATACCTCGCTTTTGTATTTTAAAAAATAAACAAAAACTTTTCTTGACTTGTCATCTATGAATGTGAGGAAATACTTTGAACCTCCAACTGAATCTATTTTCATAGGACCACAAACATCCGAGTGTATTAAATCTAACAACTCACCAGATTTACTTTCAGATTTCTTCGGGAATTTTATAGCATGAATTTTGCTAACCATACATATTTCGCACGGATCTTGATGTTTCTGCGTCAAATTTATACCATTCACCATATTTTTCTTCGACAACTCAAACAGGCTTTCATAGTTCAAATGTCCATATCGACGATGCCAAGTTTCATTAATGGATTGTAAAACACATAATTTCTCGTTCGGTATTTTTATTTTAAATTGGAACAAATTTTCTTCTTTACGGGCTTTTAAAACTATTTCACCGTAAGCATCAGTAAATATTGCACCCTTATTATTAAATTTGATTTTGCCACCATACTGTACGACCTTATTGACAGATAAAAAATTTCCATTCAGATCTGAGGAATATAAAACATCTTTTAGTACAATTTTATTATTATTTATAAACAGATTGACTGTTCCTATTCCTTCAGCAGCAATTGATTTTCTATTTGCCAACATTATATTATCACTGCATCTGTCTAATTTACAAAATAAATTTCGATTTGCACACATGTGACTTGTAGCACCGCTATCAATGTACCATGTCGATGTTTGTGTATCTCTTTTTTCAGAATTCGCCATTGCAATCAAAGAGTAAGTTTTTTCTTGATTACGTTTTTCGTTGCACTTATTTGCATAATGCCCTTTCTTACCACATATGAAGCAATTTCCCTTTTTAACATTCAAATTATTATTACCTTTCTTGTAACCTGTTTCTCTTTTGGCTGCACCAAAAGCTTGTTCAATCGTAGATGATTTGTTTTGTTGATTTCGACGTTCATACTCTTCAAGAAGTTTAACCTTTAGCATTCCTAACGCTGGTAGAGAATCCCTCGTTTCTATGGCAATAACGAAGTTTTCAAACTCTCTCGGAAGACTTGACAATAAAATGACTACCAATAATTCTTCTTGAATACTAATTCCAACATCGGCTAATTTCTCCGTAATTTCACAAAAACTGTTTAAATATTCGGCCATATCTTTGCTGTCTTTCATGTTCAAACTTAACATCTTTTTATATAAGCTAACCTTTTGCATCGGACCACTCGGCTTGTAAACTTCCTTAAGTTTAATCCAGGCATCTTTAGATTTGTTAATGTTTTTAATATGGTTCAACTGGTTAGACTTAACACTTAATAAAATTGTTGCGAGCGTTTTTTCATCATTACTCTTCCACTCCAAAATTTTATCACGACTCCAGGTTGAATCTGCTTCTTCTTCGCCACTTGCATACTTCCAAAAACCAGAATGAATAAGGATACTTCTCATATGAATACTCCATGTTTCGTAATTCCTTTCATCTAGCTTTTCTATCTGATATAATGACGACGATGCCATTTTTTCTTTTTAAATCTTGCAATAAAAATTCAACAACTTCCAAATCGTATGTCTGGGCCCATAACCTATTGAAATGTAGTTGTGGTGATGCAAACCCTTTCTAGTAATTCCACAAAGTTCTTATATAAAAAGCAATGTACAAAACACAATGTACATGTATGACTTTTATTGATGACAAATTCTTTTAAACTATATATAAAATTTTTCTACAAAGTGACACAACATAAAAAATATTTCAAAGCCAACTATGTGAATATACATGTTGAATAAGCAAAGTGTTAATGCTCAAATTATATTTCCAACACACGTATCATTTGGGTCCATCTAATCTTATTGAACGCATACTAAGCCTGCTTTAAAGTTAATTTGACCTTATGAACTACCTTCTTACGAGGTAAGGAGTAAGAACTTAGAGTTGCAATCCTTATAATTTTTTATCTGACAATATTGATTGTCCAGAAAATTATTTTTCTATATATTGCCTGCTAAAAATTTAAGAAACAATCGTATGTTCGAGATTTCTCTTACAATGAAGTGTGCAAATAATAAACCAATTGCAAGAACCGTACATTTATTTAATAGTTTTGTTCAAAATGTTAAAATTTTTTTTATTTAAATATTATAATTAAAATTATTTATTAATATGGAAGAATATGAATCTGTAGATGAATACATGAATAAATAAGTAAAGGAACATGCGATAGAGTTGGAGGAATAGCAAAATATTCATATGGCTCCTTTCAAAGCTATGAATTCTCTAAGAATGACTTGCATTTTTTTGCTGGTTATGAAAAGTCTGTTCATGTATTGTAGCGTGCGTTATGGAAAACAAGAACTCGAGTAGGATGAATTTTCTTTCAAGTTGTCTATAAATTGAAATCAATTTCATATCATGCTATTAAGTCGAAAAGAATTTTGACGAAAAAATCAACCGTTTCCGAGAACACTCGTGACACAGAAAATGTGAAGTTTTTTTTTATATGTATATGCACATTAGAAGAGGTAAGTTTTTTTCTTTATTTATAGCAGAAACAAAATCTGCGGAAAATTCTGAGAAAATGTTCTTAAAAAGCCATGTTGCTAAAATCAAAATGGAGCCCCCGATTTTGTATGACGAAGTTTGCATAATAAAAAACTTTTTCCTTTTTCATAACAAACGAAAATTTTTTATTAAACATATTAAATATTAACATTGTTTTTAACAAAGTTAATAATTTTATTTATCTTGGACCTGCACTCAGTTGATGATCGCTACACATGCAATGCATTGTGCTGGAACTAGAGAAAAGGGATAGTGACAGGTGGTGAAGGGATAGACAGAGGAAAGCTTAAAACTCTGCTCTTGCACGTTTTTTTTAGCAGTGTTGAAGCACCTCTAATGTCAAATAGATCTATTAAATTTTGAAGCTGTGTTTTAGAAGCCATTCTTAATAATCATTTTACTTCGCTGGTGTAACACAATAACGAGAAGGAGGGCGCCCAGATATGCCTGTAGATAGGTATCAGCTGCAGTCGGTACTGTTCAGTGACCAGTGACCATGCTTTTGTCACTGAAACCTTCCGACAACAACTGACACAAAGGCACACTAACGTACATCAGAAAAAATGTGGAGTGTTTTTTGTAAGCTCTAAGCGTTGACGGTTCCAAAGGTCGTAAATTGTAAAACTTTTTCATTTCTGTCATCGTTTTACTCCCTAAAACTACATATATGGAAAAGCTAACAAACACGTGTTCGCTTATTTTTCAGTACTTTAGGAATCTGTATTCTACCTCTCTTAGTTTCGGGGATATAAGGTTACCGATTTTACCCATTTTTACCTCCTTAACATTTGAATATCCAAAGACTTCTTTTTAGTGGATCGAAAGAGTAGTCGACATACCGAATTTCAATCCTCCACCTTTATCCGTTTGGGCGGTTAACTGAGTGATTACAAATCAATATCAAGTGAATGTAAAAGTGAGCATAGTCAAAGTGTTCCCCTAAAAATTTTAATTGGATTACTGTGGACAATAAAAAAAATTGACAAATCGGTCCAGCCGTTCTCCGGGTTTCGATCAATTTCAAAAAGTGGTCGCGCTTTTTTTTTCTTTCTTTCAACGAATGACATTTGATTTTCATTTATATAGATGAATAAACATTTTCTTGTGAAAAATCGGGGGCTTCGTTTTGATTTCAGAACTGTGGTTTCTTCGCAAAATATTCTTAGAATTTTCCGCAGATTACGTTTCTGCTATACACTTTGTCAAGTTTTTTCACACCCCGAACATTATTAAAAATTAATATTTTTGTTTTATTTTATGTATTTTTTACACTAAAATGGACTAATTGGAATTTATATTCAGTTGTGGTTGTGGCAAACCAATTGTAATTCACATTCTTAAAATCTATATTATAGAAATTAATTACGCATGTATGCATATATGCATGTGTCTCAGCGCAGTTATATAAATGTATAAAATCAAATATTATTTTTAATGGTGTTCTATTATTGATTTTTGAATGGGGCTCATTACTTTGTTAATATTTTCTTCATATTCTACCACAATGCCAATAACAGGAGATGAATTTCCCTTTTTCCAGCAGCAAAGCAACCTCAACTAATGTTCGTAATTACTTGTTTCTTGTAAAGAGGTAAATAAATTGCAAATATAGTCCTAAGAAAATAGTAAATCTATATACCAATATAATATATAGACATGTAATTCTTTTAAAATGCTCTCCCTCTCTATCTCTATCTCTCACTCTCCATTAAAATTATAGTTTATATGTATTTTCCTTGATTAAGATAAAGGAAATAATGTAATAAAAAGGACAGTTAACCTGTATAATTATTCCATACACGCAACATTATTGGCAGTATACATTGGTAAAATTATCATTCATAACATATCGACAATAAAAGTTGGTATTTGTAGAGTTTTAACAGAGGTATGGGGAAGCCTTTTAGTGTTGTTGCTGATTGGTTTGATTAATTAACGAATGCCTATACATTGTTGGGCTATTGTGACTTTTAATTGTATGCTTGTGTGATAATTAACTGTCATGAAAGTAATTTCGATTTTAATAACGATTTTCATTTAATACATACATACATATGTATGTATATACATATGTATGCATTTACCTACATAAATTTACGTACAATTATTATTATTAGTGAAACCAAAAATATGATAGACCAACTTAACCAAACAACAAACATGAATAAATAAACGTAATTCATTTGACTCGGGTTAAATAAATAAAAAAAATAAGTAAAAACATAAATTACTATATTCAATGTCAATTTCTTAAATAAGTATTGAGTGGAAAGAACTATAAGATTCATACATAAGATTTTGTACTGCAAATACTGAACAATATATGTATATATTAGTACAAATAATTCTCAAAGCAATAGTGCAGAGTACAAGCATTCTAGCAATTTTAGTGAAAGATTTAAACGAAGTGAACGGCGAAATCACCAATTTGCATTGGGGGAAAAAGATCTGTCTGAGTGTTTCTGAGTGCTTTAACACTTTCTTTCAGTAGAAAAAGTTAACCGAAATTTTTCAAAACGTTTTTTTTTTTAATTGAAAAAAATAAATAAATAAAATAATAATCATCTTTTTAGTTGAATTTTAAATTGAAATATTTATTGACTTAGTTTTTTTCACTACAAAAAATAGACTTAGATTTAATTTATACTGGTTGGTTAAACGTTCAGTCATGCTAAATATTTTCGTGACATCAGCAATTGAACTTCATCAAAGTTTATCGCCTATTTGATTTAATAAATTTAGTCAACATAAATGAACTGTACATCCTAGAATTTATCATCATGTCAGTTTTTGCCACTCTTTTACAAGTACAGTTCAGAAGAGTTAACTGAAAAGTAAACATTTTAGAGGGGGCACGTGGACGCTGAAATTCGGTTAACATACCCGATTAACTTTTCCGCGAGTTATCTTTTACGAGATTCTACTGTACTTTTTAATTGCAATAAATTTGTCTATAGTACCTTTGCGATTAATACGTACAATCAAAATAATTAAAGTTTTCCACGATAAAAATTTTAAATTTATTGAAGCGTTAAGAGAATTTCTCTATAATTTCGCTAATGGATTTAAATATATCGCAATAATTAACGTTTCAAAACATTAGTAGCAAATTTTACTTTACAATAGGTATAATTAAAAGTACATAAATATTTAAATATGACTTTCTGCTTCCAATTTTTATAAATAAAAGCAAATATATATTAAGAAACGATTGTTATTATTTAATTTTCAAATATGTATATATCGCTGCATTAATCTAACAATATTATAACTCAAAAATACAATTTTTCAGTTAATAATGAGGAATACATTTTCATATCGGCTTTTATCTTGTGTAAAAGATTCATACAAATAGCTTCTAAACTCACCACGTGAGAACAGAATATTTTTTTCTTTTCCCGATTAAGATGTATGTGAATTGAAAACTTAAGTACGTTTTTAACTAAACTAGTTTCTTTTGAGTTATGACGCTGTTTGAGCAAATGATAATAAAGTATAACTGAAGTATAAATGAAGAAATGAAATAAAAGAAGCAAAATTGATAGTGCTATACAACTACATACATATGTATATACGTATGTATGTATATTGGGCAAAGCGACTTAGATTTTTCTTCTGATGTTCTTGCTAATTATACTCAATTTCCCACCCACTTTCACAAAAATCCAACAGTGTTAATGACTAATACATATATGTATGTATCATTTGTAAAATCACATTATTTCAAATCCAATACGTATTATAATTACATTTGGCCATGACCTAAATCAAAATTGGGAAATGATCTTGATTAAGCAGATAATTCAGGTTCATAATTCAGCAGATTGAAGTAGTTTTACGTTTGGGGCAACAACAATTTTCAATAATAGAATGAAATTTCTTTACAAATTTGTTACATATTCTAACACGTGGATTATTCAACTATACGCAACGAACAAGTACTCTCTGATGATTCACATATTTGGTAGTAAGAATGCTATCTCAATGACACAGTAGCTCCCTCTTAAGGGTTACCAAGTCTGTTTCATTGAACAAATGTATGTATTATGAGATTATGTGAAATTTACTGAGAGAATTCTCAAAACAATATTGTATCGATTCTTTAATAAACTACGAATTTTGAGTCTTATTTTTACACGGTGGGCCAAAAGTAATCACCCGGGGCATAAGTAGTCACCCGATGTCTTTTTGCTGTATTTTTTTTTTCAAGACAAAATTTGGGACAAATAAGTGACCGCCGCCAGAGTTGATGACCATACATGCAGATCCAAAGGTTTTTATTAAATTTCACCTTCTGTAATTTATCTAACTATCCCTTTCCTACAGTTCCAGCACAATGCTTTGCGTGTGTAGGAGTCTTCTCCAGAGTGCTGGTCCGAGATAAAAAAGGTAAAAGTTAAAAGCTATGAAGTGGACTACACAGTCTCCAGATTTGAACACCATTGAAAATTTTGATGACCCATTTCAAAAAGAGATTTGCTCAAGAAAACCCCAAGAACAAAATTGTGCTATTGTGAGTTTGTCAGCGGCGTTGGCCTGCCATTACTTCAGAGAGATGTGGCACCACTTTAACTCGATGCCGCGAGGATGTGAATCAGTGATTCGCAATAAAAACAATGCAAGAAAAAGTAAATCTTGTGTCTACATTAAATTTTGATGAATATATTGCGCTACTACTTTTTTTACTGCCTTAAATAGGCATCATAATAATTAGATGTACATTTTATATAATTTAATTTGGAATATCATTAATTTTCTTAACGAATAGTTGTATTGGAATATAGAGCAAAATAAAATAAATAAAAAACTGAAAATTTGTGCATAAAACTGTGCTTCTGATATCAATTCTGTTGATATACAATGACTACTATTTTTTTTACCGCAGGTGTATATTTATGGTTTGGAAGTACCATAAACGTAGATTGCCGGAAATGCAATATTTGTTTAATTTTCATTCTTACCTTTACATATGCAGACATACATATATCCATTAACGACCATCTATTATATGTTGCCCATTTATAAAATACAGGCACTGTTACACAAACATTGTGTTGAATTTTTGAACACCGACCGACAAATTGACTGAACGAAGTCATTTAACAGGTTTTTTGTAAATGTTTTTTTTTCTATTTTCAATGTCATGTATTATTTTATTCTTTGTTTTTTTTTGTTATTATTTTGTGTCAGCTTTGTATTGTAGGGAAGGGGTTTTTGAATTGTCTTTATGTTTTAAAATATTGTTTTTGTTTGCAATTTTTATATCGTTATTTGTTTCATTGATGGTTGTTGATTTTTGAGTGAAATAAATCAATTAAAAAATATGTAAGACACACGGAAACCAAATACATATTTTCATTCACAATGACCACTAATCCTCTGAAGAAATTTAAAAAAAAAAATCGCGTTATTCAAGATCATTTTTCTAAACTCCCATTATTATTTGGGTAATACGACCTTTTCTGCTCGTTATAGAACCCACTGACGCACAATTTGTATATAGTCGATATTTTTCCCCACTGGCCACTAATCCCCTGAAGAAATTCTATTCAAAAACTCACTTTGTTCAAGCTAATTTTTCTAAACTCTCAAAATTGTTTGGGTAATTCGAGGTTTTCTGACGCACCATTTACATGTAGTGTGATACATCTGGATATCACCACATTTCCGGAATTACCAATTACTTTCATACTTCCTTCAAATGTAGCACAGCTGTTAAGGACTAAACATTGGTCTGCAAGAAAGAAAGAAGAGACTGACAAGGAGATAATTTTTGCACAACTTTGTAGTTGCGCGTTTTTTTTAACTCCCTCTATAGGAAGTTGATATTTTAACAGCAAGTTTCGAAAGTCGAGTTTTCATGATATTTCGATGTTTTTGGGGTCCGCACCTATTGAAAAATGTGTCTACGCATTGATGATAGCGTGTGTTCAGTAAAACGAAAACAACCTTCATCATATAATTTTGTCATAATTTTAGTGTCATCGGTGTTATGACTGAAATGACGTCTATATGATGTCACTTATTATATATCATTAAAGTGTAAAATATATATAAAAGGAAACAGTAAACATGTTGCAATGTTTGTAATTGTAATTTTTATATTTTTGTGTTTAAAACTTTGAATTTTTTATAATGTTAAAAAATGTTCCACAGCATTGATATGCATGCATCATCTATACTATGAAACGAATAATAATAAATTCCGCAAGTATTTTTAAAAACTAAGCATACGTGGAGATATAAAACATTGAAGCAAACAATCGTAGGACATATTTTCATCGTATTGTTGTCACATAGTCATCACGTGTCATCAATATCAAGAAGAATGAGACCGAAGAGAGTATAACTTGCTCAAAATATATAAGTACAAAAAAGGTGGCGTTGGCTGAAGTAGTTAGCACGTTAACTACATAACGAAACTGAGGACCAAGACCAGTAATTTTTTTTTTTTGGACCGGCACTCAGGGGATGACCCCTACACATGTGGTGCATTGTGCCGGAATAAAACACTTTGGATTTTTTTTGTCTTCATTTGTGCGTCTAACAGCTGATAGTAGTCAATCAGTAATTGCCTTGATGTGCCATTGCCTTGATGACAAAATTATCATTATTCGCATTGATGACCATCAGATGTAAATGTTGACTTCACGATGATGAGAAGTGTCATGGGCTCAAAAACGAAGACCCATGACATAGCATCGATGTAAAGCAAACATCTAACAGTTAATAAAGGCTGCACCAATGCACAAATAACAACCGAATGAAACAACAATTTTCTACTTCTTAAATTACAATTCGGTTTAAAGTCTACTATTAACAATAACAAAAGCTTGAATAAAATTTTAACAGCATCATGACAAGAGAGAAGTTTAAAAAAATTATATGTACTGGTATATACATATATAAATAAAGGTATATTTACCTTTTAGGTAAAACGAAAGCAGTATAAATAAAAAACGAAATAATAGTAATATTTACTTTCTCTTTAGAAAGTAAGGTATTATTTTAAGAAGTTAAGAAAACAAACAAAGTAAATAAGCATACAAATGTTTGTATTGTATTTTGATGAAAGTAAATTTTCGGTATTTTGAAACAAGTCAAATAAAGAAAAAAAAAGAGACAAAAGAACATATATACATATGTATGTAAGAGTAGAAACCAACTTGATTTAAACAAAATTTCAAATAACCAAACAAGTTAACAACCTTGAATTGTTTTATTTATTAATCATTAGTTTATCTTTCATACTCATATATGTACATATTTGTTGTTAACTAAAAACATTAAATAATTATGTATGTATGTATGTATTCACATACATACGCACTAGTTACTATTTTTTGACTTGACTTTAATTAGAAATGCATTTTATCATATACGGATTGATGTTAATTGAATTTATTTTCTTACTTTTTTCTACTTTTGCTTATTTTTCTTCTTTTGTTTTACTATACACTCCCTCTGACAGATGTTTCTTTTTTGAAATGCGTAATTTTATTTAAAACGGGCAGTTTGGTGTTCGGAATAAAAATAAGCAAATATTAGGGCGCTCCTGAAAACGCTTAAAAAATTTATTTACGCAAACTTTGTAAATTTGCCCAACTTTTGACACGTAAACTGCGCAGTTGAATTGTGTATTTAATAACATATCACAGTTTTCTATTCTTTCTTATTTAACCTTTCTTCTATCCTCGAAGGGATTCACAATGGATCCTACGGGTCTCCGATTGGAGTTGGCCTAGTGATACTGGGGCACTACCCTTGTGAACCTAACTGAAACTAGCGTATCAGAAACAGCAACTTTTTCAAATAACCTGAGAAATTCAGCCTTTGTCTTTCTTAAGGCATTTATAAAAACAAATTATAAATTTTGTGGACTAAAATTTAAATTTCGCATGTTTTATTTAATTAATTTTTTATTGACGTTTCCATCAAACGTGCAACACTAACTATTGAATATTTAACCAATTGCGCAAATAGTAATATTAGGCGTTTTCATAAAAACACTTTTATATAAATACTAAATTAACCCGGTGCCCTTCGCTACTAAAAACCAAATAGTTTGTTCTGCAGCCTCCGCAGACATTCATAATATCATTTTGAACCAATATCAGGATCTTTAATCAATTATTGCCCCACGAAAAGAACCCTATATTTGGATCATAAACTATCCGTCTACAAAATTTCATAAAAATCTCTCCAGCGGTATAATGGAACAAACATCCAAACAACTCAACATATGTACAAACATTTACATTTATAATATTCATAGGATAAAATTACATATTGTTGACATTTTCCATATTCATTGTAATTTATTTATAAGCAATAAAATACATAAATTTTAGTCTTTAACCACTTCCCACCGATAAGAAAATATAAACAACAACTTGATAAAAGCAGAAACCACTCTCACTATATGAGCAAAATTAAAATATTTATTTTTAATAACGTTTTATCGGAAATTCCCTGTGACTGTTGGTATAATACCAAATAATTGCACGAATATTTAAATAAGTATAAATTGTACATATTTCAGATTTGTTTTTATAATTACTTATTTTAAACAAGCCAGGAAATATTATTACACGATAGAGTTTTAGTTTTACGTTTTTTTTTTCTTAAAAAACACGTGTTCATAATCAAATAAAAAATAAATATTCTGAGAAAAACAGCAAAATAAAGAGTAGCCCATAATCAGTTTTCTAAGTTGTATTGGGAAGTAAATATTCCTTATACATAAAAAGTAGTTCTTTTTTTAAATGCTGTTAGTGATTTTGCATTTTTATTATGAACAGAATTGTTATTGTTGAACCAGTTTAAATAGTGGAAAATCACTATTTTTATCACGATGAATGTATAATTAGTTCCTTGCATCACATTGCATTTTCCCATTATTATTCTTCTCATTATTATTTATACAAATACACTTATTTCATGCAAAATCTACCGCAATAACAGATGTTAAATTCTACAGATAATAATTTCAAATTTAATTAGATTAAAAAAATTACATACATTACAGTCGTACTTTTGATTTTTTTAAGTTTCAAAATGCATATTATTACAAAGTTCATTACATTTGGCCTAATACTTATTTGATTTAGAAAAAGGGAATGTTTAAAGGTTGCACATATGCATCTTAGGCATATAACTTTTTAAAATTTTTGCAAATAGAAAAAACTGTATAGCATTGTAGAATAGAGCATAAAGATATGAAATCTTTTTATAGTTTTTTTTTATTGCAAAATTACTTTTTTATAGAATTGTTTTCTTAAAAAAAAGAAGTTTTATCACGTTCTTCTTCATATAATAATCGCCCTAATGTTCCAACCCTTTTCATTGGGCTAAGTAGAGCATCCCAGCTGTATGCCTCAATTTAAAAAATTAAAAATAGAATTGTTTCATACAATTTTATTACTAATTTAATACCAAACTGAGATGATCTAAAAAAATTATACACAAAATAAAAAATGTATTATGGTTAAAAGCTTTAAATGGCGAAGTGCACGCAATACTTTTGTATATGAAGTTTAAAATTTTTTTTATTTGTTTATTAAATTCATTTATAATACAAATAGCCTATTGGGAAATTTACTTCTTTAGAGGTGAGGAAAGATAACACACTCAACATCGCGACAAATCAGTTTGCTTTTAAATATTAATGGAGATATGGAGAAAGAGCGCAAGTTTCTAGGCAAAAAATTCCATATTCTAGCAGCTTTTTCAAGAAAATAATTTTCATACGTAGCATTAATTCTTAATTCTTGAAATAATAATTTCCGAATTTCTAAGTGTTTCTGAAAATATAACATGGGTACAACACACACAGCTTTTTGAAATTTTATAATTCTGTAATGATACATTAGCAGACGAAATTTAAGGTAATCATTGACCGTAATGCTTCGAAAAAAATTCACATTTGCCGTGTATAAAATTTACAGCAATACCAGCACTTGTTGAAATTCTCTAATTATTCGGCGTTTTTTGTTATTTATGCATATTCCTGAATATCGATTGCAATTATTTTTTATTTGCAAATTTTTATGCAATTCTTGGAGCGAAAATAGGTTTTCTGATGATAATTTCAACGCAAATAATTTCGCCCCAGCACAAAAATAATTGTCCAGCTTTGCCAAAACAAATTGAGGGAGGCGATGGCTGAAGCATTCTGCACGTTGACTACAAAACCAAAACAGACCTCGGTTCAACCCCAGTTTCAGACTAAAATCATAAAAAAACATCTCGTATTTTCTCTGATGTGCATTAGTGTGGCTTTGTGAGTCAGTTGTTGTCGGAAGGTATCAGTGGCGAAAGCATAGTCACTGGTCACTAAATAATACCGGCTTCAGCTGATAGCAATCCACAATCAAATTAGAACGCCCTCCATCGTCGGTATTGTGTAGCACCGACGAAGTAAAAGAATAATTAAAAAGGCTACTAAACCGAAGCTTCAACACTGCTATAAACAGAGAACGTGCAAAAGCAGAGCTATAATTAAGCTTCACCTCCTGTCGTTTCTCCTACTATCCCTTTCCTATAGTTCCAGCACAATGCTTCGCATATGTAGGGGCATCTCCTAAGTGCTGGTCCCAGGTAAAAAAAAAATTAATGTTTTCTGAGACATTGGGTCAAAAAACCATCAGTTATTGAGGAAGTTTAGCAGAGCAACATCTGCGCAGAGCATGCAATTAATTGTGCCATTGTATAAATTATCACATACATACTTTATTTCTTAAAAAATCTGACTTTTAGAAATTGGGTTCGGTGCGAAATATTTTTTAACCAAAATCACCTAAAAATTTGGCATTCATTACTAGTGTAATATTTGCCACCACGGTTCACGGTTCGTATGTGGAATAAACTACCTGCAACAGTCTTCTGTGCCACTGTCGATTCAAAAAATGAGAAGCAGAAGAAAAAAGTAATGCATTAAAATAACAAAAGTGCAAAGCAGAAAGTTTCATATTATGAAGTACATATTACAAGTGCAGTTTCAATGTAAGAAAGTTTCGGCAGTAACTTCGGCTGACTTTATTACACATTTTGCAAAGCAACGCAGTAATACAGAGAGTTCATAAACGCCGCTGGTCTTACTTTTGAAACACAACAAAATCACAAAATAAAGTATTCGTACGTTCATAAATGCTTGAAAATGGCAGAGCCGGAGAGTATTGCTTGGCAATTCTTTGCAGTGTTGCTTGGCAAACTATACGTTGATGAAGTTATGTTATGTTATGTTTATACTATCGACGCGGCCTACGATGACTGCCACGATATTGCTTTTTTTTGTGGAAGTGAGTGTCACATGTTCAATGGTAACTTATTTATTTTGTTCCTGTTAATAACGATCCTCGTTTTAACAACTCAAAATGGAATGATTTTTTTTTGCTCTTTTATGGCATAATTTAATGACTGGTTGTACTTCAGGCACGAATACAATTTATAAATTAAATTCATATTATAGACGAAAGTTTTTTTCTCTAATAAATTTATAATGTATTAAATGTAATATTGTAAATATTTAAGTATGTGGCATTTTGTTACTTCAATAAATAATTGTTAAATCAAATTAAAATAATAACGAAATGTGAGAGCTATTAGGTATCAGGCAGATGTATTATTTTTTTGCTGCTTCAAAGAAACTAAAAAGCTTTTTAAATAAATACATATACTAAGTACGTACTAATGTATGTAACTTTCTAAAATAAAATATATACATACATATACATATAATAATAAATGAAAAGTGTAACTTCTTAATGTATGTATAATAAGAATTTTGATAACAAAGAATCAGAATTAAAAAGTTTTTTTAATAAATTAATTATGAAGTGAAATTTTCTGGCCCTTAACCATACTCGCAAAGTAAAGTCGGTTCCTTTTAAAAATTAGTTTAAATTAAAAACGACTCAAATGTAGGAAATGTTTACATAAAATCAGGAGTAAAATACTATCAAGTGATCTCTGATCAGCTGAACCACGGCAGAAACAATCAAATACTTTTTTACAATTTAGGTATATACAGGGTAGCGCAGAATGAGCTATATGGTTTATTTTTTATTTATGCGATTATTATAATTTTTTTTTTTTAATACAGTATATTATTGGGGATTTTTTTGCAATTAGCTTTGAAAAATGATAACCTGTAAGTGATGTCCATTTTCTGTTTTGCACATACGTGCTCTTCTTAGCATATTTTCCATAACTTTTCGCAAAATTTCGGGTGTAATCGCAAAAATTTCGGATGTAATGGCAGGGATTTCATTCGCGTTCGCCGAATATTTCCCTTAACAAAGCCATTGAGGCACCTGCAGTATGTGCTGTGTTCGATCGTGTAATGGTTCATAATTAATTCCCCAAGTCTTCTTCGCAAAATGCAGAAAAAATAATAATTATAAGTTATAAAGAATTCAAACCATATAGCTCACTCTGCGCCACCGTATATATATACTTATGTGCAATGCGCATAAAAATCCCTTTATTTAATATAGTACAATCGTTCCTATGGAAATCGACAATAAACTTCTGAAAATTATTTAGTTTGAAAAAAGAACTGATTTCAATAGCTGTTAACAACAGTTGATCAAAAACAACTTCAGATGCCTAATTCTGGCAGTCGTATACAATCGAATACTTACTCGTACCATTGAGGATTTATTACTTTTGAGTTTCTCTCAGCCGTTATCGAATAACATGTATCGAAATTTCTATTGACAGCAGTCGATTGGGCGGGCGCGACCATTTCTAATTTCTAAAATTTTGTTCGGGTTCTTAAAATGAGAATTTTTGGGAAAAGAATAAACGTTGGCGACCAGACTAAAATGGAAATTATGTAGAGGAGTCTCCTATATATTTCTGCATTAATAGAATCTTTAACAGAGCGAGTTTAAGTTAGTTTTCCACAATTTTTATACACTTGATATTTTGCATAAATACAGAAATATAGAGCAGACACCTCTAAATAAATCCCATTTTAGTCTCGTCGCCCACGTTTGTTCCTTTCCTAAAAATTCTCATTTTAAGAACCCCAACAAAATTTAAAACTCTTAACAGATCTATGTTAATACGTGGTGAAGTGGTGAAGTTTGTGTCTAGGGTAATATATTTTAAAACTTATCTTTACAGCCATCTATCGCGTAATAATTTTTTTTGTGAACAAAAGTATAAAAATATAAAATGTAAATCAAACATGTTTAAGAACCAAAGTAAAATTTTATAATTTCACCGTTTGAATCGAAATGATCAAAAAATTATTACAGTAAAAAAATATGTTAAATTTTATCGGTAACCAGACAGATTTAAAAAAATTATATTGTCTCAGGTATTATGTGCCCGCATTAATTGATAAGCGAAAGGAGATTGTTTTACTTGTTATTTTACTTCGCAGACATTTTATTACTCAAACACAGATAAAGATCGTCATCCTTATTCCTTCATGAAGAAACTACGTACATATCCGTAATATGAGAACCAGTTTCAAAACCTTTTCGTGCGACAATTTCGGCTGATGTAGCTGTACTTTGTCGGGTCTTTCAGCTAATTTTATACTTTTATACTTCATACTTAGAGATTTGATTTTTTACTATAGAAAATAGTGCCGGTTGCTGCTCTAAAGAGCTCATTTAATGTAAGAAAACACTTTATTACTTCAAGCTTTACATTGCATTATAAGACGGCAGTTGCAAACTTCCCTAAGCAATTTCTATTTCCATGTTTCATGATTGAATTAAACAACTACTTTAACAAGTTATTTTCTTATGAAAATAACAAAAATCAATTAAAGCCCTGTTATTACGACACACCGTGTAAAACTTGCTCATTACGTAAACTTTCTATTTTGAATAAGAAAACACATCGGCAGCCATATAAATACCAATAGAAAAAAATATTTTATTACTGCAAACTATTAATAATTGAAGTAAATTATATTAATATTTATGAGCAGAGTATTATTCAAATGTTCAAATGCAAATGTAGTGCAAACGCGGTCAATGCAACACATCGGGTTTAAATGTGGAGGGATGTTGTATTAAAAAATTTGTTCCTAATGCTAAAATTATTATTTTAATATATGTTACGATTTTAAAGAACTCAAAGCAAATTATCTGGAAATTTTTTTTATTTTATTAATTTTTTATGATTGAAGCAACATTTTTTATGATTGATTTATAGATAAGTTAAAAGAAAAGCTAATGTTCGACAACGAATGACGCTAAATTATTCCTTAAAATAATGTCAGGTAATACGCTAGAAAATTTCTGCACCTGGTCGTTAAGTATGCAAAGATTGAATAACATTTTTAACTTGTTAAATGTTTTATATCTGGTAAAGCACAGAATACTTGATCATTTAGACTATTTCCAAAATAAGCAGCTGTTTACCAAATTTGTTCAGGGAATCACGGCTGTGGCAATAGCGCGTGTTCTCAGCTAAATCTATAAGGAATTTGAGTTACCATTTGCACAAACCGATGTCTGAAGTAGTCTGCACGTTGACAACAAACGCAAAAAGAGTACTGAGTTCGACCCCAGTTTCAGACCAAGTCATAAAAACATTTCGCATTTTCCGATATGCATTATTGTGTCTTTGTATCAGTTGTTGTCGGAAGGTTTTAGTGGCAAAGGCATAGCCTGAACAGTACCGGCTTCAGCAGAGGCGCTGCAGCACTGCTATAAACAAAAAACGTGCAAAACCTCCTGTCATTTCTGTAACTATGCCTTTCCTCTAGTTCCACCACAATGCATTAAAGGGGAAGGGTCGTCCCCTGAGTGCTGTTCCAAGATAAAAAACAACCTCTGAATAACAGAGCAACGGGTCGGGCATCTATTTATCAAAGAGAGCTTCCAGTTGATGTTTTAAACGGTGAGTGGTATTAGGAATTCCCAGGTATCACCTTGTACTAATATGTACCAAGCCACGTATATCGAGAGTTATTCCCCAAAACAAAATAACGGTCACAAAATAATCGTCACTGATGGTGTGTATCGGTACCACTCGACACCTATGGAGACTGCTGCTATTGTCTGTACGGTGGAAATTGAAATGGTATCTATCTAAAGAGAGAGTTACTTTTGATCGTAGGAGCTATGCAACTGTTTAAGTTAGCTCCTTAAGTCACATGAAATTAGGTAGCTCTAAATACCTCAACAACGTGTCATGCATAATTTGTAAGAATTGCAACAACTCTGTACTTGGTTGGTCATTAAGTGCTCTCATACGGGCGGTAGTGAACAACATAAATTTCACTCATTATTAAGACCAACGTAAGATAAGGCCAATATACACATGTACCCACGAAAGCCCTAGACAAATTTCTGTACCAAAGATAAGTATTCGCAAAAATAGTTTTTTGCTCCAAAAAATTATACGAGCTTCCAAGCGCCGAGAGACAACCATGTCTGAATAAATTTAAGAAATCACTGCAAAAAATGCAAATTAAGAATTTTCTGAACATACAATAGGGATATGTGTTGCTACATCAAAATATATTTAAGTTTTAGTTAAATATGTCATTTAATATAAATATATCATTGCAAGTGTTTATATTATTATTAACTATAATAAATTCATAAATAAAACTGCCTGACTAAATTGCTGGATATATAAATAATTGAAATGCTTTTTGTAGAAGTAGCAATAACATCTGTCACCTGTTGTTTCCTTCTGTTGATTTTTATTATTCATAAATATTTATTATTTCAACATTTTCTAAATTTAATAATTTATTGTTTTAAAGCAAAAATAACTAAAACTTTTTACTTGATAACTTGATATAAATGATTACTTTTATGATTACTATACTATGCGTAGTTTCCACATTTCGTATACATTTTTTTTTTTAATTTTTAAAAGTTAAGATATCCATGCTTTTCGACGAATTTTTCTTTTAAGACTTTTTACTGCTCCCAAATTCTTTTAAAATCTTAAGTTTTTTTTTATTAAAGCTTATCTAACTTAAGATATGAGTTCGTCGTTTGAGGAGTCCTCAAATGCTAATAATTATAAATAATTATAAAACAGCACCCCATTGCACGAAGAGGCCGTTGTAGCGTACAGACATGTACATACATATGTTTTATATTAATTTTAAAATTCTGCATTTTGATTAGTATTTACTTAGCAATCGTTAATCACTTAAGACTACAAAATTAAGTCAAGAAATATATAGTTACCTTACTATAAAGTCGTTTTCTTATTTTGATATACAGGGTGTCTGGGGGCAAATTTATATTTTTAAATACGATTATTTCAAAAAGTAATAAACGATTCGGAGTGAGGGTGGCGCCGTTAGAATTATCGATTGTGCAGATTTGTCAGTCACGATGACGCAGTGGTCGAGTGAGCATCGTGCGTTCGCTATGGAGACATTTTCTAAGAGTATTGATTCTTACGTAATTGCTCGTTGACAATTTTGTTCAACGTTCGGTATTCGGCGAATAAGTGATGGACCGAGTGTAAATTAAATTTGTTCGTGGGTGCAGAGATTCCGCGCAACTGCTTTGGCTATGAATGCCCCACGGCCAGGGCCCAGTCGACCTTCAAGGACTCCCGAAAACATTGAACTGGTTGAAAGCAGTTTACGTGAAAATCCGCGACTTTCAATACGGAAAAGAGCAGCCTCACTGGGACTTCCAAGAGCGATTTTTCATGAAATTTTAAAAAAGGATCTGAAGGAATGACAAACTCCTTAAATAAAAAATCCGCGTTTCCATTCTATCTTTCAATGATCTTAATAAAACTTTGTGTCAATTATTACGTTTTTTATATAAGTTTGAAAATATAAATCTGCTACCGGGTGTCTGGTATAATAAATCTAATAACGCTTTAAAGAAAAATAGTGATGTACTCCGACTAACAAACATTGCTTAGAGAATTTCATGAAAATATTCGATACCGCTAAACTAAAAATTTTATGAACTTGCCAACTACACTTTAATAGTAAAAAAAACTACACATTTGCAATTGCACATCCTTGCAAATAAATCTTAGGTTGTACAGTGAGAAATATGCAATTTGGCATTAATTTTCCCATCAGACTATTGGTGTACAATATGACGGACTTCACAATTTTTGAATAATTCACATAAAATAAAATAAACCCTTGAAATACCTTTGAGCAAAAGAGGTGTATTTTTTTCTATCTTGGATCATCACTCAGGGGATGACCTCTACGCATGCGCTGCATTGCGCTGGAACTAGAAAATTACGTTATGGGAAGGAGGATAGGATAGGACATTTGATTTGAATTTTCCGCCGTCAAAAGTGACAGGAAAGACCTCTGCAGGGAGTTTGTTCGATATACATGATTTTCGGCCAAAAAACTAATTTTCTTTGTAATGCGTAGTGCAATTCGCTGCCCAATCGACCACAAATGGATGCGCCTGTAATGATGAACGTGTTGTGCGCAGGAAAGAACGCGTTTCGGGAACAAGTTCCCTGATTTCATTAGAGCACATTCCATTATAGTAGCGATAGAACAACGAAACATTGCGACGGTGTTTAAGAGAGTCAATAGAATTCGCTACTTTACCGAACTCAAAGAGTTCTCGCCCTCTCCTGTACACGGTCGAGTAATTTTTCAAAATAGTCTTTGAAGCACCGGCCCATACATGAGAGTTGTATTCCATCTTTGGTCGGACGTAAGCGGTATTAATAGTAAGGTGAAGGTCCATGGCAGAATTGCAATGGCTCGATTATGGAGTTGAGTTGCGAGCAGATCAGCCATTTTATAAAAAAACTCAATAAAATTGATTATAGAAGATAAAAGCATATCCATATAGTATTATTTCGCTTATGATTCGTTACCTTAGCAGTGGATTTTTCTAATTTCTGACTACAAACTTAAGATTCTTATGTTCAAAATTCTACTAATCAATTGAGAATTAAAATTGAATACCGAACACAAAACTGAAAATGTTTAAAAAAAAACATAACAATCCGGAAGTTTACTTTTTACACATACAAACATAATGTATACAAACAAAAACTAATAATTTACAGCTACTGGTAACTACACACAGTGGACAAAAACGCGAAGAACGCTGTGTAGCAGCCTGCGAAAATAACTTGATGTTCCTTCTGCTAGTGTTTAGCAGTGTGATTTACAATTCTTGTCTTTGATTTAGTTCGTTTTTTAGTAATTATCATATGCAATTTTAAATGCCTGTATTTATCGATCATTAAACTATTTAAAATTGAAAAATTTTAATTAATTAAAATAGGTCTGTTTCTTTATTCAAAATTTGACACACGCCGAAATCCAATCTAAACCAAAAACCGTTTCTATTGTTCAAAATTAGGAGAGAGCAATGTTTTTGTTCTTTTTGCACGAAACTGCCAGTACTTTTTCTTCAATATTCAATTTTAGTCCATTATTTATTTAAAAACTCTTTTGTTTTTCTTTAGTATACACAAAAAGTAAAGATACAGACCTAATAACTTTCAAGTTCTCTATTTCATTTCATAAAGTATTAACTGTTTTATAATGGGAAAAATCTCTGCATACAATATATCTACATTAATTGTATAATTTTTTATAATGAATGTAATTGCATCTTCAACAAGTAATTTGTCAAATCTTTTGTTTTTATTTTTTCCTTTTAATAGACAAATTTTACATACTAAATTGCACGTAATTACTTCTTTGACAATGCCTACATTGTGGTAGCAGTAGCAATGCATTTCAGAATTACCATCCTGAAAACTTTTACAGGGTGGGCCAAAAGTAATCACCCGGAGCATAAGTAATCACCCGATGTTCTTTTGCTGTAATTTTTTTTAAGACAAATTTTGGCACTGCTTATGATATGGGCCAGAGTTGATGACCATACATGCAGATCCAAAGGTTTTTATTAAATAAAATAACAGCAAAAAGACATCGGGTGATGACTTATGCCCCGGGTGATTACTTTTGGCCCACCGTGTATCAGCGCTAAGAAATTATTGAAGAAAACCACTTACATACAAAAATCGTAAATCATCTACATAAAACAGTGTACGAGTAAACCTTGTAAATTGAGACATATTTCAGTTCATTGTATTCAAATATAAACAAACAGTTTCCCCAGTTACAATTCTAAAAAATACATAAACAAATAGAACAATTATCTTTTGACGATATACTAAATACACATTTGCATTTAAGAGAAAGGCAACGTAAGAAATATTGAAAAAGGGTAACGGGTAAGCACAACGTAAAAGTCAATGACAGTTGTTTCGCAGACAGACTCTAAAAAAATATATTGTAAAAAAAGCACAGCAACAACAAGCACGTGCTTAGTAAACAAATTAAGCAGTGAAAATTTTCTTTTATGGGCCGGGCCCAGTACTGTCCTCAACATCTGACACAAATTTTTACAAACAAACCAAAAAAGAGATAGACAGAGCGAGGGAGATGAGAAGAAAATATCTATGAATTGTATCACTTGAAGTACATACATTAAATTTATTGAACAGATTGTCGACACACAAAAAAATATGAACATATGGTGGGTGCCTGACTAACGTTGGAACAAAATGTGGGACAATAAGAACATAAGAAATAAATAAAACGAAAAAACGTCAACTTGAAAAATTATACTGTACTTAAATAAAAGTGCACACAGTTTACAATAAATAAAATGTCTTTGTTAGAATGTCCAAAATACAGACAGAAAACACAAAAACTATTTAGTAGAGGGAAAGTTTTAGCGTTTGGCAATGTGAACATTTCGTATCGATTAGTTTATCACGTTTTTAAGTCATTATACTCTGATGATACCAATAAGCATTTGATGGAATTTACAGAAAACTACATAAAGTTGAATTTTCATAACGATTTTGAGAAAATCTATTAAAAAAAAAATTATATTAATATAAAAAATTTTTTGAAAAGGGTTAATGGTGTACCACAGTGCGGCCAAAATTGCCAAAATTCGAAAAAAATAAGTTTCTTGAAAGCATTTTTTCATCGTTGGGTTGGCTGAAGTGACGTCCTATATCTTAAGTCTCCTTTTTTCTTTCAGTCGCAACGTGGCCTTCATCAAAACATCATATTACTGTAGGAACACATTTGAAGACATATTTTTTGTGTTTTTTTATATACTGAATAAAACAAGATTTAGCTGCTACCTTCTGCTACTTTAGTTTTTATACAACTTTTTGTGAATATAAGTGAATATAAGTACCTGCTTGATGAAGAAGATATTAGTGACGAATGTATTTTTTTCACCTCTCTCGTCCCATTGCAACTTGTACACAGAGACTCTACGACTAAGAAAACTACAATAGTCTGGAAAAATCCAAGGCCATCATCACCAAGATTTTGTCGGCCAATTAAAATTCAATGTGCAAAAGAATCAGTTGAATTGACGAAAAAAACAACTAATGACATAGAAAACCAGATACATGATCTAGATCCGTTTGAAACTACTGTTGACGGCAACATCGTGTGTGTTAAACATGATCTGTCCTTGACAATGATAGATACGAAAGTATGCAACTCATTGACAGATACAACATCTGCGATGCGTTGTTATCTGTGCAATTGTACTTCAAAAGATTTCAACGATATATATTCAATGCTTGACAAAAAAATTGTTTCAGATCACTTAAAATTTGGCCTGTCATCTCTACATTGTTGGATTAGGTGTTTTGAATATCTATTACATTTATCATACAAATTAAAAATCGAAAAATGACAGGCACGTACGGAAATGGAAAAAGTGTCAGTTAAAAAAAAAATATTACAAGCTGCTTTTAAAAAAGAAATGGGTTTAAATGTTGACAAACCGAGAGCTGGAAGTGGAACATCGAACGATGGTAATACGGCTCGTAATTTTTTTGAAAAATACGAACAATCTGCAAAAATAACTGGAATTGATCAGGATATAATATATCGCTTTTACAATATACTGCAAGTCATATCAAGTGGACATGATATTAATTTGGACAATTTTAGACAGTATGCTGTGAAGTTAGATAGAATGATTGTAGAAAAGTATGATTGGTATTACATGCCAACTTTAGTGCATAAGCTACTAATTCATGGCCCAGAAATCATTGAAGATTCAGTTTTACCTATCGGTCAAATGTCAGAAGATGCACAAGAGGCCTGCAATAAATTTTATTCGATCTATCGCCTGAGTTTTGCTAGAAAAAACTATCGTCAAAAAACAATGGAGGATGTTTTCAAAAGATTTTTAGTAGCTTCTGACCCATACATTTCTAGTTGTAGAAAACTACCAGCTAAACAGCTAAAATCTTTATCAGCAGATGCTATTAATTTATTGTCGTCTCCATCTGTTGATGAAAAAGAGGAGCAGGACAGTACTGATATTAGCTCTGCCTCTGAGTTCGACACAGATGTAGATGCTTGTGACATTGATGATAATGAAAATTTTTTTTTGTAATTCTTCTTTAAAGCAGAGCACACTTTCCAATTTTTTTTATAAAATTATAATATTAACCTATAATTTTCAATTTTAATAAAAATATTTGTGAAAATTTGAAAAATGTTTGTTTTAGTTAATTTATTTTGTATAAAAGGTAGACGAAAAAACTTTAGAAGTCTTAGCGTGACGCCATATTGGAACCGCCATTTTGAATTCCGGAATTCTGACGATGGATTCGTGATCAGTGACTTCAAAAACCCTTCAGTGCGAGGTTTCAGGTCGATCAATTACGTTTTTGAATTATGGCATCAAAATCGGCATTCGGCCGCACTGTGTGTACGAACCAAATTGTCGAATTTTTTGTAGTTCTTTTCTTTTTCAGTAAAATCGTCAAATTTATTAAATTTTTTATCAAGAATTTTAAAAATTGTAAGCATTTTTTAACTACTTACCCATCATAAACACGACACGTTGAATTATTAATCCTTTTATCCGAAAATCGTCTCCGGCGATCTTCAAAGAGATCTTTAACCGCTGTAACTCCCAACACAAATAAAACCGGTATCATCGCCACTTCTTTTCCGAACGCATTAATGGCTGGAAACCAATTCAGTAAGACGATAAAAATAAAATATAAATTGGCCACCCGATGGAATTGTTCTAATAAATTTTTCGGTATAAACGAAAGCAGCGTGTATTTAGTAGTGCGTATTTTATTACCAACAAAATGACCGTTCGGATGATCGCGTTTGGGCGTTTTCGGGGGTACTGTATGATTTGGCACTACTATACGATATGGTCGTTCTTCTAAGTTTTCTGTCCGACAAATACCAACACGTTTCCACCACGGTGGTACTTCGGAACGACGGAGGGTATAAATCGATTCCGAACGTGAAGCCTGGCGCGAATGACCACGACAAACGCCTGAGGATGGAGCAGAGATACTAAATTCTCGAGTTTCACTTTCTTCTTTGTGTCCTGGAGGTAAAATGAAATCCGTCTTCGATCCGACACGACTATGGCCACGCGACGTTCCCGTTGCTCCCGGTGAATCTGTAATTTGTCCTTGGGAAAATGCACGTTGGTGGCCTTTCAGTGCCGATTTAATAGGGCGGCCACTAGGACCCACAATCGCTCCACCGCCATGACTTACCGAACGTGAATGTCCTCGTCCCGTTCCAGGCACTGCTAATGATTGCAGATTGTGATTTATAAAAGCTATACCGGGTATACCACTTGTGATCGCTGTACTACCGATAACGCTTCCTCCAACAGCAGCGGGGCCCGGGAATACATATGTCCGCTCTGGATCTTGTATATTCAGAAGACCTGTTGTTGTATTGCTTAAGGGTATGGAGGAGGCATTTAAGGGATCGTATAGTGCAGCCGCACTTAAAGACGCCGCCGTCGTTCCCGTAAAACCAGGCGGAGCTGATCTTTGCTGTTGCACAACTGTAAACTTCCGCCTCAACTCTTCGGTATTCGCAGAAGGCATTTTCACAAGACACCATTAGTTTCACAAATTAAAATCACAGTAAGATTTTCTTTTATAGTTTAACTTGTTGTAAATTCTTTTAAAGCAATTTAAATTTAACAATTAAAGAAGTTTACACTTATTTAGCAACATTTATTTTTAATATTTCAGCTATTCAAAATAACTTTAAAAAATTTAATTTTTTTGAAAAACCATGATATCGCGCACATTTAGAAGCTGAATGTTATTGTGTGATCTGTAACGAAAATAATACGAAAATTAATTTAAAGACGTGCAAGAATTCAGAATTTTATATTTAAAAAAGAAAATATTTCAATCCATGCACATCACATTTCAAGCAATTGTAACAAAAAAATACACAAATAGGAAAAACGATTATATCAATACAAATAATTTGTAGCACATTATTATTTTTATTGGGCCAGGAAACATCGCGAGCTAGAAGATCTATTGTGCAAAGCCCTCATATTAGACCACCATCTTAAGGCTTCTAAGGAAGGGATTTGGTGTGCCACAGCTTGTGTGGAAGCACCGCAATGCCATTTGCAGCGCATAAAGTCTTTCCCAGGAAAAAATTTAAGACAATCAAAATATATGAGTATAATGGGTGTTCACGTAGCAATAAATTTAATCGTTAAAATGCTCATGATATTTAAAACTTGAACTTAATAAAAATATGGGAAAGGGTTGACCTAGCATACCATCCCGGTAACTTCCAGCTAAGTTTAACTCATTCAAAGCAAATTTGCAAATTTTACAAGAAATTGCAGAGTAATTAACAACAAAATTTTTCGAAAATTTTCTATATCAATATCTCTCACACCACTTTACAGATTTTTTCAATTTTGCGTCATCCGATAGATTTTTTAAGTCTATAAAAATCGGTGAATATTTAAACTCGATTTGATGAAGACTCTTAGAGTTACTAGAACAATAACGATTTTTGCGACATTTTCTAGCAACGATATCTATCGAACGGAATTACCGGATTTTAGTCAAATTGACAGCAATCGACATATATACCTACTTCAGGTTAAGAGCTGATTAGATTTTTAACTTAGTAGTTTAAAATTTATGGCGAAAACACTTAACACTTAAGACATGTAAACCCAAGTATTTTTATTTCTGTATTAAAAGTTAAATTGATTTGTTTTTTAATTAATTTGTATGTTTTTGAAATCTTCTTCCCTTTTCTACATTCATTGATAATATCGTGGAAAAAATTCCACATGAAATTCATGATACCAATTTTCATCTCGAGGGGAATGAAAATTTTACGTGAACAAAAATTTCATTTCTTTTTCGCGATAGGTTTGAATAACTTTTAAATTTTAAAATTAACAATAATCGAGAAACAACGCGTATTTTCGGAAAAACCTAATTTAAAATATTTAGTTTTAATGGAAATTGATTATAAAATTATTTATATATATACATATATATAAAAATAAGTTGCATTATTTACTTATTTATTTATTTCAAGTAATATAAAAAGCCTCTTATGGCCAATAAAATATATATTCTAACAGCAATTATTCAATATGTAATAAAAAATTAAAAATACTTAAATATTAATCCAGTATGAGTAATATATGTATGTAATGTATATATAATATTAAATTTATATTTTCCCCATTTTGTGTAACCAATTTTATTTTTCCTACGAAAGATGAAGTTAAAAATTCAATGGCACGATAGATGGTAGTCTGCACGTTGACTACAAAACCAAAAACAGACCTGGGTTCAACTCCAGTTTCAGACTAAAATTATAAAAAAAAACATCTCGCATTTTTCTGATGTGCATTAGTGTGTCTTTGTGTGTCAGTTGTTATCGGAAGGTTTCAGTGTCGAAGGCATAGTAACTGGTCACTGAACAATACCGGGTTCAGCTGATAGCAATCCACAATCACATCACAACGCCATCCTTCGTCGGTATTGTGTAGCACCGGCGAAGTAAAATAATAATAAAAATGACTACTAAACCGAAGCTTCAGTACGGCTACAGAGAACGTGCGAAAGCAGAGCTGTAAAATAATTAATAGAGCTTTACCTCCTGTCGTTTCTCCTACTAACACTTTCCTATAGTTCCAGCATGTGTAGGAGTCATCCCCTGAGTGCTGTTCCCAGATAAAAAAAAAATAAAAAATGCCTATGTCTCAGAAATAAGTTAATAATGCATTAGAGGTGATGTTGGGTTTGTATTCATCGTCAGCAGAATGCCTTCTATCACTTCACCACCTGTCTCTTTTCTACAGTACGTGTTACACACGTAGAGCATATACACTGAGCACTGGTTCAAGAAAAAAAATTCAAGAAAATATAACTGAGTGAATTCTATCAAACTTATGTAAGAAATAAAACAAATCAAATCGTGGTTAACAAACATAAATATTATTTAATTTTTTTATTTTTATAAATATTGCAATTTCTACACCCATAGATGGACATCGTTAGCAATCAGCTTCATCAAAAGTACATACATAAATATGTATTTTGTAGGGTTGAAAATAAAATTATTCAACTGTGGTGAAGGGCATATAAATAAATTTATGTGCAAATAATAATGGAATTCTTTTTTGTTTTTAACAATTGTGTGAAAATATTTAAATTATGTTTCCAAATGCTATATATTATGAAACCACCAGCTAGCTTTATAATTTAATATTATTGAATTTATGAAGTTCAGTTAAAAAGAATTGTATAAAACTGCAAGTGGGCGTTATTTAAATACACGTTGCCTAATATTTCGCATAGATCATGATCGTGCATTCAATCAGTTGGTAGAAGAATTTTGATTATGACGACTTTAAAATAAAGTGTAATTACAGATTTGTCTTCTGGGACCAGAGTTCAGAATTTTCCAACAACAGTATTGACAGGGAAGACCTCTGCAGAAAGTTCATTTCACATACAAACAACAAATTCGCGCCAAAGGACGCCTTTTTCTTAGACTAAGAGCTGATTAGATTTTTAACTTGATCGGCATAGTAGTTTAAGATTTATTTGAAAAAAAAAAAACTATTTTTCGAAATCTACTGCACCGAATAGGTCCATTATCTCACGACATCTAAGATAGCTTAATAATTCGTATAGATTATGGTGATTCATTACATCATTTGCTAGAAGAATTGTAACTGGCTGCTGTCATCCACAAAAAATCGTTCATAAAAAATAAAAATAGACTAGGAGAAAGTGGGCAACTTGCAGGACGCCTGAATTTTATTTTCAACTCGAATTACCAACCAAACGATTTTAACAAGGCGAGAGGTTTTTGAGAATGTATTACTTAATTCTTATTCTGTGCTATTTTATGGCATTCTATTATGACTAAAAGAATCAGTTCAATTATAACTTCCGTTTTTATAATTTTATAAAATGTATTTAGTGAGTACTTAAATTTGGCGTTCACAAATGTAAGTCAATCTATGTCTGGCATGGATTTCATTAGAAACACATCTGTACATGGCGGATCTGCTTATAGAAGTCATTATTATCAATTTTAAAAACAACAATTTTTTCCCCAAATTTTCGACATTGCCATGTTTCGAGTCATCTTACAGATTTTGATAGAATTTGGCGCATTCGATTGAATTAAAGTCTATAAAAATCAGTAAATGCCAAAAATCCATTTGACGAGAGATTTTGTATTTATTGGAAAAACAAAATGATTTTTTTTTCAATTATCAATATGTATGTAAATCACCCGATTTGGGTCAATTTAACAGCAATCTACGGTTCTTTTGGAACTTGATCGGCTGTTTAAGTTTAAAATTTATTTGAAAAAACTATTACATTTTCGAAAATTTTCGAAAATATCCAGAATCGACTCCCAGGACCTCAAAATTTCGAAATATCATTAAATCTTGATTTTGAAAAATTCAGGCAATCTGTAATCTCCTAAAGCTGATAGTTATAACACCGCAATTATCGGCAGTATAAACATTGAGGAATCAGAAGCTCTTGATATTCTTGGCATGAAAATTCAGTGTGATGTTGGATAGATTGAGCACATTTTTCATATCTCAAAAGAAGTATTCAAGAGCCTCGGCTTTTTAAGACGGTGTAAGACATACTTCACCCCATCTGACATCCTTACTATTTATACCGCCTACATCCGACCGAAAATGTAATGGGCCGGTGCTTCAAAGACTATTTTGAAGTTACTCGACCGCATACAGGAAGGTGTGACGAAACTGATTGGAGATAGTAGAGTAGCCAACTCTATTAACTCTCTCGAGCATCTTCGCAACGTGGGGTGCGTTTCATTGTACTATCGTTACTATAATTGAGTGTGTTCTAATAAAATCAAGGAACTTGTTCCCGATACCAGGTCATACAAGCGCATACGCGTTCGTCATTAGGAGTGCATCCATTTGAAGTCGACTTGGGAGCATTAGAGAAAATTCGTTTTTTGGTCGAACAGCACGTATGTGGAATGGGCTACCCGCGGAGTTCTTTCCTTTCACTTTTGACGTGGGAAAATTCAAATCGAATGTATATTAACAATTATTATATTATATTGTGAATAATTTGTGACGGGACTATTAATTTTACTTTGATTTCAAAATATAACAATGATAATACAATAAGACTCAATAACATTTCGATAATATTTTATTAATCCAATCTCCTAATTTAAAGTTGTATATACTATAATCTGAATAAAAATATATAAACGAAAAAGTTATTATATTTTTAATTTAATATATTTTTATTTATATTGTAAAGCGCGCTGTGCTTTCAATGCAAAAGTTTCTAGTAGGCATAAAAAACTTTCCACTTCCAAAAATTTATTAATACTATAATTTCTTTATTATATAAAATTGACTCTTATTAATTCTTCTTACTAAATATAAGACATCCTTTATAGTAAATTATTCACAAATAAAGTTTAATAAAAAAAATGTTCTTGTAAAAAAATTTTCCAGAAGCAGTACTCAAAACGCACTCAAAACAAAACGAAATATTAAAACCTTAACTTAGCTTTAAAATAAATTCCAACCAATGTTAAATTTCGTCAAGTTAATAATACTTTACTAAAGGCATGTTCAGATAACAGTGATTTCTGTATACTCGTACATCTTTTAAGAATTTTGCTGAACAATTTTTAAACATTTGTGTTTCATATGCCAATATTGGAATAAAAAACCTTTCGCTGTCAATTTTGGTTTTTGTCGCTTACGTTCTTGACGCGATTATGGATTGAAATATTTGAATTTTTCTGGTATCTATAGCGACGGTATCATCTCAAACAATTTTGATTTTATTGCTATTTTTCTTCTGTTTGTTTTTCTGCACCGGTATTCAAATTAAGGCAACATTTCAATACGCTTTAATTATACAACACGGAAATTTAATTCAATTGAGAAGTGGTTTTTATTTGTTACTCTGCAGCAAAATTTTTTTAACATTTTATTTAATTTTACGTTTTTTACTTTCAATAAAAGGTTCATAACAAACAAGGCAAAATCGTGTAGAATTCTAAGGCTATTGTAGTAAATGTACATATGTATGTAAGTATGTATCCGGCTGTATTTATTGCACATGTATACAAAAAATAACTAAAAGATACCTACGACATCAGTCATAACGATAGATAGGCAGAATAACTAACTCAGTGAGTGAGTGGGGAAGTCAATGGGGAATATACTACATACATACATACATACATATGTATAAAGAAATATCGAATTAAATAAAGGGTGGTTAAATTTCAAGGGCCGATGTTGATTTTGAATAAAACACAAACTATTTAGGAAATTATTGTAATTTTATTTTATTATGATATATTGGTATTACTCAATTATGTATGGAACAAAATATCGGCCAAATGGGCGCCGCGACCACGGCAACAGTGGATGATCAATTTTCGAAGAAAATCATCTTCAGTGATGAGGCACATTTTCACCTCAGTGGATTCGTCAATAAACAGAATTGCCGCATTTGGGCGAATGAGAATCCAAGAGTGATTGTCGAAAAACCAATGCACCCACAAAGAGTGACTGTTTGGTGCGGTTTATGGGCTGGCGGCATCATCGGGCCGTATTTTTTCCAAAATGAATGGTGTTCGCTATCGTGAGATGATAACGAACTTTTTATGGCCCGAATTGGAAGATATGGATGTGGACGATATGTGGTTTCAGCAGGACGGTGCCACTTGCCACACAGCTAACGAAACAATGGCTCTTTTGCGCAACAAATTCAATGGCCGTGTTATCTCACGTAATGGCGATGTCAATTGGCCGCCAAGATCATGTGATTTGACACCGTTGGACTTTTTTCTTTGGGGTTATTTGAAAGAAAAGGTGTACGTCGATAAGCCAGCAACAATTCAAGAGCTAAAGGATGAGATAATTCGGCACATTAACGGCATAGAACCTCCATTATGCCTCAGGGTCATCGAAAATTTGGACCATCGGATGGAGGTGTGCCGCCGTGGTCGCGGCGCCTATTTGGCCGATATTTTGTTCCATACATAATTGAGTAATACCAATATATCATAATAAAATAAAATTACAATAATTTCCTAAATAGTTTGTGTTTTATTCAAAATCAACATCGGCCCTTGAAATTTAACCACCCTTTACAATAAAAGCACAATACTGGGTATGTTTCTTTACTTTTTGGGTAAACTTCGGTTAAATTGAGAGTAAAATAAGAGACAGGAAGGCAAAAAAAAACACAAAATTTACCTCAAAATGGAAACGCAAATATATGCAGCGCACTCGCGATAACGTGAACCCGCTTATGTGAAAAATTTTTTTTTAATTAATTATTTTAAAAGATGGACATACTTAATAATAAAGCTCTGTAACTTTAGCTATAAAAACCAATGCGCTAAGTTATAAGAAAGTTAAAATATTAATATACATTCTGCCTTTCTTAGTTCCGGGAAACACCTTTTTTCAGTAGTATTTTTTATTTAGTATTTTAAATACAAATTTTCGAAACGGAAAAGCAGCTTTAAAGAATTTTTTTAATCCTTATTTCTTTGAATAATTATTTCTCTGTTCTCTTTAACTTTAAAGGTATGTTTATATTTTCTCATTTTTTCTTGATATTTCGTTAACCATCGGTTACCATCTTCAGGAAAGTTATATTTTATTTATAATCAATTTGTTCAATACATAATTAATTTTTGTCAAGTTACATGCATATTAACACGTTCCCCAAAAAATTAGCCGTATTTTTAGACCGACCGTTGAGCATTGTTCGGCAACAGACGAAACCAAGATATATATCATATATATCTTCGTTGAATTGCTAGTGGTTGGCATAGTCGTTACGTGACATTTGTAAAGGTTCAATTAGCCGACTGTACTGTGTGGAAATGTAGTTGCATCAAAATACTCATATCATGTTAGCTGTATGAAAATTGAAAATAGAAAATTGTAAGCTGATTTCAAATATATATACTTCTGGTATAGTATTCTAATCATTTTATAGCCAAATGACCAAAAACTTCCTCCGAGATACAATAATAGTATTGAATACCATGAATACATATAATATGGAACACGTGTCATTCGGGTATTTATTCATTTCCTTATTAAAAAGTTGATTCAGGAGACGCATGAACATTAGTTTTTCCCAATTAATTGAATAAGAGTATACAATTATTCGATTAGTCGGTTAATATATAAATTTGCATATAAAAAAGCCTTTAACACACTTGTTGGGAAAATAAACTGTTCCTACAATGACGTATTGCAGTATGTTCAATGTTTTTCGCCAAAAAACAATAGCAAATATTAACGGAAATGTATACAGTTCACTCGCGATAACGTAAACACCGCATTATTTAAACGTAAAATTCTGGGTTCGTTAGTTGCGGTAGATCCATTTGTATTAATATGTATATAAGTATATTTTATTCATAATTGACTATCCTAAAAGATGAACAAACTTAGAAATAAAGCAATGTAAATTGCACAATGAAAACCAATGTGCTGAGTTACAAGAAAATTAAAATGTTTATAGTTTGGTTTTTCTTCAGAAATTTGCATTCAGAAAATTAAAATTGGATAGGCACCGCAACATATTATTGAGAAAATAATGTACTATAGAGAAGCGCAACCATACCACCCAAAGTATATTTACCAAGTAGCCGCAACTCTATAAAAAAAAACTACAATAACAAAAACAATAGGCATTTTGTTTGTGTAAATATCATTGACGATGTCAATAACAGATGACTACAATAGCAAAAAAAATTAAAATTTTATTTACGTATACGTATAAATGTACGCCATATTGACTTCTGCACGTACTGGTGTACTTACAAAAGTAAACAAGTGGTTTAAAATAACAATGGCGCTTATAAAATGTAAACAAATTTTGACATCGCCGATGTACGTAAATGAACGAGCAAAAAAAGTCACCTGATGAGTTGATTTTACTTGGTAAATATACTTTGATACCACCTGAGGAATAATGTGGACTTTAGACTTCAGCGGACAAGGACCACCGCAATGCAACGCTCGATGTTTTAGAAGTGACTATAGCTATATAATACATTGCCAAATAATGTAAAGAATGAAAGTAACATAATTGTATTTAGAAGAAGTGCTATGTATTTTCTTAAATAAATTTAATTTCATAAATATGTATGCTTGTTAAAAATACAATAGAATTTTGTTCTTCTATTTTTAGTATTCGAAAAGGTGAATAAATATTGCATACACTTGAACACTGCCGGTTTTTTATCGCGAGTGCTCTGTAATTTTGTTACTTTGTGATTGTTTATTCAGGTGCGACGGTAGGATAGTGAGTAGTGTGGTAGTTTATCAGTTAGGGGTTCTAAGTTTGTTTCCTAGAAGAGACTCTGGTCTGTATCATTACAACACGTGAAAGTTTATTCACAGCAGGTATCACAATGGGACCATAATAAATTGGACCCAAGTGGGCTCGGCCTTTCTGTCCCTTTACATCCGGCAACCTGCCGAACTAACCTATTGTTTATTTATAAAACAGCTAATTATTTGCCAAAATACCCCGAAGAAAAGGTAGGATACCGCAGGTGCCTAATTTAGAGTAAAGAAACATACCTATTAAGTTCTGAGGTATGGTAGAATTTGGTAATAATTTTTATATTAATGATCATAATCAATGATCGAAGTGTCTGCACGTTGACTACAAAACGAAAAAATTTTCCTGGGTTCAACCCCAGTTTCAGACACAGAAAAAAAACATCTAGCATTTTGTGTGGCTTTGTGTAAGTTGTTGTCGGAAGGTTTCAGTGGCGAAGGCATAGTCACTGGTCACTGAACAGTAACGGTTTCAGCTGTATCCAATCCACAGGCACATCAGAACGCCCTCCTTCGCCGGTATTGTGTAGCACCGGTGAAGTAAAATAATTACTAAAATGGCTACTAAAAACGAAGCTTCAAAATTTAATACGTCTCCTTGACATCAGAGACACTACACACTGCTATAAAAAGAAATAACGTGCAAAAAGCAGTGTTGTAAGATAGTGAAACTTCACCTCTTATCATTTCTCCTACAATCCCTTTCCTCTAGTTCCAGCATGTGCACCGCATGTGTAGGGGTCATCTCCTGAGTGCTGGTCCAAGATAAAAAAAAATATTTTTTTAGAGTTTTCAAAAGTACATGTACATATGTACATATGAATTACTTTGTTATATTTGAAGAGAAGTGTACATATGTATGTATGTATGAATGTGTGTACTTTTACATGCTTAATTTTTAGTCTAACAATTTTAAATTGTTAGCAAAGCCACAACAGAAAAAGGCAAATTAGCGCATCAATACCACAACAGACAGTGTAATGGCGATAGATGCAACAAGAGAACCTACTACATAAAATGTTTGAAATATTGAAGAGAAATATTTATAAAAGAAATAACTAATAAGTGATGCCTTTTCACAAAAGATCATAAGTCGAGATAACACAGTTTCGTAGTATTTTCATCGTAAACGAGTCTTTACAGGACGCTTTATTTACACTAATTTTAAATTTTTGTAAGTTTAATTTTAACAGAGATTTTACTTGACAGTACAATTACAGAACAGTTAGCTTAGTTAACTAAATTTATAAAAATTTTTACAAGCAAAAAATAATAAATTCGAAACAAAACTTACTAATTAAATAGTTTTTTCGACCTCCTGAACAATTTTAAAATTTCACTTATGATGTTTTGTCCACAGATATAAATAGAACAAACAGATGTAGAGGATTGAATTGGGACAGCATAGGTATATAAAGTGGTATCTATTACTTATGTTTAGTTATTTTGATGCACATACCTACATAAGTAAATACATACGTAATTTGATTTTTGCTTGTATAGTAAAAATGTTGTTTTAGTTGTTACTGCTATTGAAAAATGTAATTGCTGCTTTTTTATCTTTACTTGTCTTCAAAGTCAGATATAACAACTGGTTTTTATTTTGTTCCAAAGAAAAAAGATACTGCAATAAGTTCTCATCACTATATGTTTTTCTATCTCTATATCAGTCTGTCTGTTTTCAACGATGTTTTGTTAGCACTTAATATTACTGGCAATTAAACTGGTTTGACTCTATACTTTTGCAATTTATGTATCAATTTTCCTAATGAAATTATTTATTTAGTTTTTAGTTTTATACAGATTTTCGTAAATACATATGAAAGAAATACAAACATTTATAAATGAAATTGTGTAATTGCTGTAAAGAATAATCTGTATCAAAGCTTTTAATGATGTTTATAATTTATATTGTAAAATATGTACTACTAAATAAATAAAAAAAATATACATAGTTATATGTAGTATAAAAAATGTGCATACCTAAATATAAGATTTTCAAATATGCAATGCTGGAAGTTATTCTTGTTGTTATGGATTTAAGGATAAGTTGGAAGAGAAACTCATGAACTTATCCACTTTGTGTACATTAATGCACAGTGATATAAACCACTGAATATTTTTAAAACAAAGAACGCTTTTCTAAAGAATAATTTCATATATATGTAGATACATACAGCTTTTAACTTTTTATTTTGTTGTTTGGTAAGAAAATACACACTCGTTCTTAATTGCTCTTAATTAAACCACTTGTGGTCTTGGCTCTAAGAATTTTTGTATTTAACTTTTGTACATTTTAATTTTTTTCACACTTTAAAGTCTTTTAAAAACTTTCTTGATGCATTTTATATTTTTTATTGAGTATGCCCTAATTACTATCAATATATGTATATATATATTACATTTTATGTTGATGTATTTTCCGATTTTTTACATTTTTCATTCTTTCTTCTGCACACACAATACTTTTCTTTGTTTCAAACTTTACAAGTTATTTGTTTACATTTTTAACAAAAGGCCTTCATTTCAATATTATTGCATTTGATGCTATATATTGATGGTTTATACTTGTAAGAATAACTAATTAATTTAAAAAATTAACATTTTATGTTAAATTTACGCGAACTATGCACTACCAACGAAGTAAACACGAACAGGAGCAAACGTCAACTGTTTCCATTACGTGTTCAGAGTTGTTAAATTCGTAAATTAGAAGAGCTGCCAGGCGTGCATTAACATTGTTAATAAAACTATCTCTAGCACCAGATCACGGTCTTATCGGCAATCATAATTTTGCATATCGGAAAAATAAATAATTTTAAAACGGTATATTGAAATAAAAAGATTTTTATTTTTGCCATAAAATTCAGAAGTATAACTTGTGTACGAATTTTTATTAAAATCTTTCGTCTTAAACTGTTTAATTCAATTCCACAGGAAAGAAAATTATATTTCATTTCATTTATTAATTCCCTTCAAAAAGACATAGCATAATAGGCCATAATCGGTCCCACTATTCTACTCATGAATATTCTACACACAATTATATATTAAATTTTAAGAAATATTTTTGTGTATTTAGATATTTTATAGAATTTGACGTAAAGGGAACCGTAATATGCACCTTGCACCAATTATATTGCCAAACATGGTACAATATTATACTAGATAGTTGCAGACCGCCAACTGATCCTTGTTTTGTGATATAGACTAGCAATACTTATTTCTTATTTTACTAATCCCAACGTATATCAATTACAAGGTTAGTTAAAGGAACCAGGTGATTTTTTCTCCTTTTGTTTATATTTTAAGCGCGCCATTGTTATTTTTACATATTTGTTCACCTTTGAAACAGCAGTGTAAAAACAAATAATACATACTAAATGTTGTTGTAAATTTCTTGTAGCTTGCAGAGTGCCTAGAAATTTTGTACAATGCTGCCAACTTTGAAAAACAAAAACCCAAGCGAATTTATCTGGACTAAACGAACGACTAGTGCGGGCGAAATTGAGAAGAAAAAAAAGACGAATAGAAAAAATTTTATTGAACGTTCATAAAAGTAGAAGAGTGTTTGCGTAGTGGAGAAAAATCACGACGAAAAAAAAAGTTTTATTGTGTGTATTTAACAGTAGCGATACGCAAATAAATTACAAACAAGTTTTTCTTTATAACAAGTAAAAAAAAAGTATATTTTATATTGCTTAAACGAAAAGTTTACTAGACGCAAAAAAATGAATGAAGAATACGATGCAATTGTTTTGGGCACCGGCCTTAAGGAGTGTATCCTAAGTGGTATGCTTTCTGTATCCGGCAAGAAAGTGCTTCATATCGACCGAAATAAGTACTACGGCGGTGAATCTGCATCCATTACTCCATTGGAGGAGTTATTTCAGCGATTTAATATTGAAGTGCCTGCTGATCAATATGGGCGCGGCCGAGACTGGAATGTGGACTTAATTCCCAAGTTCCTGATGGCCAATGGCAGTCTAGTTAAATTGTTAATACATACGGGCGTCACCCGTTATCTTGAGTTTAAGTCAATCGAGGGTAGTTATGTATACAAAGGAGGAAAAATTGCCAAGGTACCCGTCGATCAAAAAGAAGCCTTAGCATCTGATCTCATGGGTAAGTGTTCCAAGTAAATTAAATATAATTTTTAATCAAAACAACCCCACATCGTTACCGTTGATTGCAATTTGCAAAAAAAATAATTGTCTTGGTTTATGATTTTTTTCCTTTTCTTTATAATTTTTATACTTCTCTTTTTTTGAATTTTCGTGACACGTATTTAATGGTTAGAGCTGGCTAAAAAGTATGAAGCGTTAAAAATTTAATGATTTATTAAAGATCTTATTCAGTTGTAAGCGAGATATTAGAGCCACATAGAAAAATTTGAAGTCTAATTCAAAAATTATTCCCGTAGAATAGTTCAACAAGATGCATTTGTGCATGTTTTGTTGTATTTTCTTGATTTTTATTCTTCTTTATTTTGCAAAAAGGTGGGGTGGGGAAAATCACTTCGGTACTTTTACATTTTGTTTCGTTCTTCGTCGTTAAACAGAGCGAAGTTAATTATATTTTTGTGTTTTCTTTTTGGTATATATTTATTGTTGAGAAAAGGAAAAATGAGCAACTATACAGTCTCTGAGAGAATTGCCTAGAGGCGGAAACTCATTTCATTTGAACACTGTTTACTTCACTTTAATGACTAATTAATAATAAAATTATGAAGTCCTATGGTATAGCGTGTTTTCATTAAAAACTCGTTTTCGTAGGTTTGGATTCATACAAATGTTTACGTATTTCTTACTGTCTTATATTATGTTGTTCTATAAAAAATAACTAATACTAAAAAAGTAATAATAAGTTTCATAAGTTAATGACTGTCTGCATCATTTCAGACTAATTTCGTACTATACCTACCATGTTTAAGGCTATAACGAAAGCCTTGAGGCATTGTTTTTACAAAAAGCTTACCTCCTGCCTCTTGGATTCAAAAAGGTAAATGTTGCCAATTCTGTAAAAATGTTAAATTTTGTCAAATATTTGGAACTTTTGATTCGATATTGAAAATTTGTATGTCTGTAGAGGTCGTATGTTATATTTTGTACAAGAAAGGCAAAGTGTATAAAAGATTATCTACATTGTACACATAGCACAGTGAACTCGCAGAAACGTTATCTAATTTTTACTGACGTTCTTGTTGACGTTGTTTTTGCTCGAGCATTTGTAATGCAGCCTTTTCTTTGCGGTTTCTTAATACTCTGTTCCTTATTGAACAAATCGTCGATTTGGCAACATTATACTTTATCGATTATCCAGTTACAGATGAACCTTTCCGTAAAAGCTAGAAAATATCTGATTATTCCTGAAGATTTTGGTTTTTTATTAGACATATTAAAAATATAAAAATATTTTTAGAGATCACTTGTTTATATTATTTTATACCTATATGTATAGTCAGCACAGAGAGATGCTTCCAGTAGAACTTCCGCATTAATACTAAAGCTACTTATCATGCAACAAAAGTTGTTTACAACAAACAAACTTCGAAATTCTTCTGCGGGGAATCCCAAAATTTTTAAGTAAGCTTACGAAATTGAATTTTAACGTTCGAAGAAAAGTTCACGTTTTAGAGCCTTCAGCCTTTGTTCACGTTTTAGAGTAGCCAATGTAAAAAAAAATTTTCATGGTTTTGGGTAGTTCATGTTTCTGGATGTTCACGTTTCTGCGAGTTCACTGTATTTTTATATTTTCGGATAGGACGGGACCGGGCTTAGCATGGCTCGATTGTTAATAGAGGTTATATAAAAAACATACATATGTATGTATATGTATATGTGATTTCTTAAGAAAAAATAAATTATATATTTGTTGCACGGTTGATAGTGGTATAAAAACGAAAATCGTATAATGGAGGTTATAACGCAGGTTCGACTGTATTTACATGGCTGTGTGTATGTACCTCCATACACAAACATACATATATCTGTTCCACTTTTCATTACTTTTGGCCAATTGTCATAACAGTACAATTGGCGGAACTTATATGATGGATTTAGTTATTTTGATTCATGCTTATTTTCATACATAGATATTCTAGGATCGTAGTCCATTTATTGGTAACTCTGCCGTTCATCAATTGACATCAAAAGTAATCAGTGTTGTGAAGAAGTTTGTGTGACGTATGTATGCTTCAATTTAAACATCGCCACTACACCGAAGATAAACCTAAAATGCTACTTTTAGCATTGTTGGCTATAAATTTAATTAAAATACAAGAACTCAATACAGATTCCAGAGCGCTTATTTTAATTTTCATTCACATATGTATGTATGTACATACATATATGCTTAATATTAACTCGTGCATATTTGCAAATATAACTCGAAATATGTACATACATAGATATGTATGTATGGATAGGTTCAGCCTTAAAATCTTTAGTTAATAATCATTTACTTTGAAGTCAATATTGTTATTGCCATTTATTTTATTACTCTTCATTCTTTTTATTGTTCACCTTCTGTTTGTTGGTTTATTTTATAATTTTTTGATATTTTACTTTTTTATTTCTTGTGAAGATAATCAGGCCATTGAACTACATACATATATTTACATACATATGCACATATATTTTTATTACAACTAATTGGTTTGTGCACTGTTTTTCCTGTTTTTTTTATTTAATTTTTTCTGTATAAACTTGATTAAATCCATTTTCACTACCTTAAGCTAACTTCTTGGAAATACTTTAAAATGTTTCATTATTTTGTTTCTTTTTGTTTTTTGAAGCATATTTAGTGCATACCTTTCACTTAAATGAAAACGTTTCATTAGTTATTTTCTTGCATATGTATGTATGTACATATACGCTTTAGGACATGTGGATGTATAGTTAAATATGTCTTTTGTTGTGTGACGTCATAACGGTGACTAATATAAAGAGTTAATATTATCCATCTAATGAAGGCATTATATTACACAAATTATTGCTATTTTAGATTGTAGTTTTTGAACATCTAGTGTGGTTTTATTTTGTTTTAAGGAGATAATTTGCGTTATTTTCAGGCATTGATAGCCAACATGAGGGTGGCGATGAATGAATTAGTTAACACGTTTACTACAAAACTCAAGGTCCTGTTTTTGACCCAGTATACGACTGTCGTAAAAATATTTTCGCATTTCAGTGGCGAAGGTATAATGACTGCCCACTAAACAGTACCGGCTTATGCTGGTTCTAATCGATTATGTTCACACTAGAACAATTATGATGCCATAACATGCCACCTTGTAGGCAAATTTGGTGAAGGAAATGGTTTTTGATTTGCATAATTTTTCAACCAGCTTCAACCCCGCATTAGCAGTATTAGGCTTACACATACGAAATGAATAAAAAAAATACTAAACACACAAAGCTATGTATACGTATACATTTTATGCCAGATGAATTAGTCTAGTGTGTTTTGGAAAGAACAAAAATTGTGCGGATTAAAAATTGTGCTAGTGTGAATTGGGTTATTCATAAGTAACGCAGAGCGGTGAGTGACAAAAATTTATATTTGAAACTTGTGATTCACACACATCAAGTTTACCTGATCAGTTTTTTTAAATTTTCTTTTGAACCTGCATTTACGTTCCTACACGAAAGCATTTTGTCGTCAAGTTTCGCTTGTTGTACAATACTACGGTTAAGAAAAGAAGCGAGAAAGCAACAAAAAAGAAGAGAAAGAAACAAACTTGACAAGTACCGTCACGTCCGTACGCCTTTTCATTCTCTCTTCCCCGTTCATCCAAATACTCAAGACTTGATGAGTCAACTTGATGTGTGTGAATCATGAGAAATAGTAGTGCAATAGCCACGCAATGAGCGACTAAGCGGCGCCGCTCTGGAATAAACCTTGCTCTAATTTTTTCGTTGATTTCTCTGCGGCAAAGAATAAACATGGCAAAAGTGAATACGGAGCTTATAATGTCATCTGTACATCTGTGACCGCTATTATGGCAAACAAATTACCAAATTTTGAAAATTAATATTGTAATATTTTTATTGGCCAAAAGGCCTCACATATCACAAAATTAAATCAATAAAAATATAACTTAGAAATTATGCAGTGAAGTTGGTCTGTTTATTTGTACTTATATACTATGTACATAAATAATTAAATTCGCCGTAATGCTTGATTCATAGGATGAACACAAAATCTCCTTTTTTTCTTAAACGCATTAAATTCTAATAAATATGAATACGATTTTCGCGTAATAACATTAAACAAACCTTTCTTGATAATTGCATTTTAACAACGAACCGTCACTTGCCGCTCATTGCAAGGCCTTGGCCTTTGTAGGTATTGTGTGTCATCATCAGTGAAGTAAAATAATTAATAAAATGGCTACCAAATACAGCTTAAAATTATGCGTCTCCTTGACACCAGGAGTGCTGCAACAAAAACAAATGATGAGTTGTAAGAATAATGAAGCTTTCCTTCACCTGTCATCTCTATCACTATCCCTTGCATTAATACCGGTATATGCATTGCATTGATAGGAGACGTCTCCACAGCACTTTTCCCACTAACAAAAAAACCTCATTTGAAGAGTGTGGCTCTTCAAAATATGTTTTTTGTAATTATGTACATATATAAATTTTTTAATTTAATAAAGACGTCCTTTTAGTTGATTTGCCTACTGTAATAATACCAAATTATATTTTATTGTAGGTATGTTTGAAAAACGGCGTTTCCGAAATTTCTTGATCTATGTGCAAGATTTTAAGGAGGACGATCCCAAAACTTGGAAAGATTTTGATCCAACCAAAGCAAATATGCAAGCTCTTTACGATAAATTTGGCCTTGACAAAAATACACAGGATTTCACAGGTCATGCCTTGGCTTTATTCCGTGATGATGAGTATTTAAATGAGCCAGCTGTTAAGACCATACAGCGTATTAAATTGTATTCGGATTCCTTAGCCCGATATGGTAAATCACCATACCTTTACCCCATGTATGGTTTGGGGGAATTGCCACAAGGTTTCGCTCGTTTGTCAGCCATTTATGGCGGCACCTATATGTTGGATAAGCCTATTGATGAAATCGTTCTGGGCGAAGGAGGCAAAGTTGTGGGTGTACGTTCTGGTGATGAAATTGCAAAATGTAAACAAGTCTATTGTGATCCTAGCTATGTGCCTGATAAGGTAAATTATATAAAATTACATTAGTTCTTATTTCCATATATCACTATTTATTGTTAATGCATTTAATTATTTTAGGTACGAAAGAAGGGTCAAGTTATACGATGCATTTGTTTATTAGATCATCCAATTAACAGTACTAAAGATGCTTTATCTACCCAAATTATCATTCCACAAAAGCAAGTTGGTCGCAAATCAGACATTTATGTATCTTTGGTGAGTTATGCCCATCAGGTTGCTGCTAAGGGATGGTTTGTAGCCATGGTTTCTACTACTGTTGAAACTGACCAACCTGAAAATGAAATTAAACCCGGTTTAGATTTATTAGGAACCATTGCACAAAAGTTTGTTTCCATTTCGGATTATTTTGAGCCAATTGATAATGGCGAGGATTCGCAAATATTCATTTCGGAATCTTATGATGCTACAACTCATTTCGAAACCACGTGTCTCGATGTGTTGGACATATTTAAACGTGGTACTGGTGAAGATTTCGATTTCTCTAAAATTAAACATGAATTGGGCGATGAAGACCAGTAAATTCCAAAATTTTTTTTAATAAGCAACAATAACATCATCACGAACATATTTTTATTAACGTGCAGTTAACAGGGGCAACAAAACTTTTCTAAAATTATAACAACAACAAAAACAAAAAATAATTGTAAACGACAAACTATTAAAAATTCGAAAATAAACGTGGTATAAGAAATTATACAGTATAATCATAAATTCATAAAAAAAACAAAATATGCTTTGAAACGATGCCACAGAAAAACATCAATAAAAAAAGTATATAAAATAAAAGCTTAAAAATATAAACAAAACTGAATTATATTTAAATAAATAATAGAAGGAAAAGGAAAGCAAAATTAAAAAATAAATGAATAAAATTTCATAAAACCATATAAAGATAATTGAACCTTAATCACTTTATCCCAACATACCCACTACAGAATGCAGTCCCCTTCACTCACTCTCTGCAAAAATTCCAAGTAAATAGATTGTTAAACAAAAGAACTCTAAGAAATATTTATACATTTAATAAAGTATAAAGAAATGTATTGAAATAAACTATAAAAAACATTCGTCTAAAATACAAGCGAAAACCATAAACATTTTATATAGTAATGAAAGAAAATTTGTATTTTGCGTTTTAAAATTAAATATTCAAATCAATATTTTATAGATGGAAAAAGTCGAAATTATAAATATTTTAAGTCGTATTCTACAGAAACATCTCAAGCTTGTTAAGAAAGGAATGTATTATTATTATTTTTCATACCACGAAAAGAAACTACAAAATCGATGTTTAAAGTAAATCAAAGATTTAGAAGTCACATTTTATAAACATATATATACATACATATAGAATAGTATTTGAACATTTAGTCGAAAAGTTTATAAACATTTTGTTTATTGCGATTATTTATATATACTGCTTGTATGGTAAAGCTAGTCTATATGTAAATTTCGTTGGTGCTAATGTCAACTCATCAATAGATCTTCAACTAAATTCCTAAAAAAGCTAAGAAATTTCAGGTTTATTTATATAAAAACTCTCAAAAAATTTTTGAGTTATACAAATACAAACAGAAAAAAAACTAAGTAGACTTAAAAATATTGTTTTAAAGCAACGAAATCTACATATAGACTAGCTAAACCATACAACAAGTATATATAAATAATCGTAATTAATCCTGACTCGCGTTGAATAAATAAAAAAGAATACGTTAATTTTGTTTATTTTCAATTTTCGTGATTTCAAACTTGTAGCAGTATTTGAAAAAATAAAATTTGAAAAATTTTTAAATAAAAACATAATTTATATAAAACCTGGCATTAAATACATAAATGTTAGCAAATTAAAGAAAAGTCCTATAAAACTGCGTTTTGAAAGCAAAAAAAACCGAAAATTTTAATATCCTAGTGTTGGTTTAATGAAGGTAGGATACTTTAGGTAAGTTGCTTCCTAAACCGATGGGAACGTGTGCATTTTCTTTCTTTACCACGAACGTGATTGATTCTGAATAAAAAATTACGATTCTATTCATAATACACGATCAATAAAACCGTAAGGCGTTTGTTTACTATTAAAGTTTATTGTACCTACATACTTAGCGATGATTAAGCAACGCCAACTAAAATTTTATAATTTGTCGTAACATCTAAATTAAAAAAATACATTAAATATCCAATAAAGTTCCTCTGGGCTTTTTCCCTGGCGGACCTTCATCTTGTTTTGAGCGAGCTGCTTCTCCCAATTTTCCGCATTTGCGTTGCAACTGCTTTTCAATAATTCGCGCATTGTTAGCATAACTATCTGCAATTTCGCGCTGTAGCAAAAAATATATTAAATATAAATAAATATAATGGAACAGAATTTAAACCTACTGCTTCAATTTCATCCTCTTCTTCATCAATTGTAGAAACCGTAACAGAACTAAATTTACCCATATTTTTGGTATGACGTGTAACCATAACTTTTTCAGATTCACCATGCATTAATTTTTTTGTCATTGTCGAAACAGAATTTAAATTCAGATGTATATCATTTTTGGTTTTAACCAATGCGTGATGTATAATAAAAGTTATATCTGATTTTGCATCATGGCGGTAGTATATAGGTAAATTACATGATTTACACTAAAACCAAGAAACAGAGTTATAGTTAACAAAGGAAATTTTAATTAGAAAGTTTACTTACGTTATAGCGATATTGCTTTTCTATTCCTTTGCCTTTCCGACGTATATAAATTGTGTCGCCTTCCTGGAAAGTCAATTTGTGTGCATGATGCTTGCCGTCTATAACTCGAGCACCATCTGTTCCTCTTAATGGCAATTTCTCCACTAAACAATCTGGACAAAGATATACAGACTTTCCATGTATTATTCCTAGACAAAAAAAAAATGCTTACCTAAAATTAAAGCTAATTTTCCACATAAACAATAGTAAATATTTAAAGGAGTCTCATCATTATATTCCTCTTGATCTTTTGAATCGGAACAAACTATACTACGCGATACTACTTTTGGCATTTTCTTTTCATCTATGGATATTACCACGGCACATTAAACGTTTAAAATGTTTTTACGCATATAACACAGCTTTATTTATTTTTACGCATTCACTGATGTGTAATATCTTTTAAACATATGTTTTAGATCAGAAAAAGTACACTGTTAGAAAAAGATACGGATAAGTCGCTTCTTTCATCACTGCATTTACACCTGTCATGACATTTAAGAATAAAACGCTGATATGTCCATATAATAGGTGTCCAGATAATATTTATCACAATTCATTTCGAGAAAATATTCAAGGAGGCGATTAATCTACAAGTTGCTGCAATACGTATTTACCGCGCTTATAATGTTTATTCTTCTTACACAAAGATATGAATTATAGTCGGTATACGCAAAATCACTGTCAATTTTATTTTCATAAAAATATTCAAGACAGTATTCAGACAATTGAAAAATTGGGAATTTTTTAGTGAAAAACTAAGTATATATTGTTATTGTCGTGCAGAAGTTTCCAGTCCGAGACGTAAAATGAAGCGTTATTTTCCGATAACAGTTCGAATGGATACTGAAACCTCAGTGTTAAAAAGTGAAAGCAGTTTCAAAAATATTTTCGACTGTAGATATCATGATATTAGAGCAATTTTTTATTTTATAAATTTATTTTTATTTTAACAGGATATTTAAAAATTTAACCGAATTTTTAAGACAGGTTTTTATATTCTCTTTTACATACAATTAGTGACCTTCTTTTATTTTAAATTTAATATAGTAATAAATTTACTATCGAGCTTTAAGGCATATTTTAATTTTTTTTTAAATTTAAACACTATTTAATAAAATATTTTGCAAGTTCATTTAATTGTTGTTAAGTACGTTTTCGAAAATACTCAAGTACTTACTTAAAAGTGCGGTCCAACTAATTTGAAATTGTTGGGAGCTGTTTTTCCTGAGCTTGTTTCAAAACATCACCAAAAGCGGGTAAAGGCTTAAAGTTTAAAACCTCTTTGAAAACTAATTCCTTCCACTTATCAACCGGCAAATCCATGTCCTCAAAACTCTGGTCGTACAAGGGTGACGTTTGCTCGTCTGTGGGGTCGTGATACTTTTCCATATAAGGATGAGCTAGAGCTTGTTCCGCTGTAATACGTTGTTCAGCATCGAGTTCCAACATTTTTTGTAGCAAATCGATTGCTTGAGGATTCGCCCCACGAAAGACATCACGGAAATTGCGCCTTTGCATAACAGGCAATGACCGAATATAGTTTCGAGCACTATCAGACGATATTTTTTGCATAAAATCTTCTGGAGGGGTACCCAAAATTTCCATTATCAAATTAAGCTGATGTATATGATCTGTACCAGGAAATAGCGTACGACCAGTTAATAATTCAGCCATTATACAACCAACTGACCATATATCTACAGTTTGGTTGTAGTGCATCCAATTCAACATTATTTCCGGTGCTCTGTACCAACGTGTGGCCACATATCCGGTCATCTCACTTTCCGCTGGTCGTGCTAAACCAAAATCCAAAATTCTTAGTTCACAATCTTCATTTACTGCAATATTTGAGGGCTTTAAGTCTCGATGTATTATTCCTGCGCTATGTATATACTTCAGTCCTCTTAATATCTGATATACCAAAAATTGAACATGATCATCCGACAGCTTCTGTGTCTTAATTATGTTATTTAGATCAGCATCCATTAGATGCGTGACCATGTAAACTTGTTCAAAATTTTCCAATGATTCTACAGGGCAACCAGGGTGAAACACATCTAAGAGACCGATGACATTTTCGTGATCCATATGTTTCAATAATCTTAATTCTCTATAAGTTCTCTTCGCATGAACAGCAGATTGGAAGGGACGTGCCAATTTTTTAATGGCCACTTTCATATTTGTACCACGCACTAAAGCTAAAAGAATATGAATTGTATGAATTTTTATTAATAACCTGTATAAAGATAAGTTTAGTATTTCCAGTTTTAGTTATTTACCTTTACATACTTGACCGTAAGCTCCGCTACCCACGGACTGTAACTGTTGGTATGTATCTGGTATTACCCACTCTGTACGATTTATATCAAGTTTGTAATACTTAGCCATGACTTGATATTTTTGAATTGCAATTACTTCTTAAATAAATTAAAATAATTCACAAAAGAACTTAATCATTCTTTGCAAAATGAAAAAATTCATGCAATCAAGATAAAAAAAACACAGACATAACATAAAAAATAGGTATGAAAATAAAATGTCAAATAAGAAAACGTTCCAAACAAATGATGCCAGACTATTTAATGGTGTTTGTCATAGGCCAGAAAATACAGAAATTATTAACAATTATTTTCTTAGAATAAAGTTTCAATGCACATTTAAATTTACTAATATTTTAGAATAAAATCCTTACAGTCACTGAATAAAGTTTACTGTAATGTTTTATAATGTAACTATTTATTTGAGTTCAACAAGAATAGCAAAACAGCAGCTCAAGAACTAACGTACAAAAAAATGTACTTTACTATTTTTTTGTACATAAATTAAGCCAATTCGGATTAAATGTTCCGTCCCTAGTAATTCTTTAATATTATAGATAACTTTCGTAGTCAAGGCGTATTTATCTTTGTTGTATCCCATTAAACAATACAATGTTAACAACAATTATGTTTGTAAAAAATATTTCGTGGCATTAAAATAAAAAATAAAGTTGTGTTTTTATGTTATTTTAAAGGAGAAAGTAGTGTTAAAATGAATAAATTCGATACATTTCTGCTGTTTGTTTACAAACAATTAATGGTAATGAAGTTTCACTGGAAATCTTTGATTGCGATAGTGACAACTTTATTTGGGCTACAATTTTTAATGTTGTATTGTATGTACCATCCCATAGAGGAATTAGCACATTACTATGATCCCGAAAAGCCAAATATTTTGGTAAATATAAATTCAATAAAGTAAATGTAATATTAAAAACAAATTGTGTTAATTTAGGACAATGGCTGCTTGTTTAATGTGGAAGTAGGTCATAAGCAAACGTTTTATGCTCCTGACAAACCTGACGTTATAACATTTATGGAACAAATATGTGGCAGCGATTTAAATATAAAAACATTTACTCATCGTGAAATAATGATGAAAACTATTGAGGAGTGCAAGGAGCAATGTGAGGGCATTTATTTTGAATTCCCAAAAACTGGAGAAAACATTCTTAAATATACTATATATACCAATCGTATGAAACTACGTACAGACCAAAGATATGTTACAGACAGTTTGGATACATCTTTTAGTCGTAAGTATATTTATGTCTTTGTCTTATTAATATTGTTCTGAATTATTGACGTGATATTCTTATATGGAGTATCTGACTGTATATGGCAGAAATATGAACTATAGAACATGTGTACTTATATGTATTTAGATATAGACGTTAATTTTATGTTCCCCTCGGCTCTGTGGGAAAATTAAGTTACTAGTTAAATGCAATATAATTTAACAAACTACATACATATATATTTATTTTGTAAAATTGTGTTTTTTAGAGTTAAATTTAAATAATATAATGCAGTTTGTATATACACATATATATAATAGCTGACCTGGGCACTCGATGCTGTGGCTGTTATAATAGTTTTAAAAAATTGCTAAAATTTGAGTTTTAAAGAAATAGAAAGCTTTACCATCCTCACCTCTTCCTTCCGCTACATGTGCAATATTGGAAATAGGATAAGAATCAAAGGTGTTATGATTTTATTTGTTTATGGGCTTAGACTAAGAGCACATGTTTCATTGCATACGAGAATGTTTTCAAAATTTACATTTGAGGATTATCTTACATTTCGACTGTTAATTTATATTTATAAAATTATAAAACTTCAGAATCCGATACATATCGGTAGGATGACGAACAATGTAGAAATTATATAAACTATAAAATAAATTCCATCTATTTCTATCCGCCTATTTTATTCCATATTCTTCGAATTAAAATATCTAGGTAAGCTCTCTTGTCCATTGTGGACTCAATAAATTGCAGATTATCCAAACCATTAGCCTCCCTACGCACCCAAACCATAACACCACCACCACCTTGTTTAACTGTGCCAGATAAGTTAGTTTTATTTAGCTCTGTGTCTGGCTTTCTCCACAGCTCCTGACGTCCTTTTATTCCGAAACTGCATTACTTGGTTTCATCTGAAAATATGACCCTTTCCAAAAATTCTGGTGGTTTATTTACTTGCTCTTTTGAAAAAAATTCTATTTTGTCGGTTTTTTAAAGATATAAATAGTTTCTTACGTGCTACACAGGCACGTGAAGATGGCCAGAACGTGGCAGATACAAAAACTACGGTTTCTTTGTATGAGTTAATTACTCTCGGTATCTGCATGTGCTGTTATACTCGTACTTTTTCGCCAATTTCTCTAATAATTTTTCTCTCTGCTGTATTAATTTCTTTTCTTTTTTATCCAATAGAAGAAAATATAAATATTTTTGCAAATTGAGACAGTGAAGCTTCACCTCCTATCATTTCTCCTACTATCCCTTTCCTATAGTTGCAGCACAATGCATCGCATGTGTAGGGGCCATCTTCTGAGTGCTGCGGCCAAATCGCCGCATTCGAGATCGAATGAGCTTTCGTATCGAATAATATTTTGTGACGTATCGAATAGCCAAATCGAGGTATTCGAAAGCGTTCGAATCGAAATTTGTTTTAAAATGTAAAAAAATCATGTGCGTGTCATAGAATAAAAACATATGTTACAAGCTTTATATATAAAAATGACATGTTTGTATGTATGTATGTGTGTTTCTTGAAATTTCCAGTATCCCTGGTATGTGGAATGAACTATATAAAATTCAAAAATTCCAACTGGGAGTTGCTACGGCCATAAAAAGTAAATATTTATTTTTGTATATCTTGCGAAGGGGTGAAGTCTAAGTTTCTGAATATGGTCCACATGACTTTGTACTTAAAACAAATCATCAGTAAACAACTGGGAGGGATTGGACAAATAGGCGTGGTACCTCCTATACAAACGAAAAATTCAAAATTGACTTTTTGATTGATTATGATAGGCTAGGCTAATTTGTCTTAATGCAAATTTTTGATGTTAGTAAATTTTTTTTGTATTTATTTATGTATGTACTTACACGTTTAATACAAAATATGACTGAATAATAAAATAAAATTTTTCTTTCTTAAATAGCAAACAAAAAACTAGTTTACGACAGCTTTTAGTCTATCGAATGACATTTCGAGAGAATATACTCGTTCGACGGCACGTTATCGAATGCCACGATCTGAAATTTCGATACGTCTTATTCGATAACGAATATGACGATCTCAAAAAGTAAAATTTCGATCAAATTCATTCGATCACGAATGCGACGATTTGGGCCCTGGTCCAGATAAAAAAAAATAAAAAATAAAAAAAATTTTTACACAGGGTAAATATGCTAAAAAATGTCTCAAGATTTTCATTAAAAAAAATTTAAAAACCGGCTACTAGATTAAGAAATTTTCTGTTGTACGCAGACTTTTTCTTACAGTTTTTTAGTTCATAATTTGGTTTTATTGAAACCAATATTTTAATAATAAATAGTTTTATGCAACATTGATATTGTTGAAAAAAAAACTACAAAAATATATTCTAATAAATTATGTAATTATTCCTTCAATTATTCAACGTTAGTCAAAATTCATTACGATTATTTATCTATATTTATTATATGGTTTTAATTGTAACAAAGGCTTAGAAAAATTAAATAGATTTAATATCAAATAATAAAATGTTTGTTGTATAAGGAATATTTTTAAAGAAGCTATTTGGTTTTTTCGTTTATATATCGTAATTCAAAAATATTTTTTGAGAGTTCTTGTAAAGGGTGGTTAAATTTCAAGGGCCGATGTTGATTTTGAATAAAACACAAACTATTTAGGAAATTATTGTAATTTTATTTTATTATGATATATTGGTATTACTCAATTATGTATGGAACAAAATATCGGCCAAATGGGCGCCGCGACCACGGCAACAGTGGATGATCAATTTTCGAAGAAAATCATCTTCAGTGATGAGGCACATTTTCACCTCAGTGGATTCGTCAATAAACAGAATTGCCGCATTTGGGCGAATGAGAATCCAAGAGTGATTGTCGAAAAACCAATGCACCCACAAAGAGTGACTGTTTGGTGCGGTTTATGGGCTGGCGGCATCATCGGGCCGTATTTTTTCCAAAATGAGGCCGGTCAGGCAGTTACTGTGAATGGTGTTCGCTATCGTGAGATGATAACGAACTTTTTATGGCCCGAATTGGAAGATATGGATGTGGACGATATGTGGTTTCAGCAGGACGGTTCCACTTGCCACACAGCTAACGAAACAATGGCTCTTTTGCGCAACAAATTCAATGGCCGTGTTATCTCACGTAATGGCGATGTCAATTGGCATCCAAGATCATGTGATTTGACACCGTTGGACTTTTTTTATTGGGGTTATTTGAAAGAAAAGGTGTACGTCGATAAGCCAGCAACAATTCAAGAGCTAAAGGATGAGATAATTCGGCACATTAACGGCATAGAACCTCCATTATGCCTCAAGGTCATCGAAAATTTGGACCATCGGATGGAGGTGTGCCGCCGTGGTCGCGGCGCCCATTTGGCCGATATTTTGTTCCATACATAATTGAGTAATACCAATATATCATAATAAAATAAAATTACAATAATTTCCTAAATAGTTTGTGTTTTATTCAAAATCAACATCGGCCCTTGAAATTTAACCACCCTTTATAAACATGTGAAATTTCTAAGCTTTTTCGAGAATTTGCTGAAAGGTCTACTAAAGATTTTGATATTAGCACCAAATGAAATGCGCATATAGACCAGCTAAACCATATAACAATCACAGATGCATATTAAAAGTAGTTACCACAAGTACATATTTTGGCATTTTACAGAATCTCGGGACTTTAAGGCTTTTATTAGACTACAACATTCCATTGACATGAGCTATATAACAAGAGAAACCAATATACAACCAGATATAACAGTTGAACTTGGATCAATGCCATTTATGCGAGGTGGATACTTTCAAAACGAGTCTGGCGTACAATTTGCCTTAATGTTTCCAATATTTTTTATTGTCCTGTTGGAAAGTACATTTTTAGTACCTTTAGTTGAAGAGAAACAAGATGGTTTAAAGGTAAAATAAATTATTTTCAAATGCGAAATGTTCAAATAATTATTTGTGTTTTTTTTTTAGGAATTTCTTGTTATTGCATCACCTTTGTCATATCTGAATGGCGTATCTTTCTACGCCGTACGTTTAATTTTGTATTTAATTTACGCTGGAGCTGTTTTAACAGTGGGTGGACTTTATAATGCTTTGGGAATAATTCCGGCAGTGTATGCTTTCATATTAATATTTCTGTTTATGTTGGCCAGTATGGCCTACTTTTATTTAATCTCAGTATTCTTTAATTCGGGTGCGTTAATGTTTTTAAATTTTATTTATTTCAATTATGTGATTTTTTTCTGTTTCTCTATAGTGTTTTATGCCAAAAATTGTGGTTACCTGTTAATTGTGCCACCTTTAGTATTTGCTTTTATAGAGGGAACTGTACAAAAATTGTGTATTCGAATTTTTTGCCTGAATGCTTTTGTAGATGGTTGGAATAATTTTCAAATATTTGGCAATAAATGTAAGTATATATACAATAAAACAAAAATTTTTATATTAATCGTTTTTTTTTTTGGTAATTTTAGATGCAAAATTTCAATTTTCGAATATTTTCGAAAATTTAACTGATTGTTCTTTGAACATTTTTGAAATATATTGTATACTCTTTATGCAATGTATAGTATATTCAATACTTTATTTATATCTCAGTAATATACTTCCTGGACCAGGGGGCATTAAGAAGCCATATTTGTTTTTCATACAGGTACTGAAGTGTAATTTTATTACTATGAACGTCATTTATATATGTATTTATGTGCTTGTTATTTCTCTTGAAAAGCCTGAATATTGGAAAAAACAGGAAACTAATGAATGTGAATTATATAACGGAGAATCTGCCGATGCCATTATAATACATGATTTGGAAAAACGATTTAAAACTTCACAGCGTCATATTTTAATAGCAGATCGTTTAAATATGGTTATTAAAAATAGACATATAACCGTTTTACTGGGCCACAATGGAGCTGGTAAAACGACTACAATTAATATGATTATGGGTAAAGTTTTCCTCCTTTTGAATATAATATTTTAATATTTTATGGCTCGCATGTTTTTCTTTATTTTAGGCATGATACCTAAGGACAATGGTAAAATAATAGTCTGCAGTGAACGTGATGCTTCTTGTTATAGACATTTAATAGGCTATTGTCCCCAACATAGTATATATATGCAATATATGACTTGCAAGCAGCATTTAATATTTTTTGGCATGGTAAATATCTACTTAAATTGTAAATTAATTTTTCATATGCCCACGGAAAGTAAGAATATTTCCCTAAATTAATGTTTTTGCCGGATATTTCGTGACATTCGTATTCCTATTCGCCAAATTCAAGCGAAAATTTGGGGAATTTAGTTTCAAAATATAAAATACATAAAATGAAACAAACATATTGATTTTTAATAATTTTTATTAAAAAAAAAAACACTTTTTTGTAGTAAAGTAAAAACCCTATCAAAATATATTTCACTGTTAAAATTATAGTGGTGAAAATAGTATTTTTTGAGGACTTTTTTCCCTCAAATATATTCGAATAAAAAGAAAAAATCGATTTTATGTTTTCACGGATTTATAGACCTAAAAATTGTGTCCGTGTGACCACAATCTGTAAATATCTGTTCAAGAGATATCGACTTCGAAAATTTACGCAACAAGTGTATATTTTATTACTCTCTAATTTCTTGTCAAATCGATTTTCGATACACATTTGCGTTATATTATTCCTTAGGTTTTGTGATTAGGAATTTATTTATTAAAAAGTTGATTATTTCTTGCTATTTATTTGACCGTTTATTATTTTAATTTTAATTACAATATTTTTAAATCTTAAGGTCAGTAAAATTATTTAATTTTATTTGTTCAATATTTCGCCACTTCTTTGTATGGCTTCTTCAAGATTCCTTAAGCTTGAAAAATATTATAATTACAATTAAAGTTGATTACTTTTAATTTTTTGAATTTTTTTTTCAAGTTTTATATATGTTTGTTATATAGTTTAGCTGGTATAATATGTACATTTCATTTGGTGCTAATAACAAAATCGAAATTAATCTTTAATTTCCAACAAAATGTAGCCCATCTAAACCATTTAACAAACATATATAAATAATCGTAATTAATTTTGACTAGCGTTGGATAAATAAAAAATAGTTATATAATTTTTAAATTGATATATTTTTAGCTAAGGGGTCTGTCATACAAGGATGCTGATACGCTGGCTAATAAATTATTAAAACAATTGAATTTAACAGAAAAAGCTAATGAATACGGAAAGAATTTATCAGGCGGTATGAAAAGACGTTTATCATTGGGTATTTCTATAGCGGGTGAAACAAAGTAAGTTAAAATTTTTTTCCCGAGTAATGATAGAAGTATTGTAACATCACGACAATATTTCATTTAGAATTGTTATTTTGGATGAGCCATCGTCCGGCTTAGACATAGAATCACGACGAGAATTGTGGGATATACTTTTAGAGTTACGCAAAACTAAAGCTATTCTGATAACAACTCATCATATGGAAGAAGCTGAAGTTTTGGCTGATACCATAAGTATACTGTCAAATGGACGTTTGCAATTGACTGGTTCACCAATAGAACTGAAGCATAAAATAGGTAGCGGTTATATACTAAAGTTGTGTACAAATCCCAGTCAATTTGATATAGATGAATGTTTGGAATTGATACGTGAACACGTACCGATGGCTACTGTGATGGTAAACTTTTATTTCAATTTTGTAATACTATTGTTTGATTTAAATTTTCTTAGAACATTGTACAACCAACTGTATCCATTAGTTTACCCTATGGATATAGGGAAAATTATTCAAAAATGTTAGGCAGTTTAGAAGGACGACATTTACAATTGGGTATAAATACTATATCAATCACCGATACAACTATGGAAGATGTATTTCTAAAGTAAGTCGAGGAAACATAATATAGACAATGTCATAATAAAATTATTTCAGTTCTGTACCCAAAGTCGAGATAACTGACGAAATTGATGGGTCAATAAATTGTCATGCAGATACCAACATACGAGTACCATATCAACGGTTAGATACGTTAAAAAATATCAATTTATTTCAACAATTTCTAGCAATTGCTTATAAGAAACTGTTATTTATGAGAAATGAATGGTTTTTAGCTTTATTTTTGGTAAGCAGAAAACAATGTAGCACAAAGGAAAAAGAAACATTTACAGAAATATGTATATCTTCATATTTGCTTTGTTCGTAGATCTCGATACCATTTTTCATGATTACAATAGCCATTGTGACTATACATTCCTCGACTGTTATAAAACTTGGTGCTGGACTTAATTTGTCTTTAAAACATTATAGAAGCGGTATTGTGTACATGAGAGTACCAGATGACTCATCCTCGAATGTTTTTATATTTTCTCAATTAGTTCAGCAACAAATCGAAAGTTATTCAGGTTTAAAAGTGGAAAAATTATATTTAAATTCCAATTCCACTGAAATCGAAGAAGGTAAGTTACTCATCTGAATTTTTAACAAACACATATTGGCGTACTTGGGTTCTTTGGGGGTGTTCAAAATTTTGGAAAGAAAATGTTCTCGATCTAATCAACAACATTCATTGCCCTTCTAATTCCTTCAGTATTTGTGTTTTTTTTCGCAACAATTAGATATTAATTTACTTGCATATATATTTTCAATAAAAACATCATTATATGTTCAACCCCTGTAGCTCCCTTGACTTCCAATTCGTATCGCCCCCGTCAATCACAAAATATTGACTTTTAAAAGCACACACACACTCACACACACTCACACACAAAGAAGATAAGATATAAACAATATAATAAATTAAAAAAAAAATGTCTCAAAAATTATTGAAAAAAACTATTAAAAGGAAATTTGAAAGTGATTGACACAACGACTCACACATCACACCTTTTATAGTTTTCAAATCGGTTTTGTGTTTAAATCGTTATTCACCACATACCTGAATAAAAACTAAGTTTTAATAAACTTATAATCTATTCTTAAAACTTATTGCCTTTTCTATGATGTCGAAAGAATTCTTACTTTCGTACAATTACATTTAAAACTTTGTAAAATTTTGTTTTACTATAATTACACGAAAAAGAATTATTTTGATATCATGCATATATCCACAATAGCATTTTATCCACAAATTATTTGCGGCTTGTTTGGGATTTGCTGAGTGCAACTGTCTCTTGGCCAAGCCGCTATGTTTTTTTTTTTATCTGGGGCCAGCACTCAGGAGATGACTCCTACACATGCGAGGCATTGTGCTGGAACTGAAGGAAAGGGATAGTAGAAGAAACGACAGGAGGTGAAGCTTAATTAATTATTTTACAGCTCTGCTTTCGCACGTTCTTTGTTTTTACTCGTAGCAGTGCTGAAGCTTCGGTTTAGTAGCCATTTTTATTATTATTTTACTTCGCCGGTGCTACACAATACCGACGAAGGAGGGCGTTCTGATGTGATTGTGGATTGCTATCAGCTGAAGCCGGTATTGTTCAGTGACCAGTGACTATGCCTTCGCCGCTGAAACCTTCCGACAACAACTGACACACAAACACACACTAATGCACATCAGAAAAATGCGAGATGTTTATTTTTATTTTAAAATTTTTTAGTCTGAAACTGGGGTTGAACCCACGCCTGTTTTTGGTTTAGTAGTCAACGTGCAGACTACCATCCATCGTGCCATCGCCACCCTCAATCCAGTAAAATTTCATACTGCCGTTGTTTTGTTTGTAATTTGTTTGCTTTTTCCTTAAAAATAACAACTTAAATATCAAATATAAATATTTTTTCAGCGTGCTTATATGTATGTTTTTATCCATTTGCGTTTGATATTTGCCTAACGCACGATATTTGCACTTTTCGAACGATTTTGACACACGCTTTCGTATAACAGAGAGGGGTGATACCAGACTTTCAAAAGGAAAAATAATAGATGCGAAAGGCAAATGCGGAAACGGCTTAGAGAGTACCAATAGTTCGATCTCAGCCCGAAAGACCTTATTATAATCTGGCATACAGAATGATTTCCTCACATTTGGACTCATGTCATAGACTCGGTGACTGGTTCTTGAACCGTCAGTATAAATATCGGTTCCCGAATTATTCCCCGTTACGTTCACTGCCTCGCTTTGCGGTCCTGCAGTTAGTCTCTGAAAATCTAGTTGGAATTCTGTCACACTTTTCGGCGGTGACATTACCCCATGGTAAGGTGTCGTGGTTTCGTACTCTGTCTATAGCCATTCTCCCATCTCCATTAACGTGGCTGCAGCCAAGGCTGCGTCATATTTGACCTGTATATCTATCGGCAATGTTCATTATCGTTATTTTTGATGTGGTGCTTATAGCTGTCTTTGTATTCTTTGAAGAATACAACCTTCCTCTCTAATGACGTCCACCACACTAACGATGCGTACGTAAGAATTGGTTTTAGTACGCTCATGTATAGCTAGTGTGTCATCCTCGAGCATATACCTCATTTTGACCCAATCACTCTTCGATCCCTTCCTACTCGGTTCTCTATATGGTACTTCCAGGATAGTCTCCAATCAAGTATGACCCCCTGATATTTGACTCTTCTGATAATCTCTATCACCCTGTCCTGAAATACGGTACCAGAAAAACGGTATATCCAACACTTCCGCCGTTCTCTCGTCCGAGTTGACGAGTTCTTCCGATAGGCAATATTGAAGAGCCTCCTGGTTGCTCTCCTAGATTCCTCAACCTCCGAGTCTAACTCTCCCGCATCCTCACACGATACTGGAGAACTTCGGAGCTTGTATCGAAGACAATCTAAAACTTTGTCAATGCGTTCTGGCCTAAAGTCACTGTAGCGATGGTCCGAGTACGAATGGATATCCGCAACCGCTCTCTTCCTTTTTTAAAGGGAAGTAACACTCAGCCAATGATTGCTTACTACTAGATGTTAAATTCTATAGGAAAGGGATAATGATAGAGATGAAAGGTGATGAAGGAATATATAACAGAAAGCTTCATTATTTGTACAACTTTGCTTTTGCACGGGTACTGACAAGCCCGTCTCGGAGTTGTCTATAACCGCACCAGAAAGGACGTCATGCTCACTCTCCATTGTTTTTGAGTTTGACGCAGGCCCGATCAAGACCGCAGTTGAGTCTCCCCTGCCATCTTGATAGCATCGACAAATTAGTTCACGTGACTGCCTCTCCACCCCTCACAAAGCCATTTTGTATCTGTAGTCCCTACCCTCGTGTAGTCGTGAGCAAATGATCATCCTGCTTTCATTTCGTAGTGCCTGTAGTCTGTTAACCCTTAGCTTGTCCCCTCTCAAAGTTTGGATAGGGACAACGGTACGTTGACAACCCAGCGCTTGGATAAGATAGCCCATACATACATACATACATATATACTTGTATGTACAATGTACATATACCCATATATTAAAAAAACATATTTTCTATTTGCAGAATTGATTGAAATTATGGAAAAAGATTTTCATAATTTTCAGCAAAATGTCTTGGGTACCATACAAATCTCTGGTGAAAATCGACCAAATGTTATGGTGTTATATTCAGAAAATATGATTCACAGTTCGGCGATATTAATAAATTTAATAGACAATGCCATCTATATGTGGTTATCAAATAATAAAAAACGAATATTAGAAACTGTATATGCGCCAGTAGCTCTGTAAGTAATAACAGCTTTAAATAATTATTTTTTAAATTAAATTGATCATAATTTATAGGCGTGATGATTCGGCAGGCTCCTTAAAATTATCGTATTATGCCACTCTAATACCTTTTGGTAAGTAAAAGCATAATAATAATGTACATGTGTAATTATTAATTTTATTATTGTGTTTAGGAATGTTTTTGTTGATGTTTTACTTCGCCATGTTACCATTCAAGGAGAATCGGAGTGGCTTTAAACATTTACAAACCATTTCTCCGTATGTTTATTGGGGTAGTGTATTAATTTGTGACGTTATGCTTTTATCATTAATTTGTGCTGCCTTGTATGGTTATCAAATGGTTATAATGCCGCAAGAACTATACAACAATGACGATATGAGTAACATTACAATTTCATTATTTTTCTATGGTCTCGCATATCTGCCAATAATATATTGTTTCACTAACATCCTAACAACACTTTCGGCTCTATCGACTTGTATGGTTGTGCTCTTTTATATATCATGTAAGTTAAATAAAAATTCGTAACCGATAATTATTACCAAATACATATTCTTATTATTCATTCATCATACTTTCAGTCATACCACCTTTTATTGTATCATTTTCACTGGCTGATATGTTGAAGTTTAAAGACTATATAACATTCTTACGTTTACTGCCCGATTTCAATTTATGCCAACAATTACGCATTATCAATGAACGTTTTGTTAACAATCATGCTCATCACTTACCCGATCGAATACGCCACGAATTAAATAGCAAAGAGGTTTTAAATTTAAATAGTTATTATTTTTATGTTTTTCTGGTGTTTCCTCTAATGATGGTAAGTGGAACAAAGCATAAGATCAAACATGAAATTTTTTTTTAATGCATTTATTTTCTAGTTAATTTTTCTATATGTTGTGGAGAATAAGCGCCATCGTCATATTTTTAAATCATTTTGCAAATATTCAAAATCGAAAGGCAAATCCGAACAATGTCCAGTTAATGCTGAAGAGGATAGGTTTATACAAGAAGAAAAATCCTGCGTTGACAAAATTATTAAAGGTATGTTAATTTTAATTAACCAAAGTGTTCGATCACAAAAAATTTCATACCGAAAAAACTGTTGAATTATTTATGGGTGGCAGTGCTGACGAACCATTTCAAAGTCGGTACGTGAATGTTTAATGAGATTATGCAACAATTTACATAAATTGCTGTGCGTTAAAATTGATACAGATAAACGAGTATTCGAGAAACTATAAAAATATCACTATATTGTTGGCATACTGGGAGATATGACGGCATTCCATTCGAATTGAAATTTAAAACAAAATTCTATTAAAGAGTATTGGAATTTCATTCGATATCAAATGGCGTGATTTGCGATCTAAATTTCTATTTACTTTTTATTCTTTTTTTGCATTGAAAATAATGTGGAGGTACAGGTATGTGTGTGCATAACTATGAATGCTGAAGCTCGAAGTTTCGAAAACATAAAAATAACATTAATAATAGTTCCTGAAATCCAATTAATTTCGAAATTTGATTTCGTTGCAAGCACGGCAACAAAAAATAAATAATAATAATAATGGGATTGTCAGTCTCGATCATCCTTATTGCGAGTAGAATATTCGTACATGTAATAATCGTAACAAATATATAACAACTTATTGATCATTTCAGATAATAGTGAAAATGAATTTCCTCTCATCGTGCATAATCTACACAAACATTTTAATCATAATTTGGCTGTGAGTGACTTAAATTTTGTTGTTCGCAAAAAGGAATGCTTTGGATTGTTGGGTGTGAATGGTGCTGGCAAAACGACAACGTTTGAAATGATTGCCGCAAATCAAATCATTTCAAAGGGTACGATTAAAATTGATGGTGTAGATATTTTGCTCAATGAAGCAGAATACCGTTATCGTTTTGGGTATTGTCCACAAAATGATTGTCTTAACGATTTTATGACTGCATATCAAACGCTCCGATATATGGCTTTACTACGTGGCATACAAATCAAACATGTACACGATGAGGTTATGTATTGGATGGAAAAATTAGATTTAAGCAAATATGAGAATGGACAAGTTAAATATTATTCGGGCGGTACAAAACGTAAACTACAAACGGCAGCTGCAATGGTAAACTATATTTTAATAAAAAGTAAAAAAAGATTAAATTTAAATTTTCTTTTTCAAGATTGGTAGTCCTTCTTTAGTGCTGCTAGATGAACCTACAACGGGTGTGGACCCCATATCAAGACGCTTTTTGTGGCAATCAATGCAAGACTTTCAAAAACGTGACAAAACTTTAGTACTTACATCTCACAGGTGAGTTATAAGCGAAATTATGAACATCTGAAATTTAAACGATTCATATGTTACTTAGCATGGATGAATGCGAATATTTGTGTAATCGTCTGGCTATAATGGCAGATGGTCAATTCAAATGCTTAGGCTATGTTCCTGAACTGAAACAACTTTATGGATCAGGTTTTACTATAAGTATTAAACTTAAACTCCAGGAAGCCTTAGACTCTGATGTTTCCTATGTATCAGAAAAGTTGAAAAGCTTTTTTCCTCACTCTAACCTGCGCGAAAATCATGCTGGCATTTTAACTTACTTTATAAAAGCGTACAATATCTTACTGTGGTCTGAAATATTTGCAAATTGTGAGTCATTTTTTAAATCCACATTAGATATAGTTGAGGAATATTCAGTTAATGAGACTACATTAGAAGATATTTTCTTAAAATATGACACAAAAAATAAAAGACATAATCATCATGAAGCCTTATGTAACGGTGGTGACAACTCGCCATGTATTGCAGAAGTCTAAACAACTTCGCTAGTACCCAACGAAATGAGAAAATGGGCGGAAGAAATAAATTGCGAAAAAGAAATTTCATGACTCACACAATTAACAAATCAATTGATGCTGATGTAAAAATAAGAACATTTTAGTTATTCACCCTTATTGTGTTTGGCGTATTCGTCTACGCCAAACACAATAAGGGTGATTGTCACACAGCAGGTATTTTGGTTGGTTACTATGTTGTAATTTAAAAAAAAAACTCAAGATTATTAACATTAACACTAAAAGTAATTTTTTATACATTCATTTTATTTAAATCATAACATTTTCCATGATACCTATAATCATTGCAAATAAATATAGTAAGTTTAAATTATACTTTTGTATAAATAAAATAAATTATGTATATGTACGTTATAAAAATATTTGTTTTACTAATAGCTAAGTTAAGCGAAACTTTTTTTTATTGAAACGACTAAATGAAATCTTTAGTTTTTAAATTTCATAAATTGTTACGTGCTTAGAGAATTAATGGGGTGTGTTCTTAACCCTCACCTAAGCCCGGAAACACATCAATAAAAAATTCTAATAAACAAAAAAATTCTCTAAACGGATACTTTATACTCATGGGCACAATTCTATTAGGGAAATTGAATTCAACTTCCAGCCGCCCTATCCCTACCATGGTCATTATATTCCCTTTTAATTTAAGTTTAATTTCATGACCCCACACTGTAGTACCCTCACACTCACCTTCGCATTCAAAATCCCCTGTCACCAATTTACTAACACATCATTTTTTGCAAATCACAATACATACAATTTATTAACAATATTTTTTTTTTTTTATAAATTAAAACTATAAAAATCTTATAAACTCTAAATCAATAAAACAGTTATTTTACTTTAAATTACAACAAAATTTCAGACTATATGGGCTAATCTGTCGATATAAAATAGCTATACTTGAGAGAGCTCTCTAAAGCGTAGTGCTTTTCTGCCACTTTGCAGTTCCTACCGATTTCACGCTTCTGCCCTTTAATACTTCAAACAGAAAATGCTTGATAAACGAAACTAGGTACAACAGCGTACCGACTCAAATTATAATTATTGCAAAAAAAAACAAAAATTTTGTTGAAAATTTAACCTAATCTTTCAAAATTAGACACTATCAAGAAAACTTATGAAAATACATACATAATAAAGAAAATTTTAACAAAAATTATTTATATCTATCACGCAAAAAAAAAATAACTTCTATAGGTTTCTTTCCTTCAAGCCTTTATTGGTGTTTCGCCGACTATTTGCGAAGCCTTGAGACATTTTTAAAAATTTTAAACTAAAAGTTACTTTGTTAAAAAAATTAAATCAATCACAAGAGTAAGTCTTCTAAATAACGCTCAAACTCGGTTTCTCGAGAAAGTGGTTCTACTTCAATATCTGTTTTCTTGTTCCAAATATCTTGAATTTCATCTTTTTTGTTATCCTCCGCTAGAGTTACTGCTATTTCTTCATCTTTACTCTCTTCTCTTTGTTCTGCAATTTCTTTCATACTTCCATCACTATGTCTTTTTCTTCCATTGGAGAACTTACGTTTGTTACTGTTTACTTCTTTAGCTTCCTGACGTTTCATCCGTTTTACTTCACGTTTTTTTGAAGTATAATTCAGTTGTTCGGAATGCTCTGGACATAGTCGAAGTTTTACTAAAGCATTTTTACGTACAGACTGTTCTTGATAAGCAAAATTTACTTCCCAACTGCGCAAATATTCCATATTCAAACATTTACGACTTCCGCATTGAAATTGCCCAATGCCGGCGACAACTTCGGCTTCTGTACGCCATCGAAGAGCAACTTTATTCTCTTTGTATCTACTAAGATCAGCTATGCAGTATTCTTTGAACAACTTGTCGTAATAACGTTTTGCTAAACGTATTTCCCAAGAATCTTCAACTTCTCCGGCTTTCTCATCATCCCACAAAAATCGGTGATGCTCTCGTATCACGTCGATATCCCGTTTATGTTTTCCATGCTCGGCAACATTATTTTTGTTTAAAATAAAGTTTTTAAGTATGTAATCATGGCGTTCTTTATAACTTAAAGATTTTATAGAAATTGGAAACATTCTTCTAAATCAAAAGAAATTGTTTTGCAGTTTACAAAAACTTTAGAATCACAACAAACTTTATATGCATGTATGTATGTAGTATAAATGGGTAATGAAAATCACCAGCTGGTTGTGTTATTGTTTACAAGCAGACAAAGGTGCCACACTTAACAACTTTCTAATATACACAGTATATATGGTAATACTAATGTATACTAATCTATAATTAATTAAATAAATATTTAGTGCTAAAGCTGTTCACATTTACATTAAAGTTTAAAACTACTTGCTTAGTTCATCCATCATGGACAATAATGATTCATGGTACTTAAAATCGCAACTGTGTCTTTGGGGCTTTTAATAACAATACACAAAGCAAAATCAAATCATTCACAATAAAAAAAGAAAAAATCACACATATAGAAAAAAAACACAATTTTGCTCCACCAAACAAAACGTTCCTTCAGTTAGTTTGCAAATTTCTTCCAATTTGCACCGAGCGTGCGGAAAGATTTTATGTCGGTTTGGTATCTTTTGGGTCGAGAGTATAGTGCGGTTAAATGCGGCGCTCTTTTTTGCATATAAATTTTTTTGTTTTGAACTTTTCCATTCAGAAAAAAACTGAACCAAAACAAAAAACACAACAAACAACAACAACGTATGAACGCAGCTGTTTTTCTAAATGGTAAAGTACATTAGAAAAAACGCGAATAAATTTGTAAAGGAAGATATAATTTGTGTAAAAAAAAGACCAACCAAAAGCTAAACTTTTAGATACACCGAAAAGGGCAGAATTTAAAAAAATGCTTTTTTGGTTAAAATAAAAAAATTTACGGAACAGATTGTGAAAAATTTAATATTAATAAAGAAATTAATAAATTTATAATTTAAATTAATTATATAGGAACTTCTTGAATTGTTGATTAATCCCAATTAATGCAGTTATATACGTACACATTTAAGTACATCTTTAAATACATATGAATGTGCAATATATATGTATGTATATATATATACAATATTTTTTTTTTGATGAATTGATAATTTTTCAATTTCGCAGTAGTTAAATAAAAAAATACCAAAGAATAAATGAATACAAGTGAAGTAATTGTTTTGCATGTGTGAGTAAATAATACACAATGATGGTGGTTCTTATTTTTCTTATTATTTTGTTTCTCATGTTGAAATTCTGCTGTAGTTGAGCGTTTTAAAAGAATTTCGTGTATTTTCAAAGGAACTACTGATTAAAAAGATTGCAAAGGGTTCAAGTCGAAAACGACAAAAGCAACAACAATTACATGCAAAAAGAATAGGAGTTCAACAAGAAGAAGAACAACCGCCGCATACTGCACGTACAAGCTTACGTAAACATATGTACATATTTAGTTCATATGCTGATGTGGACGGAGAGTATAATTTGGCTTCTGAAATATAGATGCATTAAAAATACTTGAATCAGGTTTTTTCCGTAAAATTGGAAATGCAATCAATATATTGGAATCTTATTGTTTTCTTTTCGCTTAGATTTCTTCTCTTCTTCTATTTAAGAAATAATTTATGTGCTTTTAAGGAAAAGCGCTCATCTATTATTTCCGTTACGAGCAGTGTTGCCGTATTTTCATAGCTAAAAATATAAAAGTTAGTTTAAAGTTAACATGCAGCTTTATTTATTATAAATTGTATTGAAAATGTGTTTTTTATTGTTAAAAATTTGTTGTCTTTTGCGGAAAATATATAATTTCATTTGAATTTGACAGCTTTTTACAGCTTATTGGTCAGCAATATATTCTAACAATTATTGCAGAATATTCATATATTCTAACACATACATATCGGTGCGGTGGACACATTAATATCTTGCGTTGGCAATCAATGATTGCCAAAGTTATTGCTTGTGGGGTCGGGAAGTAACATACAAACCCAAATAAAAGCGTGGGGTCTGCGGTTAATGCCGCCTAGCACTAGCTGTAAAATGACATACCTAAACAAAGGCGGCAGCGCTATGTCAGTGTTGATAAATACATATGTATTTTTTCACTTATGGAAATATGTTTTGTTCTTTTTCCATTTTCTGCAACCAATGTTATTGATGCTGTCAAAATTTTATATTTCATGCGATACGTTGTCACCGCGTTATAATCGCTTGCTGCATAGAGTAGTTGTAGTCTATGGTTTGCTGTACTGACATGAGAACTTTTGATAGTCAAACAACGCGTGCCCTTTTGTTTAGGTTTCAGTGCAAGAGGATTCTCGAAAAAAATATTACACATTTGTATTTGTTTCAGCAGAACAAAGAAAAACACAAAAAATTAAAAATTGTAGTGCCGAAATGCAAACAAAATAACAGCAAAATAATTATTTGCCAAGAAGATATTTATGCTAAGAACAAAATTGGGACAAATTTACGATGACGAATTTATCGTTGCGAACTTTTGGCATTGGAAATAAAACACATTTGTGCATATCAATATTAACAAAACACCGCCGGCTGGGCATCGAACCAGGGTCTTTCTGGTTACAGAGCCAACACGCTGACTACTAGCCATCTGCACCCCCAGGCAAAATAAAAGGTGTAAAATACGGTGTAATGCTGTTTCTGGAATGTCCAATTTTAAAGAGCAATTGATAAACCTGGATTTTGTTCAACATTAGCGGGATTTTCAAAATTAAATGTTTCAGTGGAACTACCGTTACATCAAATGTTTGCTTAATATTCTTGGTTGCAAAAATTTTCATTACACCCGTATATCACAAAGACGGATACAACTGTGTTATTATTATTATTATATAAATTTAATACCGTTCGTAGATATGACCACAAGTGCGATATGTATGTACATATATAAAATAACAAAAACTGTACTTTTTTCAAGGTGACCGATTCGCGAATTACACTAACCCACCACAATATTTCATACACCGCAGTAAACTGATTGAAACTTAATCTGGTGATTTAATTCTAATTGGAAAAAAATTACAGTCGTAAAGTAAAAGTCGTGCGCTAGTAATATCGCACGTCCATTAAATTTTTTTCCCATAAAGTGCTAAAATAATCGCCACTTTGCCTCGCGGACGTAAGTGTAAATCCACCACCTCCGGTAATATGGCCGCTACGGGAGGAGGGGGAGCAGCTGCTACAAGTGTTGTAGTTCTAGATCGCGGCAACAATACAACATGTACAATCAATTTGCATGGTAAGTGCTATTGTAGCTTTTTTTACCTTTTATTTTATTAATATATAAATTTGTGGGTAGGTTTTTGTATTAGTATTTAAAGTTGTTAATTTGGATCTCATAATTACGTCATAATTACGAATTTGTTTCTGCTATACTTTTATTTCGTTTACTTCCTTATTTTATTTGATTATTATATTATTATTATTATTGGGCCAGGAAGCTCCGCGACCAAGGAAATCTATTATGCAGAGCCTCTCATTAGACCACCATCTTAAGGCTTCAAAAGAACCGAAGCACTACTTGGGGTCTGTTGTTCCACAACTAGTGTGGATTCATCACAATTCCACCCAGATGGTGAAACCTCTGTCTGCCGACTGAAGACAGTCGCAAAGAACGTGTTCAGAACTTTCAGTGTCACTTTTACAAAATCGCCAGACATTGGTCTTTGAGATTGCCCCATTCGGGATCAGGAACCGTTTGGCCTGACGCTGGCCGGCACTACTATGGCAGTGAGCAGTGAATTCCCTTTCCTCCCAGTTTCTAAGAATTTCATTTACATATGTTACTTTTCGTAGGTTCTCGGAAAGGCTCGGGTCAATGAGGGGCAAATTTGCCCCTCGTTTTGCCAGATAATGCACCATTTCATTAACGCTCATGTTCAGCACATAAAATTTTAAAATTAATTAATTGTGTTAGTCTTCGCATACACTTGTGACTTAACAAAACCTCAAAAAAAGGCTAACGGAGTCAAATCGTGCGATCTCGGTGGCCAGTTCACATCATTGTCTATGGTCATTCACCTTCCATTCCTGGGTCAGTTAAATTTCGTACTGGTGTAGGCCCAAGTCACAACACAAAAATTTGGCAAATTGTGGTCTGTAAAAGGAAGTGTTCTTGTGAGCGATGCGAAATCGACTGCTTCAGATTATCCTGCGTACTCTCACGGACAACGGCGATGTTTTGGGCAGATCTTGCGTTTAGGGTGGTAGTCGATCGTTTACTAAACCAGTGGACTCAAATTTATCCACTACATTCCGAATAGTTCTCTCGGTAGGACGATTATAGCGACAACAACAAGATGACCCTGCTGGAACACCCTTTATGTACATATACTATTATGTATTTCATTATTTGTATAATATTTTACCACTGCCATTTTGAAGCGATTTTTTAAAGTTGGTCAAAAAAATCAAAGGTTAAGTTTACACCATTATTTTTTATGGAATCTCTTAATGAAATGATATATTTTTTATCCTGAACCAGCACTACTTACTGGAACTAGGAAATTAGGCAATGGAATTGGGGATAGAGGGAGTAGTGTTTATGGAGACTTGATTTAAACCTTCACACATTAAAAGTGACAGGAAATACCTATGCAGGGAGTTTATTCTACATACGCCCTTTTCGGCCGAAAAATGGATGGGCCCTTAATGCTGAACGTGAGCGATTTTCGGGAACAAGCTGCCTGATTTCATTACAGCATATCCCGTTGTAGTAACGATAAAACAACAAAACATTGCTTACGCAAACTAAAGCGAGCTACATGATTTGCCCAAGATAAAGGGTATCTGGTAGCAGGTTTACATTTTCAAACTTAAATAAAACACGTAATAATTGACACAAAGTTTTATTAAGAGCATTGAATGGAAATGCGGGTTTTATTTTTTAAAGATTATTTCTTCCAGATCCTTCAGATGTTTTTTAAAAATTCATGAATAATCGCTCTTGGAAGTGCCGATGAGGCTGCTCTTTTCCGTATTGAAAGTCGCGGATTTTCACGTAAACTGCTTTGAACCAGTTCAATGTTTTCGGGAGTCCTTGAAGATCAACTGGGCCCTGGACGTGGGGCATTCATAGCCAAACCAGTTGCGCGGAATCTCTGCACCCACGAACGAATTAAATTTACACTCGGTCCATCACTTATTCGCCGAATACCGAACTATGAACAAAATTGTCAACGAGCAATTACGTAAGAATCATTACTCTTAAAAAATGTCTCCACAGCGAATACGCGATGCTAACTCGACCACTGCGACATCGTGACTGACAAATCCGCACAATCGATAATTCCAACGGCGCCACCCTTCCTCCGCACCGTTTATTACTTTTTTAAATAATCGTATTTAAAAATATAAATTTCCCACCAGACACCCTTGTACAATTGTAGTTAAAAACAATTTCAAGTAATATAAAGTGTAAAACTTTAAAAAAGCATTTGGCCTATTTTCAATATTCTTACAACCATTTGCAAGCGATAATTTAAACAACTTTAAAGAATTTGTGTATGTGTAGCGCTCACATCTGTAACCTCAGCGTATACATATCGTCATATGAAATCCCAAAAGGACTAAGTTGCAAAAAAATTCAATATCCAGTTTTTAATTGATTATGATTAGGGAGAACCATGCTGGAAGTATGTGCTGAATATTGCCGATGCTACATATTTTAACGTTTTCAAGCGATTGTTCTGATTTTACAGGTTTGTGTTTTTAGTGCTTTTTTTCATCATTTCAAGTTCCTATTCTATATTTTTTAAAAAGCTTTTCTTTATTCTAAAACCTTTAAGTGCAAACGCAAAGAGCTTGTCGTTGCTCGTTAAATGTTATCAATTTAACTTTGGGCTTTTTTGATTTCATATGACGATATGTATGTACACATACACCTATACATGCATGCTGTTAAGTTGGAACAGAGTATGAATGAGTAGGCATACATAGTTTTTGGTAACAAAAAAAAAGTATTAAACAATGACTCTTTCACATACACTTAGATTTTTCAAAATTTTTTGCATAAACTACGTAAAATTTTTGTTTTATTAATTTGTTTAACATACAACAGACGACAATAAAAAAATGTCTATAGTGGAATATTTATTCAAATTGACCAAGAGAAAGTTATCGTAAGGAAGGCAACATTATAGTTCTTGACGACATTCATACATATTTAAAAGTCTAGGATTTAAGCTACAGTATTTTATTATAAATCGTGTGTCTTTTTTAAATTTTAATTTTTACTGATGTTCATTACTGCTCCTTTGTGAATTATTTTTGAATATAATATATAATTTATTTTTCAATTTTACCGGGTGCCCCGGTAGTCTAGTGAGTAGTGTGCTAGTTTATCAGGTGCGATTCGTAGCAGAGACTCTGGTCTGTATCACCACAATACGTGAAAGTTTTATAATAAATTAAGAAAAAAAAGGGTGGCGTTGGTCGAAGTAGCCTGCACGTTGACTACAAAACGAAAAATTTTTCCTGGGTTCAACTCCAGTTTTAGAAATATAAAACCAATTCGCATTTTTACTGATGTCCATTACTGCTCCTTTGTGTCAATTGTTGTCGCAAGGTTTCAGTGGCGAAGGCATAGTCACTGGTCACTGAACAGTAAAAGCTTCAGCTGCATCTAGTCCACAGGCACATCAGAACGCCCTCCTTCGTCGGTATTGTGTAGCAGCGGCGAAGTAAAATAATTTCTAAAAATGGCTACTAACAACGAAGTTTCAAAATTTAACACGCCTCCTTGACATCAGAGACGTTACGACGCTGCTATAAAAACAAATAACGTGCAAAAGGCAGTGTTGTAAGATAGTGAAGCTTCATTTCCTATCATTTCTCCTACTATCCCTTTCCTATAGTTCCAGCACAATGCACCGCATGTGTAGGGGTCAACTTCTGTTGGAGTGTACTTCGCTGGAGTGAATCTGAACGCTCCTGTAATCAATACTGTCATACAGTACAAAAAAGATTTTCTTTAATTTGCGCTATCGGCTTCTGAGTATCTCAGTTTCCTATGTTTTGTTCTTTTATTATAATTAAGCTGGGTATGCAAATAATGTCATTTACAGGTAAAAATATTAATATTGACTGCACAGGCAGAAGATCGTGGTTTTAAGCCACCTCCTAAAAGAAAAAAAAAAAAAAAAAAAGAAATTTGCAGGTGTACCTATGCTAAGAGCATAGGTTTTTGAGCAATAAAAGATCGACGAAATAAAATAATAAACATAAAATAGGTCTGCTGTACCATAAAAATTAATGCGGCCACCTTACAGAGACGCAGCAACTCCGTTTTACAAATACACATAAAATGCGCAACTGTAGAGTTGTGCAAAAATTAAGGTCTATCTCTGTAATCACTCTAGCAGCTACACTACTCCTCTTCAAACAGTTTCGGTGCGACGCATTGCGATATCTTTTGAGCACTGATATAAGGGGAAAAAAAAAGATTTTGCATTTTACTTATATCCGATATCGAAAGTTTATCATTAATTTTCAGTTACTAATTTCATCTTCGACTTTCCCTTTTAATCGTAATTTGTGGCCAAGAAATGATCGATCATTTTATGTAATATTTTTAAAAATTTGCTCTACAATGCTTGAATGTGTATTTTGTTTTAGGTTTTTATTATTTTATACATAAATATGTATGTAGTATGTATGTACGAGTATGCATGCAATTTTCTAACTTGTGTGCCATTATTATATCTTTTTTATTTTTTCTATTTTGTATATTGTTAGAAATTATAAAAAAAAAGAAATATTTAAAAACTTGTCCGCCGTTGTATTAGGTTTTTTCGTTTTTTTATAACTATTTTTTCTTTAATACATGTGTACAATTACTTGTACTTGTTTCACGTTTTCTTATTTACGTGGGTTTGTATCTAAGAGCGTAATTGTTTTAAAAGTAAATATAGTGTCTGCGAATGTATATACGGGCATAGATATTTGTTCATATCCAGCAAACACGTAGATATCATCTCAAATTGAGAGATTAGACTCTAAGGCTGAATTTAATTAGAGGGTGCTGAAGGTTGGCTGAAACGTTAGCGTGTTGACTCTGTTCAAATACCGGTCAGACCAACATTTTCGTATTGTATCTATGCTAAGAGCGTCCTTTTGCGTGGGTATTTGGGCAATAAAATGTCAGCGAAGTAAAATAAAAATTAATGCGTCAACATAACACCTGAGACGCAGCAACTGTGTCTTAAAAATTCTTAAAAAAAAACACGGAACTGCAAACTTGTGTGAGAGTTAAGCTCTATCTATCCTTTTTATCACTTCTACACTATACCTTCCCTACATTGCATTACATTAATAGGGAGCGTCTTCTGTGGTGCACTGCTGCAAGAAAAAAACATTTGTTTTTAATATTTCACTGCGTGATAATTAGTGCCCGACCGAACCCCAACTTTTTTTATTTAAAACAAAATAAAATTTCAGGTATTTATAATATTTACACTTTCGTAAAGATACAAAATGATAATATAAATTGCACTTTATTGAGGGTGGCGATGGCTGAAGTAGTCCTCCGTTCGAGCCCAGTTTCTGACTAAGTCATAAAAACATCTCGAATTTTTTCTGATGTGCATTAATGTGTCTTTGTATCAGTTGTTGTCGGAAGGTTTCATTGGCGAAGGCATAGTCACTGGTCACTGAACAGTACCGGCTTCAGCTGATACCAATTTACAGGCACATCAGAGCGTTCCCTTCGTCGGTATTTTGTAGCACCAGCGCAATAAAATAATTACTAAAAATGGCTACAAAAAAAAACGTCAAAATTGCATACGTCTCCTTGACATCAGAGGACCTGCAGCACTGATATATCAAAGAACGTGCAAAAGCAGAGCCGTGAGATAGTGAAGCTTCACCTTCGGCCATCTCTCTCACTATCCATTTCCTCGAGTTCCACCGCAATGCATTGCGTGTGTAGGGTTCATCTCCTAAGTGGGCAACATATTAACGATTTTAAGTTGCATACGTCAATTTTAAGTTGAACAATTTTACATTTTTTTGAGAGTCATTAATTTTTTATCGATAACACTAGTGAAAAAAGATTTGACGTTGTGATATTTATCGCAATATAGAGTTCAAATCTCTGCACCTGGTAAATTTTTCTATAACAATATATTTGAACTGTTCTGAAAAATTTTAACAATGCAAGAAAAATGAAGTGTCATTAGGTCTTTAGAAGTTGTGTTTGTTGGGTTGGTATTCATTTACACATGCAATCATTCGTTTAGGAGTTTTTTTTGCGTCGAACCCTTAAGTATGTATGTGTGAGTGACTATGCTTCACTATTCATTCATTACTTCAATTCAATAACGTGTTCATTGATTTAATTCATGTGTTTTTCTAGTCATTTATTTCAGATTAAAATCAACGAACTATTTCTTAAATCTTATTTCTAATAGTGTCAATAGATATCGTCATATACTTACGTATGTATGCGCAGAACCAATCCTTGGTTTTTTAGATATTGTGGTCAGATATACGAGATCATAAATTAGTATGTTTTATTCTTTAATATTTACGGTTTTAAGCTTTGCAGTTGCAAAAGCGTTTACAAGGTCATTAAATCCAATGAAGATTTCTCTCGAAACGACCACACTAGTCCGATACCAACGTAGACAAAGAATTACCTCACAAAAAAAATTCAGTTGTACGGTTATTTAGTTGTTTTCTCGTCAAATCTAGGGATTTTGAAACTGATTTAGCGAGAGAAAAAACGCGGAAATCTAGCAGTTTGAAGTAGCGCCTCCGATTTTAAGGATACGTATTAAATTTTGAAGCTATGTTTTAATATCCATTTTAATTCATTATTTTATTTCGCCGATGCTAAGCAATCCCTACGAAAGAGGGCGCTCTAATGTGGACGTGGATTAGAACCAGCAGAAGCCGGGACTGTTCAGAGACCAATGACTATGCATTCTCCACTGAAACCTTCCGACAACAACTGATACAGAGACACACTAATCCACATCAGAAAAAATGCGGAATGTTTTTATAACTCAGTCCGAAACTGGGCTTGAACTCAGGACATTTTGTTTTGTAGTCAACTATTTCAGCACGCCACCATGACCGATTGCGTAATATGGTGCAAAATCGAAATAATAATGTAACGAATAACATGTACAATAATATTGTGTAATAGATGGTCTGCATTTAAATCTTTTTTATATATTGATTAGATTTTCACTATTTTAATAATAAAAAATTATTTATGAAACAAAAAAAAAAACTGTATGGATACACATATGTATATATTATATACAGAGTGATCTAAAGTGAAACCTCTCCTAACGGACATCTCCCATAACCGGACAAACTTGGTAGAACCGAGATTTTCCTCAATTTTTCAGTACAATATTTATTTTCATAACCGGACACTCTATTAACCGGACGCGGACATTATATTTATAAAAATGTGCTCAAAAAGCCCCTCATAAGCGGACAGAAACATTAATTTTAAAAATGAATTCGCCCTGTTTGAAACTCACCAACAATAGTAGTCAAGGCAAATTCATTATCAGGTAAACTCATTAGCAAATTCGGCCGTCAGCTGATACAAGAATTTGTAACGTATATTTTGAGCCGAACGTCAAAGTTTGTTTACTTTTGTGAGAAAGTTACGAAAACTGGTTGTAAATAATTTAATAATTATAATAATATAATACTATAATTTTTTGAAATATATTTATTAAGCTTGAGCTCTTTTTTATTTTATTTGGTTTTATTATTCGATATTTCGTTAACAGCTTGTTACCATCATTGATGTTAAAAAAGGTCAATTAATGAAATAATTATAATACTATAATAATAAGAATGCAAAATATATTACTTTTTGTAATAATTAATTTAATTTGAACTCATATTACACTAATTTAAAACATTGTTTTTAGGTTATGTTATATTTAACAAAACAAAAAATTTGACGTTTGGACAAAAGGCGAAATTACGAATTCGCCTTGCGACAACTTTGTATTAATAAACCTTGATAGTAGTAATTCTCAAGGTTTACAAATACAAGGTTGTCGCAAAACGAATTCGTCAATTCGCTTTTTGTCCAAACGTAAAATTTTTTGTTTTGTTAAATATAACATAACCTAAAAAGAACGTGTTTAATTAGTGTAATATGAGTTAAAATTAAATTAATTAATACAAAAAGTAATATATTTTGCATTCTTATTATATAGTATTATAACTATTAAATTATTTACAACCACTTTTCTTAACTTTCTCACAAAAGTAAACAAACTTTGACAAAAATACGTTACAAATTCTTGTATAAGCTGACGGACAAATTTGCTAGTGCGTTTACATGGTAATGAATTTCCCTTGGTATTTCTTGATTTTTCAACTCTGATTCATATTTGTGTTACTGCCGTTAAAGTTTGTGAACACCCTCTTAAGGGTGCTTTAGACCATAAGATTTGTCGTACGTAAAATGAGCGAGAAAATAAAATGAAATTGCATCCGTATTTCAAAAAAAGAGAGTAAAAATCGAATGGTTGTTTTCTGGCTTTTACACCATTGGTATGGATAAAATCAAGTAAGATGAAAACATTCTCATTTAATTTAACTACATCTGTGTGCTTGTTTTCCCCAGGGATAGAGTTCTTGTACAATTGAATTTTTTTTTTAATAACCTTGAAAAATATTTTTATAAATTTCGAATATGTTATTTTCGTGGTCAAAATTTTTAGTGTACTTTTAGAAAATATACGTATATTTTTATAAAATTGTGCTGTCGTGGTCTAAAATGTACATTTTGATTTTATAATTGGTATAAATTTATGAAACCAGTTTTCCCTCCCTGGCTTTCTCACATTTGTTTACATAAAAATGCATCCCTGATCTAATGGTGTGTGATGGTTTTTGAAAAATTTTAAAAAATGAAGAGAGCCATACGACTGTCAAATTTTCATCCGTATTTTCTCTCAAAATCTTATGGTTTCAGTACATATTACGTTTAGACGATCCGACTTGTGCTCTTCTACACAAAAATTTGACATGTCGTACGACAGATCTTATGGTCTAAAGCACCCTTTAACACGAATGTGCATATTATTGTGTTGAAGATTGCATAGAAATTGCTATTTATTTGAAGAAATTGTGTCACAAAATGTCACAGAAAAAAACATTTTATCAATTAAAGAAAAAATGAAAATTAAATCTACTTGATTCTTTAAATATTTGTGCTTCAAATATGAAATGAAATTATCGGTTTGAAGTATTTTACTATAAACGAATTGAATCGATCTAAGTTAAAGCAATCTAAACTGAATAAATTTGTGCAACCACAAATCACTAATCTACTATTATAACATAAATAAAATATTTAAAATAATAAATGTATACTTATAAGCTGACATCTCTCATAACCTCTCATAAAATGTTTGTTGTATAAGGAAAATTTTTAAAGAAGCTATTTGGTTTGTTTCGTTTATATTAATGCAATTCTCAAATATTTTTTGAGAGTTCTTGTATAAACATGTGAAATTTCTTAGTTTTTTCAAGAATTCATTAAAGGTCTACTGAAGATTTTGGTATCAGCATCAAAAGACGATATGCCTGACACAATGAAAATTGTTGTTTGTGCACTTATTCATATTAAATTCGCCATGGCTTCTTCACAAAATACTGGAGAAAAACATGGAAGAAATAATAATTAAAAAAAAAGCGATAAAGAATTCAAACCATTCAAACTCATTCTACGCCACCCTGCACATTACATTTCTTTAACAACAAAACTTTTTAATTATACATACATATGTATGTATTTACTTATTTATTTAATAAAAACGGTAATAATAAATATATCGTCCAGCATGTGTAAGAATAATGTTTTCCTTTCCATTTTAGGTGCTACTGTAGTATCTTGGCGGGTCAACAATCAAGAACAGTTATTTGTCAGGTAAGTTAAGCAAACTATGATTTCAATAATCCGGAAGTCATTTAAACACGTTTTCTAAAATGTCTCTATTTGTAACCAAACCAAAGCCTGTTGCTGAAAACAATCTCTCACTTATTTTACTTAAAGTAAATTTGATTTTATAAACAATAAAGATTAATTTCCGTTGTACCTTTACCTGAATCTTTATCTATATATATATACTTTTTTTATCTTGGAAAAGTACTCAAGAGATGACCCCTACACATGCATTGCATTGTGCTGGAACTATAGGAAAGGGATAGTGATAGAGATGCTTTTGCACATTTTTTTTATCTTGGACCAGCACTAAGGAGATGACCCTACACATGCGGTGCATTGTGTTGGAACTAGAGGATAGAGATAGTAGTAGAAATGATAGGACGTAAAGCTTTGCTATCTTACAACACTGTTTTTACACATTTTATAGCAGTGTTGAAGCGGCTCTGATATGAAGGAGATGTATTAAATTTTGAAGCTTCGTTTTAGTAGCCATTTTTAGTATTTATTTTACTTTGTCGGTTCTACACAATACCTACGAAGGAGGGCGTTTTGATGTACCTATGGATTGGTTGCAGCTGAAGCCAGTACTGTTCAGTGACCAGTGACCTTCGCCACTGAAACCTTCCAACAACAACTGATACAAAGACACTTTAATTCACATCAGAAAAAAATTCTAGATATTGAATAAGTGATGGACCGAGTGTAAATTTAATTCGTTCGTTGGTGCAGAGATTCCGCGCAACTGTTTCGGCTATGAATGCCACACGATCGATCTTCAAGGACTCCCGTAAACATTGAACTGGTTGAAAGCAGTTGTTTACATGAAAATCCGCGACTTTCAATACGGAAAAGAACAGCCTCACTGGGACTTCCAGGAGCGATTATTGATGAAATTTTAAAAAAGGATCTGGATGACATACTCTTTAAAAAGTAAAATCCGCATTTCCATTCTATCGTTCAATGATCTCAATAAAACTTTGTGTCAATTATTACGTTTGAAAATATAAGTCTGCTACCAGACACCTTGTATTAAGAAAAACTTTATTTTATCAAAATCTAAAAATAAAAATAATTTAAATCTAATATTTTATTTAATTTTTAGTTCTTAACGCGAATTGAACTTAGAATTAAATTGAAATTAGACCAGAAAAAAGTCAAAAGCGTAAAAATTTCTTGACGCTAAAATAGCAATTTTCCGATTTTTTTTCAGAAGTACCGATACATATTCAAATAAAAAGGCACTTTCGGCTATTTTAGCAAAAATTTAAATGAATCTTAGGAAATATTATATTATCGTAAAACAAACACGAATAAATCCAGCAACAGTCAGCGGTTAAATGTACTGATGTGTGCATGTGCGCATGGGGATGTGCAGTATGTTATAGAATAGAAATTCATCCTTAAAGCTCATCAAATTCACACAAATTAGTAACATTAGATTTATTTACTTTGGTTACCATTTTGTAACTAAAAATAAGAACAAGTAAAACATAAAAAAATACCATTCTACACATCTACTCCAGAAGTATATTTTTGTGGTAATTTCTTCTCATTTAATTCTCATTGGAGGCAATATAAACAGAAGAACATTTTGTATGTTTTAAAAGAACTACCGAATTTTTCAACTCTTTGTACCGATGGATTAAGAATACTAAGGCCGAATCCTAAACGCAATGTTGCAAAGCATTATATCAAAAACTGTGTATGCAATACAATATATAATAACCGTGTTTAGGAGCGCCGCTGTGCAGTTTATACAAAAAAAACTTAAAAGTTACTCCTCGATTGTAACGCAACCGTTGCAAACCAAATAAAAGTGATACAAAATTTTGGCATCTGATGTTCATCAACTGATTAGGAACATTAAGCATTATCAGAATTTGTTTGTGTGCGTTTAGGAAATGTGTGTTTGTTGTTTTGATTGCAACTTATAGGAGACCAGACCTCTGAAAAGATTTTCCTGAAATTTTCAAACTTCTTTAAATTATGTTACTTCTTTCACATAGTTTTTAGCAAATTTTATAATATAAACAAGCCCTTTGTGGAGCAATTTTTTAAATAATTTTTGCATAAGAAAAATGTGGTGAAATGGAAATGTGGGGAAATGGAAACTGAAAATATTTATTTACAATAAATCTTTTCTATGGAAAATGACATTTGGTACCAACAAGACGTCGCAACTTGCTAGACAGCATGCTTAACAATCGATGTATTGCAAAATCAATTTGATGACAAACTTATTTCCATGAGTGGTACTGTTCACTAGCCCTCTCGTTCGTCCGATTTAACGCCTCTGGATTACTTTTTATGTGGCTATGTTAAATCATTGGTTTATGTCGACAAACCATCAACTCTTGAAGCATTGGAAGCTAATATTCTAATTACCATTTTATTTTAATCTTGGACCAGCATACATGCGATACATTGCGCTGGAACTAGAGGAATGGTATAGTTAGGAAAATGAAAGGAGGCGTAGCTGCACTATCTTACAACTAGGAAAAAATGCGAGATGTTTTTATGATTTAGTGTGAAACTTGAGTCGAACCCAGGAAATGTTTGGTTTTATAGTCAACGTGCAGACTACTACAGCCATTGCCACACCATTGACGTCCTTCGGTCATAGTTATTGGAAAAAGTTGCTAAAACTTGGACTGATCGTATGGATCATGTAACTCGTAGCCGTGGCGGACACATGCCCGAGAATTGTCGAGGTGTCTGTACACTTAACTTCATAGCCACTCTCATTTATTCTTTATTCTAATTTGAATCACTTAAAATAATGGCATATAAAATGGTTTGCTTGGTTTGAAAACGTTTGGAAGTACATATGATGTACTATAATTCTCAATAATTTGAGCAAAAACAATTGTGTGAAGTTCACTTCCGTCAAGCGAAATAAATTCTATTTATTGAGGAGCTCAAACGCACAGCAAAAAGTTAAATAGAAGAATCAGAACTTAAGCCGAAGATGTTCAACCGAATCTGAAATATTATATTCAATAACTATTCGGAAAGACTTATGTTTTTTATGAATGGATTTTCGCGCTTTGGTATTGTTTTCTACATCAATCGATAAAATTTGTTGGCCATAGTACAAACGTTGAATTTAATGGTTGCTATTGTTGCATTCGTACATACTTACAACCATCCATACATACACGTATTTTTATTTCCAATTGGTTTTTCTTTTCGGTTCCTGACTAACTGCTTGACTGGATAGTTTGGCTATCATTTTTGATCCTGTATTTACTACTTGCACTCATACAATCCCGAGTAGTACTTCTTTTATGTATGTTATGTTTTCATTTCTTTTTGTTTCGTACTACCATGAATGCAGCAATTCTGTTTGGTTTTTCTGCTCAGGTCGCTATTGTATGTTGACTGATGTTGGTTGCTCCATAATTTTTTTTTATTTTGTTGTTGTGCTTGGCGGTACTACTTTTTAGGCGCGTTTTTTCTCTCTTTTTTTGTGTTTCACGTTTGGAAGCTTTTTTGTTTGGACTTTAGTTTAAGGCTTTACTTACTTTTGTTTTTGTAACTATATGGTGTAGAACTTTTTCTAGCTGTTGCATGCTTATTGCGGAATTGGTGCTGCTAATATACATATGCAGACACATACATATGTATTTATATATGTTGTACATAATTTTATATTTGTACATAGTTTCTTTTAGCTGCTAACGGCAATTTCTGCACGCCTTTTATGTGGATGCTTGCACGAGTATTGCATGTACATGCATATGAGTACATACTTAGTTTTCTTTTTTATATATCGCACTTGATCAACAAGGGGGTATTAACTTCAAATTTTAAAATTTTCCGTAAAAGCCAAATACTATTTTTCTTTACATTTGAAACTCCAAATACTTCATGGTTTTTGAATATGAAGCAGTAATCTGAACAAGATGAAAGATAATTTGGATAATTCGGAGCCCAAAAATTTTGCTTCAGTAGCTTTAAAACAATACTAGAAAAAAAATTGGCCTCTGTAGCTGCAATAGAACCGAAGATATTATCTTTAGAAGTTGAAAAGTGTAATGATGTGGCAATTTTAGAGAAAATTTTGGCCACTGTATTTCTTTTTTTTTTTTTTATCTGGGACCAGCACTCAGGAGTTGACATGCGATGCATTGTACTGGAACTGTAGGAAAGGGATAGTTAGAAAAACGACAGGAGGTGAAGCTTAATTAAATATTTTACAGCTCTGCTTTTGCACGTTCTTTGTTTACAGCAGTGCTGAAGCTTCGGTTTAGTAGCCATTTTTATTATTATTTTACTTCGCCGGTGCTACACAATACCGACGAAGGAGGGCGTTCTGATGTGATTGCTATCAGCTGAAGCCGGTATTGTTCAGTGACCAGTGACTATGCCTTCGCCACTGAAACCTTCCGACAACAACTGACACACAAAGACACACTAATGCACATCAGAAAAATGCGAGAAGTTTTTTTTTATATAATTTTAGTCTGAGAACCCAGGTCTGTTTTGGTTTTGTAGTCAACGTGGCCTTCGGCTTCGCTAACAAGAGCTTAAACTTACTTAAAAAACTTTTTTAATTTCACATACTTCTCGCCATTTTTTAATACGTTAAGAATTTTTAAATAATATATATGTATATATATATACATAGCCAGATATCTTTCAGACCTTTCAAATGCGACCAATATTGGCCATATACATATGTACGTTCAGAAATATAGTGAAAAATAGTATTTCTATGTGGAAACTTAGGAGGTCGACAACTCGAAAACTATTTTTTCAATTTTAGATTTTTTTGCCATAAAATTGTTTACATAAAATTTTTTATGGTATCTGCGAGTGTTGAAAAAAATTAATGCAGTGAATTGCCGGGTTTTAAACCGACTCTCATTTACAATCGAATATTTTCGAATACTGCTGTCAAACCAAGAAGTTTTTTGAACATCTGTATCTAATGCTGATAATAGAAATTTATTAAACTTCCAAACAAATAAAATGGAATTAATGCATACTTACTTATACCAAGGCTTTTTTCGAAAATTCGAAATTGAAATTAAGTGAAATAATGCTATATGTATATGAATAATTTTATACTTATATTAAGCTTTTAAAATTTATTTTAAATATGAATAAAGTTTATGTTTAAAATGAAAGTACACATACAATGTTTGCACTACTCTGCTTATGAACAAATCTTATTCATGTGTGTTGTTTAGTTTAGCCTTTGTAGTAGATTATTTTGATGAAAGAAAACAAAAACTGTTACTTCATTTAAACTTCAAAAGAAATTTTTTTGTTAGAGCAAAGGAACAAACAAAAAAGCCAGACACTTTTTTCCAAGTTAAATAGCAGTGCACAAGTGTACGAGTATTTAAGAAAAAATGCGAAATTTCTTAACGTCTGGAATAGTTTTTCATAACACGTTATATAAGGAATGTGTATACACATTCTACATATACTCATAAATATGTATGCATTTACTTATTCCCGTATTGTTACAGTACATACATACATTATAATTTGTTTCTCGGAAATTGCTCAACCGATAGTGATATGATTTACTATTTAAGAAGTTTTCAGGAACAGCAAACCGATATAGCGTAGTCTTGTTTACGGGAAAATCCGGTTTGGCTTGGTTTTCACTCATTTCGAATACATATTACGATGGCTGTATGTTACGTTTTTTTTTCGCAGTGCATGATATGGGTATCATACGAAAAGGTTATTTTTTAAATATAAGTATATAAAATAGAAATATTGTAAATTGAAAATGTCAGACGCCGAATACACCTCTGTCACCCAGGTACTATAGAATTCATATGTATAAACGGTTCTTCAAAAGCTTATAAAGGGGGATTTTGTCAAGCATTTGGGTACTGAAAGTTGAAAAAACATAGAAAATTTGCAAAGTGAAAGAAATATTTATTTGGGCCCATAAATTAATGCCTGACATTTAGGTTAGGTTAGATCGGCCGGTTGCCGGATGTAAAGCTAAAGAAATGTCCCAGCTCACTTATGTGCAATTTATTATGGTCCCATTGTGATACCTGTCGTGAAAAAACTTTAAGAACGCCCAACTGATAAACTTGCACACTACTCACTAAACCACCGGGGCACCATGCCATTTACTTTTTAAAGATTATTTCACGTAAATGTTATACTCGACTACGCTGTACGTAGGTGGTTGGTCCTTCGGTGAGCTCCAATTTTTTCAAGCATTTCGGCCGGTATCTCACCAATGACAGCTGCAATATTGTCTTCCAGAGATGCAATTGTGGCTAGCTTGTCCCTGTACACGAGAGATTTCATGTGGCCCCACAAAAAAAGTCTAATTGGTTCAAATTGCATGATCTTGGCGCCAATGGATTGCATCAAAACGTGAGATTAATTGCGTGCCATGTGGCATGTGGCACCCTCTTGTTAAAACTACATATTTTTTTTTTAAAGACAATACAAACTCTACGAAGCTTCTAAGCTTGTCTGTAGAAACACCCAGGGTCTAAGCGGGAATCGAACCCGCACCTCCATATTTAAAAGACTAATACTTATGCACTAGACTACGGAGGTACACAAACTAGTTGAAATGGTATTAATCAAACGCCTGATTACAATATTGGAAGCAATAACCAGCGAACACTGCATTAATATTAAAAAATTTTATGAATATCACTCTGCTTAAACATGCTTTTAACACCGATATCTAATGCTGTGTATATCAACTACTATATTCTTAATTTTTTCCTACACTACAATACAAAATGTTAGTTATAATTGTATTATAATTTCATTACTACTGTAACCCATATTTTTAATCATATATGGCCCTATGGGCTCGATTAATAAGCAATCTAATAAATGAAATGAAAATGAACATGCACGTAAAACTACAGAAATGTATATAAAGGGTGGTTAAATTTCAAGGGCCGATGTTGATTTTGAATAAAACACAAACTATTTAGGAAATTATTGTAATTTTATTTTATTATGATATATTGGTATTACTCAATTATGTATGGAACAAAATATCGGCCAAATGGGCGCCGCGACCACGGCGGCACACCTCCATCCGATGGTCCAAATTTTCGATGACCTTGAGGCATAATGGAGGTTCTATGCCGTTAATGTGCCGAATTATCTCATCCTTTAGGTCTTGAATTGTTGCTGGCTTATCGACGTGCACCTTTTCTTTCAAATAACCCCAAAGAAAAAAGTCCAACGGTGTCAAATCACATGATCTTGGCGGCCAATTGACATCGCCATTACGTGAGATAACACGGCCATTGAATTTGTTGCGCAAAAGAGCCATTGTTTCGTTAGCTGTGTGGCAAGTGGCACCGTCCTGCTGAAACCACATATCGTCCACATCCATATCTTCCAATTCGGGCCATAAAAAGTTTGTTATCATCTCACGATAGCGAACACCATTCACAGTAACTGCCTGACCGGCCTCATTTTGGAAAAAATACGGCCCGATGATGCCGCCAGCCCATAAACCGCACCAAACAGTCACTCTTTGTGGGTGCATTGGTTTTTCGACAATCACTCTTGGATTCTCATTCGCCCAAATGCGGCAATTCTGTTTATTGACGAATCCACTGAGGTGAAAATGTGCCTCATCACTGAAGATGATTTTCTTCGAAAATTGATCATCCACTGTTGCCGTGGTCGCGGCGCCCATTTGGCCGATATTTTGTTCCATACATAATTGAGTAATACCAATATATCATAATAAAATAAAATTACAATAATTTCCTAAATAGTTTGTGTTTTATTCAAAATCAACATCGGCCCTTGAAATTTAACCACCCTTTACATATGTATGTGGTGCAACTCTCGAGATGTCCTGTATAGGTTATTTTTGAGCAGCGACTCTTTTTTAAGCTGCAGTGTTACTCTCCAGATTTAATTTCGATTGCTATTAGAATAAAGTGTAGTTGAAAATTTGATGGAATACGAGAGGGGTGATGTATACCGCCCATACATAAGAATTATTAATATTTCTATATCTGCACAAATTTCTGGGAGGCGGTTTTGGTTGTGAAAAACAACACGAGCCCACAAAAAGTCTTTCACTAGATTTTTTATATTAAACTAGACCTAAAACTATTAAAAAAAACTCGAACTTTTAATTGAAAAAACTCGTTTAACCTCGTCAGACCTGAGGTTAAACCGATTGATTTAAAGTTTTTTAAACTATTATTTTACCTTCTAGGGAAAAATAAAAAAAACTTGTTTTCATTTTATATTGATTTTTTTTTTATTTAGAATGGTAGAAAACACAACGAGGTAGTCGTGTGAGTACTTCAGTTAATACTAGGATGTATATCAGTTAATAGGATGGTAATTTACTTTTTCTTTTTACCTCTTTACACGTTAAAACAACTAGTCTGTTGTATGAAACTACAAAAACTAAACGCGTGACTGAAGAACAAAGAAAAAACATTTTTTTTTTATTAATTTTTTACAACTTTAGCCAAGGTACTTTTTCAAACTATTAAATTCAAACTTCAAAATAAAGGCTAGAGTTTACAGCAGCGCCATCTATTGATTTTTTTCAAGCACAAGGAGTCTCTAGCAAATAAAAATAATATCGGCAGTGACCATAAGATGCATCTACTCTTTAAAACTTTAAATAAATGTAGGTACACATATGTGTACCAACGGTCTAAAGAGGTTAATAATTTTGGTCAGCTTTTTGGGTCAAATACTCCTCTGTGCGGCGAGGAATTGACATATCGCACACTTCATTGACACTGGCCGATACAGCAGCAATATTTTCGTCGGTATGTGCATGAGGCTTGGTGGATTAATGGCCAATAAAGTGAAACTGCTGCGAAATTGGGTCACAACAGCTTGAATAGCTTATTCGGTGGGCCCAATATGATGATTGTAATTTACGAAACACATTTCTCACTCAGTAGGAATTTTCACAATAAAATGTCAATGATTTGCAAACTTTGATCGTATGTTAGCCTATTAATGCTGAAATCGCAAACCTTACTCAGCAATTTTTGGCATTGTCACATGTCAAGAACTTTTTTTTACACTCTTTGATAGCAGTCTTTCGAAATTTCTAGTAGTAAGCATTTACTGACGATATAAAATAGACGGTTTAATAATAAATTCATTAACATTATAAATATATCTAATTACAGCAAATTGGCATCTTTTGATGGGAAAAAGGCAATACGCGGCGGCATACCATTCGTCTTCCGTAAGTTTCTCAAATGTAAAAGCCCATTGTAAAATTCTAGTGCATAATTGTTTTTGGTTTTCCCAACAATAGCTCAATTCGGTCCATGGTCATTTGGTGCTCAACATGGTTTTGCACGCATAACACGTTGGAATTTGGAGAGGCCTCCGGAAAGACTGCATAACGGCGATGTAGAGGCTTTATTTTCTTTAATGGACAATGAATTCACCCGTTCTATGTGGAACTATCAGTAAATAACTATAATTTAAGATTTCAAGATTTAAGATTTGACTTTACAGATTTCGTATCACGTATCGTTTGATATTGCGTGAAAAAGAATTACATTTCCATATAGGTGTCTATAATCCCAGTAAGGATTTAGCGCTTACATTTAATCTATTATTGCATACGTATTTAAAAGTTCCTGATGTTAGACGTTGTCAAATAACTGGACTGCATGGTTGTACCTTTATGGATAAGGTTTGGGCTTTTTTTAATACAATCAATTAATTTAAAAAAAAATGGTTTTGTAGACTCGCGATGGTGCTATGTATCAAGAAGGCAGAGAAGTTGTAACAGTAAATGAATGGACCGATCGTATATATCAGCATACGCCTCAAGAACACATTATAACGAATGTTGTATCGGGCCGTAAAATGCGCATACACAAGTATAATTTTCCAGACACCGTCATCTGGAATCCGTGGATTGACAAGGCCAGAGAGATTGGCGATTTTGGTGATGACGAATTCCCAAATATGCTGTGTGTTGAAGCTGGTCATGTGTCTTCGCCGGTTATATTACTGCCAGGAACTGCTTTTGAAGCAAGTCAAATATTGCAGGTATTTTTCTAATTTAAATTTCAATTGTGAAATGATTTACAGCAATTTTAATTAGCGAAAACAATTGTAAATTTTCCTAAAGTTTGTTGCAGCGGTTCAAAAGCTGTATTATACTTAAAATATTTTCCATACATAAATTTAATTGAATTAACAAGAATTGCGATAAATAACCTCTGGAGATTTTTAAAAATACATCTTTAAGTATTCAATTATAAATCACAATAATTCGATATCGTACCGTATAATGGACCTTATTATGAGTGTCGTTGCCGCAGTAGAATTTACGGCAATCCAATATAAAATATATGGCACGTGTTGCCACGTTTTACCGCTTTGCTCATGACAACGACACTCATAATAAGACCCAATATTTTGATACGTATCTTTGCGATGTCTCGAATCGTAATTTTTAGCAAATTGTAAAAGATTACCGAACAAATTTTGTGCCAAAAAACATATTAGAAATTTTGAAGTGTAAAAATAATGAATATGTGAATAATATTTTATTTATTCTAACAAATAAGATATACAAGATATCGTTTCGTGTTGTCGGCAACAGCAATTTGGCAAAATGTTTCTGATCAGTAAAATTAAAATAAGCTTAAAATTTTTCTTTTTTGCCAAATTTGCTTTTAAGTTGTTCAAGTTTTGCAAAATATAAAATACTTTCGGTGTTTGAATGAATGCTTTCTTTTCCATAAGAGCAATTGAAGTATCGAATGGCAGATCGAATGATGTAACGTGTTTTGTTACTCGATATCGAATGCCAACCTAAGAAATTTCGGTGCATTTTCTTCGATATCGAATGCTGTCTCATTTACAAGGCAAATTTATTCTCGTTCAAGTTGCATGCATGAACCGCAATAATCGGTCACAAGTATTGAAAATTATCAGGGAAGAAAAAAAAAAACTTTCTAATTAACTTTTTACTTTTTTGTAACCTGGGTCTTTTTATGAATTCATATGACGATATGCAATTTACCTAATACTCATGTAAAACTGAGTACAATTGTAGAATTTTTCAATCATTTATTATTTTTTCTTTTATACAGATCATCATCGAGGGCAATGTCAGCCGAAAGACTAAACGGAATCGCTAGCGTTTGAAGAATCGGAACCCAATGAGGTAAACCGATTCTTGAAACTGAAAAAAACTCAAATGACATGAAATTGTAATAAAGCTCAAATGTGACTCAAATTATAATAAAATATAAATACGCATGTATACGATTTTTAAGTATATTCACACACGCACATTAATTAAACATTCATTAAAAATTTTAAAAATAATAAAATTAAGTATTTTTAAATGATTTTGGTGTTTAATTTTTTAAACACTTGAATATATTAAAGTACCATGTAGTGATATTGTGTTTATTTTAAGATTTTTACCTAACCGTTGAAAATCATTCGTTAATTGATTCCATTAAAATATTAATAAAATTTTTACATTGCCATAAAATCAATAATACGTATTTAAAATAAACTTGTGCAAAATTCAAAAAATACAACAACGATAGATCAGTTTTATCACTTTCTTAATTTAATCAATATTTATATTATTATTGTAATATACATACATTTACTTACATATATTAATCAATATCTAAGATTTTGAGTTAAAGATTATAGAAAAAAATAAATGAAAACAAGCATAGTGATTTTTAATATAATTAAATTTGAAGTTGTTAAAATTTTTAGATTTGAATAAAAACTTTATTTCATAGAAATAAAATTAATATTTATAATACTTTACTGAGGATATCCTGCCACCTTACTATATACATATATAAATTTGTATTTACTTACCCCAATCGTGAATACTTTCTCCGCCGAAATATTTCTCCTTTTTTTAATTTGCATTCGTGAGAAAATTCTCCGTGAATAATTTCATGTCAAAATAAAATTCCCTCTATCGTGAATTATTTTGTTCTTCATTTTTCACCTTGGCCCCCATATCAGTTAGAAAATGACATTTATAATACTAACCATATAAACCAGCAAAACTAGCATTCAGCACTTTTTTGGAAATTCTTAATAATAAATCCTAAAAGTACTAAATCTAGCACTAAAAGTACTAAACTGGCAACCCTGATGATTGTCTAGTTTTTAAACATATCCAAATTAGTGGCAACTTTCGAACAATTCCAGTCAAAATGAGATATACAAACAATATAAAGTAATATTTAAATAATTTTTACATGAATAAGCCTGACATATCTATAAAAATTTTGTATTCAGTTCTGTTAGCAGATAATGTAGATATGCAAAGTTGTGAAACTTTTTACACTAATTATATTTTTGTATAATGAATGAATGAATATTTACTGCCGTTAAAGTTTACGATTGTTAAAATTAAAATGTACGTTAAAACCCGTTTTGTCGAACAAAATTGCTATTTCAAGCAGGCATTGATTTTAACAATCGTTTTTGCATAAGGGCGTTTGTTGTTAATTGTTCAGAGATAATTTTTGGGTTTTCTTTTTAACGAAAAATAACACTCAGGCAAAGATTTTATACTTGCTAGGTTTTAACTTCTAGAAAAGGGATAGTGATGGAGCTAACAGGTGATCCGGATTTTCACGTTTTTTGCTTGTAGCAATGTTATAGCGCATCTCATGGCAAGGAGACGTGTAAATTTTGAAGCAATAAATTAGCTACTCAATACCGACGAGGAGGGCGCTCTGATATACGTGTGAATTGGTATCAGCTAAAGCCGGTACTGTTCACTGACCAGTGACTAAGCCTTCGTCACGGAAGCATTCCGACTTTATGACTTAGTCTGGTACTGGGCTCTAACCCAGGACTTTTGTACTTGTAGTCAACGTGCTAACTACCTCAGCCATTCCCAATTTATCACAAAAAAGTGAAAATTACTTTCTATTGGAATAAAGGAAAAAATTGACAATTAATATCCAACACCAGTTGAGTAGCACACGTATATACACAATTTCTTTGCCACTGCACACGCCATCAGTACTCATTTGTCACCAGAGTGGTAGTTTAAAATTCCCTTATGTCATCTATTTCTCTCCACAGAGTTTTAAGAAATGAATATGAGAAATTACCATTATACTATATTGAAAAAGGCTCAAAGCTTTCTTTTTTCTCTTTAGTATAGGTGAGAATCCACATATTGCCAAAAGCCCAAAGCATTGTTTTTAGTACAGGTGCGAACGAAATTAGAAATTAATTGTCTTTTAAATTATTTTTTGTAGTTTTGGTTTATCATTCCTCCACCGTATGACATTGAAAAACATTTTCTTGATAGTTGCTTTCTCCTTCATTAAAAGGCTACCCATCGTTTTCGCCGTACACTTAAACAGAACTGAATATTCATTCATTCATTTGTAATAACTGTAGTTCAAATGAAAATTACTAATTCTAAAGATTTTTTTTTGTAATTTAATATAAATAAGTGTATGCAAATGTCAGCAAAAAAGTGTTGAAGTATCAACCGTGAAAACTGATGCGCTAAGTGCTTTTAAGCTGCGTTTACTCCCGATGACGTTTTGAAAATGCAATTTTTTGTCCTCGTCATAATGAAATACTATACTTTGTTCGAATAGTATTTTGGAAGACAGCATAACATAATAGAAGCAGAATTTAGAAATATATGCTTTGTAAGTCAATTAAATTAAATTGAGTTTAGCGATGGCAGAAGTTGTTAGTGCGTTGACTACAAAAGTTCTGGTTTCGAGCCTAGTTTCGCACTAAGTCATAAACAAATTTCGTATTTTTTCTGATGTGAATTAACACTTTTTTGCGTCAGTTGTTTTCGGAAGGCTTAAGTGAACAAGTTGATATCAGACCGCCCTCCTCGTTGGTATTGTGTACCACCAACGAAGTAAAATAATTACAAAAAATGGCTACTAAAACAAAGCATCAAACTTGAATACGTCTCCTTGCCATCAGAGGCGCTGCAGCACTGCTAAAAACTTTTGTTGCAAAGTAATATTTTTGGAAATGAAATGTTTTTTTCTCTCACAAAATTTTTCCATTTTTGATTAAATTTTTCGCATTTTAGTTTAGTTTTCTGCTAGTTTGCTAGTAGTGTCGCAAGTTCGAAAAATTAACCTGTATTGGTGAAAAAGTTTGAGTGTTTCGCACTTGTATGTGACAAAGGGTGGGATACCATGCCATTACACAGGCCGCTAGCGAATACATATTAACCTCGAAAAATTCTTCGAAATACTCGAAACTCTTTCCACTAAGTTTTATGTTTACACATTCCACTGCCATTTCATATTAAAAATGTCATCGATGCTTAAACTTCTGAAACTAAAAAAAAAATGTAATCGGAAATTTTGCTATCGATTCATGATTTATTGGTCATATCCCACAAAAGTGGGTGCGAACAGTACAAATTTATTAATTTTAAAATATTTTCGTTGATCAACTTTGTTTTCATTTTAGATTTTTACATACTACGTTCATCATATAAGAACATTTTTTTTAGAACCGGCAAACATTTGTTATTATTAATATTATTTTAATAATATTAACGCTCTATAATTCGTTTTTGTGCGTATTTCAGAAATAAATCATAATAATATATTTAAAAAAATCACATTTTTAATTTAAATTTTACGTAATACAGTAAATTTTTATTAAATTTTCAACGTTCAGTCATTTATTTTGACATTTAGTGGCATGCACTACTAGCATGCACATTTTGCTACCACTGGAGCTGCCATTGCGAAAAATATATGGGTATTAGTAAAAAATTGTGAATGTGTCGAGTTTTTCGAACTGTTAGTGGCATGTTAAAGTATATATGTATGTATATTTCCATTTATTCTCGTCTTCAGTTTATATTGTATTTACTTATGATAATGATAACTACCATCCAAATTTTCCAATCTACATATATGCATATGTAACTCTGGATTCCCCACGTGTTATATGCGGAAATCTCTCGGAATAATTACTTATAGACCTGAAAATTTTTTTATTTAATCTTGTACCAGCAGTCAGGAGATGACCCCTCACATGCGGTACATTGTGCTCGAACTAGAGAAAAAGGATAGTAGGAGAAATGATATATGAAGCTTCACTATCTTACAACAACTCTGATTTTGCACGTTATTTGTTTTATAGCGGTGTTGTAGCGTCTCTGATGTCAAGGAGACATCAAATTAATTTTGAACTTTTAGGTTTAGTAGCCATTTTTTAGTAATTATTTTACTTCGCCGGTGCTCCACAATACCGACGAAGGAGGGCGTTCTGATATGCCTGTAGATTGGATACAGCTAAAGCCGTTACTGTAACGAGTGTATATAGTATACACAAATGAAAATTTTTCATTATTTGCCGTGTCCCACCATACACCCTATTTTTTATTTTAATTTTTTTTTCTATATGTTAGTGATTAAAAAAGATATTTTACTTTAAATTTCATATTTATTTATTTATGATTAAAAGAATTAATAAAGTACATAAATAATATGAATACATACATTTACGCATTTAAAAGAAAAAATATTAAATAATTTTGTTTGTTATTCGTAAGTCAAATAAATTTATAATATTGTATTTATGTATATATAATACTATTACATTTATTAATATTTTTTTTAATTAACAATACAAATTAGTACATTCAGTTTGAGATATATTTTGTAAGGAATTTTATTTTTTTATAAATTTAATAATATTAATTAAATATCTTCAAAGAAGATAGTTAATAAAAGTTTTAAATTAGGAAAATTAAAGCTTTAAAGTTGAGGATATTTTTTTTTCTATCTTGGACCAGCACTCAGGGGATGACCCCTAAACATGCAATGCATTGTGTTGGAACTAAGTACAATTAAAAAATAACATTATAGTTTTATAACTATACAATACAGATTTTGTACATACGACGTTTGTAGTGATACTTTTGTGGCAATCGAAACCACAAACCTCAAAATTTGGCGTGTTAAGGCAACGGTTACACTACGAATTAGTTTTACATATCGTTGGTCTCATGTAGAAATTCCCCAATTAACACTTTTGTAAACTGAAAATGTAAATACTTGGAAAACTGTTAATTTCTTAATAAATTAATAATTTAATAAATTTTTTGGATAATATGTATTTGTCTGAAATGGAAAATTTCGAAAAAAATTAGGACCTTTCTACATGATATAAATGATATATAAATTTTGTTTTGTCATGAAATCACAAACTTGATTATATTTTTTATAACACTTCATCATCCAGATTTTTAAAAAAATGTGTTAAAACATACACGAATTGTGAAAGCTTTAACAGTTTTTAACATTTCAAAACTAAATCTAAATTAAAATGAATCTAGGTGTTATTTAATAATTATTTTCCAAGCTAAAGGTTATATATATATATATTTATATGTATATAGAAACAGTGTTTACAAAATAATTAAATATTTCGCGCTCCTATTTTAAGCTTGAACAATATTTATTAAAAAATAATATAAAAACTGTCCAAAATAATATTTTATAAAAAATACTTTGGTGAAGGCGAATTGAATTTCATAAAATTCCTTTTAAATTCCAATTTATATATAACAGTGTAAAATGTTTTGATATATAGTATACATATAGTATGTACATATGTATAGGTATGCATATAAATGTATGAACATACATAGTATATCAATAGATTTTGGACAGTTGTTAATCATTTCGAATTCTTTCGAAATTAATTTTGGATATAATCTAAATTCAATTTCACTGATTTAGAGATGAAATTTATAAAACATGTATGCAAAGATTTCGAAAAATTAATTTTCGAGTATCCACACAACGAAATTAAGGTAGCATTTAGAACTTCTTATCTTTAAGGAGATGGACATTAAAATTATTAATAACTTAAATTAATAAAAGTAAATATAATTACATTTTCAGTTATGATTCTTAATTTTTAAAACTAAATTACAATAAATGCGTGAATTTAAAATCTCAATTTCAATTTTTAAGTCATCATAGAGAATGCTGCCAAATTTGTACTTAACATAAAAGTAGGAATCAAACACACAAAATGTCGATTTAAAGTCTTAATCACAAAAATTCTCTATTGCAGCAATAAGTAATTTTATGAAACATTTCATATAAATCTTATTCAAAAATTTTAAATAAAGCTAAGTAAAATAATAGAACTTTTTCTTAGTTTGCAATTTAAATTGATAACACAAAGCATAAAATAAAAAAACACAGAGCAAAAATAAATTTAATAAATAAGTACATAATTGGTATTTATTTGGAGTCGCGTTGTATCCCTTTGAGTCAAGCGCCAAAAAACAAAAATAATCCAGTCTTTTTTAGTACTTCAATAACAAAGTTAATGAAAGCCAAACAAACTGCCTGGAACAACTTTAGGAGATGTCGCATATCGAGAATACCTTGAGTACAGAAGATCATTAAAGAGAATGCAAACTTGCCAAAAAGCGGACGTAGGAAAACTTATTAAACTTTTAAAGTTATGAACCTTAGAGCGGACAAAATAAACTTTTTCCCAATTATATACATACATACAGCATCTCATAACAAAAACAAATAGCTGATACTCTTGCCGTATTTTGTACGTCAGTAAGTTCCGATACTTCGTTTGATGCGGAAATTATATCAGGCAAAAAACTTCTGGACATCGAAAATTTACCACCAAGCGACTCACAAATAAATATCTTGGCGGGAGGAATTAACATTAATGAACTCGACGAAGTTATGAAAACTTTAAGAGGTTCCACTCCAGCTCGAAACGAAATAACACATTTAATGATTAGAATGGCTCCAATAGTTTGAAAATATCGCTTATGCAAGTTGTACAATAACATACTGGAGAGCGGAACAATCCTCCATGATTGGAAAACCGCCGTTTAATACCAATTTCTAAGCCAGGGCAGGACCCAGGACAATTGGAGGGATATCGCTCCATATCTTTACTACCAGTCCTATCAAGTATTACAGAACGGACCTTTGACAGAGAAATTATATAGATACAGATACCGCCGATCTACCTCACCGGAAGGAAATGAGCGGCTTCAGAAGTCATACTCCAGAGCAGAAATGCAGTGTATGAACTGTTACAGCTCAGCAAAGAGATAAAGGCGGTCCACCGGCATATACAAAACCAGACCTCAGTTATGGGACCTTCTCTACTCGCATTTATGGGACAATCTTGATTTCTTTACAAGATTTTTGTATCCCGAAAAAAAGCAAAAAGAGTTTTCCAAAATAATATGATCAAAATTGTGCATGCGAAACACTTGAAAGGGGTCTGTATACCCCGCAGTCCCTGCTTCGAAGGGATGTTTATGAGATTGATGATCCGCGGGCAAACACTGGTCAGAGAGTTGTCGTCCGTAGGTCTCAATTCTTACATATCAAGAAGGCAGTTTCGACTATGTACGAGGAATCAGAATGATAGATGTTATAATGTCACCGTTATTCCATTATTACGTACAGTCAACATAGTATAAAATATTCATAAATATATCTTAAGCAATTGCATTCTCGGTCCCACAACGAAAATGCAATTCAACACTTTTCTTTGTCCAATAACTTAAATGCATAAAATACTTTGTCACGGACATTTTTCCTATGAATTGTTTTCTTTAAGATTTAATTTCGACAAAGTCAGCTTGCAAATTATGCTTAACAGGCAAACCGAACAAAATGAACAATATTTATTATATTATATTATATTAATATTTAATTGTAATTAACTTATAAGAAGAAGCAGTTGTAAAAATACACTCAGTCGTTTTACTTGGGAAAAATCCCAAAAGCGGAATAAAGGAAATATATTTTTTTTATTCGCGAAAAATCGCAACTTATAACTGATAGACACAAGGAATAATCTGATTCATTCTGTTGTCAATCAATCTCTTTTCTTTTCATGAAAAGAAATGCACACTATACTAGAATTGACTTCATGGAGCGTCACATTCCCCTACACAGAGAACAAAAGAATTCAAGAGCTTGCAGCTTTCAGTCTTCCGTTAGTGGAACGTTTGATGAGTCAGAGGGACCTCGGGCTGCCGCACCGCATCATGGCTTGTAACGGAGTGACCCCGCATCATCACTTCGTAGGCCAGATTCCATAGGTTCGGACCAAGTACTGATCCCTTGGCCACCCCATGCAAAGGGGGCGATAACCACATAACTGCAAGCGCCAAAAAACAAAAAGAATCCAGTCTTTTTTTAGTACTTCAATAACAAATTTAATGAAACCAAAACAAACTGCCTGGAACAACTTTAGGAGATGTCGCGTATCGAGAAAGATCAAGCGTGAGAGTTAAAAGAGAATGCAAACTTACCAAAAAGCGGACGTAGGAAAACTTATTAAATGCACTAAATCCCATAATGGATAGAATTAGAAATTGTCATCTGAAATTAAAATCGTTTAGGCGATGTATTATTTCTCCATTTGATGGTATGATGAAACGCATGCCTTTTGAATAAACTGTACCACTTTTGCACACGCCACGAATAATAATTATCTACAAAGGAAATGCTAAACGCATTGAAAAAGACAACTGATATACATACATATACGGAATTAATATATTTTTATATTAATCCTGGTGAAATATCAAAATTGTAGGCAGTGTACGAACAGCAGATGGAAAGAAACAGACAGTTTTAGGAACAATTGCAATGGATGTTAAATTCCAGGGAGTGTTTCAAAATTTTGAGTTTCTTGCCGTATCATCTATTCATCAGAATTTAATATGTGGTACAGTACTTTTTGCTTATAGTCACATCGCTTATAGTCCATTTAGCGATATAGTCCAAAATATACATTTTTATTGCCCTCTATAAGTCAAATTAATACAAAATATTAATGATACAGTCCATTAGCGATATAATCATATTTGACATATATGCCACCTATGAGTGGTTATATAAAGCTTAATTACATGCAAATAATTAAGGATATTGTCACATACTTTTAGGTAATATTAAATAAAAATTTAAGCTACAAACCAATAAAATGTACTAAAAACCAAATACAAAAAAAACAACCATGTGTTTATTTTGACATTTTTGTTTTTTAACGATATTTAAGAAATTTAATCTAGTGCTTTGAAAAATCTGTCAAACTAAAATAGAAAAAATGAGTAAACGAGTGAACTTATCTGTAAAACAAAAAATATCTTTATTAAATGATTATAAACATAGTTCTTTAACAAGAAAAGAATTAAGCTCTAAATATAAAATCGATGTGTCTACTGTTTCCAAAATTATAAAAAACGAGGAGAAAATTCGTGGGCTTGCAAATTCATCTAATTTAAAGTCTAAAAGACAACGAAAAAGCGATCATCCTAATATTGAAAGGGCTCTTACCATTTGGTTCAATGATATGCGAAGCAAAAACGGCGTTGTAACAAGTTTAATGCTTATGAACAAAGCAAAAGAGTTTGCTGTTCAATTGGATGAAGAATTTGAACCAGATTCAAGTTGGTTGTTTCGATGGAGAAAGCGGTCAAACATCAACTTTGGAAAGATTCATGGGGAATCTAAAGACAACGACGAATCGGCGATGGAAAATTTTAAGACTTGTGTATTACCCCAATTGCTCAAAGAATATTCAGCAGATTGTATTTTTAATGCTGACGAAAGCAGTCTATATTACAAAGCATTACCCAATACAACTTATTTTATTAAAGGAGATCAGCCCAAGGGGTATAAAACTCAAAAATCTCGACTTACACTCTTGTTTATGTGTAATTCAACTGGTTCATATAAACGAGTGTTTTGTATTGGGAAACCAAAAAAGCCGAGATGTTTTAAAAACAAAAACATACCAGTAGAATATTTTTCTAATAAAAACAGCTGGATGACGTGTTTAATATGGAATAAAATACTTTCTACGATAGACAATGAAATGGCTAAGGAAAACAAAAAAATAGTTTTACTTATTGATAACGCCTCTTGTCATAAGGTAACCACATCACTGTCAAATATAGAAGTCAGATTTTTACCTCCAAATACTACTGCACTATTACAGCCGTTAGACCAGGGCATTATACATGCCTTTAAATATCAATATCGGCAGATTATAGTAAAAAAGCAATTATGCGCCTTAGAAAAGGGAAATACTGTGTCAAATTATCTGAAGTCGGTTACAATATTGGATGCATTAAATTTTGTAAAACGGGCATGGTGGTTGGTGAAACCTGAGACAATTGCAAACTGTTTCAAAAAAGTACGTATTCATACATGTATGTATATATTAGTTTAAAGTTTCCATTTATTTTTAATTTAATATTTTTTACAGGCTGGTTTCCATACCAATATTGATCTCAATAAAACTGATGAAGATAAAGATTTTATTGAAGAAGTTGTTTTATATCCATCTGAATATTTGCATTGTGATGATGATCTTGTTTGTTTCGGAACTTTGAGCAATGAAGAAATTTTACAGGCGGTTTACGAAGAGGACTCTACACAAGAAGATGATGATTGTGAAAATGAAGATGAAATGTTTATTGTTAAAAAAGATCCACCCACAACAAAGGACATTTTAAACTTCGCAGATGTTTTGAGAACATATTGTATGGAAAATGAATTAGAGTGTAATTTTTTGTTTGACAAAATAGAAGAAAAGGCTCTAAAAAATTCAATGAAATTAAATCAAACTAAAATAACAGATTATTTTAACTAAAAACTTTGTTTATTATTGAATAATTTTTATTATATTAAATATTTAATTTCTTGAAGTTTCGTTACTTCAATCAGAAAATGGACTTTTCACGCAATCAATATTTTTTTATCAAAATATTTTGTTTTCTTTTACTTTTTATATAAGTTTCTTTTTATTAATTTATCATTTTAAACGTACAAAGTATTTATGTGTTTGTTTATAACGTATACAATACGTATGCATACATACTATACATACATATATATAAATGAAATAAATTTGTTGTCTTTTTTTTATAATCACATAAATTGTTTTTATCCGATTTTGCTTATATGCCATATTGTGGTATATAAAAAAATTAGGCTTATAATCACTTTAGCGATATAGTCACAACATTGCGTGCAACTAATCGATGTGACTATAAGCGAAAAGTACTGTATTAATTTTTGAACAACTTTTGAGATTGAAATTTCTTTGCCAGTTACTGGTGGGGTGGATGTCACAGATAGGCTGACTTCCAAAACGTCAATTGCTTTGTATTGGAACAAAGTATAGTGTTTCATAACACCTTTTCAAAACGTCGTTAAGTATTAGAAACGCCGCGATGACATCACACCAAAGTTTTTAAACTTCTCTGTAACATATAAAAGAATTAAAAAACGCAACAACACTTCTGGGGAAGCAGTCACAACTTGGGAGTTTTTCGACAAAATGGATGAAGTTTATGGATGGCGATGTGACGGAAGATGTGTCCCGGAAGCAAATTTAGAATCTTCACTTTATGAAGTTCTAACTGATTGCCATATAGAAAATGGTTCCCCATAAATGGTTGCGTCGCCACCAGAGCCTGCTGCAAAAAAGAAGAAAAATTAAGTTTTCCATTTACTTTTTTGTAAATACCACAATTTATTTGCCAAAATAACACAAACAGCTAAAAAAAAGTTTGCTAAAAAAGATACATTGCATCACCAATGTTTCAAACAAAGCACATGGTTGCAATGTTTCGCAACTTTGCTGTTACAAGCTTTGTATTAATACCATACTGTGCCTGACGGAGTTATATTGACAGAAATGTAAAGGAGGATACTTGTCGCTACAATTGCAACATTTCCCAACTCGGCCACTGAGGGATTAGGTTGTACTTCTTTGGCGCATTGCATAAAACAGGCGATGCTGAACCTATCACGCAAAGGTATTACCCTTTTTCATCTACTATGGAAAAACAACTTTGTAGTGAACTTGATCGAATGCTTAATCCAGCGTCCATCAGTAGTATTACTGAGCTAACGAAGTTGTTCGGGTATTAATTTATTCTCTTCGTGAGTTTTATAACCAGGATTACCCAATGAGGAAAATATACTACCACAAATTTTCCATAAATTCACCTAAAAAAAGCAAGAGTACCTATAATCTTTATTATATTAATCAATCTTCTGATTTAAATATTGTACTGAATTCATTGATTTGTTATTATGAATAAAACTTCTATAATCAGAGTTAAAGATTGTTTTAATTTCATTTTGTAAACTTAAACATTTTGAATAAATTAACCACACTTCAAAATTTTAAGAAAAAAAATCCATGTGTTTTGTTATCATTATGTCGAACGGCAACCATGATTACAATACAAAATGTACGTGTGAGGGAAATTTATGTTCAGTAGCTCAATAACTTTCAACAAAGAAGAACCTTTGGGTATTTTTTTTCTCCTTTTAAAATTTAAAGAGAAGTAATTTCATTCTTGGTACACTGAGAATTGTTGATAACGAGCTACTTTTTTAATTTATGAATCTACTTTGTATATGCATATTGCCTTATTTATAAAAATATTCGTTGCTTATAAAATTCTTAATTAAAGTATTTTCATACAAAGTACGTCAAATAATCTTTTAATAACATAAAATATTTTCTATAAATAAGACCCACAATTTTATTAAACGTAATTTTATTAAACGTATAGGTATGTGGGAAGTTTAATGGGAAACACTTTTTTTATTTTCATTGAACACATTCAAGGAAGCTGAATGCCTCGTATGCAATCAGGTATTAAAAAATATGTTTGCATCTCATCTAAAGAGGCATTATGACAGAATGCATCCGGAATTTCATTCCATTTCCGGAATTGAAAGAAAGGAACTTGTAATGAAATTAAAAGATGAGTTTCGATTAAAAAATATTTATTTTCGAAATAATTACTCAAATGCAGCTATCAACTGTACTACTGATAGTCATATGAAGGCTTCATATATGGTTAGTTTAGCTCTAGCAAAAAAAGGCCGGCCTTTCGAAGATGGCAAATTTTTTAAAGATTTGTGTTTATCTGTAATGAGCTTATATGGAGAAAAAGAAATGGGGAATATTATTACAGAACTCTCGTTGTTTCCTTCAACAGTAATGCGCCGGACTGAAGATATAGGGCTCTTTATACAGTGGGGGACAAGTGAACGGATTAAAAATGCCAAATACTTGTCCTTTTGTTTTGACGAAAGTGTTGACTTATTTGATACTAGCCAAATGATTATTTGCGTTAGAATGGTTGATAGTTTATTCAACTCTTTTGAAGAGATTTTAAAAGTAGAGCCGTTTAATGGAAATGTTACCGGTGAAGCTATTTATAATGCTTTTAACAAAAATGTTTTATCTCAGATAAGAAAAGAAAAGCTATCTGCTATCTGCACTGATGGGGCTGCAGTTATGGTTGGTCACTTATTAAAAGCAGGTATACACGTACGCACATTTCATTGCATTATACACAAACAAGCCTTGTTTTCAAAAAATATAAGCTTTAAGGAATCAATGAGAACAGCAGTTAAAATTGTCAACCGCCTAAGAGGTGGACATAACGCGCTTACCCATAGGAAGCTGATTGCTTTTTTAAAAGAAATAAACGCTGATTATGGTGACGTGCTAATGTATACAGAAGTGCGGTGGTTAAGCCGTGGAAAGTGCTTAGAATGTCTTTTTCATTTGAGAGCTGAACTAGAACTTTTCTTACGTGCACAGGAATGTCCTAAAAATGAAAATATCTTAATTGCATTGAAATGCCCAAATTTTCTTTTTGACTTAGCCTATATGGCTGACATGACCGAACATATGAACCAGTTAAATCTTGTGTTACAAGGTAAAGACAAAAATTTAACTGAACTGCTACATGCAGTGAAAGAGTTTTCAAGAAAACTTAATATATTAAAAAATCAAATTGAATGTGAAAATTTATCAAATCGTGAAATTTTTTCACAATTTCCAAACGCAGAAAAACTTGAAGCAGTAAAGGAAGACATTAATACACTTTTAGAGAACTTTGAAAGTAGATTTAAATATTTATTTAGTATAGAATGGATTATAAACATATTTAATAATCCGCTTACTTGTTCATTAGAAAATGTCCCATGTAATATAAAATACGAACTCTCATTCATGCGGCAAGACTTGTCTATTTCAACCGAAATGGGTAATGGGTGTCAGCTTTTGGAAAAATGTTTGCCAAATAAAATATAAAACAATTAGAGATTTGACGTTAAACATGTTCTCAATGTTTGGCACAACATATATATGCGAGTCTGCATTTTTAGCAATGACTCAAATAAAAAGTAAATACAGAAACAATCTCACAAATAACCACCTGAAGACATTATTGAAGATAAAGTGCTATCCAAAGGAAATTGATATTGATAAGGTAATAGATTTTAATAAACACAAGAAGATTGATTCAATTCCATCAGCTTTACTAACAGTTTAGTAACCCGCCCTCATATATATTTGTATTGTTTAACTTATTCAGTAAAAAGCAATCGCCCTTAAAGATTTGCATTTTTTTCGATAAGTTGATATATGTACATATTTTAAGAAAAAATATTTTAGTTGGTTTCTTCTTTTTTTATGTTTTATTGTACTGACATTTTTTTTTACTGAAAATTTCTGCCACAAAAAAGGGCGCGTTTTCTGTTTTAATGGCAATTGGCTTGGTAATGTTATTATTCTTGCAAAAAATATAAATGACCTCTCTAAGGGAACATTTACATATACAAACAATAAAAAAAAAATAAAAATTAATTACGTTTTCCAATCGTTATTTTTCCTTTTTGTTAAGAATAATCCTTATTTTTAGTTCTTTTCTCATAATTATTATAGTAATCAAAGACAGAAAAAATTATTATTTTTTGTCTTTATTTTTATTTATTTATTATTCTTTCACACAAAAGAGAATAGGATATATGTTTTCCACAATTTAATACATATTAATATTGTTTTTTCGACTTTTATAATATTTATAATATTTATTTATAAATTCATTATTTCAAACATTTTCCTGAAGAAGCTTCACAAAGGAGAAGCGAAATATCGGATTTATAAATAAATATTATATATTAAAATTGACCTCAAGCTCAAAATTAATCAAAAATATCACAATATAATAAACAAAAAAAATTAAATAAATAAAAAATTAATAATTTTTCTAGTTTTTTGACCTCTTTTTATATTAATAACACTAATTATTTTAAGCCTACGGTCCTTTTTATATATTTTATATTTATTTCGATATTTCGCTACTCCTTTGTGTAGCTTCTTCAGGAAAATTGGTTTTTGTTTATAATTATAAACAAGCTACACAAAGGAGTAGCGAAATATCGAAATAAATATAAAATATATAAAAAGGACCTTAGGCTTAAAATAATTTGTGTTATTAATAAAAAAATTAATATATTTTTCTTTTTTGTTTGGAATAATAATTTTTTTTACTTGTTTTTTATAATTGTTATAGTAGTCAAAGACAGAAAAAAATTTTGATTTCTTTCAGTGGAACAATCTCATATATTAAAATATATATATATATATATATATATATGTATATATAAAAAGAGATTCAGTTAAATTAAAAACTTTGATAAATATGTATTGGGGTCAATTTTTAAAAACTGGTGATAAATATTGTACTTGTCATGTTCAGTGGAAAACTTTTCAAATAATAAATGCAATAGTTTTGGATATTATAATGCAGGTGTTTCTAACCGCAGAAGGAGGGACTAGAACGCAAATTTTTTCTCTTAATAGAGGACAACAAATGCCAACAAATATTCCAATATTTCAATTTAGTCACAATCAACATATAAAAATTGAGGTTATTGGTGGTATGATATCACTAGTCGGAACAGTCTATGAGGGTGGTTTTAAAGATATAAATGTATACTCATACAAACCATCATGCGTTTATAGTGAAATAGATGAACATGTTTTTAGTGATGCAACTAAATCTTATAATGATAAGACTGGTATCCGCTCATTGAATAAAAATCAACAAAAACCTCCCCTCCCTCAAAAAATGGTTAATAATAGTATAGTTAAGAAAGCAGCTGGTGGTGCTAGCGGTGGTGATGACTCATTTCAATATGAAGATTATTAAATTAGTATATAAATATGAGAAACAATTCTTATCATCTCATTCAAAAATATATCGCTAACTTAAGAACATATATATTAAAAAGAAAAACTAAAATGAAAAATATTTTTATCATATTGTTTTCATATATCTATATCATACAAGTGTTTTCAGCTTCATTACCTATTGATTTGAGTGAAAATGAACTTAAAAATACAGAATTTGCAATTAAATTACCAAATAATGATACTGTGAGCATACAACTAAATTTCAAACTTTTAAAGTTTAATAATGATTTAAATAAAAACATCGAGTCAACAACAAAAACAGAATATAAATCAAACGAAGAACAAGAAGACTCCCCACCACCTATAAATCAAGAAAAAAATATTGCAGGAATAATTGAAAGTTCGGCTCCATTTTATAGACATTTTCAACTTCAATACAAAGATAATATAAAATTGAGAATCCGTTGTACATATGACAGCAATTACTTGAAACGTCGATTAAATATTTCATGTTTCGAATACCGTCAAGTTGAATACGAGAGAATTTTAAGTAATGGTGAAATTGAAGCGGTTTCTGAGGATGATACTACATACCGATCCGATATGACATTAATCAACATTCAAGATTATACACATGATTTGGATATGGAAATATTATAAATTAACTAATATGATGAAATACATTTACTACTACTACTTAATATAAACTTTGTTGTTGATGTGTTAAGAAGATTTATTTAACATAAATAAAAAAAATAAAATAAGAAAAATAATGAATAATCAGTTTTATTCGAAAATTTTACATGACTTCTTGAATGAAGAAAGGTTTTTGTGGTATGAACATGAGATTATTTTGAAGAAATTAAAAACTCAATTCGATGAATATGCATTTTATAAGAAAAGTAAATCAAAATTTGGATATCATTACACCAATTGTGTGTGGTTCAACAATGAAACAACTTGTGGACCTGATACCTGTAAATGTTCCCTTATCGATAAAAGTTGGGAACAAGCATTATGTATAATGAATTTTTATAATCATTTAAAAACATAGACTTTATAAACAGTTCTACAGTCGTCGTTGTGACTTGATTAGTATTACACAATGTCTGAGGAGAGAATATTAGTTGTAGATGTACAAGGTTTTTACCTCAACAATAAATTCATCGAAAAAGAACTGAGTATTTCAATTAACGATATACAAGCACACACATTTATTATTAAACCACCTTTTCCATATTCATTGTTGACAACAAAAGAAAAAGATTCAATTAATTGGCTTTATAATCATCATCATGGATTAAAATGGAAAGATGGCGATTCAACCTTAACAAATATTGTGGAATATTATATTGCGCATGTTAAAGATAAAAATTTTATTTATTATGCTAAAGGATTAGAAAAAATTAAGTGGATTCAAAATATTTTTAAGGATAAAATTAATTTTTATAACCTAGATGATCTAAATTGTCCAAATTTAAAAACATTATATCAAAATGATAAATCTGTAAATGTTTGTTGTTATCATAGAAAATATTGTATATGTGCTCAAAAAAATGTAATACTCTTAAGAAAGTTTATTAAATCAAATATTAATAAAGAAAACATAAAATTATAAAGACATTTTTTTGATTTATTATTTAACACTTAAATCAGATAAAATAATCATCAAACATCAGTTCATTCTGAATACTTGAAATGTCAATAACAATATCTTTAAACGGAAACACTTCAACTCTGGTTGGAGAATATTTTCCTCCAATTGAACTCCCTACAAAATATGTTTGTGGACTTATTGATTTTGTAACATTCAATTCCATACCCAATGTAGATGTTCACAACAATTTGTTTCATATAGGAAATCATATTATTACTACTCCGGTTGGTTCATATGAACTTGAGGATATTGATTTTTTCTTAAACTCAAGCTTAAAAAATATTGATTAATCAATTTATCTAATAATTGAAGCTAACAATAACACACTTAAAACTGAAATAACCTCATCAATGGATATAGATTTTTCACAACCAAACAGTATAGGAAAGTTCCTCGGATTTAGCAAAAGAAAATTAGAAGTAAATTCAACTGAATATTATAACACTGATCAAAATCTTCAAAATGATAAATCTGTGGAAGTGATGATTGTAGATCATTGAAAGCAACTTAATAACCGGATCATTTATTAATAATACTTCGAATCATGCTATTCATGAATTTCCTCTTGATGTTCCTCCAGGATATAAAATAAGCGAAAAACCTCGAAATGTTATTTATTTTCCCGTCAACTGTCAGCAAATAAACAACATAACGATTAGAATCTTAAATCAAGACGGTTAATAAATTTTAGAGGAGAAAAAATCACTCTTAGACTTCACTTCAAACCAGAATAATGATCATTTACAATAAAAACGTAATGCAAAGAGGATTTCCATTCAATCCCTCATCAACTCACATTCGAGAAAGTATAAAAAATAAAAACCCGTTAACATTATATAATACAGAATACTTAAAATCATTAGGATTTAATCTTCAACCATGAATGAAATACTAAATGTCCTTCAAAAACCTATATATGATGAGAGTATTGTAAAAAGAGAATATCATAGTTACTCTCCATATCTAAAATCATTCAACAACAATGATGAAATTCGTATACCAATTCAAAATCAGGATCCTTTGTCTTACCAAGTGAGAGTATGATTTACATTCATGGTTTTATAGTAAAGAAGGAAGCAAACAAAGAGGTTCCAGCTATAGATGTGAAATTTAAAAACAACTTTGTTTCATATTTGTTTGATGAAATTCGTTATGAAATTAATGGTTTTGAAGTTGATCGTACACGCAAACTTGGAATTTCATCCACCATGAAAAATTATATATATATATATATATATGTATATATATATATGTATATATAAAAAGCGATTCAGTTAAATTAAAAACTTTGATAAATATGTATTGGGGTCAATTTTTAAAAACTGGTGATAAATATTGTACTTGTCATGTTCAGTGGAAAACTTTTCAAATAATAAATGCAATAGTTTTGGATATTATAATGCAGGTGTTTCTAACCGCAGAAGGAGGGACTAGAACGCATATATATATATATATATATATAAGTGACATACACACACCTAATATACCATAAGTTACCTAGTATACTATGAGTCACACTTCCTATTACATATTTAGTGATAAGCAAAACATGTAACAAGGATTGCATGAGTAATACTTCCCATTTCACATTTAGTGATAAGCAAAACATGTAACAAGGATTGCATGAGTAATACACATTTAGTGATAAGCAAAATTCGTAACAAAGATCACACATGTATAAAGATCATGCATGCACAAAGGCCATGCATGAATCATCGTAGATAAGATAATTCTAGACTAGTTTTAAGATTCACACTGTTAGTACCTAAGTTCAATTTTACACAAAATAAATTCAGTTTATGAAGAAAACTCAAACTACAAGTAATATTGTATTTCATTGGCGCAGTCGGTAGGATCTGTGAAAAAGATCCATAAAACGAACTTACAACATAAAATAATAAATTAAAAAACTCTGCGAATCCCACGGGACCCTCCAGAATTTTATAAAAAAAAAATTTTTTTTTGTCATTTACATCGTGCTAAAAAGCAGCTAAAATACAGTCAATTCGCACAAACGTGAACATTCAGTGAAAACCCCTCTTTCCTGGAAGTTAATGGAAGAAATTCTTTCAAATTTGGAGAGATTAACAATATCCAAAGAAGTCAATACGCAGAATAACATGGAACAACAAAAAAACTTCATAATTCAAAACTTGAAGCTTATACATCCCTTCACGGGACAACGAGACAGATTATGCCTATACATAAACAGCATAGAAAGCATTCTGCCGAACATATCCTTACTACCAGCAGAGGACAGGTTATTGTTCTTCAACTGCATCCTGAGGACCATAGACGGAGAAGCGTTGAACCTAATAAGAAGGGAACAGCCAGGAAATTGGACCAACCTCAAACAACTATTAATAGAAGAATACGGTGAGCGACAACCAATTCCAACACTAATTTTAAACTTAAGTAACATTAGATTTAGGGGTAATGTTAGAAGATTATGTGAGGAAATTAATGAGAATATATGTAAAATAAATGATACTATCAATTTAAGTACTGAAAATAGTGAAACAAAAACCTTTTATAAGAATGAAGCTAATTCTCAGAGTCTGAGGGTACTAAAAAAAGAGCTACCCAATCATTTAACGGCACTCATAAATTCCAACTTAGCTAGAGATCTTAAATCAGCAATTAACATTTTAAGACAAAACAACGAACTAGATACCGGACGGGAACTGACAAAACCACCCACACGTAATTATTCTCGATACCACCCCCAGGTAGTATATAATGAATACAGAAATACAGTTACCCCAAATAGAAACAGGAATAATTTCAACGACTCACATTTTATAACAAACTCTTACCATTTAGGAAATTACCAAATGCCGAATAATCGCAATAATCCCTTTAATAATAATGGTAATCCCTTCAACAATAATAGATCCTTCAATAATAATGAAAGTAACCCTAGCCACAATAACTTTAACAGATTTTCTAATAATAGTAATAACCATGGACATTACTCACAACCACATAAACGTTCAAGAGTAAATGATTCCGTTCAATCCCGTATTCGACGATTTGGGCCTGGCGAACCTATGGAAGTGGAAAATTTTCACTCATCAGCCTCCATCTCAATGAAGATGGAAAGCAAACCTTATAACTTTTTGCTAGACACCGGCTCATCTATAAGTTTAATCAGACCAAACACTTTACCAATTCAAAGCAAACGAGTTAATTCGATTAAAGTAAAAACAATTAAAGGAGACATAATTTTGGATAAAACACAAGAAGTTACCAGCCGTCAAACAGGTACTAGCTTGACTTTCTTTGTTCATGACTTTTGCCAGAATTATGACGGACTACTAGGGAATGATAGCTTGCAAAAGTTGAATGCGGTCATAAATATTAGTGAAAATTTTATCATTTTAAACAATATAAAATACTATTTCCTGGATAAAAACCAAGAAAATCAGAACCAAAGCGCAATGTTCAACTTAAAAGAAATAAGGAATAATGGAACAAAAAATTCTGACATTGGATCACTATTTAGATTGAATCACTTAAACAAAGAGGAAGGTGAAGAAATTAAGAAACTACTTGGGAAACACAAAAATATTATCTATAAAGAGAACGAAAATCTGACCTTCACACATAAGGTTAAACATAAAATAAGCACGTCCCATGAAGATCCAATCTATGTGAAATCCTATAGATACCCAGAAGTACATAGAGAAGAGGTTGATAGGCAAATAAAAGAGATGTTAGAACAAAACATCATCTGCCATAGTAAATCACCTTATTCAGCACCAATTTGGGTAGTACCTAAGAGGCAAAATGCTACGGGCACACAGAAATGGAGGATTGTTATAGACTACCGAAAGTTGAATGGCATCACGGTAGACGATAAGTACCCAATCCCATTGATGAACGAAATCCTGGACAAATTGGGTAGGTCCATTTACTTTACGACACTAGATCTCACAAAAGGATTTTACCAGATAGAGGTAGAGCCTAGAGACAGGCATAAAACTGCATTTTCAACACGAAACGGACATTACGAATTTCTACGAATGCCCTTTGGATTAAAAAATGCACCAGCTACATTTCAACGACTGATGAACACAGTATTGGAAGATCTGCTTGGAAAAGATTGCCTAGTTTATCTGGACGATATAATAATCTTCAGTACTTCGCTTCAGGAACATATTGCATCACTAGATAAAGTGTTCAAAAGGTTGTCCGAAGCAAACTTGAAAATACAAGTTGATAAGTGCGAATTCTTGCACAAAGAAGCAGAATTCTTAGGCCATATAATCACACCAGATGGGATCAAACCAAACCCTAACAAAATTAAGGCAATAATTAACTACCCAACACCAAAAACAGAAAAAGAAATTAAACAGTTTCTTGGATTGGCAGGCTTTTATAGGAAATTTATCCAAAATTTTTCCAATATCACCAAACCATTGACCCAATGCCTTAAAAAAGGAAATAAAATTAATTGTAATAACAAAGATTATATTAAAGCTATAGAAACCATTAAAATCCTAATCACAAAAGAACCCATATTGGCCCATCCAAATTACGAAAAACAATTTACACTAACAACAGATGCGTCGAACATTGCATTAGGTGCTGTGCTAAGTCAAAATTCTCACCCAATTTGTTTTGCAAGCCGTACACTTAATACCCACGAGACAAACTATTCTACAACAGAAAAAGAATTACTTGCTATAGTTTGGGCAACAAAGTATTTCCGACCATATTTGTTCGGACGCAAGTTCATAATCAATAGCGACCATCGCCCTCTGCAATGGTTACATAACTTTAAAGAACCTAACGCTAAACTCCAGCGTTGGAAGATAAAATTAAACGAATTCGATTTCGAAATAAAATATATTCCAGGAAAAGAAAATCACGTTGCAGATGCACTTTCACGTATTAAAAACGGAGAATGTTACTTGAATGCATCAAATCAAGTTAGCATGACTGACACAGGAAGTGAAATATGCGAGGAAAACGCCATAGACAACCCCGAAAATGTAGAAGTTTCATCAGTTGCAGCAACCTGTCACTCAGCGGACGAAGATAACATGAATTACATTCCAATAACGGAAAAGCCCTTGAACATCTTCAAAAATCAAATAAATATTCTGGATGGAAATCAGAACAAAGTCTCTTCAAAGAAAGTATTCTCTAACAATGTTACCACTATAATTTATAAGGATTTCAACGAAAATTTAGTTAAAGATATAATTAAAACATATCTAATAAACAAAAACGTTACCATATACATACCCAACGATAAGAACTTTATTATGCTACAGAATTATTTTAGCAGATTGGTTCAAAATAATTCTCATAAAATTTTGAGAGCCACCAAGATTTTAAAAAATATAACAGATTTTTCGGATTTTAAAACGATAGTTCTGGAGATTCAATATCCGGCCTTCACCAAGGAATTGAAAAAATAGTTAAAGTATTTAAAAACAAATATTATTACCCAAATTATGTAAAAGAAATATCGAAAGTAATAAATGAATGTGGGCTATGTAATAACTGCAAGAACGACCATATTAACAATAAAATACCCTTTAAAATCACACCACCTGTATACGAAACAAGAGAAAAATATGTGATCGATTTCTGGCAGTGGGATAAAGAATACTACCTAACATGCATCGATTTGTATTCTAAATTCGCGACAGCAGAACCCGAAAAATCTCTAAATTGGATAGAAACGAAAAAAGCACTTTTAAGAGTATTTAACACCATGGGTCCACCCAAAACCCTGAAGATAGACCAGGATCAAGGAATTAATAACATTAACATAAAAAAATGGTGTGAAGAATTGAATATAAAACTGGAAGTAACTACTGGAAAAACGGGAATAAGTGATATAGAAAGACTGCATAAAACATTAAATGAAAAGTTGAGAATTATAAACACGTCAAAAGATAAAGAGTTAATTTACTTACAAATTGAACAAACACTATTCACATATAACCATAATATAATCCACTCCACCACGAGGGAAACCCCTTATAATATATTTTTTAATAGACTTAAGCCCCAATCAAATTCGCAGGAAATTAAAGAACACCGAATTAATAACATTAACAGAACAAGACAAGAGGAACCAATAGACACAAATTATCTAAAAGCAGAAAATTCTAGGAAACGATTACAAAAAATTAACAACCCATTCAAAAAAGTAGAAGTAACACAAGTAGAAAAGGATAAAGAACACTACATAGTGAAGTGCAAGAATAGAAACGTTAGGAAATATAAAACACAATTCAAAAGAAGAAAAAAGAAATAATAATGAACACTTTTAGGCTTAACAGGGTCCAGTCAACACAAAAGGACAAGACCATTAATATAAATATAAATAACTATATTGATAATCATTTCAACAATCACAGTGGTTAACGGACAAACAATTGAAATAAACAACATACAGGACGATTATGGGTTTACTATTATCAACCAAGGAAATCTGGAGGTACCAACAGAATATAAATATCAAATACTACCTATAAACAAAACTCACCTTGATATAACTTATGACTTACTTATGGGACAATTTAAATCAGTAAAATATTATCAGAACAATATGACAAAAAAATACCTAACAATGGCATTCAAGGAAAAACAAATATTTTTAAACAGACATAAGCGAGGGCTAGCAAATGTGATTGGCGACGGTTTGAAATTCCTTTTTGGAACCATGAACGAGGAAGATAGAGTAAATATAGAAAAAGCAATTAGAGATTTAAAAACAGATATCATTACTACTAACGAATTCAATGAGTTAATCGACCACATAAATAACGAACACAAAATACTGGAAAAACTCCAAAATGAAACATTTAGAACACAAAGTAAACTTACAGAGAAAGTTTACGCTGACATGTTTTTAGACAACGTCAAAATGTACTTAGAACACATTCAGGACATTCAATTAGCAATACAACTGGCTAGATTAGGTATTATAAACCCAAAACTAATTGACTTACAAACTGCGACAACTCTATCTACACTAGAATTCGAGCATATAAAATCTTCAGTTTGGTTGGAATTAGATATAATTTATTTTATACTTTCTATCCCGACTCAATTCAAAACTTATAAAAGGTTAAGAATTATTCAGCTACCAGATAAAAACAATAATGAGCTTAAAATTAATGAAGAAGAAAATTATGCTGTAATGGATAATGTAATTTATAAAGTACAGAACAAAAAAATAATACTAGAAAATAATGAATGCATCAAAAATTTGATGAACAATAACAAAACAAATTGTCAATACAGTAAGAATATTTTACCACACATAACTTTTATTGAACCAAACATAATTGTTACGAAAAACTTAAAACTCACTGACATTGAACATAACTGTAATAAATTTAAAATCAAAATCAAAGGAAACAATATCATTCGCTTTAACAACTGTAAAATAAAAATTAATGACTTCGAAATATCTGTGAAACAAAACACGGAATCTAATATCCTACCACCCATAAAAGATGTTGAAAATATAATTAAAGATAACATTTCACTACCTGAACTAAAAAAACACATAGAGCATGCTGTAACCAAAACAGAAAATTACTCTTTAAGTCACTTAATAATTATTATTGTAATTGTATTAATAATTATAGGGCTTGCCATTAAATTTAAGAAACACTTTGTAATAAATAATATAAAATCAGTCAATGACATCGACTTATCAAAAGGGGGGAGGAGTGACATACACACACCTAATATACCATAAGTTACCTAGTATACTATGAGTCACACTTCCTATTACATATTTAGTGATAAGCAAAACATGTAACAAGGATTGCATGAGTAATACTTCCCATTTCACATTTAGTGATAAGCAAAACATGTAACAAGGTTTGCATGAGTAATACACATTTAGTGATAAGCAAAATTCGTAACAAAGATCACACATGTATAAAGATCATGCATGCACAAAGGCCATGCATGAATCATCGTAGATAAGATAATTCTAGACTAGTTTTAAGATTCACACTGTTAGTACCTAAGTTCAATTTTACACAAAATAAATTCAGTTTATGAAGAAAACTCAAACTACAAGTAATATTGTATTTCATTTATATGTATGCATACACGTATACTTAACCGCAATTGATAAGAAGTTATTGAAATATCTAAAAACGTCTTATACTATCAATTATTGAATATAAAGAATCAGTTTGAAAGTTCGTTTTACAGTGAAAAGTTGAAAGCAAAAAAAAAATGAGGGCAAGCTTAAGAAAATTGTTTCAAAATCCTAATATTACATACTTATCTTTAAAGGATATGGAAGAAAATACTATATATGAAATCAACAAGATAGATCGAGTAGATACAAAATATGGTGAAAGTATAAGATGTCTTCTAAATAAAGAATATTACATTTATTTACCTAAACGATTTCTGATTATTACTAAAAATCAGATGGATTATCTAAACACAACTCCACACATTTTAAAGAAAGTTAAAGAAGTGAAGGGATTATATACTCTAATCGTTAAAAAGAAGAAGCAATATTCTACAACAACTTGTATGACAGTACTGAAGAAGAAGATGATGATGATCATGATGATGAAATAGAAAACACATTTTAAATAAACCTCGAAACAGAAACTTTTTTAAAATTATAAAAACATATGTATCAATAAAAACCCACAAAATCTAAAATTTCTCACGTATTTGATAAATTAGGAACTTTATAAAAATGAAAAACCGCAACGGAAGCTTTTTAAAATTAAAACCCCACAACATTAAAATTTCTACCACATTTTTCATGTTTAGAAACAAAATTACATTTCTGAATTTTGTATAAAAACCCCTCTAGTTTTACTTTAAGTGTTATTCAAGTTAATAAATCACTAAAGATGGAAACACATTTAAAAACAATATTTAAAAAATGCCAAAATAAAACCATTCTCCCTATAAATGAGATGGTTTTTAATCACAATTACCAAATTACGAAGATGGAGCGTGTACAGACACGCTTTGGGACGAAAATTCGTTGTTTGGTGGAAAGCAATCAATATATATATACCTACCCAGTATATTTAATGATATCATAGATGATGATACTATTGCGGAATTTGACCGCAATACCTACTACCTTTTCAAAGATAGGAAAGGAAGCAGTGAGTTAAATTACGAATTAACTATAAATGCGGAAACAACAGGTAATTTTTGGTAAAAAAGTTTTTATTTATTTATTTATTATTAAATCTAATAATTAATTATTATCGTTTTAGCTCAAGATACACCAAAGAAGTAAATTGAATATTGAATGTCATTGAAGCCAACGACAAACGGAAGCCGAAATTATTTGCTCTGAATGATAAAGCTGTTATTATGTTAATAATAAATGTGGTTACAATTTTAATTTAAGCTTTTTAATTAAGCATTTGTTTTATTTATACACTTGACCGCAACTTTTTACCAAACTTGTATTTTAGTAAGAATATAAAGTATATAAGAACATTTGTTAATGAGTTTTAATGAAACAATTGATTTTCATCATTCTGAGAAAACGTGTCACACGCAAAAAAAGAAAATACATATTCAAAAACCGATATCAGTGATTGAAAACTATTAAACAAGTATTCTTAAAACAGAAAATTATAATTTATATATAATTTAAAAACTGTTTAAAATTATATTTATATAAAAAGTTGAAACGGTATTTGATTTTATTAAAAACTACGTAAAAGCTAAATTCTAAAAAGTAATCTTTTAAACCGAAATTGTGAAATATTTAAATATTTATATAAACATCTTCACTAAGTACAGGTATGTTGTAGATATTAAGAGCAAATCTATAATTTGTGTTTATTTTAATTTCAAATACTTTCAGTACATTACTTCCATTTCTGGTGTTATATCATGTACATCTGTGAAGTATGTGGAACGTCTTTCGTATCCAAATTTAATTTTAAGAGACATTTTAATAATAAACATATTAACCCAAAATCAAGCAAAACAAAACTAAATTTAAAAAATGAAAAAATTGTTAAAGTTGAAAATATTGAAGAAACTCCATCGTGTAGCTATATACGATGTGAAACTTGTAAATTAAATATAAGAAAAGGTTCTTGGTCTCATCATTTGAGAACTAATGAACATAAAAAAAAATAATCGTTTGTTTATAAACAAGGATATATATATAAGTAAAAATTTATTTACTAAGCGTATTCAAACTTTTGTATACGAAAATAAAAAGGTAGATGAGCTTTCAATAAACATTTTATTTTCGAATGCAAAAGAAAGTATTATAAATATTTTAAAAAATATGTTATTAGAACATCAAAATATAAAATTTAATATAGAAGTTTTTGCAGAATATATAAAATTCTCAAAATCTAATGAAATTGAAGATGATGATAGCACACTAATTAGTGTGAAATCTTTTCAAACGAAAATGGTAATAGTACAAGTAGAACAAGATCTATCAGACATGTACGATAATCATAGTATAGAAATAGCAACCAAAATGGCTGAATTTCAAGAGAGAGACAGTGGTTGGTCTCTAGTTTGTATCAATAAAATTGAAATAAACGTTAACAAGTATTGTCCTATAAAAGGATCTAAATATTTAGAACTACCAATATTTATCAGAAATAAAAAAGCGTGCATCAACATTAAAAATAATGATAATTATTGTTTCAAATGGGCTCTTATAGCTGCATTAGAAAACAATCATTTAAATTCAAAATATTCACATTATAGTAATGTTATCACACAAAGCTTAATAACACTAACAAATGGAATAACAATTGATTTCACCAACTTAACCTTTCCTCTATATATTGCTGATATTAAGATATTTGAGAAATACAATTTAAATATAAGCGTGAATGTTTTTGGATGTGATGTAATAAAAAAAGAAATCGTTGGACCATATTATAGGACAGCTGATGAAAAAATTAATCATATCAATTTACTATACATTCAAGATGATGAAAACGATGAATAACATTATGTTTGGATAAGAAACATAAGTCGTTTATTGAGCACACAAGTTTCAAAACATCTAGGTGCTAAATATTTTTGTAATTTTTGTTTACACTATTCAAGCAGTGAACTCTTGTTATTAAAACATAAACAAGAATGCAATAAAATTGTCACCAAAATGCCTTCGGGTGTTAAGGATGATAATATATTGCAGTTCAAAAATTTTAAAAATCAATTAGATGTACCATTTGTTATCTATGCGGATTTTGAATGTATATTAAGTAAAATTAACAACAAAAATTCTAATAATGTTACAAGCATTCAAAACCATATACCTATAGCTTACAGCTACTACATAAAATCATCTTTTGATTCTAAACTGAATAAGCTTAGAACGTATACGGGTAACGATGTTGTTAAAGATTTTGTTCAAAATTTGATTGAGGATGCACGTTTTTTGTGTACAAACTTTCTAATGAAAGTAGTGCCAATGAATTCTCTATTACCCCATGAAGTTGAAAAACATTATAATACTAATGAGTGTCATATATGTAAACAAATTCTAGATGATGATAGATGTGCTGATCATTGTCATTTAACTGGTCAATATCGCGGTCCAGCTCATTGGAAATATAATATTAATTATCAATTATCTAACTTTATTCCAATAATTTTTCATAACTTTTCAGGTTATGATTGTCATTTGTTTGTAAAGGCTATAGCAGATTATCCGGGTGATATAGATGTTATACCACTTAATAAAGAATTGTATATATCTGTTAGAAAAAGAATTCAAATAACTGACAAATATAATTTAGAATTACGTTTTCTCGATTCTTTTAAATTTATGTCGTCTAGTTTAGATAAATTATCTAATTATTTACATAACGATAACTTTAAAACACTGAAATCAATATATCCAAATCATTTAGAATTTAATCTTTTGAAAAGAAAAGGTATATTTCCTTATGATTATATCGATTCAGTTGAAAAATTAAATGAAAATGTCTTACTTTCTCGTGAACAGTTTTTCTCTACATTAAATAATAAAGAATGTACTATTGCTGATTATGAGCACGCGTTAAGTGTTTGGTCTACATTTAACTGTCAACCTCTAAATGAGTATATGCTTTTATATCTAAAAACTGATGTACTGAAAAAGCAATGCGAGGGCAAAAATGAAATTAACAATCCAACTTCAAATGAAGTAGAAGAGTGGAAATCTGACAATAAAATCTGTAATGAGTTAAATGATTATTTCCCTTTCTTATTAACACCACCTCCTAGAGATTCACCATGTCGATATTTTCTAAGATCAACTATTGAATGTTTAATAAATACTCAAATTAGCGGGAAAGTCGCAACTAAACTGGCTTCTATGACTGCTGTTGAAGCTTGGAGATTTTGTGACAAAGAAATATTTTTGCCATTCCTGGATGACTTACGATCAAAAACAACCGAGGTTTATAAATATGAAAACCCTTTACTTAAGGAAATAAAAGCTATTCTTATTAACTGATGTATTTGAAAATTTTCGTTCTGTTTGTAAATGAATATATCATCTTGATCCATGTCATTACTATACAACACCTGGTTTATCGTGGGATGCCATGTTAAAAATAACGAAAATTAAATTGGAATTATTCACCGATATAAATATGTATAATTTCATTAAAAAAGGAATAAGAGGTGGTATTGTTCAATGCACAACACGTCGAACAGTTGCAAATCATAAATATATCAAAACATATGATTGCTCTAAACCCTCACAATATCTTATGTATTTAGATGCGAACAACTTGTATGGTTGGGCAATGTCTGAATCTTTACCAGAAGGTAAATTTGAATGGATTGAAGATATAGATAGCTTTGATATTTCGAAAGTATCTGAAAACTCTGATTTTGGTTACATTTTAGAAGTTGATTTAGACTATCCTGAAGAACTACATGATAGTCATAATGATTTACCGTTTTGTGCTGAACTTAAAAGTCCACCAATACAACATCATAATATAAAGAAACTAATTCCCGATTTAACTAACAAAAAATCATATATAATTCACTATCGAAATCTTCAACAGTGTATTAGAAATGGTTTAAAATTAGTTAAAATTCATAGAATATTAAGATTTAAACAATCAACTTGGTTGAAACAGTATATCGATTTAAATACCTTTCATCGAACCAATGCCAAAAATGAGTTTGACAAAAATTTTTTTAAACTTTTAAATAATGCGGTATACGGTAAAACTATGGAAAATGTTGAAAAACGTAAAAATGTAAAAATCGTTAATGCTTGGGAGAGTGAACACAACCGTTTGGGCGCACGAGCTCTTATAGCAAAACCTAATTTTCATAGTTCAACACATTTTACCGATAATATGATTGCAATTCAAATGAGTATGGATAGCGTAACATTTAATAAACCTATATATTTAGGGTTTTCAGTTCTAGAACTATCTAAATATAAAATGTATGACTTTCACTATCAGTATATGCAGACAAAGTTTAATGAAAATTTAAAATTAAATTATATGGATACTGATTCTTTAATTTACACAATAAGAACAAACGATTTTTATAAAGATATTTACAATGATCTTCATCTAAACTTTGATACATCAGACTATTCAATATTTGAGTTCCGGGAAGACGCAGAGTTTGCCGTCATATTAGCAATACATGCCAATGCTAAAGAGTTTACTGCCGACAATTATACATCGGCTTTGACGAAACGCATAAGGTCTTATTATAGTCAGAGAGGTTACTTATTTATCGACCTCAATAGAGCCTTTTTAACACACTTATTTCCAGTGGAATCCCTTTCAACCTATCACGACTTCGCTCCCAGATATCTTCGGAAGATTATTATCAACGCTATGTATTATCCATCCAATTTAGAAACCACTTGGCGGAGTTATCTCCTCGTGCTGATGGAGTGGAACGGGATGTCCATTATCCGAGAAACATACAAGATCATAATCTATGACAATCCTCGATTGTTCTTAACAGTTGACCGGTATATCGAACAGATCAAGAGTTTCATTCAATGGTGGAACTCCCAAGGAGGAAACGATGTGGAGTTTATATATCTTTGGTATTCCAAGCCAGGGGCCCTGGAAGACGCGACCCAATCTAAATACTTTGATCTCTTCAGCGTGACATTAAAAATATTGCAGGCAAATGGGTTGATGAGAAACTACCGAACAGCGGTCCTCAACCCCACTTCCGTGCCTGATGAGCATATTCAAGCCTACTCGGGCTTAGCCACTCGAGGAGCTGGCTCTGGCGCACAGCTAACAGATGCTTATCTCAGACTGATAAACAAAGAACGAAGGATTGAAGCAAGGGCTATTGGACTACAGGAAAGCTTAATGAATTTATTGAGACAACACCAAGTAAAAGATAACATCGAGCGTCCAGCTGTAAATTAAGGAAATTTAAGAGGTTCGAAGATCAATATAATTAATAAAGGTAAATATTCAATAATCATTCCCACTTACACAAATCCATAGATATCTATATATACACATAAAAAATATGTTATTTCTCCATCTATTCGTTTACATACACCTATCTCTTCATAACCATAACTGTTTAAACATATTTGGTAATAACTTAATCACTTTCCAGTTACCATATAATACAGTTGTCTGGAACATTACCGAAATTCCATGTTTTCCAAGGGCTATGATCAACTCCTTTAAAATATTTACAAGACAACAGAATCCATTTATCAGCAGATTAAAATACAATATAAATCTAACACGAGCTCAGTGTATTATGTTGACCCGACTAAGGGTTGGAAAATGCCTGTTTAACTCCAAGCACTACTTTGATAAAAGTGATCCGTTAAAATGTACCAATTGTAATGAAATACTAACTGTTGAATTAAGTTCAACAGTTGATCTTTTATAAATTTTTATATCTCAATTTTATATTTCAATCGAATTAATTTTTCTGTGAAAATCCCTATTGTTATTCAACATTGGCTTTGAATGGCCTTATTGTTCTATATGAGCTTATGTATTTAATTCGCCGAAAAGGGCGAATTGGTTTTTGTTATACAGACTTTTTCTTTTTCTATATATACTTATGTATTAAAACACTTCTATTTCTATCGTCAATAAAGCAAGAAGCTATTTCAACAAATAATAACTAAAACAAAAACCATGGATCACCAAGATGATATGATGATGGAACCTATCCAAGCTCCAGTAACACCAACAATAGCCGGAGTTGTTGTGATCATCGATGAAAGCTCAACACTGGTTGACCAGAAACAATTGATTAATGTCCTGTGGAATGGCATCCCCATCGGGTACGCTTATCAGGGAGTAGCGTTACCGGATTTCCATTCCGACTGGGTAATCCCTGACGAGACGTATAATAACCTGCACAATACCATTAGTTTGTGTCAATTGTCTCGATTTGTATTTCCTATATTCTTACTCATCTTGATATGCAATCACGTATCCATTTTAATCATGCTCTGCATTACAGATTTGGTCATTTTCTGGGTTGTCAAGATTATTGTTGTGTTTATTCATCTTTTTGGTGCAACTATTTTGTTCATTGTTTGTACTACCCTTTGTATTATATGTTTTTGTGGTTTGATTTTGTTTCTCGATATGTTTCGTAGATAACGGATATGACCCTTCAAACCCCCTAGCCCGAGATGCGATTGTTGATGTCCAGAGATTCACCGAAGTTCCCATATTCAACACAATGCCCGTCAGCATCATTCGGCTCTTTCCGGGGCAGATTTTGCGACTGATCAGTAAAGCGGTCTATACTAGTACCACAACAGGGTTAATGAGGATAAAAAGCGCTTTACTCTCATATGGGCTGACTGATTCAAATGTAGTCAATATGCTTAGAATTTCGTTAATTACTCAGGTGGATAGGGTGGCACGGGAGATAATGAAGGAGCAGGAAAAAATAGAAAACACACCCTTCATTCCTGAAGATAACTGGGCCGCCCTTAGAGCCGCGATGGTCCCGGTAGGGAACGATACGTCCCCGAGAATATTTGAGTTCCGGGAAGACGCAGAGTTTGCCGTCATATTAGCAATACATGCCAATGCTAAAGAGTTTACTGCCGACAATTATACATCGGCTTTGACGAAACGCATAAGGTCTTATTATAGTCAGAGAGGTTACTTATTTATCGACCTCAATAGAGCCTTTTTAACACACTTATTTCCAGTGGAATCCCTTTCAACCTATCACGACTTCGCTCCCAGATATCTTCGGAAGATTATTATCAACGCTATGTATTATCCATCCAATTTAGAAACCACTTGGCGGAGTTATCTCCTCATGCTGATGGAGTGGAACGGGATGTCCATTATCCGAGAAACATACAAGATCATAATCTATGACAATCCTCGATTGTTCTTAACAGTTGACCGGTATATCGAACAGATCAAGAGTTTCATTCAATGGTGGAACTCCCAAGGAGGAAACGATGTGGAGTTTATATATCTTTGGTATTCCAAGCCAGGGGCCCTGGAAGACGCGACCCAATCTAAATACTTTGATCTCTTCAGCGTGACATTAAAAATATTGCAGGCAAATGGGTTGATGAGAAACTACCGAACAGCGGTCCTCAACCCCACTTCCGTGCCTGATGAGCATATTCAAGCCTACTCGGGCTTAGCCACTCGAGGAGCTGGCTCTGGCGCACAGCTAACAGATGCTTATCTCAGACTGATAAACAAAGAACGAAGGATTGAAGCAAGGGCTATTGGACTACAGGAAAGCTTAATGAATTTATTGAGACAACACCAAGTAAAAGATAACATCGAGCGTCCAGCTGTAAATTAAGGAAATTTAAGAGGTTCGAAGATCAATATAATTAATAAAGGTAAATATTCAATAATCATTCCCACTTACACATATCCATAGATATCTATATATACACATAAAAAATATGTTATTTTTCCATCTATTCGTTTACATACACCTATCTCTTCATAACCATAACTGTTTAAACATATTTGGTAATAACTTAATCACTTTCCAGTTACCATATAATACAGTTGTCTGGAACATTACCGAAATTCCATGTTTTCCAAGGGCTATGATCAACTCCTTTAAAATATTTACAAGACAACAGAATCCATTTATCAGCAGATTAAAATACAATATAAATCTAACACGAGCTCAGTGTATTATGTTGGCCCGACTAAGGGTTGGAAAATGCCTGTTTAACTCCAAGCACTACTTTGATAAAAGTGATCCGTTAAAATGTACCAATTGTAATGAAATACTAACTGTTGAATTAAGTTCAACAGTTGATCTTTTATAAATTTTTATATCTCAATTTTATATTTCAATCGAATTAATTTTTCTGTGAAAATCCCTATTGTTATTCAACATTGGCTTTGAATGGCCTTATTGTTCTATATGAGCTTATGTATTTAATTCGCCGAAAAGGGCGAATTGGTTTTTGTTATACAGACTTTTTCTTTTTCTATATATACTTATGTATTAAAACACTTCTATTTCTATCGTCAATAAAGCAAGAAGCTATTTCAACAAATAATAACTAAAACAAAAACCATGGATCACCAAGATGATATGATGATGGAACCTATCCAAGCTCCAGTAACACCAACAATAGCCGGAGTTGTTGTGATCATCGATGAAAGCTCAACACTGGTTGACCAGAAACAATTGATTAATGTCCTGTGGAATGGCATCCCCATCGGGTACGCTTATCAGGGAGTAGCGTTACCGGATTTCCATTCCGACTGGGTAATCCCTGACGAGACGTATAATAACCTGCACAATACCATTAGTTTGTGTCAATTGTCTCGATTTGTATTTCCTATATTCTTACTCATCTTGATATGCAATCACGTATCCATTTTAATCATGCTCTGCATTACAGATTTGGTCATTTTCTGGGTTGTCAAGATTATTGTTGTGTTTATTCATCTTTTTGGTGCAACTATTTTGTTCATTGTTCTACCCTTTGTATTATATGTTTTTGTGGTTTGATTTTGTTTCTCGATATGTTTCGTAGATAACGGATATGACCCTTCAAACCCCCTAGCCCGAGATGCGATTGTTGATGTCCAGAGATTCACCGAAGTTCCCATATTCAACACAATGCCCGTCAGCATCATTCGGCTCTTTCCGGGGCAGATTTTGCGACTGATCAGTAAAGCGGTCTATACTAGTACCACAACAGGGTTAATGAGGATAAAAAGCGCTTTACTCTCATATGGGCTGACTGATTCAAATGTAGTCAATATGCTTAGAATTTCGTTAATTACTCAGGTGGATAGGGTGGCACGGGAGATAATGAAGGAGCAGGAAAAAATAGAAAACACACCCTTCATTCCTGAAGATAACTGGGCCGCCCTTAGAGCCGCGATGGTCCCGGTAGGGAACGATACGTCCCCGAGAATATTTGAGTTCCGGGAAGACGCAGAGTTTGCCGTCATATTAGCAATACATGCCAATGCTAAAGAGTTTACTGCCGACAATTATACATCGGCTTTGACGAAACGCATAAGGTCTTATTATAGTCAGAGAGGTTACTTATTTATCGACCTCAATAGAGCCTTTTTAACACACTTATTTCCAGTGGAATCCCTTTCAACCTATCACGACTTCGCTCCCAGATATCTTCGGAAGATTATTATCAACGCTATGTATTATCCATCCAATTTAGAAACCACTTGGCGGAGTTATCTCCTCATGCTGATGGAGTGGAACGGGATGTCCATTATCCGAGAAACATACAAGATCATAATCTATGACAATCCTCGATTGTTCTTAACAGTTGACCGGTATATCGAACAGATCAAGAGTTTCATTCAATGGTGGAACTCCCAAGGAGGAAACGATGTGGAGTTTATATATCTTTGGTATTCCAAGCCAGGGGCCCTGGAAGACGCGACCCAATCTAAATACTTTGATCTCTTCAGCGTGACATTAAAAATATTGCAGGCAAATGGGTTGATGAGAAACTACCGAACAGCGGTCCTCAACCCCACTTCCGTGCCTGATGAGCATATTCAAGCCTACTCGGGCTTAGCCACTCGAGGAGCTGGCTCTGGCGCACAGCTAACAGATGCTTATCTCAGACTGATAAACAAAGAACGAAGGATTGAAGCAAGGGCTATTGGACTACAGGAAAGCTTAATGAATTTATTGAGACAACACCAAGTAAAAGATAACATCGAGCGTCCAGCTGTAAATTAAGGAAATTTAAGAGGTTCGAAGATCAATATAATTAATAAAGGTAAATATTCAATAATCATTCCCACTTACACATATCCATAGATATCTATATATACACATAAAAAATATGTTATTTCTCCATCTATTCGTTTACATACACCTATCTCTTCATAACCATAACTGTTTAAACATATTTGGTAATAACTTAATCACTTTCCAGTTACCATATAATACAGTTGTCTGGAACATTACCGAAATTCCATGTTTTCCAAGGGCTATGATCAACTCCTTTAAAATATTTACAAGACAACAGAATCCATTTATCAGCAGATTAAAATACAATATAAATCTAACACGAGCTCAGTGTATTATGTTGGCCCGACTAAGGGTTGGAAAATGCCTGTTTAACTCCAAGCACTACTTTGATAAAAGTGATCCGTTAAAATGTACCAATTGTAATGAAATACTAACTGTTGAATTAAGTTCAACAGTTGATCTTTTATAAATTTTTATATCTCAATTTTATATTTCAATCGAATTAATTTTTCTGTGAAAATCCCTATTGTTATTCAACATTGGCTTTGAATGGCCTTATTGTTCTATATGAGCTTATGTATTTAATTCGCCGAAAAGGGCGAATTGGTTTTTGTTATACAGACTTTTTCTTTTTCTATATATACTTATGTATTAAAACACTTCTATTTCTATCGTCAATAAAGCAAGAAGCTATTTCAACAAATAATAACTAAAACAAAAACCATGGATCACCAAGATGATATGATGATGGAACCTATCCAAGCTCCAGTAACACCAACAATAGCCGGAGTTCTTGTGATCATCGATGAAAGCTCAACACTGGTTGACCAGAAACAATTGATTAATGTCCTGTGGAATGGCATCTCCATCGGGTACGCTTATCAGGGAGTAGCGTTACCGGATTTCCATTCCGACTGGGTAATCCCTGACGAGACGTATAATAACCTGCACAATACCATTAGTTTGTGTGAATTGTCTCGATTTGTATTTCCTATATTCTTACTCATCTTGATATGCAATCACGTATCCATTTTAATCATGCTCTGCATTACAGATTTGGTCATTTTCGGGGTTGTCAAGATTATTGTTGTGTTTATTCATCTTTTTGGTGCAACTATTTTGTTCATTGTTTGTACTACCTTTTGTATTATATGTTTTTGTGGTTTGATTTTGTTTCTCGATATGTTTCGTAGATAACGGATATGACCCTTCAAACCACCTAGCCCGAGATGCGATTGTTGATGTCCAGAGATTCACCGAAGTTCCCATATTCAACACAATGCCCGTCAGCATCATTCGGCTCTTTCCGGGGCAGATTTTGCGACTGATCAGTAAAGCGGTCTATACTAGTACCACAACAGGGTTAATGAGGATAAAAAGCGCTTTACTCTCATATGGGCTGACTGATTCAAATGTAGCCAATATGCTTAGAATTTCGTTAATTACTCAGGTGGATAGGGTGGCACGGGAGATAATGAAGGAGCAGGAAAAAATAGAAAACACACCCTTCATTCCTGAAGATAACTGGGCCGCCCTTAGAGCCGCGATGGTCCCGGTAGGGAACGATACGTCCCCGAGAATATTTGAGTTCCGGGAAGACGCAGAGTTTGCCGTCATATTAGCAATACATGCCAATGCTAAAGAATTTACTGCCGACAATTATACATCGGCTTTGACGAAACGCATAAGGTCTTATTATAGTCAGAGAGGTTACTTATTTATCGACCTCAATAGAGCCTTTTTAACACACTTATTTCCAGTGGAATCCCTTTCAACCTATCACGACTTCGCTCCCAGATATCTTCGGAAGATTATTATCAACGCTATGTATTATCCATCCAATTTAGAAACCACTTGGCGGAGTTATCTCCTCATGCTGATGGAGTGGAACGGGATGTCCATTATCCGAGAAACATACAAGATCATAATCTATGACAATCCTCGATTGTTCTTAACAGTTGACCGGTATATCGAACAGATCAAGAGTTTCATTCAATGGTGGAACTCCCAAGGAGGAAACGATGTGGAGTTTATATATCTTTGGTATTCCAAGCCAGGGGCCCTGGAATACGCGACCCAATCTAAATACTTTGATCTCTTCAGCGTGACATTAAAAATATTGCAGGCAAATGGGTTGATGAGAAACTACCGAACAGCGGTCCTCAACCCCACTTCCGTGCCTGATGAGCATATTCAAGCCTACTCGGGCTTAGCCACTCGAGGAGCTGGCTCTGGCGCACAGCTAACAGATGCTTATCTCAGACTGATAAACAAAGAACGAAGGATTGAAGCAAGGGCTATTGGACTACAGGAAAGCTTAATGAATTTATTGAGACAACACCAAGTAAAAGATAACATCGAGCGTCCAGCTGTAAATTAAGGAAATTTAAGAGGTTCGAAGATCAATATAATTAATAAAGGTAAATATTCAATAATCATTCCCACTTACACATATCCATAGATATCTATATATACACATAAAAAATATGTTATTTTTCCATCTATTCGTTTACATACACCTATCTCTTCATAACCATAACTGTTTAAACATATTTGGTAATAACTTAATCACTTTCCAGTTACCATATAATACAGTTGTCTGGAACATTACCGAAATTCCATGTTTTCCAAGGGCTATGATCAACTCCTTTAAAATATTTACAAGACAACAGAATCCATTTATCAGCAGATTAAAATACAATATAAATCTAACACGAGCTCAGTGTATTATGTTGGCCCGACTAAGGGTTGGAAAATGCCTGTTTAACTCCAAGCACTACTTTGATAAAAGTGATCCGTTAAAATGTACCAATTGTAATGAAATACTAACTGTTGAATTAAGTTCAACAGTTGATCTTTTATAAATTTTTATATCTCAATTTTATATTTCAATCGAATTAATTTTTCTGTGAAAACCCCTATTGTTATTCAACATTGGCTTTGAATGGCCTTATTGTTCTATATGAGCTTATGTATTTAATTCGCCGAAAAGGGCGAATTGGTTTTTGTTATACAGACTTTTTCTTTTTCTATATATACTTATGTATTAAAACACTTCTATTTCTATCGTCAATAAAGCAAGAAGCTATTTCAACAAAAGGAGCAAAAAAACCGACAGGAGTTTTTTTTTTTAAACAGAAGTAGAAGCAAACATTGGTCCTTCGACAAAGTTAGTTAGGAGTTAAGTCTTATAAAATTTCTTAAAAAATAAAAAATAAAACCAGTTAATAACTAAAACAAAAACCATGGATCACCAAGATGATATGATGATGGAACCTATCCAAGCTCCAGTAACACCAACAATAGCCGGAGTTGTTGTGATCATCGATGAAAGCTCAACACTGGTTGACCAGAAACAATTGATTAATGTCCTGTGGAATGGCATCCCCATCGGGTACGCTTATCAGGGAGTAGCGTTACCGGATTTCCATTCCGACTGGGTAATCCCTGACGAGACGTATAATAACCTGCACAATACCATTAGTTTGTGTGAATTGTCTCGATTTGTATTTCCTATATTCTTACTCATCTTGATATGCAATCACGTATCCATTTTAATCATGCTCTGCATTACAGATTTGGTCATTTTCTGGGTTGTCAAGATTATTGTTGTGTTTATTCATCTTTTTGGTGCAACTATTTTGTTCATTGTTTGTACTACCCTTTGTATTATATGTTTTTGTGGTTTGATTTTGTTTCTCGATATGTTTCGTAGATAACGGATATGACCCTTCAAACCCCCTAGCCCGAGATGCGATTGTTGATGTCCAGAGATTCACCGAAGTTCCCATATTCAACACAATGCCCGTCAGCATCATTCGGCTCTTTCCGGGGCAGATTTTGCGACTGATCAGTAAAGCGGTCTATACTAGTACCACAACAGGGTTAATGAGGATAAAAAGCGCTTTACTCTCATATGGGCTGACTGATTCAAATGTAGTCAATATGCTTAGAATTTCGTTAATTACTCAGGTGGATAGGGTGGCACGGGAGATAATGAAGGAGCAGGAAAAAATAGAAAACACACCCTTCATTCCTGAAGATAACTGGGCCGCCCTTAGAGCCGCGATGGTCCCGGTAGGGAACGATACGTCCCCGAGAATATTTGAGTTCCGGGAAGACGCAGAGTTTGCCGTCATATTAGCAATACATGCCAATGCTAAAGAGTTTACTGCCGACAATTATACATCGGCTTTGACGAAACGCATAAGGTCTTATTATAGTCAGAGAGGTTACTTATTTATCGACCTCAATAGAGCCTTTTTAACACACTTATTTCCAGTGGAATCCCTTTCAACCTATCACGACTTCGCTCCCAGATATCTTCGGAAGATTATTATCAACGCTATGTATTATCCATCCAATTTAGAAACCACTTGGCGGAGTTATCTCCTCATGCTGATGGAGTGGAACGGGATGTCCATTATCCGAGAAACATACAAGATCATAATCTATGACAATCCTCGATTGTTCTTAACAGTTGACCGGTATATCGAACAGATCAAGAGTTTCATTCAATGGTGGAACTCCCAAGGAGGAAACGATGTGGAGTTTATATATCTTTGGTATTCCAAGCCAGGGGCCCTGGAAGACGCGACCCAATCTAAATACTTTGATCTCTTCAGCGTGACATTAAAAATATTGCAGGCAAATGGGTTGATGAGAAACTACCGAACAGCGGTCCTCAACCCCACTTCCGTGCCTGATGAGCATATTCAAGCCTACTCGGGTTTAGCCACTCGAGGAGCTGGCTCTGGCGCACAGCTAACAGATGCTTATCTCAGACTGATAAACAAAGAACGAAGGATTGAAGCAAGGGCTATTGGACTACAGGAAAGCTTAATGAATTTATTGAGACAACACCAAGTAAAAGATAACATCGAGCGTCCAGCTGTAAATTAAGGAAATTTAAGAGGTTCGAAGATCAATATAATTAATAAAGGTAAATATTCAATAATCATTCCCACTTACACATATCCATAGATATCTATATATACACATAAAAAATATGTTATTTTTCCATCTATTCGTTTACATACACCTATCTCTTCATAACCATAACTGTTTAAACATATTTGGTAATAACTTAATCACTTTCCAGTTACCATATAATACAGTTGTCTGGAACATTACCGAAATTCCATGTTTTCCAAGGGCTATGATCAACTCCTTTAAAATATTTACAAGACAACAGAATCCATTTATCAGCAGATTAAAATACAATATAAATCTAACACGAGCTCAGTGTATTATGTTGGCCCGACTAAGGGTTGGAAAATGCCTGTTTAACTCCAAGCACTACTTTGATAAAAGTGATCCGTTAAAATGTACCAATTGTAATGAAATACTAACTGTTGAATTAAGTTCAACAGTTGATCTTTTATAAATTTTTATATCTCAATTTTATATTTCAATCGAATTAATTTTTCTGTGAAAATCCCTATTGTTATTCAACATTGGCTTTGAATGGCCTTATTGTTCTATATGAGCTTATGTATTTAATTCGCCGAAAAGGGCGAATTGGTTTTTGTTATACAGACTTTTTCTTTTTCTATATATACTTATGTATTAAAACACTTCTATTTCTATCGTCAATAAAGCAAGAAGCTATTTCAACAAAAGGAGCAAAAAAACCGACAGGAGTTTTTTTTTTTAAACAGAAGTAGAAGCAAACATTGGTCCTTCGACAAAGTTAGTTAGGAGTTAAGTCTTATAAAATTTCTTAAAAAATAAAAAATAAAACCAGTTAATAACTAAAACAAAAACCATGGATCACCAAGATGATATGATGATGGAACCTATCCAAGCTCCAGTAACACCAACAATAGCCGGAGTTGTTGTGATCATCGATGAAAGCTCAACACTGGTTGACCAGAAACAATTGATTAATGTCCTGTGGAATGGCATCCCCATCGGGTACGCTTATCAGGGAGTAGCGTTACCGGATTTCCATTCCGACTGGGTAATCCCTGACGAGACGTATAATAACCTGCACAATACCATTAGTTTGTGTGAATTGTCTCGATTTGTATTTCCTATATTCTTACTCATCTTGATATGCAATCACGTATCCATTTTAATCATGCTCTGAATTACAGATTTGGTCATTTTCTGGGTTGTCAAGATTATTGTTGTGTTTATTCATCTTTTTGGTGCAACTATTTTGTTCATTGTTTGTACTACCCTTTGTATTATATGTTTTTGTGGTTTGATTTTGTTTCTCGATATGTTTCGTAGATAACGGATATGACCCTTCAAACCCCCTAGCCCGAGATGCGATTGTTGATGTCCAGAGATTCACCGAAGTTCCCATATTCAACACAATGCCCGTCAGCATCATTCGGCTCTTTCCGGGGCAGATTTTGCGACTGATCAGTAAAGCGGTCTATACTAGTACCACAACAGGGTTAATGAGGATAAAAAGCGCTTTACTCTCATATGGGCTGACTGATTCAAATCTAGCCAATATGCTTAGAATTTCGTTAATTACTCAGGTGGATAGGGTGGCACGGGAGATAATGAAGGAGCAGGAAAAAATAGAAAACACACCCTTCATTCCTGAAGATAACTGGGCCGCCCTTAGAACCGCGATGGTCCCGGTAGGGAACGATACGTCCCCGAGAATATTTGAGTTCCGGGAAGACGCAGAGTTTGCCGTCATATTAGCAATACATGCCAATGCTAAAGAGTTTACTGCCGACAATTATACATCGGCTTTGACGAAACGCATAAGGTCTTATTATAGTCAGAGAGGTTACTTATTTATCGACCTCAATAGAGCCTTTTTAACACACTTATTTCCAGTGGAATCCCTTTCAACCTATCACGACTTCGCTCCCAGATATCTTCGGAAGATTATTATCAACGCTATGTATTATCCATCCAATTTAGAAACCACTTGGCGGAGTTATCTCCTCATGCTGATGGAGTGGAACGGGATGTCCATTATCCGAGAAACATACAATATCATAATCTATGACAATCCTCGATTGTTCTTAACAGTTGACCGGTATATCGAACAGATCAAGAGTTTCATTCAATGGTGGAACTCCCAAGGAGGAAACGATGTGGAGTTTATATATCTTTGGTATTCCAAGCCAGGGGCCCTGGAAGACGCGACCCAATCTAAATACTTTGATCTCTTCAGCGTGACATTAAAAATATTGCAGGCAAATGGGTTGATGAGAAACTACCGAACAGCGGTCCTCAACCCCACTTCCGTGCCTGATGAGCATATTCAAGCCTACTCGGGTTTAGCCACTCGAGGAGCTGGCTCTGGCGCACAGCTAACAGATGCTTATCTCAGACTGATAAACAAAGAACGAAGGATTGAAGCAAGGGCTATTGGACTACAGGAAAGCTTAATGAATTTATTGAGACAACACCAAGTAAAAGATAACATCGAGCGTCCAGCTGTAAATTAAGGAAATTTAAGAGGTTCGAAGATCAATATAATTAATAAAGGTAAATATTCAATAATCATTCCCACTTACACATATCCATAGATATCTATATATACACATAAAAAATATGTTATTTTTCCATCTATTCGTTTACATACACCTATCTCTTCATAACCATAACTGTTTAAACATATTTGGTAATAACTTAATCACTTTCCAGTTACCATATAATACAGTTGTCTGGAACATTACCGAAATTCCATGTTTTCCAAGGGCTATGATCAACTCCTTTAAAATATTTACAAGACAACAGAATCCATTTATCAGCAGATTAAAATACAATATAAATCTAACACGAGCTCAGTGTATTATGTTGGCCCGACTAAGGGTTGGAAAATGCCTGTTTAACTCCAAGCACTACTTTTATAAAAGTGATCCGTTAAAATGTACCAATTGTAATGAAATACTAACTGTTGAATTAAGTTCAACAGTTGATCTTTTATAAATTTTTATATCTCAATTTTATATTTCAATCGAATTAATTTTTCTGTGAAAATCCCTATTGTTATTCAACATTGGCTTTGAATGGCCTTATTGTTCTATATGAGCTTATGTATTTAATTCGCCGAAAAGGGCGAATTGGTTTTTGTTATACAGACTTTTTCTTTTTCTATATATACTTATGTATTAAAACACTTCTATTTCTATCGTCAATAAAGCAAGAAGCTATTTCAACAAAAGGAGCAAAAAAACCGACAGGAGTTTTTTTTTTTAAACAGAAGTAGAAGCAAACATTGGTCCTTCGACAAAGTTAGTTAGGAGTTAAGTCTTATAAAATTTCTTAAAAAATAAAAAATAAAACCAGTTAATAACTAAAACAAAAACCATGGATCACCAAGATGATATGATGATGGAACCTATCCAAGCTCCAGTAACACCAACAATAGCCGGAGTTGTTGTGATCATCGATGAAAGCTCAACACTGGTTGACCAGAAACAATTGATTAATGTCCTGTGGAATGGCATCCCCATCGGGTACGCTTATCAGGGAGTAGCGTTACCGGATTTCCATTCCGACTGGGTAATCCCTGACGAGACGTATAATAACCTGCACAATACCATTAGTTTGTGTGAATTGTCTCGATTTGTATTTCCTATATTCTTACTCATCTTGATATGCAATCACGTATCCATTTTAATCATGCTCTGAATTACAGATTTGGTCATTTTCTGGGTTGTCAAGATTATTGTTGTGTTTATTCATCTTTTTGGTGCAACTATTTTGTTCATTGTTTGTACTACCCTTTGTATTATATGTTTTTGTGGTTTGATTTTGTTTCTCGATATGTTTCGTAGATAACGGATATGACCCTTCAAACCCCCTAGCCCGAGATGCGATTGTTGATGTCCAGAGATTCACCGAAGTTCCCATATTGAACACAATGCCCGTCAGCATCATTCGGCTCTTTCCGGGGCAGATTTTGCGACTGATCAGTAAAGCGGTCTATACTAGTACCACAACAGGGTTAATGAGGATAAAAAGCGCTTTACTCTCATATGGGCTGACTGATTCAAATCTAGCCAATATGCTTAGAATTTCGTTAATTACTCAGGTGGATAGGGTGGCACGGGAGATAATGAAGGAGCAGGAAAAAATAGAAAACACACCCTTCATTCCTGAAGATAACTGGGCCGCCCTTAGAGCCGCGATGGTCCCGGTAGGGAACGATACGTCCCCGAGAATATTTGAGTTCCGGGAAGACGCAGAGTTTGCCGTCATATTAGCAATACATGCCAATGCTAAAGAGTTTACTGCCGACAATTATACATCGGCTTTGACGAAACGCATAAGGTCTTATTATAGTCAGAGAGGTTACTTATTTATCGACCTCAATAGAGCCTTTTTAACACACTTATTTCCAGTGGAATCCCTTTCAACCTATCACGACTTCGCTCCCAGATATCTTCGGAAGATTATTATCAACGCTATGTATTATCCATCCAATTTAGAAACCACTTGGCGGAGTTATCTCCTCATGCTGATGGAGTGGAACGGGATGTCCATTATCCGAGAAACATACAAGATCATAATCTATGACAATCCTCGATTGTTCTTAACAGTTGACCGGTATATCGAACAGATCAAGAGTTTCATTCAATGGTGGAACTCCCAAGGAGGAAACGATGTGGAGTTTATATATCTTTGGTATTCCAAGCCAGGGGCCCTGGAAGACGCGACCCAATCTAAATACTTTGATCTCTTCAGCGTGACATTAAAAATATTGCAGGCAAATGGGTTGATGAGAAACTACCGAACAGCGGTCCTCAACCCCACTTCCGTGCCTGATGAGCATATTCAAGCCTACTCGGGTTTAGCCACTCGAGGAGCTGGCTCTGGCGCACAGCTAACAGATGCTTATCTCAGACTGATAAACAAAGAACGAAGGATTGAAGCAAGGGCTATTGGACTACAGGAAAGCTTAATGAATTTATTGAGACAACACCAAGTAAAAGATAACATCGAGCGTCCAGCTGTAAATTAAGGAAATTTAAGAGGTTCGAAGATCAATATAATTAATAAAGGTAAATATTCAATAATCATTCCCACTTACACATATCCATAGATATCTATATATACACATAAAAAATATGTTATTTTTCCATCTATTCGTTTACATACACCTATCTCTTCATAACCATAACTGTTTAAACATATTTGGTAATAACTTAATCACTTTCCAGTTACCATATAATACAGTTGTCTGGAACATTACCGAAATTCCATGTTTTCCAAGGGCTATGATCAACTCCTTTAAAATATTTACAAGACAACAGAATCCATTTATCAGCAGATTAAAATACAATATAAATCTAACACGAGCTCAGTGTATTATGTTGGCCCGACTAAGGGTTGGAAAATGCCTGTTTAACTCCAAGCACTACTTTGATAAAAGTGATCCGTTAAAATGTACCAATTGTAATGAAATACTAACTGTTGAATTAAGTTCAACAGTTGATCTTTTATAAATTTTTATATCTCAATTTTATATTTCAATCGAATTAATTTTTCTGTGAAAATCCCTATTGTTATTCAACATTGGCTTTGAATGGCCTTATTGTTCTATATGAGCTTATGTATTTAATTCGCCGAAAAGGGCGAATTGGTTTTTGTTATACAGACTTTTTCTTTTTCTATATATACTTATGTATTAAAACACTTCTATTTCTATCGTCAATAAAGCAAGAAGCTATTTCAACAAAAGGAGCAAAAAAACCGACAGGAGTTTTTTTTTTTAAACAGAAGTAGAAGCAAACATTGGTCCTTCGACAAAGTTAGTTAGGAGTTAAGTCTTATAAAATTTCTTAAAAAATAAAAAATAAAACCAGTTAATAACTAAAACAAAAACCATGGATCACCAAGATGATATGATGATGGAACCTATCCAAGCTCCAGTAACACCAACAATAGCCGGAGTTGTTGTGATCATCGATGAAAGCTCAACACTGGTTGACCAGAAACAATTGATTAATGTCCTGTGGAATGGCATCCCCATCGGGTACGCTTATCAGGGAGTAGCGTTACCGGATTTCCATTCCGACTGGGTAATCCCTGACGAGACGTATAATAACCTGCACAATACCATTAGTTTGTGTGAATTGTCTCGATTTGTATTTCCTATATTCTTACTCATCTTGATATGCAATCACGTATCCATTTTAATCATGCTCTGAATTACAGATTTGGTCATTTTCTGGGTTGTCAAGATTATTGTTGTGTTTATTCATCTTTTTGGTGCAACTATTTTGTTCATTGTTTGTACTACCCTTTGTATTATATGTTTTTGTGGTTTGATTTTGTTTCTCGATATGTTTCGTAGATAACGGATATGACCCTTCAAACCCCCTAGCCCGAGATGCGATTGTTGATGTCCAGAGATTCACCGAAGTTCCCATATTCAACACAATGCCCGTCAGCATCATTCGGCTCTTTCCGGGGCAGATTTTGCGACTGATCAGTAAAGCGGTCTATACTAGTACCACAACAGGGTTAATGAGGATAAAAAGCGCTTTACTCTCATATGGGCTGACTGATTCAAATCTAGCCAATATGCTTAGAATTTCGTTAATTACTCAGGTGGATAGGGTGGCACGGGAGATAATGAAGGAGCAGGAAAAAATAGAAAACACACCCTTCATTCCTGAAGATAACTGGGCCGCCCTTAGAACCGCGATGGTCCCGGTAGGGAACGATACGTCCCCGAGAATATTTGAGTTCCGGGAAGACGCAGAGTTTGCCGTCATATTAGCAATACATGCCAATGCTAAAGAGTTTACTGCCGACAATTATACATCGGCTTTGACGAAACGCATAAGGTCTTATTATAGTCAGAGAGGTTACTTATTTATCGACCTCAATAGAGCCTTTTTAACACACTTATTTCCAGTGGAATCCCTTTCAACCTATCACGACTTCGCTCCCAGATATCTTCGGAAGATTATTATCAACGCTATGTATTATCCATCCAATTTAGAAACCACTTGGCGGAGTTATCTCCTCATGCTGATGGAGTGGAACGGGATGTCCATTATCCGAGAAACATACAATATCATAATCTATGACAATCCTCGATTGTTCTTAACAGTTGACCGGTATATCGAACAGATCAAGAGTTTCATTCAATGGTGGAACTCCCAAGGAGGAAACGATGTGGAGTTTATATATCTTTGGTATTCCAAGCCAGGGGCCCTGGAAGACGCGACCCAATCTAAATACTTTGATCTCTTCAGCGTGACATTAAAAATATTGCAGGCAAATGGGTTGATGAGAAACTACCGAACAGCGGTCCTCAACCCCACTTCCGTGCCTGATGAGCATATTCAAGCCTACTCGGGTTTAGCCACTCGAGGAGCTGGCTCTGGCGCACAGCTAACAGATGCTTATCTCAGACTGATAAACAAAGAACGAAGGATTGAAGCAAGGGCTATTGGACTACAGGAAAGCTTAATGAATTTATTGAGACAACACCAAGTAAAAGATAACATCGAGCGTCCAGCTGTAAATTAAGGAAATTTAAGAGGTTCGAAGATCAATATAATTAATAAAGGTAAATATTCAATAATCATTCCCACTTACACATATCCATAGATATCTATATATACACATAAAAAATATGTTATTTTTCCATCTATTCGTTTACATACACCTATCTCTTCATAACCATAACTGTTTAAACATATTTGGTAATAACTTAATCACTTTCCAGTTACCATATAATACAGTTGTCTGGAACATTACCGAAATTCCATGTTTTCCAAGGGCTATGATCAACTCCTTTAAAATATTTACAAGACAACAGAATCCATTTATCAGCAGATTAAAATACAATATAAATCTAACACGAGCTCAGTGTATTATGTTGGCCCGACTAAGGGTTGGAAAATGCCTGTTTAACTCCAAGCACTACTTTTATAAAAGTGATCCGTTAAAATGTACCAATTGTAATGAAATACTAACTGTTGAATTAAGTTCAACAGTTGATCTTTTATAAATTTTTATATCTCAATTTTATATTTCAATCGAATTAATTTTTCTGTGAAAATCCCTATTGTTATTCAACATTGGCTTTGAATGGCCTTATTGTTCTATATGAGCTTATGTATTTAATTCGCCGAAAAGGGCGAATTGGTTTTTGTTATACAGACTTTTTCTTTTTCTATATATACTTATGTATTAAAACACTTCTATTTCTATCGTCAATAAAGCAAGAAGCTATTTCAACAAAAGGAGCAAAAAAACCGACAGGAGTTTTTTTTTTTAAACAGAAGTAGAAGCAAACATTGGTCCTTCGACAAAGTTAGTTAGGAGTTAAGTCTTATAAAATTTCTTAAAAAATAAAAAATAAAACCAGTTAATAACTAAAACAAAAACCATGGATCACCAAGATGATATGATGATGGAACCTATCCAAGCTCCAGTAACACCAACAATAGCCGGAGTTGTTGTGATCATCGATGAAAGCTCAACACTGGTTGACCAGAAACAATTGATTAATGTCCTGTGGAATGGCATCCCCATCGGGTACGCTTATCAGGGAGTAGCGTTACCGGATTTCCATTCCGACTGGGTAATCCCTGACGAGACGTATAATAACCTGCACAATACCATTAGTTTGTGTGAATTGTCTCGATTTGTATTTCCTATATTCTTACTCATCTTGATATGCAATCACGTATCCATTTTAATCATGCTCTGAATTACAGATTTGGTCATTTTCTGGGTTGTCAAGATTATTGTTGTGTTTATTCATCTTTTTGGTGCAACTATTTTGTTCATTGTTTGTACTACCCTTTGTATTATATGTTTTTGTGGTTTGATTTTGTTTCTCGATATGTTTCGTAGATAACGGATATGACCCTTCAAACCCCCTAGCCCGAGATGCGATTGTTGATGTCCAGAGATTCACCGAAGTTCCCATATTGAACACAATGCCCGTCAGCATCATTCGGCTCTTTCCGGGGCAGATTTTGCGACTGATCAGTAAAGCGGTCTATACTAGTACCACAACAGGGTTAATGAGGATAAAAAGCGCTTTACTCTCATATGGGCTGACTGATTCAAATCTAGCCAATATGCTTAGAATTTCGTTAATTACTCAGGTGGATAGGGTGGCACGGGAGATAATGAAGGAGCAGGAAAAAATAGAAAACACACCCTTCATTCCTGAAGATAACTGGGCCGCCCTTAGAGCCGCGATGGTCCCGGTAGGGAACGATACGTCCCCGAGAATATTTGAGTTCCGGGAAGACGCAGAGTTTGCCGTCATATTAGCAATACATGCCAATGCTAAAGAGTTTACTGCCGACAATTATACATCGGCTTTGACGAAACGCATAAGGTCTTATTATAGTCAGAGAGGTTACTTATTTATCGACCTCAATAGAGCCTTTTTAACACACTTATTTCCAGTGGAATCCCTTTCAACCTATCACGACTTCGCTCCCAGATATCTTCGGAAGATTATTATCAACGCTATGTATTATCCATCCAATTTAGAAACCACTTGGCGGAGTTATCTCCTCATGCTGATGGAGTGGAACGGGATGTCCATTATCCGAGAAACATACAAGATCATAATCTATGACAATCCTCGATTGTTCTTAACAGTTGACCGGTATATCGAACAGATCAAGAGTTTCATTCAATGGTGGAACTCCCAAGGAGGAAACGATGTGGAGTTTATATATCTTTGGTATTCCAAGCCAGGGGCCCTGGAAGACGCGACCCAATCTAAATACTTTGATCTCTTCAGCGTGACATTAAAAATATTGCAGGCAAATGGGTTGATGAGAAACTACCGAACAGCGGTCCTCAACCCCACTTCCGTGCCTGATGAGCATATTCAAGCCTACTCGGGTTTAGCCACTCGAGGAGCTGGCTCTGGCGCACAGCTAACAGATGCTTATCTCAGACTGATAAACAAAGAACGAAGGATTGAAGCAAGGGCTATTGGACTACAGGAAAGCTTAATGAATTTATTGAGACAACACCAAGTAAAAGATAACATCGAGCGTCCAGCTGTAAATTAAGGAAATTTAAGAGGTTCGAAGATCAATATAATTAATAAAGGTAAATATTCAATAATCATTCCCACTTACACATATCCATAGATATCTATATATACACATAAAAAATATGTTATTTTTCCATCTATTCGTTTACATACACCTATCTCTTCATAACCATAACTGTTTAAACATATTTGGTAATAACTTAATCACTTTCCAGTTACCATATAATACAGTTGTCTGGAACATTACCGAAATTCCATGTTTTCCAAGGGCTATGATCAACTCCTTTAAAATATTTACAAGACAACAGAATCCATATATCAGCAGATTAAAATACAATATAAATCTAACACGAGCTCAGTGTATTATGTTGGCCCGACTAAGGGTTGGAAAATGCCTGTTTAACTCCAAGCACTACTTTGATAAAAGTGATCCGTTAAAATGTACCAATTGTAATGAAATACTAACTGTTGAATTAAGTTCAACAGTTGATCTTTTATAAATTTTTATATCTCAATTTTATATTTCAATCGAATTAATTTTTCTGTGAAAATCCCTATTGTTATTCAACATTGGCTTTGAATGGCCTTATTGTTCTATATGAGCTTATGTATTTAATTCGCCGAAAAGGGCGAATTGGTTTTTGTTATACAGACTTTTTCTTTTTCTATATATACTTATGTATTAAAACACTTCTATTTCTATCGTCAATAAAGCAAGAAGCTATTTCAACAAAAGGAGCAAAAAAACCGACAGGAGTTTTTTTTTTTAAACAGAAGTAGAAGCAAACATTGGTCCTTCGACAAAGTTAGTTAGGAGTTAAGTCTTATAAAATTTCTTAAAAAATAAAAAATAAAACCAGTTAATAACTAAAACAAAAACCATGGATCACCAAGATGATATGATGATGGAACCTATCCAAGCTCCAGTAACACCAACAATAGCCGGAGTTGTTGTGATCATCGATGAAAGCTCAACACTGGTTGACCAGAAACAATTGATTAATGTCCTGTGGAATGGCATCCCCATCGGGTACGCTTATCAGGGAGTAGCGTTACCGGATTTCCATTCCGACTGGGTAATCCCTGACGAGACGTATAATAACCTGCACAATACCATTAGTTTGTGTGAATTGTCTCGATTTGTATTTCCTATATTCTTACTCATCTTGATATGCAATCACGTATCCATTTTAATCATGCTCTGAATTACAGATTTGGTCATTTTCTGGGTTGTCAAGATTATTGTTGTGTTTATTCATCTTTTTGGTGCAACTATTTTGTTCATTGTTTGTACTACCCTTTGTATTATATGTTTTTGTGGTTTGATTTTGTTTCTCGATATGTTTCGTAGATAACGGATATGACCCTTCAAACCCCCTAGCCCGAGATGCGATTGTTGATGTCCAGAGATTCACCGAAGTTCCCATATTGAACACAATGCCCGTCAGCATCATTCGGCTCTTTCCGGGGCAGATTTTGCGACTGATCAGTAAAGCGGTCTATACTAGTACCACAACAGGGTTAATGAGGATAAAAAGCGCTTTACTCTCATATGGGCTGACTGATTCAAATCTAGCCAATATGCTTAGAATTTCGTTAATTACTCAGGTGGATAGGGTGGCACGGGAGATAATGAAGGAGCAGGAAAAAATAGAAAACACACCCTTCATTCCTGAAGATAACTGGGCCGCCCTTAGAGCCGCGATGGTCCCGGTAGGGAACGATACGTCCCCGAGAATATTTGAGTTCCGGGAAGACGCAGAGTTTGCCGTCATATTAGCAATACATGCCAATGCTAAAGAGTTTACTGCCGACAATTATACATCGGCTTTGACGAAACGCATAAGGTCTTATTATAGTCAGAGAGGTTACTTATTTATCGACCTCAATAGAGCCTTTTTAACACACTTATTTCCAGTGGAATCCCTTTCAACCTATCACGACTTCGCTCCCAGATATCTTCGGAAGATTATTATCAACGCTATGTATTATCCATCCAATTTAGAAACCACTTGGCGGAGTTATCTCCTCATGCTGATGGAGTGGAACGGGATGTCCATTATCCGAGAAACATACAAGATCATAATCTATGACAATCCTCGATTGTTCTTAACAGTTGACCGGTATATCGAACAGATCAAGAGTTTCATTCAATGGTGGAACTCCCAAGGAGGAAACGATGTGGAGTTTATATATCTTTGGTATTCCAAGCCAGGGGCCCTGGAAGACGCGACCCAATCTAAATACTTTGATCTCTTCAGCGTGACATTAAAAATATTGCAGGCAAATGGGTTGATGAGAAACTACCGAACAGCGGTCCTCAACCCCACTTCCGTGCCTGATGAGCATATTCAAGCCTACTCGGGTTTAGCCACTCGAGGAGCTGGCTCTGGCGCACAGCTAACAGATGCTTATCTCAGACTGATAAACAAAGAACGAAGGATTGAAGCAAGGGCTATTGGACTACAGGAAAGCTTAATGAATTTATTGAGACAACACCAAGTAAAAGATAACATCGAGCGTCCAGCTGTAAATTAAGGAAATTTAAGAGGTTCGAAGATCAATATAATTAATAAAGGTAAATATTCAATAATCATTCCCACTTACACATATCCATAGATATCTATATATACACATAAAAAATATGTTATTTTTCCATCTATTCGTTTACATACACCTATCTCTTCATAACCATAACTGTTTAAACATATTTGGTAATAACTTAATCACTTTCCAGTTACCATATAATACAGTTGTCTGGAACATTACCGAAATTCCATGTTTTCCAAGGGCTATGATCAACTCCTTTAAAATATTTACAAGACAACAGAATCCATATATCAGCAGATTAAAATACAATATAAATCTAACACGAGCTCAGTGTATTATGTTGGCCCGACTAAGGGTTGGAAAATGCCTGTTTAACTCCAAGCACTACTTTGATAAAAGTGATCCGTTAAAATGTACCAATTGTAATGAAATACTAACTGTTGAATTAAGTTCAACAGTTGATCTTTTATAAATTTTTATATCTCAATTTTATATTTCAATCGAATTAATTTTTCTGTGAAAATCCCTATTGTTATTCAACATTGGCTTTGAATGGCCTTATTGTTCTATATGAGCTTATGTATTTAATTCGCCGAAAAGGGCGAATTGGTTTTTGTTATACAGACTTTTTCTTTTTCTATATATACTTATGTATTAAAACACTTCTATTTCTATCGTCAATAAAGCAAGAAGCTATTTCAACAAAAGGAGCAAAAAAACCGACAGGAGTTTTTTTTTTTAAACAGAAGTAGAAGCAAACATTGGTCCTTCGACAAAGTTAGTTAGGAGTTAAGTCTTATAAAATTTCTTAAAAAATAAAAAATAAAACCAGTTAATAACTAAAACAAAAACCATGGATCACCAAGATGATATGATGATGGAACCTATCCAAGCTCCAGTAACACCAACAATAGCCGGAGTTGTTGTGATCATCGATGAAAGCTCAACACTGGTTGACCAGAAACAATTGATTAATGTCCTGTGGAATGGCATCCCCATCGGGTACGCTTATCAGGGAGTAGCGTTACCGGATTTCCATTCCGACTGGGTAATCCCTGACGAGACGTATAATAACCTGCACAATACCATTAGTTTGTGTGAATTGTCTCGATTTGTATTTCCTATATTCTTACTCATCTTGATATGCAATCACGTATCCATTTTAATCATGCTCTGAATTACAGATTTGGTCATTTTCTGGGTTGTCAAGATTATTGTTGTGTTTATTCATCTTTTTGGTGCAACTATTTTGTTCATTGTTTGTACTACCCTTTGTATTATATGTTTTTGTGGTTTGATTTTGTTTCTCGATATGTTTCGTAGATAACGGATATGACCCTTCAAACCCCCTAGCCCGAGATGCGATTGTTGATGTCCAGAGATTCACCGAAGTTCCCATATTGAACACAATGCCCGTCAGCATCATTCGGCTCTTTCCGGGGCAGATTTTGCGACTGATCAGTAAAGCGGTCTATACTAGTACCACAACAGGGTTAATGAGGATAAAAAGCGCTTTACTCTCATATGGGCTGACTGATTCAAATCTAGCCAATATGCTTAGAATTTCGTTAATTACTCAGGTGGATAGGGTGGCACGGGAGATAATGAAGGAGCAGGAAAAAATAGAAAACACACCCTTCATTCCTGAAGATAACTGGGCCGCCCTTAGAGCCGCGATGGTCCCGGTAGGGAACGATACGTCCCCGAGAATATTTGAGTTCCGGGAAGACGCAGAGTTTGCCGTCATATTAGCAATACATGCCAATGCTAAAGAGTTTACTGCCGACAATTATACATCGGCTTTGACGAAACGCATAAGGTCTTATTATAGTCAGAGAGGTTACTTATTTATCGACCTCAATAGAGCCTTTTTAACACACTTATTTCCAGTGGAATCCCTTTCAACCTATCACGACTTCGCTCCCAGATATCTTCGGAAGATTATTATCAACGCTATGTATTATCCATCCAATTTAGAAACCACTTGGCGGAGTTATCTCCTCATGCTGATGGAGTGGAACGGGATGTCCATTATCCGAGAAACATACAAGATCATAATCTATGACAATCCTCGATTGTTCTTAACAGTTGACCGGTATATCGAACAGATCAAGAGTTTCATTCAATGGTGGAACTCCCAAGGAGGAAACGATGTGGAGTTTATATATCTTTGGTATTCCAAGCCAGGGGCCCTGGAAGACGCGACCCAATCTAAATACTTTGATCTCTTCAGCGTGACATTAAAAATATTGCAGGCAAATGGGTTGATGAGAAACTACCGAACAGCGGTCCTCAACCCCACTTCCGTGCCTGATGAGCATATTCAAGCCTACTCGGGTTTAGCCACTCGAGGAGCTGGCTCTGGCGCACAGCTAACAGATGCTTATCTCAGACTGATAAACAAAGAACGAAGGATTGAAGCAAGGGCTATTGGACTACAGGAAAGCTTAATGAATTTATTGAGACAACACCAAGTAAAAGATAACATCGAGCGTCCAGCTGTAAATTAAGGAAATTTAAGAGGTTCGAAGATCAATATAATTAATAAAGGTAAATATTCAATAATCATTCCCACTTACACATATCCATAGATATCTATATATACACATAAAAAATATGTTATTTTTCCATCTATTCGTTTACATACACCTATCTCTTCATAACCATAACTGTTTAAACATATTTGGTAATAACTTAATCACTTTCCAGTTACCATATAATACAGTTGTCTGGAACATTACCGAAATTCCATGTTTTCCAAGGGCTATGATCAACTCCTTTAAAATATTTACAAGACAACAGAATCCATTTATCAGCAGATTAAAATACAATATAAATCTAACACGAGCTCAGTGTATTATGTTGGCCCGACTAAGGGTTGGAAAATGCCTGTTTAACTCCAAGCACTACTTTTATAAAAGTGATCCGTTAAAATGTACCAATTGTAATGAAATACTAACTGTTGAATTAAGTTCAACAGTTGATCTTTTATAAATTTTTATATCTCAATTTTATATTTCAATCGAATTAATTTTTCTGTGAAAATCCCTATTGTTATTCAACATTGGCTTTGAATGGCCTTATTGTTCTATATGAGCTTATGTATTTAATTCGCCGAAAAGGGCGAATTGGTTTTTGTTATACAGACTTTTTCTTTTTCTATATATACTTATGTATTAAAACACTTCTATTTCTATCGTCAATAAAGCAAGAAGCTATTTCAACAAAAGGAGCAAAAAAACCGACAGGAGTTTTTTTTTTTAAACAGAAGTAGAAGCAAACATTGGTCCTTCGACAAAGTTAGTTAGGAGTTAAGTCTTATAAAATTTCTTAAAAAATAAAAAATAAAACCAGTTAATAACTAAAACAAAAACCATGGATCACCAAGATGATATGATGATGGAACCTATCCAAGCTCCAGTAACACCAACAATAGCCGGAGTTGTTGTGATCATCGATGAAAGCTCAACACTGGTTGACCAGAAACAATTGATTAATGTCCTGTGGAATGGCATCCCCATCGGGTACGCTTATCAGGGAGTAGCGTTACCGGATTTCCATTCCGACTGGGTAATCCCTGACGAGACGTATAATAACCTGCACAATACCATTAGTTTGTGTGAATTGTCTCGATTTGTATTTCCTATATTCTTACTCATCTTGATATGCAATCACGTATCCATTTTAATCATGCTCTGAATTACAGATTTGGTCATTTTCTGGGTTGTCAAGATTATTGTTGTGTTTATTCATCTTTTTGGTGCAACTATTTTGTTCATTGTTTGTACTACCCTTTGTATTATATGTTTTTGTGGTTTGATTTTGTTTCTCGATATGTTTCGTAGATAACGGATATGACCCTTCAAACCCCCTAGCCCGAGATGCGATTGTTGATGTCCAGAGATTCACCGAAGTTCCCATATTGAACACAATGCCCGTCAGCATCATTCGGCTCTTTCCGGGGCAGATTTTGCGACTGATCAGTAAAGCGGTCTATACTAGTACCACAACAGGGTTAATGAGGATAAAAAGCGCTTTACTCTCATATGGGCTGACTGATTCAAATCTAGCCAATATGCTTAGAATTTCGTTAATTACTCAGGTGGATAGGGTGGCACGGGAGATAATGAAGGAGCAGGAAAAAATAGAAAACACACCCTTCATTCCTGAAGATAACTGGGCCGCCCTTAGAGCCGCGATGGTCCCGGTAGGGAACGATACGTCCCCGAGAATATTTGAGTTCCGGGAAGACGCAGAGTTTGCCGTCATATTAGCAATACATGCCAATGCTAAAGAGTTTACTGCCGACAATTATACATCGGCTTTGACGAAACGCATAAGGTCTTATTATAGTCAGAGAGGTTACTTATTTATCGACCTCAATAGAGCCTTTTTAACACACTTATTTCCAGTGGAATCCCTTTCAACCTATCACGACTTCGCTCCCAGATATCTTCGGAAGATTATTATCAACGCTATGTATTATCCATCCAATTTAGAAACCACTTGGCGGAGTTATCTCCTCATGCTGATGGAGTGGAACGGGATGTCCATTATCCGAGAAACATACAAGATCATAATCTATGACAATCCTCGATTGTTCTTAACAGTTGACCGGTATATCGAACAGATCAAGAGTTTCATTCAATGGTGGAACTCCCAAGGAGGAAACGATGTGGAGTTTATATATCTTTGGTATTCCAAGCCAGGGGCCCTGGAAGACGCGACCCAATCTAAATACTTTGATCTCTTCAGCGTGACATTAAAAATATTGCAGGCAAATGGGTTGATGAGAAACTACCGAACAGCGGTCCTCAACCCCACTTCCGTGCCTGATGAGCATATTCAAGCCTACTCGGGTTTAGCCACTCGAGGAGCTGGCTCTGGCGCACAGCTAACAGATGCTTATCTCAGACTGATAAACAAAGAACGAAGGATTGAAGCAAGGGCTATTGGACTACAGGAAAGCTTAATGAATTTATTGAGACAACACCAAGTAAAAGATAACATCGAGCGTCCAGCTGTAAATTAAGGAAATTTAAGAGGTTCGAAGATCAATATAATTAATAAAGGTAAATATTCAATAATCATTCCCACTTACACATATCCATAGATATCTATATATACACATAAAAAATATGTTATTTTTCCATCTATTCGTTTACATACACCTATCTCTTCATAACCATAACTGTTTAAACATATTTGGTAATAACTTAATCACTTTCCAGTTACCATATAATACAGTTGTCTGGAACATTACCGAAATTCCATGTTTTCCAAGGGCTATGATCAACTCCTTTAAAATATTTACAAGACAACAGAATCCATTTATCAGCAGATTAAAATACAATATAAATCTAACACGAGCTCAGTGTATTATGTTGGCCCGACTAAGGGTTGGAAAATGCCTGTTTAACTCCAAGCACTACTTTTATAAAAGTGATCCGTTAAAATGTACCAATTGTAATGAAATACTAACTGTTGAATTAAGTTCAACAGTTGATCTTTTATAAATTTTTATATCTCAATTTTATATTTCAATCGAATTAATTTTTCTGTGAAAATCCCTATTGTTATTCAACATTGGCTTTGAATGGCCTTATTGTTCTATATGAGCTTATGTATTTAATTCGCCGAAAAGGGCGAATTGGTTTTTGTTATACAGACTTTTTCTTTTTCTATATATACTTATGTATTAAAACACTTCTATTTCTATCGTCAATAAAGCAAGAAGCTATTTCAACAAAAGGAGCAAAAAAACCGACAGGAGTTTTTTTTTTTAAACAGAAGTAGAAGCAAACATTGGTCCTTCGACAAAGTTAGTTAGGAGTTAAGTCTTATAAAATTTCTTAAAAAATAAAAAATAAAACCAGTTAATAACTAAAACAAAAACCATGGATCACCAAGATGATATGATGATGGAACCTATCCAAGCTCCAGTAACACCAACAATAGCCGGAGTTGTTGTGATCATCGATGAAAGCTCAACACTGGTTGACCAGAAACAATTGATTAATGTCCTGTGGAATGGCATCCCCATCGGGTACGCTTATCAGGGAGTAGCGTTACCGGATTTCCATTCCGACTGGGTAATCCCTGACGAGACGTATAATAACCTGCACAATACCATTAGTTTGTGTGAATTGTCTCGATTTGTATTTCCTATATTCTTACTCATCTTGATATGCAATCACGTATCCATTTTAATCATGCTCTGAATTACATATTTGGTCATTTTCTGGGTTGTCAAGATTATTGTTGTGTTTATTCATCTTTTTGGTGCAACTATTTTGTTCATTGTTTGTACTACCCTTTGTATTATATGTTTTTGTGGTTTGATTTTGTTTCTCGATATGTTTCGTAGATAACGGATATGACCCTTCAAACCCCCTAGCCCGAGATGCGATTGTTGATGTCCAGAGATTCACCGAAGTTCCCATATTGAACACAATGCCCGTCAGCATCATTCGGCTCTTTCCGGGGCAGATTTTGCGACTGATCAGTAAAGCGGTCTATACTAGTACCACAACAGGGTTAATGAGGATAAAAAGCGCTTTACTCTCATATGGGCTGACTGATTCAAATCTAGCCAATATGCTTAGAATTTCGTTAATTACTCAGGTGGATAGGGTGGCACGGGAGATAATGAAGGAGCAGGAAAAAATAGAAAACACACCCTTCATTCCTGAAGATAACTGGGCCGCCCTTAGAGCCGCGATGGTCCCGGTAGGGAACGATACGTCCCCGAGAATATTTGAGTTCCGGGAAGACGCAGAGTTTGCCGTCATATTAGCAATACATGCCAATGCTAAAGAGTTTACTGCCGACAATTATACATCGGCTTTGACGAAACGCATAAGGTCTTATTATAGTCAGAGAGGTTACTTATTTATCGACCTCAATAGAGCCTTTTTAACACACTTATTTCCAGTGGAATCCCTTTCAACCTATCACGACTTCGCTCCCAGATATCTTCGGAAGATTATTATCAACGCTATGTATTATCCATCCAATTTAGAAACCACTTGGCGGAGTTATCTCCTCATGCTGATGGAGTGGAACGGGATGTCCATTATCCGAGAAACATACAAGATCATAATCTATGACAATCCTCGATTGTTCTTAACAGTTGACCGGTATATCGAACAGATCAAGAGTTTCATTCAATGGTGGAACTCCCAAGGAGGAAACGATGTGGAGTTTATATATCTTTGGTATTCCAAGCCAGGGGCCCTGGAAGACGCGACCCAATCTAAATACTTTGATCTCTTCAGCGTGACATTAAAAATATTGCAGGCAAATGGGTTGATGAGAAACTACCGAACAGCGGTCCTCAACCCCACTTCCGTGCCTGATGAGCATATTCAAGCCTACTCGGGTTTAGCCACTCGAGGAGCTGGCTCTGGCGCACAGCTAACAGATGCTTATCTCAGACTGATAAACAAAGAACGAAGGATTGAAGCAAGGGCTATTGGACTACAGGAAAGCTTAATGAATTTATTGAGACAACACCAAGTAAAAGATAACATCGAGCGTCCAGCTGTAAATTAAGGAAATTTAAGAGGTTCGAAGATCAATATAATTAATAAAGGTAAATATTCAATAATCATTCCCACTTACACATATCCATAGATATCTATATATACACATAAAAAATATGTTATTTTTCCATCTATTCGTTTACATACACCTATCTCTTCATAACCATAACTGTTTAAACATATTTGGTAATAACTTAATCACTTTCCAGTTACCATATAATACAGTTGTCTGGAACATTACCGAAATTCCATGTTTTCCAAGGGCTATGATCAACTCCTTTAAAATATTTACAAGACAACAGAATCCATTTATCAGCAGATTAAAATACAATATAAATCTAACACGAGCTCAGTGTATTATGTTGGCCCGACTAAGGGTTGGAAAATGCCTGTTTAACTCCAAGCACTACTTTGATAAAAGTGATCCGTTAAAATGTACCAATTGTAATGAAATACTAACTGTTGAATTAAGTTCAACAGTTGATCTTTTATAAATTTTTATATCTCAATTTTATATTTCAATCGAATTAATTTTTCTGTGAAAATCCCTATTGTTATTCAACATTGGCTTTGAATGGCCTTATTGTTCTATATGAGCTTATGTATTTAATTCGCCGAAAAGGGCGAATTGGTTTTTGTTATACAGACTTTTTCTTTTTCTATATATACTTATGTATTAAAACACTTCTATTTCTATCGTCAATAAAGCAAGAAGCTATTTCAACAAAAGGAGCAAAAAAACCGACAGGAGTTTTTTTTTTTAAACAGAAGTAGAAGCAAACATTGGTCCTTCGACAAAGTTAGTTAGGAGTTAAGTCTTATAAAATTTCTTAAAAAATAAAAAATAAAACCAGTTAATAACTAAAACAAAAACCATGGATCACCAAGATGATATGATGATGGAACCTATCCAAGCTCCAGTAACACCAACAATAGCCGGAGTTGTTGTGATCATCGATGAAAGCTCAACACTGGTTGACCAGAAACAATTGATTAATGTCCTGTGGAATGGCATCCCCATCGGGTACGCTTATCAGGGAGTAGCGTTACCGGATTTCCATTCCGACTGGGTAATCCCTGACGAGACGTATAATAACCTGCACAATACCATTAGTTTGTGTGAATTGTCTCGATTTGTATTTCCTATATTCTTACTCATCTTGATATGCAATCACGTATCCATTTTAATCATGCTCTGAATTACAGATTTGGTCATTTTCTGGGTTGTCAAGATTATTGTTGTGTTTATTCATCTTTTTGGTGCAACTATTTTGTTCATTGTTTGTACTACCCTTTGTATTATATGTTTTTGTGGTTTGATTTTGTTTCTCGATATGTTTCGTAGATAACGGATATGACCCTTCAAACCCCCTAGCCCGAGATGCGATTGTTGATGTCCAGAGATTCACCGAAGTTCCCATATTCAACACAATGCCCGTCAGCATCATTCGGCTCTTTCCGGGGCAGATTTTGCGACTGATCAGTAAAGCGGTCTATACTAGTACCACAACAGGGTTAATGAGGATAAAAAGCGCTTTACTCTCATATGGGCTGACTGATTCAAATCTAGCCAATATGCTTAGAATTTCGTTAATTACTCAGGTGGATAGGGTGGCACGGGAGATAATGAAGGAGCAGGAAAAAATAGAAAACACACCCTTCATTCCTGAAGATAACTGGGCCGCCCTTAGAGCCGCGATGGTCCCGGTAGGGAACGATACGTCCCCGAGAATATTTGAGTTCCGGGAAGACGCAGAGTTTGCCGTCATATTAGCAATACATGCCAATGCTAAAGAGTTTACTGCCGACAATTATACATCGGCTTTGACGAAACGCATAAGGTCTTATTATAGTCAGAGAGGTTACTTATTTATCGACCTCAATAGAGCCTTTTTAACACACTTATTTCCAGTGGAATCCCTTTCAACCTATCACGACTTCGCTCCCAGATATCTTCGGAAGATTATTATCAACGCTATGTATTATCCATCCAATTTAGAAACCACTTGGCGGAGTTATCTCCTCATGCTGATGGAGTGGAACGGGATGTCCATTATCCGAGAAACATACAAGATCATAATCTATGACAATCCTCGATTGTTCTTAACAGTTGACCGGTATATCGAACAGATCAAGAGTTTCATTCAATGGTGGAACTCCCAAGGAGGAAACGATGTGGAGTTTATATATCTTTGGTATTCCAAGCCAGGGGCCCTGGAAGACGCGACCCAATCTAAATACTTTGATCTCTTCAGCGTGACATTAAAAATATTGCAGGCAAATGGGTTGATGAGAAACTACCGAACAGCGGTCCTCAACCCCACTTCCGTGCCTGATGAGCATATTCAAGCCTACTCGGGTTTAGCCACTCGAGGAGCTGGCTCTGGCGCACAGCTAACAGATGCTTATCTCAGACTGATAAACAAAGAACGAAGGATTGAAGCAAGGGCTATTGGACTACAGGAAAGCTTAATGAATTTATTGAGACAACACCAAGTAAAAGATAACATCGAGCGTCCAGCTGTAAATTAAGGAAATTTAAGAGGTTCGAAGATCAATATAATTAATAAAGGTAAATATTCAATAATCATTCCCACTTACACATATCCATAGATATCTATATATACACATAAAAAATATGTTATTTTTCCATCTATTCGTTTACATACACCTATCTCTTCATAACCATAACTGTTTAAACATATTTGGTAATAACTTAATCACTTTCCAGTTACCATATAATACAGTTGTCTGGAACATTACCGAAATTCCATGTTTTCCAAGGGCTATGATCAACTCCTTTAAAATATTTACAAGACAACAGAATCCATTTATCAGCAGATTAAAATACAATATAAATCTAACACGAGCTCAGTGTATTATGTTGGCCCGACTAAGGGTTGGAAAATGCCTGTTTAACTCCAAGCACTACTTTTATAAAAGTGATCCGTTAAAATGTACCAATTGTAATGAAATACTAACTGTTGAATTAAGTTCAACAGTTGATCTTTTATAAATTTTTATATCTCAATTTTATATTTCAATCGAATTAATTTTTCTGTGAAAATCCCTATTGTTATTCAACATTGGCTTTGAATGGCCTTATTGTTCTATATGAGCTTATGTATTTAATTCGCCGAAAAGGGCGAATTGGTTTTTGTTATACAGACTTTTTCTTTTTCTATATATACTTATGTATTAAAACACTTCTATTTCTATCGTCAATAAAGCAAGAAGCTATTTCAACAAAAGGAGCAAAAAAACCGACAGGAGTTTTTTTTTTTAAACAGAAGTAGAAGCAAACATTGGTCCTTCGACAAAGTTAGTTAGGAGTTAAGTCTTATAAAATTTCTTAAAAAATAAAAAATAAAACCAGTTAATAACTAAAACAAAAACCATGGATCACCAAGATGATATGATGATGGAACCTATCCAAGCTCCAGTAACACCAACAATAGCCGGAGTTGTTGTGATCATCGATGAAAGCTCAACACTGGTTGACCAGAAACAATTGATTAATGTCCTGTGGAATGGCATCCCCATCGGGTACGCTTATCAGGGAGTAGCGTTACCGGATTTCCATTCCGACTGGGTAATCCCTGACGAGACGTATAATAACCTGCACAATACCATTAGTTTGTGTGAATTGTCTCGATTTGTATTTCCTATATTCTTACTCATCTTGATATGCAATCACGTATCCATTTTAATCATGCTCTGAATTACAGATTTGGTCATTTTCTGGGTTGTCAAGATTATTGTTGTGTTTATTCATCTTTTTGGTGCAACTATTTTGTTCATTGTTTGTACTACCCTTTGTATTATATGTTTTTGTGGTTTGATTTTGTTTCTCGATATGTTTCGTAGATAACGGATATGACCCTTCAAACCCCCTAGCCCGAGATGCGATTGTTGATGTCCAGAGATTCACCGAAGTTCCCATATTCAACACAATGCCCGTCAGCATCATTCGGCTCTTTCCGGGGCAGATTTTGCGACTGATCAGTAAAGCGGTCTATACTAGTACCACAACAGGGTTAATGAGGATAAAAAGCGCTTTACTCTCATATGGGCTGACTGATTCAAATCTAGCCAATATGCTTAGAATTTCGTTAATTACTCAGGTGGATAGGGTGGCACGGGAGATAATGAAGGAGCAGGAAAAAATAGAAAACACACCCTTCATTCCTGAAGATAACTGGGCCGCCCTTAGAGCCGCGATGGTCCCGGTAGGGAACGATACGTCCCCGAGAATATTTGAGTTCCGGGAAGACGCAGAGTTTGCCGTCATATTAGCAATACATGCCAATGCTAAAGAGTTTACTGCCGACAATTATACATCGGCTTTGACGAAACGCATAAGGTCTTATTATAGTCAGAGAGGTTACTTATTTATCGACCTCAATAGAGCCTTTTTAACACACTTATTTCCAGTGGAATCCCTTTCAACCTATCACGACTTCGCTCCCAGATATCTTCGGAAGATTATTATCAACGCTATGTATTATCCATCCAATTTAGAAACCACTTGGCGGAGTTATCTCCTCATGCTGATGGAGTGGAACGGGATGTCCATTATCCGAGAAACATACAAGATCATAATCTATGACAATCCTCGATTGTTCTTAACAGTGACCGGTATATCGAACAGATCAAGAGTTTCATTCAATGGTGGAACTCCCAAGGAGGAAACGATGTGGAGTTTATATATCTTTGGTATTCCAAGCCAGGGGCCCTGGAAGACGCGACCCAATCTAAATACTTTGATCTCTTCAGCGTGACATTAAAAATATTGCAGGCAAATGGGTTGATGAGAAACTACCGAACAGCGGTCCTCAACCCCACTTCCGTGCCTGATGAGCATATTCAAGCCTACTCGGGTTTAGCCACTCGAGGAGCTGGCTCTGGCGCACAGCTAACAGATGCTTATCTCAGACTGATAAACAAAGAACGAAGGATTGAAGCAAGGGCTATTGGACTACAGGAAAGCTTAATGAATTTATTGAGACAACACCAAGTAAAAGATAACATCGAGCGTCCAGCTGTAAATTAAGGAAATTTAAGAGGTTCGAAGATCAATATAATTAATAAAGGTAAATATTCAATAATCATTCCCACTTACACATATCCATAGATATCTATATATACACATAAAAAATATGTTATTTTTCCATCTATTCGTTTACATACACCTATCTCTTCATAACCATAACTGTTTAAACATATTTGGTAATAACTTAATCACTTTCCAGTTACCATATAATACAGTTGTCTGGAACATTACCGAAATTCCATGTTTTCCAAGGGCTATGATCAACTCCTTTAAAATATTTACAAGACAACAGAATCCATTTATCAGCAGATTAAAATACAATATAAATCTAACACGAGCTCAGTGTATTATGTTGGCCCGACTAAGGGTTGGAAAATGCCTGTTTAACTCCAAGCACTACTTTTATAAAAGTGATCCGTTAAAATGTACCAATTGTAATGAAATACTAACTGTTGAATTAAGTTCAACAGTTGATCTTTTATAAATTTTTATATCTCAATTTTATATTTCAATCGAATTAATTTTTCTGTGAAAATCCCTATTGTTATTCAACATTGGCTTTGAATGGCCTTATTGTTCTATATGAGCTTATGTATTTAATTCGCCGAAAAGGGCGAATTGGTTTTTGTTATACAGACTTTTTCTTTTTCTATATATACTTATGTATTAAAACACTTCTATTTCTATCGTCAATAAAGCAAGAAGCTATTTCAACAAAAGGAGCAAAAAAACCGACAGGAGTTTTTTTTTTTAAACAGAAGTAGAAGCAAACATTGGTCCTTCGACAAAGTTAGTTAGGAGTTAAGTCTTATAAAATTTCTTAAAAAATAAAAAATAAAACCAGTTAATAACTAAAACAAAAACCATGGATCACCAAGATGATATGATGATGGAACCTATCCAAGCTCCAGTAACACCAACAATAGCCGGAGTTGTTGTGATCATCGATGAAAGCTCAACACTGGTTGACCAGAAACAATTGATTAATGTCCTGTGGAATGGCATCCCCATCGGGTACGCTTATCAGGGAGTAGCGTTACCGGATTTCCATTCCGACTGGGTAATCCCTGACGAGACGTATAATAACCTGCACAATACCATTAGTTTGTGTGAATTGTCTCGATTTGTATTTCCTATATTCTTACTCATCTTGATATGCAATCACGTATCCATTTTAATCATGCTCTGAATTACAGATTTGGTCATTTTCTGGGTTGTCAAGATTATTGTTGTGTTTATTCATCTTTTTGGTGCAACTATTTTGTTCATTGTTTGTACTACCCTTTGTATTATATGTTTTTGTGGTTTGATTTTGTTTCTCGATATGTTTCGTAGATAACGGATATGACCCTTCAAACCCCCTAGCCCGAGATGCGATTGTTGATGTCCAGAGATTCACCGAAGTTCCCATATTCAACACAATGCCCGTCAGCATCATTCGGCTCTTTCCGGGGCAGATTTTGCGACTGATCAGTAAAGCGGTCTATACTAGTACCACAACAGGGTTAATGAGGATAAAAAGCGCTTTACTCTCATATGGGCTGACTGATTCAAATCTAGCCAATATGCTTAGAATTTCGTTAATTACTCAGGTGGATAGGGTGGCACGGGAGATAATGAAGGAGCAGGAAAAAATAGAAAACACACCCTTCATTCCTGAAGATAACTGGGCCGCCCTTAGAGCCGCGATGGTCCCGGTAGGGAACGATACGTCCCCGAGAATATTTGAGTTCCGGGAAGACGCAGAGTTTGCCGTCATATTAGCAATACATGCCAATGCTAAAGAGTTTACTGCCGACAATTATACATCGGCTTTGACGAAACGCATAAGGTCTTATTATAGTCAGAGAGGTTACTTATTTATCGACCTCAATAGAGCCTTTTTAACACACTTATTTCCAGTGGAATCCCTTTCAACCTATCACGACTTCGCTCCCAGATATCTTCGGAAGATTATTATCAACGCTATGTATTATCCATCCAATTTAGAAACCACTTGGCGGAGTTATCTCCTCATGCTGATGGAGTGGAACGGGATGTCCATTATCCGAGAAACATACAAGATCATAATCTATGACAATCCTCGATTGTTCTTAACAGTTGACCGGTATATCGAACAGATCAAGAGTTTCATTCAATGGTGGAACTCCCAAGGAGGAAACGATGTGGAGTTTATATATCTTTGGTATTCCAAGCCAGGGGCCCTGGAAGACGCGACCCAATCTAAATACTTTGATCTCTTCAGCGTGACATTAAAAATATTGCAGGCAAATGGGTTGATGAGAAACTACCGAACAGCGGTCCTCAACCCCACTTCCGTGCCTGATGAGCATATTCAAGCCTACTCGGGTTTAGCCACTCGAGGAGCTGGCTCTGGCGCACAGCTAACAGATGCTTATCTCAGACTGATAAACAAAGAACGAAGGATTGAAGCAAGGGCTATTGGACTACAGGAAAGCTTAATGAATTTATTGAGACAACACCAAGTAAAAGATAACATCGAGCGTCCAGCTGTAAATTAAGGAAATTTAAGAGGTTCGAAGATCAATATAATTAATAAAGGTAAATATTCAATAATCATTCCCACTTACACATATCCATAGATATCTATATATACACATAAAAAATATGTTATTTTTCCATCTATTCGTTTACATACACCTATCTCTTCATAACCATAACTGTTTAAACATATTTGGTAATAACTTAATCACTTTCCAGTTACCATATAATACAGTTGTCTGGAACATTACCGAAATTCCATGTTTTCCAAGGGCTATGATCAACTCCTTTAAAATATTTACAAGACAACAGAATCCATTTATCAGCAGATTAAAATACAATATAAATCTAACACGAGCTCAGTGTATTATGTTGGCCCGACTAAGGGTTGGAAAATGCCTGTTTAACTCCAAGCACTACTTTGATAAAAGTGATCCGTTAAAATGTACCAATTGTAATGAAATACTAACTGTTGAATTAAGTTCAACAGTTGATCTTTTATAAATTTTTATATCTCAATTTTATATTTCAATCGAATTAATTTTTCTGTGAAAATCCCTATTGTTATTCAACATTGGCTTTGAATGGCCTTATTGTTCTATATGAGCTTATGTATTTAATTCGCCGAAAAGGGCGAATTGGTTTTTGTTATACAGACTTTTTCTTTTTCTATATATACTTATGTATTAAAACACTTCTATTTCTATCGTCAATAAAGCAAGAAGCTATTTCAACAAAAGGAGCAAAAAAACCGACAGGAGTTTTTTTTTTTAAACAGAAGTAGAAGCAAACATTGGTCCTTCGACAAAGTTAGTTAGGAGTTAAGTCTTATAAAATTTCTTAAAAAATAAAAAATAAAACCAGTTAATAACTAAAACAAAAACCATGGATCACCAAGATGATATGATGATGGAACCTATCCAAGCTCCAGTAACACCAACAATAGCCGGAGTTGTTGTGATCATCGATGAAAGCTCAACACTGGTTGACCAGAAACAATTGATTAATGTCCTGTGGAATGGCATCCCCATCGGGTACGCTTATCAGGGAGTAGCGTTACCGGATTTCCATTCCGACTGGGTAATCCCTGACGAGACGTATAATAACCTGCACAATACCATTAGTTTGTGTGAATTGTCTCGATTTGTATTTCCTATATTCTTACTCATCTTGATATGCAATCACGTATCCATTTTAATCATGCTCTGAATTACAGATTTGGTCATTTTCTGGGTTGTCAAGATTATTGTTGTGTTTATTCATCTTTTTGGTGCAACTATTTTGTTCATTGTTTGTACTACCCTTTGTATTATATGTTTTTGTGGTTTGATTTTGTTTCTCGATATGTTTCGTAGATAACGGATATGACCCTTCAAACCCCCTAGCCCGAGATGCGATTGTTGATGTCCAGAGATTCACCGAAGTTCCCATATTCAACACAATGCCCGTCAGCATCATTCGGCTCTTTCCGGGGCAGATTTTGCGACTGATCAGTAAAGCGGTCTATACTAGTACCACAACAGGGTTAATGAGGATAAAAAGCGCTTTACTCTCATATGGGCTGACTGATTCAAATCTAGCCAATATGCTTAGAATTTCGTTAATTACTCAGGTGGATAGGGTGGCACGGGAGATAATGAAGGAGCAGGAAAAAATAGAAAACACACCCTTCATTCCTGAAGATAACTGGGCCGCCCTTAGAGCCGCGATGGTCCCGGTAGGGAACGATACGTCCCCGAGAATATTTGAGTTCCGGGAAGACGCAGAGTTTGCCGTCATATTAGCAATACATGCCAATGCTAAAGAGTTTACTGCCGACAATTATACATCGGCTTTGACGAAACGCATAAGGTCTTATTATAGTCAGAGAGGTTACTTATTTATCGACCTCAATAGAGCCTTTTTAACACACTTATTTCCAGTGGAATCCCTTTCAACCTATCACGACTTCGCTCCCAGATATCTTCGGAAGATTATTATCAACGCTATGTATTATCCATCCAATTTAGAAACCACTTGGCGGAGTTATCTCCTCATGCTGATGGAGTGGAACGGGATGTCCATTATCCGAGAAACATACAAGATCATAATCTATGACAATCCTCGATTGTTCTTAACAGTTGACCGGTATATCGAACAGATCAAGAGTTTCATTCAATGGTGGAACTCCCAAGGAGGAAACGATGTGGAGTTTATATATCTTTGGTATTCCAAGCCAGGGGCCCTGGAAGACGCGACCCAATCTAAATACTTTGATCTCTTCAGCGTGACATTAAAAATATTGCAGGCAAATGGGTTGATGAGAAACTACCGAACAGCGGTCCTCAACCCCACTTCCGTGCCTGATGAGCATATTCAAGCCTACTCGGGTTTAGCCACTCGAGGAGCTGGCTCTGGCGCACAGCTAACAGATGCTTATCTCAGACTGATAAACAAAGAACGAAGGATTGAAGCAAGGGCTATTGGACTACAGGAAAGCTTAATGAATTTATTGAGACAACACCAAGTAAAAGATAACATCGAGCGTCCAGCTGTAAATTAAGGAAATTTAAGAGGTTCGAAGATCAATATAATTAATAAAGGTAAATATTCAATAATCATTCCCACTTACACATATCCATAGATATCTATATATACACATAAAAAATATGTTATTTTTCCATCTATTCGTTTACATACACCTATCTCTTCATAACCATAACTGTTTAAACATATTTGGTAATAACTTAATCACTTTCCAGTTACCATATAATACAGTTGTCTGGAACATTACCGAAATTCCATGTTTTCCAAGGGCTATGATCAACTCCTTTAAAATATTTACAAGACAACAGAATCCATTTATCAGCAGATTAAAATACAATATAAATCTAACACGAGCTCAGTGTATTATGTTGGCCCGACTAAGGGTTGGAAAATGCCTGTTTAACTCCAAGCACTACTTTTATAAAAGTGATCCGTTAAAATGTACCAATTGTAATGAAATACTAACTGTTGAATTAAGTTCAACAGTTGATCTTTTATAAATTTTTATATCTCAATTTTATATTTCAATCGAATTAATTTTTCTGTGAAAATCCCTATTGTTATTCAACATTGGCTTTGAATGGCCTTATTGTTCTATATGAGCTTATGTATTTAATTCGCCGAAAAGGGCGAATTGGTTTTTGTTATACAGACTTTTTCTTTTTCTATATATACTTATGTATTAAAACACTTCTATTTCTATCGTCAATAAAGCAAGAAGCTATTTCAACAAAAGGAGCAAAAAAACCGACAGGAGTTTTTTTTTTTAAACAGAAGTAGAAGCAAACATTGGTCCTTCGACAAAGTTAGTTAGGAGTTAAGTCTTATAAAATTTCTTAAAAAATAAAAAATAAAACCAGTTAATAACTAAAACAAAAACCATGGATCACCAAGATGATATGATGATGGAACCTATCCAAGCTCCAGTAACACCAACAATAGCCGGAGTTGTTGTGATCATCGATGAAAGCTCAACACTGGTTGACCAGAAACAATTGATTAATGTCCTGTGGAATGGCATCCCCATCGGGTACGCTTATCAGGGAGTAGCGTTACCGGATTTCCATTCCGACTGGGTAATCCCTGACGAGACGTATAATAACCTGCACAATACCATTAGTTTGTGTGAATTGTCTCGATTTGTATTTCCTATATTCTTACTCATCTTGATATGCAATCACGTATCCATTTTAATCATGCTCTGAATTACAGATTTGGTCATTTTCTGGGTTGTCAAGATTATTGTTGTGTTTATTCATCTTTTTGGTGCAACTATTTTGTTCATTGTTTGTACTACCCTTTGTATTATATGTTTTTGTGGTTTGATTTTGTTTCTCGATATGTTTCGTAGATAACGGATATGACCCTTCAAACCCCCTAGCCCGAGATGCGATTGTTGATGTCCAGAGATTCACCGAAGTTCCCATATTGAACACAATGCCCGTCAGCATCATTCGGCTCTTTCCGGGGCAGATTTTGCGACTGATCAGTAAAGCGGTCTATACTAGTACCACAACAGGGTTAATGAGGATAAAAAGCGCTTTACTCTCATATGGGCTGACTGATTCAAATCTAGCCAATATGCTTAGAATTTCGTTAATTACTCAGGTGGATAGGGTGGCACGGGAGATAATGAAGGAGCAGGAAAAAATAGAAAACACACCCTTCATTCCTGAAGATAACTGGGCCGCCCTTAGAGCCGCGATGGTCCCGGTAGGGAACGATACGTCCCCGAGAATATTTGAGTTCCGGGAAGACGCAGAGTTTGCCATCATATTAGCAATACATGCCAATGCTAAAGAGTTTACTGCCGACAATTATACATCGGCTTTGACGAAACGCATAAGGTCTTATTATAGTCAGAGAGGTTACTTATTTATCGACCTCAATAGAGCCTTTTTAACACACTTATTTCCAGTGGAATCCCTTTCAACCTATCACGACTTCGCTCCCAGATATCTTCGGAAGATTATTATCAACGCTATGTATTATCCATCCAATTTAGAAACCACTTGGCGGAGTTATCTCCTCATGCTGATGGAGTGGAACGGGATGTCCATTATCCGAGAAACATACAAGATCATAATCTATGACAATCCTCGATTGTTCTTAACAGTTGACCGGTATATCGAACAGATCAAGAGTTTCATTCAATGGTGGAACTCCCAAGGAGGAAACGATGTGGAGTTTATATATCTTTGGTATTCCAAGCCAGGGGCCCTGGAAGACGCGACCCAATCTAAATACTTTGATCTCTTCAGCGTGACATTAAAAATATTGCAGGCAAATGGGTTGATGAGAAACTACCGAACAGCGGTCCTCAACCCCACTTCCGTGCCTGATGAGCATATTCAAGCCTACTCGGGTTTAGCCACTCGAGGAGCTGGCTCTGGCGCACAGCTAACAGATGCTTATCTCAGACTGATAAACAAAGAACGAAGGATTGAAGCAAGGGCTATTGGACTACAGGAAAGCTTAATGAATTTATTGAGACAACACCAAGTAAAAGATAACATCGAGCGTCCAGCTGTAAATTAAGGAAATTTAAGAGGTTCGAAGATCAATATAATTAATAAAGGTAAATATTCAATAATCATTCCCACTTACACATATCCATAGATATCTATATATACACATAAAAAATATGTTATTTTTCCATCTATTCGTTTACATACACCTATCTCTTCATAACCATAACTGTTTAAACATATTTGGTAATAACTTAATCACTTTCCAGTTACCATATAATACAGTTGTCTGGAACATTACCGAAATTCCATGTTTTCCAAGGGCTATGATCAACTCCTTTAAAATATTTACAAGACAACAGAATCCATTTATCAGCAGATTAAAATACAATATAAATCTAACACGAGCTCAGTGTATTATGTTGGCCCGACTAAGGGTTGGAAAATGCCTGTTTAACTCCAAGCACTACTTTGATAAAAGTGATCCGTTAAAATGTACCAATTGTAATGAAATACTAACTGTTGAATTAAGTTCAACAGTTGATCTTTTATAAATTTTTATATCTCAATTTTATATTTCAATCGAATTAATTTTTCTGTGAAAATCCCTATTGTTATTCAACATTGGCTTTGAATGGCCTTATTGTTCTATATGAGCTTATGTATTTAATTCGCCGAAAAGGGCGAATTGGTTTTTGTTATACAGACTTTTTCTTTTTCTATATATACTTATGTATTAAAACACTTCTATTTCTATCGTCAATAAAGCAAGAAGCTATTTCAACAAAAGGAGCAAAAAAACCGACAGGAGTTTTTTTTTTTAAACAGAAGTAGAAGCAAACATTGGTCCTTCGACAAAGTTAGTTAGGAGTTAAGTCTTATAAAATTTCTTAAAAAATAAAAAATAAAACCAGTTAATAACTAAAACAAAAACCATGGATCACCAAGATGATATGATGATGGAACCTATCCAAGCTCCAGTAACACCAACAATAGCCGGAGTTGTTGTGATCATCGATGAAAGCTCAACACTGGTTGACCAGAAACAATTGATTAATGTCCTGTGGAATGGCATCCCCATCGGGTACGCTTATCAGGGAGTAGCGTTACCGGATTTCCATTCCGACTGGGTAATCCCTGACGAGACGTATAATAACCTGCACAATACCATTAGTTTGTGTGAATTGTCTCGATTTGTATTTCCTATATTCTTACTCATCTTGATATGCAATCACGTATCCATTTTAATCATGCTCTGAATTACAGATTTGGTCATTTTCTGGGTTGTCAAGATTATTGTTGTGTTTATTCATCTTTTTGGTGCAACTATTTTGTTCATTGTTTGTACTACCCTTTGTATTATATGTTTTTGTGGTTTGATTTTGTTTCTCGATATGTTTCGTAGATAACGGATATGACCCTTCAAACCCCCTAGCCCGAGATGCGATTGTTGATGTCCAGAGATTCACCGAAGTTCCCATATTCAACACAATGCCCGTCAGCATCATTCGGCTCTTTCCGGGGCAGATTTTGCGACTGATCAGTAAAGCGGTCTATACTAGTACCACAACAGGGTTAATGAGGATAAAAAGCGCTTTACTCTCATATGGGCTGACTGATTCAAATCTAGCCAATATGCTTAGAATTTCGTTAATTACTCAGGTGGATAGGGTGGCACGGGAGATAATGAAGGAGCAGGAAAAAATAGAAAACACACCCTTCATTCCTGAAGATAACTGGGCCGCCCTTAGAGCCGCGATGGTCCCGGTAGGGAACGATACGTCCCCGAGAATATTTGAGTTCCGGGAAGACGCAGAGTTTGCCGTCATATTAGCAATACATGCCAATGCTAAAGAGTTTACTGCCGACAATTATACATCGGCTTTGACGAAACGCATAAGGTCTTATTATAGTCAGAGAGGTTACTTATTTATCGACCTCAATAGAGCCTTTTTAACACACTTATTTCCAGTGGAATCCCTTTCAACCTATCACGACTTCGCTCCCAGATATCTTCGGAAGATTATTATCAACGCTATGTATTATCCATCCAATTTAGAAACCACTTGGCGGAGTTATCTCCTCATGCTGATGGAGTGGAACGGGATGTCCATTATCCGAGAAACATACAAGATCATAATCTATGACAATCCTCGATTGTTCTTAACAGTGACCGGTATATCGAACAGATCAAGAGTTTCATTCAATGGTGGAACTCCCAAGGAGGAAACGATGTGGAGTTTATATATCTTTGGTATTCCAAGCCAGGGGCCCTGGAAGACGCGACCCAATCTAAATACTTTGATCTCTTCAGCGTGACATTAAAAATATTGCAGGCAAATGGGTTGATGAGAAACTACCGAACAGCGGTCCTCAACCCCACTTCCGTGCCTGATGAGCATATTCAAGCCTACTCGGGTTTAGCCACTCGAGGAGCTGGCTCTGGCGCACAGCTAACAGATGCTTATCTCAGACTGATAAACAAAGAACGAAGGATTGAAGCAAGGGCTATTGGACTACAGGAAAGCTTAATGAATTTATTGAGACAACACCAAGTAAAAGATAACATCGAGCGTCCAGCTGTAAATTAAGGAAATTTAAGAGGTTCGAAGATCAATATAATTAATAAAGGTAAATATTCAATAATCATTCCCACTTACACATATCCATAGATATCTATATATACACATAAAAAATATGTTATTTTTCCATCTATTCGTTTACATACACCTATCTCTTCATAACCATAACTGTTTAAACATATTTGGTAATAACTTAATCACTTTCCAGTTACCATATAATACAGTTGTCTGGAACATTACCGAAATTCCATGTTTTCCAAGGGCTATGATCAACTCCTTTAAAATATTTACAAGACAACAGAATCCATTTATCAGCAGATTAAAATACAATATAAATCTAACACGAGCTCAGTGTATTATGTTGGCCCGACTAAGGGTTGGAAAATGCCTGTTTAACTCCAAGCACTACTTTTATAAAAGTGATCCGTTAAAATGTACCAATTGTAATGAAATACTAACTGTTGAATTAAGTTCAACAGTTGATCTTTTATAAATTTTTATATCTCAATTTTATATTTCAATCGAATTAATTTTTCTGTGAAAATCCCTATTGTTATTCAACATTGGCTTTGAATGGCCTTATTGTTCTATATGAGCTTATGTATTTAATTCGCCGAAAAGGGCGAATTGGTTTTTGTTATACAGACTTTTTCTTTTTCTATATATACTTATGTATTAAAACACTTCTATTTCTATCGTCAATAAAGCAAGAAGCTATTTCAACAAAAGGAGCAAAAAAACCGACAGGAGTTTTTTTTTTTAAACAGAAGTAGAAGCAAACATTGGTCCTTCGACAAAGTTAGTTAGGAGTTAAGTCTTATAAAATTTCTTAAAAAATAAAAAATAAAACCAGTTAATAACTAAAACAAAAACCATGGATCACCAAGATGATATGATGATGGAACCTATCCAAGCTCCAGTAACACCAACAATAGCCGGAGTTGTTGTGATCATCGATGAAAGCTCAACACTGGTTGACCAGAAACAATTGATTAATGTCCTGTGGAATGGCATCCCCATCGGGTACGCTTATCAGGGAGTAGCGTTACCGGATTTCCATTCCGACTGGGTAATCCCTGACGAGACGTATAATAACCTGCACAATACCATTAGTTTGTGTGAATTGTCTCGATTTGTATTTCCTATATTCTTACTCATCTTGATATGCAATCACGTATCCATTTTAATCATGCTCTGAATTACAGATTTGGTCATTTTCTGGGTTGTCAAGATTATTGTTGTGTTTATTCATCTTTTTGGTGCAACTATTTTGTTCATTGTTTGTACTACCCTTTGTATTATATGTTTTTGTGGTTTGATTTTGTTTCTCGATATGTTTCGTAGATAACGGATATGACCCTTCAAACCCCCTAGCCCGAGATGCGATTGTTGATGTCCAGAGATTCACCGAAGTTCCCATATTCAACACAATGCCCGTCAGCATCATTCGGCTCTTTCCGGGGCAGATTTTGCGACTGATCAGTAAAGCGGTCTATACTAGTACCACAACAGGGTTAATGAGGATAAAAAGCGCTTTACTCTCATATGGGCTGACTGATTCAAATCTAGCCAATATGCTTAGAATTTCGTTAATTACTCAGGTGGATAGGGTGGCACGGGAGATAATGAAGGAGCAGGAAAAAATAGAAAACACACCCTTCATTCCTGAAGATAACTGGGCCGCCCTTAGAGCCGCGATGGTCCCGGTAGGGAACGATACGTCCCCGAGAATATTTGAGTTCCGGGAAGACGCAGAGTTTGCCGTCATATTAGCAATACATGCCAATGCTAAAGAGTTTACTGCCGACAATTATACATCGGCTTTGACGAAACGCATAAGGTCTTATTATAGTCAGAGAGGTTACTTATTTATCGACCTCAATAGAGCCTTTTTAACACACTTATTTCCAGTGGAATCCCTTTCAACCTATCACGACTTCGCTCCCAGATATCTTCGGAAGATTATTATCAACGCTATGTATTATCCATCCAATTTAGAAACCACTTGGCGGAGTTATCTCCTCATGCTGATGGAGTGGAACGGGATGTCCATTATCCGAGAAACATACAAGATCATAATCTATGACAATCCTCGATTGTTCTTAACAGTTGACCGGTATATCGAACAGATCAAGAGTTTCATTCAATGGTGGAACTCCCAAGGAGGAAACGATGTGGAGTTTATATATCTTTGGTATTCCAAGCCAGGGGCCCTGGAAGACGCGACCCAATCTAAATACTTTGATCTCTTCAGCGTGACATTAAAAATATTGCAGGCAAATGGGTTGATGAGAAACTACCGAACAGCGGTCCTCAACCCCACTTCCGTGCCTGATGAGCATATTCAAGCCTACTCGGGTTTAGCCACTCGAGGAGCTGGCTCTGGCGCACAGCTAACAGATGCTTATCTCAGACTGATAAACAAAGAACGAAGGATTGAAGCAAGGGCTATTGGACTACAGGAAAGCTTAATGAATTTATTGAGACAACACCAAGTAAAAGATAACATCGAGCGTCCAGCTGTAAATTAAGGAAATTTAAGAGGTTCGAAGATCAATATAATTAATAAAGGTAAATATTCAATAATCATTCCCACTTACACATATCCATAGATATCTATATATACACATAAAAAATATGTTATTTTTCCATCTATTCGTTTACATACACCTATCTCTTCATAACCATAACTGTTTAAACATATTTGGTAATAACTTAATCACTTTCCAGTTACCATATAATACAGTTGTCTGGAACATTACCGAAATTCCATGTTTTCCAAGGGCTATGATCAACTCCTTTAAAATATTTACAAGACAACAGAATCCATTTATCAGCAGATTAAAATACAATATAAATCTAACACGAGCTCAGTGTATTATGTTGGCCCGACTAAGGGTTGGAAAATGCCTGTTTAACTCCAAGCACTACTTTGATAAAGGTGATCCGTTAAAATGTACCAATTGTAATGAAATACTAACTGTTGAATTAAGTTCAACAGTTGATCTTTTATAAATTTTTATATCTCAATTTTATATTTCAATCGAATTAATTTTTCTGTGAAAATCCCTATTGTTATTCAACATTGGCTTTGAATGGCCTTATTGTTCTATATGAGCTTATGTATTTAATTCGCCGAAAAGGGCGAATTGGTTTTTGTTATACAGACTTTTTCTTTTTCTATATATACTTATGTATTAAAACACTTCTATTTCTATCGTCAATAAAGCAAGAAGCTATTTCAACAAAAGGAGCAAAAAAACCGACAGGAGTTTTTTTTTTTAAACAGAAGTAGAAGCAAACATTGGTCCTTCGACAAAGTTAGTTAGGAGTTAAGTCTTATAAAATTTCTTAAAAAATAAAAAATAAAACCAGTTAATAACTAAAACAAAAACCATGGATCACCAAGATGATATGATGATGGAACCTATCCAAGCTCCAGTAACACCAACAATAGCCGGAGTTGTTGTGATCATCGATGAAAGCTCAACACTGGTTGACCAGAAACAATTGATTAATGTCCTGTGGAATGGCATCCCCATCGGGTACGCTTATCAGGGAGTAGCGTTACCGGATTTCCATTCCGACTGGGTAATCCCTGACGAGACGTATAATAACCTGCACAATACCATTAGTTTGTGTGAATTGTCTCGATTTGTATTTCCTATATTCTTACTCATCTTGATATGCAATCACGTATCCATTTTAATCATGCTCTGAATTACAGATTTGGTCATTTTCTGGGTTGTCAAGATTATTGTTGTGTTTATTCATCTTTTTGGTGCAACTATTTTGTTCATTGTTTGTACTACCCTTTGTATTATATGTTTTTGTGGTTTGATTTTGTTTCTCGATATGTTTCGTAGATAACGGATATGACCCTTCAAACCCCCTAGCCCGAGATGCGATTGTTGATGTCCAGAGATTCACCGAAGTTCCCATATTCAACACAATGCCCGTCAGCATCATTCGGCTCTTTCCGGGGCAGATTTTGCGACTGATCAGTAAAGCGGTCTATACTAGTACCACAACAGGGTTAATGAGGATAAAAAGCGCTTTACTCTCATATGGGCTGACTGATTCAAATCTAGCCAATATGCTTAGAATTTCGTTAATTACTCAGGTGGATAGGGTGGCACGGGAGATAATGAAGGAGCAGGAAAAAATAGAAAACACACCCTTCATTCCTGAAGATAACTGGGCCGCCCTTAGAGCCGCGATGGTCCCGGTAGGGAACGATACGTCCCCGAGAATATTTGAGTTCCGGGAAGACGCAGAGTTTGCCGTCATATTAGCAATACATGCCAATGCTAAAGAGTTTACTGCCGACAATTATACATCGGCTTTGACGAAACGCATAAGGTCTTATTATAGTCAGAGAGGTTACTTATTTATCGACCTCAATAGAGCCTTTTTAACACACTTATTTCCAGTGGAATCCCTTTCAACCTATCACGACTTCGCTCCCAGATATCTTCGGAAGATTATTATCAACGCTATGTATTATCCATCCAATTTAGAAACCACTTGGCGGAGTTATCTCCTCATGCTGATGGAGTGGAACGGGATGTCCATTATCCGAGAAACATACAAGATCATAATCTATGACAATCCTCGATTGTTCTTAACAGTTGACCGGTATATCGAACAGATCAAGAGTTTCATTCAATGGTGGAACTCCCAAGGAGGAAACGATGTGGAGTTTATATATCTTTGGTATTCCAAGCCAGGGGCCCTGGAAGACGCGACCCAATCTAAATACTTTGATCTCTTCAGCGTGACATTAAAAATATTGCAGGCAAATGGGTTGATGAGAAACTACCGAACAGCGGTCCTCAACCCCACTTCCGTGCCTGATGAGCATATTCAAGCCTACTCGGGTTTAGCCACTCGAGGAGCTGGCTCTGGCGCACAGCTAACAGATGCTTATCTCAGACTGATAAACAAAGAACGAAGGATTGAAGCAAGGGCTATTGGACTACAGGAAAGCTTAATGAATTTATTGAGACAACACCAAGTAAAAGATAACATCGAGCGTCCAGCTGTAAATTAAGGAAATTTAAGAGGTTCGAAGATCAATATAATTAATAAAGGTAAATATTCAATAATCATTCCCACTTACACATATCCATAGATATCTATATATACACATAAAAAATATGTTATTTTTCCATCTATTCGTTTACATACACCTATCTCTTCATAACCATAACTGTTTAAACATATTTGGTAATAACTTAATCACTTTCCAGTTACCATATAATACAGTTGTCTGGAACATTACCGAAATTCCATGTTTTCCAAGGGCTATGATCAACTCCTTTAAAATATTTACAAGACAACAGAATCCATTTATCAGCAGATTAAAATACAATATAAATCTAACACGAGCTCAGTGTATTATGTTGGCCCGACTAAGGGTTGGAAAATGCCTGTTTAACTCCAAGCACTACTTTGATAAAAGTGATCCGTTAAAATGTACCAATTGTAATGAAATACTAACTGTTGAATTAAGTTCAACAGTTGATCTTTTATAAATTTTTATATCTCAATTTTATATTTCAATCGAATTAATTTTTCTGTGAAAATCCCTATTGTTATTCAACATTGGCTTTGAATGGCCTTATTGTTCTATATGAGCTTATGTATTTAATTCGCCGAAAAGGGCGAATTGGTTTTTGTTATACAGACTTTTTCTTTTTCTATATATACTTATGTATTAAAACACTTATATTTCTATCGTCAATAAAGCAAGAAGCTATTTCAACAAAAGGAGCAAAAAAACCGACAGGAGTTTTTTTTTTTAAACAGAAGTAGAAGCAAACATTGGTCCTTCGACAAAGTTAGTTAGGAGTTTAGTCTTATAAAATTTCTTAAAAAATAAAAAATAAAACCAGTTAATAACTAAAACAAAAACCATGGATCACCAAGATGATATGATGATGGAACCTATCCAAGCTCCAGTAACACCAACAATAGCCGGAGTTGTTGTGATCATCGATGAAAGCTCAACACTGGTTGACCAGAAACAATTGATTAATGTCCTGTGGAATGGCATCCCCATCGGGTACGCTTATCAGGGAGTAGCGTTACCGGATTTCCATTCCGACTGGGTAATCCCTGACGAGACGTATAATAACCTGCACAATACCATTAGTTTGTGTGAATTGTCTCGATTTGTATTTCCTATATTCTTACTCATCTTGATATGCAATCACGTATCCATTTTAATCATGCTCTGAATTACAGATTTGGTCATTTTCTGGGTTGTCAAGATTATTGTTGTGTTTATTCATCTTTTTGGTGCAACTATTTTGTTCATTGTTTGTACTACCCTTTGTATTATATGTTTTTGTGGTTTGATTTTGTTTCTCGATATGTTTCGTAGATAACGGATATGACCCTTCAAACCCCCTAGCCCGAGATGCGATTGTTGATGTCCAGAGATTCACCGAAGTTCCCATATTCAACACAATGCCCGTCAGCATCATTCGGCTCTTTCCGGGGCAGATTTTGCGACTGATCAGTAAAGCGGTCTATACTAGTACCACAACAGGGTTAATGAGGATAAAAAGCGCTTTACTCTCATATGGGCTGACTGATTCAAATCTAGCCAATATGCTTAGAATTTCGTTAATTACTCAGGTGGATAGGGTGGCACGGGAGATAATGAAGGAGCAGGAAAAAATAGAAAACACACCCTTCATTCCTGAAGATAACTGGGCCGCCCTTAGAGCCGCGATGGTCCCGGTAGGGAACGATACGTCCCCGAGAATATTTGAGTTCCGGGAAGACGCAGAGTTTGCCGTCATATTAGCAATACATGCCAATGCTAAAGAGTTTACTGCCGACAATTATACATCGGCTTTGACGAAACGCATAAGGTCTTATTATAGTCAGAGAGGTTACTTATTTATCGACCTCAATAGAGCCTTTTTAACACACTTATTTCCAGTGGAATCCCTTTCAACCTATCACGACTTCGCTCCCAGATATCTTCGGAAGATTATTATCAACGCTATGTATTATCCATCCAATTTAGAAACCACTTGGCGGAGTTATCTCCTCATGCTGATGGAGTGGAACGGGATGTCCATTATCCGAGAAACATACAAGATCATAATCTATGACAATCCTCGATTGTTCTTAACAGTGACCGGTATATCGAACAGATCAAGAGTTTCATTCAATGGTGGAACTCCCAAGGAGGAAACGATGTGGAGTTTATATATCTTTGGTATTCCAAGCCAGGGGCCCTGGAAGACGCGACCCAATCTAAATACTTTGATCTCTTCAGCGTGACATTAAAAATATTGCAGGCAAATGGGTTGATGAGAAACTACCGAACAGCGGTCCTCAACCCCACTTCCGTGCCTGATGAGCATATTCAAGCCTACTCGGGTTTAGCCACTCGAGGAGCTGGCTCTGGCGCACAGCTAACAGATGCTTATCTCAGACTGATAAACAAAGAACGAAGGATTGAAGCAAGGGCTATTGGACTACAGGAAAGCTTAATGAATTTATTGAGACAACACCAAGTAAAAGATAACATCGAGCGTCCAGCTGTAAATTAAGGAAATTTAAGAGGTTCGAAGATCAATATAATTAATAAAGGTAAATATTCAATAATCATTCCCACTTACACATATCCATAGATATCTATATATACACATAAAAAATATGTTATTTTTCCATCTATTCGTTTACATACACCTATCTCTTCATAACCATAACTGTTTAAACATATTTGGTAATAACTTAATCACTTTCCAGTTACCATATAATACAGTTGTCTGGAACATTACCGAAATTCCATGTTTTCCAAGGGCTATGATCAACTCCTTTAAAATATTTACAAGACAACAGAATCCATTTATCAGCAGATTAAAATACAATATAAATCTAACACGAGCTCAGTGTATTATGTTGGCCCGACTAAGGGTTGGAAAATGCCTGTTTAACTCCAAGCACTACTTTTATAAAAGTGATCCGTTAAAATGTACCAATTGTAATGAAATACTAACTGTTGAATTAAGTTCAACAGTTGATCTTTTATAAATTTTTATATCTCAATTTTATATTTCAATCGAATTAATTTTTCTGTGAAAATCCCTATTGTTATTCAACATTGGCTTTGAATGGCCTTATTGTTCTATATGAGCTTATGTATTTAATTCGCCGAAAAGGGCGAATTGGTTTTTGTTATACAGACTTTTTCTTTTTCTATATATACTTATGTATTAAAACACTTCTATTTCTATCGTCAATAAAGCAAGAAGCTATTTCAACAAAAGGAGCAAAAAAACCGACAGGAGTTTTTTTTTTTAAACAGAAGTAGAAGCAAACATTGGTCCTTCGACAAAGTTAGTTAGGAGTTAAGTCTTATAAAATTTCTTAAAAAATAAAAAATAAAACCAGTTAATAACTAAAACAAAAACCATGGATCACCAAGATGATATGATGATGGAACCTATCCAAGCTCCAGTAACACCAACAATAGCCGGAGTTGTTGTGATCATCGATGAAAGCTCAACACTGGTTGACCAGAAACAATTGATTAATGTCCTGTGGAATGGCATCCCCATCGGGTACGCTTATCAGGGAGTAGCGTTACCGGATTTCCATTCCGACTGGGTAATCCCTGACGAGACGTATAATAACCTGCACAATACCATTAGTTTGTGTGAATTGTCTCGATTTGTATTTCCTATATTCTTACTCATCTTGATATGCAATCACGTATCCATTTTAATCATGCTCTGAATTACAGATTTGGTCATTTTCTGGGTTGTCAAGATTATTGTTGTGTTTATTCATCTTTTTGGTGCAACTATTTTGTTCATTGTTTGTACTACCCTTTGTATTATATGTTTTTGTGGTTTGATTTTGTTTCTCGATATGTTTCGTAGATAACGGATATGACCCTTCAAACCCCCTAGCCCGAGATGCGATTGTTGATGTCCAGAGATTCACCGAAGTTCCCATATTCAACACAATGCCCGTCAGCATCATTCGGCTCTTTCCGGGGCAGATTTTGCGACTGATCAGTAAAGCGGTCTATACTAGTACCACAACAGGGTTAATGAGGATAAAAAGCGCTTTACTCTCATATGGGCTGACTGATTCAAATCTAGCCAATATGCTTAGAATTTCGTTAATTACTCAGGTGGATAGGGTGGCACGGGAGATAATGAAGGAGCAGGAAAAAATAGAAAACACACCCTTCATTCCTGAAGATAACTGGGCCGCCCTTAGAGCCGCGATGGTCCCGGTAGGGAACGATACGTCCCCGAGAATATTTGAGTTCCGGGAAGACGCAGAGTTTGCCGTCATATTAGCAATACATGCCAATGCTAAAGAGTTTACTGCCGACAATTATACATCGGCTTTGACGAAACGCATAAGGTCTTATTATAGTCAGAGAGGTTACTTATTTATCGACCTCAATAGAGCCTTTTTAACACACTTATTTCCAGTGGAATCCCTTTCAACCTATCACGACTTCGCTCCCAGATATCTTCGGAAGATTATTATCAACGCTATGTATTATCCATCCAATTTAGAAACCACTTGGCGGAGTTATCTCCTCATGCTGATGGAGTGGAACGGGATGTCCATTATCCGAGAAACATACAAGATCATAATCTATGACAATCCTCGATTGTTCTTAACAGTTGACCGGTATATCGAACAGATCAAGAGTTTCATTCAATGGTGGAACTCCCAAGGAGGAAACGATGTGGAGTTTATATATCTTTGGTATTCCAAGCCAGGGGCCCTGGAAGACGCGACCCAATCTAAATACTTTGATCTCTTCAGCGTGACATTAAAAATATTGCAGGCAAATGGGTTGATGAGAAACTACCGAACAGCGGTCCTCAACCCCACTTCCGTGCCTGATGAGCATATTCAAGCCTACTCGGGTTTAGCCACTCGAGGAGCTGGCTCTGGCGCACAGCTAACAGATGCTTATCTCAGACTGATAAACAAAGAACGAAGGATTGAAGCAAGGGCTATTGGACTACAGGAAAGCTTAATGAATTTATTGAGACAACACCAAGTAAAAGATAACATCGAGCGTCCAGCTGTAAATTAAGGAAATTTAAGAGGTTCGAAGATCAATATAATTAATAAAGGTAAATATTCAATAATCATTCCCACTTACACATATCCATAGATATCTATATATACACATAAAAAATATGTTATTTCTCCAAATGTTACGCCGATCCCCAAGAAGGGAGAGGCAAGCAACCCTGAAAATTATCGCCCAATCGCAATATGCTCTACCATTTCTAAAGTAATGGAGAGTATGCTAAATTTCCATCTTATGAAATATCTGGAGTCCAATAGCTTACTCAGCGACCGACAATATGGCTTCCGTGGAGGACGATCCACGGGTGATTTATTAGCCTTCCTGTCGGAAAAATGGTGTCGATCCATCCACCATTTTGGCGAAAGTAAGGTAGTGGCTCTAGATATTTCAAAAGCATTCGACAGAGTGTGGCATGGAGCACTCTTGTCCAAACTTATTGCTTTTGGTGTCGGTGATATCTTCTCTCGATTTATATCGAGCTTTCTCAGGGATCGCGCTATAAGAGTTGTTATAGACGGGATCTCATCAAACGAGTTCAAGATCAATTCAGGGGTACCACAAGGCTCCATTCTTTCTCCTACCCTATTTCTTATTTTTCTTAATGACCTCCTATGTCATACTTCAAACCCTATCCACTCTTTCGCAGATGACAGCAGCATCTGCCATTCATATTCATTCGATCGTAGGCCGACATCAACTACGATCGCGGCGACGCGGCAGAATATGAATGATTCGCTAACAGGTGACCTCACGAGATTATTGGAATGGGGTCACGCGAACAGGGTCGATTTCAATTCCCAAAAGACCCAATGCTGCATGCTAACACACCGCCGTATGCACGATCACGCTGCCTCATCTGTAAAAATGGGTGGCATAAACATTGAGGAATCAGAAGCTCTTGATGTTCTTGGCATGAAAATTCAGTGTGATGTCCGATGGACTGAGCACATTTTTCAGGTCTCAAAGGAAGCATTCAAGTGCCTAGGCTTTTTAAGGCGGTGTAAGACATACTTCACCCCATCTGATCTCCTCACTATTTATACCGCCTACATCCGACCGAAAATGGAATACAACTCTCATGTATGGGCCGGTGCTCCAAAGACTATTTTGAAGTTACTCGACCGTGTACAAGAAAGGGCGAAGAAACTCATAGGAGACAGTAGGGTAGCCAACTCTATTGACTCTCTTGAGCATCGTCGCAACGTGGGGTGCGTTTCGTTGTTCTATCGTTACTATAATGGGATGTGTTCTAATGAAATCAGGGAACTTGTTCCCGAAACCCGGTTATTCGCGCGCACGACGCGATCATCATTAAGAGCGCATCCATTTGTGGTCGATTTGAGGGCGACTCGCACTACGCATTACAGGGAAAATTCGTTTTTTGGCCGAACGGCACGTATGTGGAATAGACTACCCGCAGAGGTGTTTCCTGTCACTTTTAGCATGGGAAGATTTAAATCAAATGTCAATAAACACTACTCCCTCTATCCTCCTTCCCATAACCTAATTTCCTAGTTCCAGCACAATGCATCGCATGTGTAGGGGTCATCCCCTGAGTGCCGGTCCAAGACAAAAAAAAAAAAAAAAAAAAAATCTATTCGTTTCCATACACCTATCTCTTCATAACCATAACTGTTTAAACATATTTGGTAATAACTTAATCACTTTCCAGTTACCATATATACTACGTATAGTATATTACTAACCTAATCAAATTAAAAAAAAATGGGGGTGCTGATGGCGAGTAGTCAGCGTGTTGGCTCTGCAACCAGAAAGACCCAGGTTCGAATCCCAGCCGGGTCAAATCAGAAAAAAGTTTTTTCTGAGTTTTCTGTGCTACAGCACTCTCCTTCGTCGGTATTTGAGCAATAAAACGTCGGCGAAGTAAAATAATAAGTAAAATGGCTCAATTAGCTTAAAAATAATGCGTCAAAAAAAAAAACATCAGAGACGCCGCAACTTTGCTTTATAATTTACACGCAACTGCAAAGTTGTGCAAGAATTAAGCTCTATCTTTCTACCACTTTCACCACCTGTCTGTTTCTTCCCTATCCTTCTCTCTAGTTCCAGTGCAATGCATTGCATATGTAGGGGATAGCCCCTGAGCACTGGTCCAAGATAAAAAAAAAAAAAAAAAAAAAAAAAAAAAGTCCTAGGTTAGGCTAGGACAGGAAAGAAACAGTGATTAAGCAAACCAGAAGTTGTCTCAACCCACGACAACTTATTAATCAGAACAACAAGTTGTCTCAACCGACGGCAACATACATACCAATTGGAAAGGCATTCCTTCGTGCTTACGACGGAAGAATAAACGTGTGCCCCAGTGCGAATCCCGTTGCAGTGAAGAAGTCATCAACAAAATTCACTACAAGGAAAAAGGAAAATATCTACAAGGCAAAATTGGGGAGTCAATAGGGCAATTGGTCAACGATCAAGAAAAAAAAAAGGTATGTACTGTGTTTATTGGAAATTTTGTGCGACGTTATATTATCTCCATAAAGAAATAATATAATTTGTGGGAAGAAAAGTGAAACATCAAATAAAGTCATAATTAAAGTCAGCCATGACACATACAAAGGTATGTATACAAGTTAAGTTAGACAATAGGAAACTTCCTTAGGATGGATGATAGGAAATTTCCATAACAGATTCAAGGATACTAGTTTAAGATGAAAAAGGGCGACACAAATATTATGGACAAATTGGTCATTAACGATAGGAAACAAGGTCGACCAATTCTAGCTAATTACTCTAAGATGACAACACATTTACGAGTTTAAGAAAAACCCAAAGGTATTTAAGGATAATTAAGAAAACCTAAAATGTAAGTTAACAAGAAAATATTATGAGCAAACCATAATACCTAATTAAGAAAACCTAAAATATAAATTAACAAGAAAATACTATGATTAATTAAGTAAACGACATATGAATACATTTGTAAACTCCACAGGAGTCAGTAATAATGTCAACAGTAAAATATTATTCATCATACACATTGTAATACATTAGTAGTATAGCAAAAGTATAAATAGCATTGTAAATACTTTTGCCAGGCAGTTCAAAAATATTATTAATAAAGGTAGACGCATCGCGTCGGAAAAATTTTATTTTTTTACTCGAAAGATAGTAATATCATTAATTGGCGATCCTGCCAGGAGGATATTATATTTGTATCTTTAAAAGAGCGGACCACCGGATCCTTGTCGCAGCAAGGACGCGGAACAATTCTTCATAGAAGAATAAAAAAGAAATTTTATTTATAAAAAAAAAAAAAAAAAAAAAAAAAACTCTTTTCTGTCGCAGCAGAAAGAACGGTGAAATCAGTAATAAAAACGGGGAAATCAGTAATAAGTGAAAAAAGAAGAAAAGGAAAACAACCTTACAAACAAACAACGAATCCTGCATAGAACAGGATATTCATGAGGAAATTAGTCAGAGCAAAATTAGTGGACAACAATAGAAATATAAATACGATGGAGAACATGAATCAGATAATTCAACAATTGACTACCCTGCAAACAACCCTGCAAGTCATCCAGCAAGAAAATACGATACTAAAAAACAGACTGGACCAGATACCGATAAACCCAGCCATGGTTCAACAACAACCTGAAGCGCTGGAGCCAAGTGTAGCTTCATATATAAATCCCGCTGAAATTAATCTAGAGATATTTAAATCACTATCCACATTTGATGGGAAGATAAATAATTACCGACATTGGCGAGAAGATCCCATACGTTTGATGAACAGCATCAGCCGACACATAAGTACAAATAAATACGTGGAAGCATTGACCATCGTCAAATCAAAGATAACCGGGCCAGCAGCAGATATACTCCTAAATCATAATACGATTTTCAATTTCCAAGCAATATTAAATAGGTTGGATTACACCTATTGTGATCAACGGCCACTTTATGTCTAAACCTGACGAGTTATCCAAACTTACACAAGGCAGAACTTCGTTATCCGAATTTCATGACCAAGTTAGCAAAGCCCTAACAGTGATCACTTCCAAAATATCGATGTCTGGGGATCCACGAGACAAATTAACCGAACCAACAAGGGATTCCACGGACAACCCTGGAAAAGGATGAGAGACCCGAGTGGAAATTTCAACCCAAACCAAAAATTTCAACGCAATAACAGAATAGAAACAACTCAACCTGAAGATGACAACAGTAGCACTATAACAGAAAAAAGTAGTAAGTCTCAATATAATGTTAATCATATTTATAAGAATTTAAACTAATAAACGGGCTGTTCCACATAACTATGACAGACGATGAACAAAAGAAGTATAAGATATTCATAGACTGTGGAGCAACCCATAATTACATTAAAAAAAACTTAGTCTTAGGACCTAGAATAAGAATTAAGCCTTTAAAAATGACCACCATGCACGGTGAATCAATCATAACGTCCAAACAAAAGATAAAACTATTTGGGAGAGAATTAGAATTTTTTGAATTAAAAAATGACGTCGATTTTGACCTAATGTTAGGAGTTCAGGGAATGATACAATTAAACGCAGTCATAGACGTAGAAAGAAAATTGTTCAGTGTCCCAGAATTATCACATAGAATAAATTACTCTATAGGAGAAAGACAATACGAAGAGGAAATAGATAGTTTGATGCGGGAAAACAATAAAATAGGCCCTTTGCCTTTCACGACAACGATCGAGGCGAGTATCAGAACAACGAGTAAGGATCCTATAGCAGTGCAAAATAGTCTCACTCAAAAAATATCGGACCACGAAGTGATTGAAATTTTTATTAAGGATGAAAATATAAAAAAAGAACATAGTGAGAGGAAAATTGAGAAATTTACATACAGTAAAGTAGCATTTAGTCGACAAATGCGTTCCATGTTGAAGTTTGAAGATAACAAAGATCTTAGTGAAAATGTATCCCATTTTGATAAGTGTTTCGATATAACAATACAAAGATTTACTAAAACAATTAAAGTTAAAACACAAGACAATATTAAAGGATGGTATAATGCCGAAATTTACGCAATGAAAAGTGAAAAAATCCAAAAATATCATATGGCTAAATATTTAAATACGTCGGAAGCTTGGGCAAATTATAAATCAATTAGAAATTTATACAAAGTAAAAATAGAAAATCTAAAAAACAACTATATAAAAGGTCAAATCGGAAAAGCTAAAGACCAAAAGCAAATGTGGAGAGAAATAAAAAATTTGGTGCTAAAAGAAAGTCAAACTGTGATAAACTCTGTGATATTTAATGGAAACGAATGTACAAATAAGCAACTAATAGCTAATAACTTTAACGAATATTTTATAAACAGCATAAAGCTAATAAGAGAATCAATTGAACACGTGCAATATATAAACCAAATTCGGAGAACAGACAAAATATTTAAATTTCATGAAATAACAATAACTGAACTTAAAACCGTTGTAAAATATCTTAAAAGTAAACCTGACTTCAACAAAATGTCTACAAAAATTATACTTGATAACTGGAACACAACGGGTGAAATTTTAAGAAAAATAGTAAATAAATCAATCGGGTCAGGTGTTTTTCCGGAAAGTTGGAGAGAGACAATGGTTTCTCCAATAGAAAAAGTGTCAAAAACATGCAAATGCGAGGAGTTTAGGCCGATAAACATGTTAAAAACTTGTGAAAAAGTATTGGAAAAAGTTGTGAAAAATCAATTAGAATCTTATTTTGAAGAAAATGCATTGCTATTAAAATACCAGTCGGGATTTCGTAAAAAATATTCATGCGAAACAGCAGTAAATTATGTAATAAATCAGTGGAAATATAAGGGTAAAAATAAAAAAATAAAGCCTTATTTCTGGACTTTCAAAGAGCTTTCGAAACAATTGATAGAACTTTAATGTTACAAAAACTATTTATGTATGGAATTAGAGATGTTGAATTAAAGTGGTTTAAATCATATTTAACCAACAGACAACAAAAAACAAGAGTGAACGGTGTGTTATCAGGTAGTTTGGAAAATAACTATGGTGTCCCTCAGGGATCGGTTCTTGGTGCTTTACTTTTCATTATTTATATAAACGACATGCCTAATATTATTCACAAAAGTGACATAATCTTATATGCCGACGATACTCTGATATATGCAGAAGGGGATACAGAAAGTGAATGTAGGAACAAAATGAACTATGATTTTAATAACGTAAATAATTGGTTAAAGATGAACAAACTGAAGTTAAATGAAAATAAAACTAAGCTGATGGAAATTAACATGAATAGTGAAACAAATTTTGAAATTAATAACAAGGTAATAGAAAAAGTTGAGAAAATAAAATATCTTGGATTCATAATGGACAAAGAACTAAAATTCAAAGATCACATCGAGTATATCTATAGAAAGATTGGTAAAAAATAGGCTTTTTTAAAAGAATAAGAAAAAGAATTTCAATAACCACGGCGATAAACATATATAACACCATAATCAAACCGCATTTTGAATTTGGCTCAACCATATTATACACTTGCTGCCTACAAACACAAATCGAGAGAATGCAGAAACTACAAAATAAGGCAATGAGATGTATTTTGAGGTGCAATAGGTATACACATATTTCAGTAATGCTTAACTCTCTTCAATGGTTAAATATTAAACAAAGGCTGGAAATGAACACTTTATGCTTTATCCAGAAAATGAAGGTGGGAAATGCGCCAGAGTATCTCTGCGAAAACATCAATTTTGTGGGTGACGTACAGCCATATGGGCTCAGAAACTCAGAAAACTTTAGACTTCCTAGAACAACATCAACTGCAATGCAAAGATCGCTATTTTATAAAGGTCTTAAACTGTATAATGAAATTCCATATGAGTTAAAATCAGAAACAAATTTTTATATATTCAAACGACAATGTGTTAATTTTGTTAAAAACAACTAAAACTTTTTTGTAGTGCATCAATTTTTATTTTTTATTTTTTATTTCATTTTTTATTAATGTAATATAGTAGATTTGAAAACTAAAGTATTCTAAATACTAATAAGGATAAAAAAAAAAAAAAAAAAAATTTGGACAAAACAATACCCCGGGAATATGAATGATAGGGAATTCGTTAATAAGGAAATAGAAAAATTATTAAAAGACGGAATAATTCAAAGGAGTTTCAGTCCATATAATTCTCCAATGTTAACAGTGAAAAAAAAGGTGTTGATGAAAACGGTGAACCTAAAAGGAGAATGGTAATAGATTTCCGTAAATTAAATGAGCATACAATTACAGATAGGTACATTATCCCTGACGTTAACACGACTTTGCAAAATTTGGGTAATGCTAAATTCTTCACCACCTTGGATTTGGAATCTGGGTTTCACCAAATTAAAATTAAAAAAAGTGACAGAGAAAAGACAGCCTTTTGCGTTAATGGAGGCAAGTATGAATTCATACGAATGCCTTTCGGATTGAAGAATGCACCTTCCATTTTTCAACGGTGTGTAGACGACATTTTAAGGGAATTCATAGGAAAATTCGTGTACGTCTACATAGACGATGTTTTAATCTTTTCATCTACAGCGGAAGAACATATGAGACACATAAACATAATTTTTGACGCATTAAATAAAGCTACCCTAAGAATCTCGGATGAGAAATCAAAATTTTTTATGTCCGAAGTTGAGTACCTGGGCCACATCATCAAACACAATAAAATAACGACAGACCCAGAAAAAATAAGGGCATTGAAAATTTTCCCACTCCCAAAACTCTCAAGGATTTGAGAGGATTTTTAGGATTAACAGGTTATTACCGTAGATTTGTAAAAGATTACGCTCAAATTACAAAACCTCTAACCATATATTTGAAGGGTGAAAACGCTCATATAGGCAAGAACAAAAGTGCAAATAAACAAATTGAATTGGATCAAATAGCCATAGCAGCTATAGAAAAATTAAAATTGAAATTAAAGGAACAAGTGGAATTATTTCAACCAGACTTTAAAAAACCATTTGAATTAACAACGGATGCATCCAACATAGCTATTGGAGCCGTGTTAAGCCAAAATAGGAACCCCATTTACTTCCTATCAAGAACTTTGAATAATACAGAACAAAGGTATAGTACCAATGAGAAAGAATTATTGGCCATAATATGGGCCTTGCAAAAACTTAGGAATTATATATACGGCATAGCCGACCTTACGATCTTCACAGATCATCAATCCTTAACATACGCCATCTCGGAAAAAAACCCTAACCCCAAATTAAAACGCTGGAAAGCTATAATAGAGGATTACGGTGCAAGAATGAAATACAAGCCAGGCACAGAAAATGTGGTAGCTGACGCATTATCCCGACAGATTATAAACACGTCCTCAATTGACACCGCCCACTCAGCCGAAAGTTCACATAGTGATATTATTAAATCAGTCTCACAACCATTTAATTCGTACGGCATACAAATAGAATTAGTACCCACGAATAATTTGATAGAAACGAGAACACGAACTATTTTTTCAGGAAAAGTACGACATACTATTAATTTTACTAACCATGATAATTTAATAATAGAGTTAAAAAAATTCATACCCCCAAGGAGAATTATATCGTTACACACGGAAATTGAAAACATATATAAATATGGGGAAATAATCAAAAACACATTTATTGGGACAAATTTTGTCTATGCCCCTAGAAAATTAAAAGATGTATTAGATAGGAACGAGCAAATTCGAATCGTTAAAGAAACACATGATAGAGCTCATAGAAGTTACAAAAATACTATAAGTGAAATACTTGAGAAAAACTATTGGCCAGGAATAAAAAGAGATGTAAAAAAATATAATAACAATTGTACAGCATGTTTATATGGTAGATATGAAAGAAACCCTATCAAAGAAACTTTACGCGACTCGACTATACCAACACAACCCAGAGAATTTATACACGCGGATATTTATTTCAATGATAAGATGATGTACCTCGTAATCATAGATAAATTTTCCAAATACATAGTAGCTCGCGAAATAAAAACAAAAGCAGGAATTGAAAATGAGTTAGAAGAAATAATCACTACAAGTTTTCCTGAATGTAAAAGACTGCTAACTGACAATGAAGCATCATTGAAGCCATTAAACAAATGTGCCATAAATACGGCATTCAAAAATCAGAAACGCCAGTTCATAGATCAGCAGCGAACGGACAAGTTGAAAGAGCACACAACTCAATTAGTGAATTAACAAGAATTTTTAAATTTAACAACCACTCCACAAGCAGAGACGAAATATTCAGAGCCATTAAAGAGCTCAATAATACCGTACACAGTGTAGTAAAATATCGACCAAAGGACATATATTTCGGTTTAATTAATGCAAACAAGGAAGAGATAATAAAAAATCTAAAGGACGCATCTGAAAAAGTGCTTAACCGATTAAACAAAAACGCAAAACGCAGAACGTTCACAAAGGGCACACAGATATTAGTAAAAATAGTCGGTATCAGAAATAAAAATCTACCCCGTTACAAAAAAGAAATTGTCGAGGAAGACTTAGGAGACATAGTCAAAACGAAAAAAGGAAAAAGTGTACATAAAAGCAACATAAAGAATATCACTTTCAAACATAATGAAGCAAGTATACCAGATTATAGCCGTACTGGCAATATTATTCCAGATGTCGAAGGCAATAACTGAGATAAAACACATTGAGGAACAAAAATACATATTAACCACAAATGATGACTGCATCCGACCTCTTTTGGAAAACAGAAAAGCCAAATGTTCAGTTCTGCAGGAATATAATTACCCATTATTGAAAATGGACGAAGGACTCATCCTCCTAGACGGCATAAACACTGTAGACAATAAGAACATTACTGGAACCATATTAGTGAAATACACGGACAAAGTAGTGATTAATAATATTACATATACGAATATTCATGATGAAATAATAGAAGCCATACACGACAAACATAATGAGGATCTAGAAATAATAAGGGTATTAACATCCTCTTCGGAATTAGCATTTAGTAATATAGACTCTCTTAAGAAATTCATAATACCCGTGGAAAAACATCGCATCAGGTACGCCTTGTATATACTTTTAGCAATAATAACAACAATAATCCTTACACATGGTATTTTAAAAGTAACAGGATATTATTTAACCTTAAGGGAAATCAAGGCTAGGGAAAACTTTCAGGTAATATATAACAGGGAATTAGAAAATGCAGGACGGAGATTAACTACTACTCACATATGAATCGAGGCGATTCATTTTTGTGTGAGGGGAGAGTTCCAGCTTAAAGTTACAGCTTGGACAAGAATCGGGACGATTCATTTTAAGTAGGGAGAGAGTTAAGTTAGACAATAGGAAACTTCCATAGGATGGATGATAGGAAATTTCCATAACAGATTCAAGGATACTAGTTTAAGATGAAAAAGGGCGACACAAATATTATGGACAAATTGGCCATTAACGATAGGAAACAAGGTCGACCAATTCTAGCTAATTAGTCTAAGATGACAACACATTTACGAGTTTAAGAAAAACCCAAAGGTATTTAAGGATAATTAAGAAAACCTAAAATGTAAGTTAACAAGAAAATATTATGAGCAAACCATAATACCTAATTAAGAAAACCTAAAATATAAATTAACAAGAAAATACTATGATTAATTAAGTAAACGACATATGAATACATTTGTAAACTCCACAGGAGTCAGTAATAATGTCAACAGTAAAATATTATTCATCATACACATTGTAATACATTAGTAGTATAGCAAAAGTATAAATAGCATTGTAAATACTTTTGCCAGGCAGTTCAAAAATATTATTAATAAAGGTAGACGCATCGCGTCGGAAAAATTTTATTTTTTTACTCGAAAGATAGTAATATCATTAATTTACACACGTAAAATACATGGTGAAGAATAGTACATGATTAACAAATTTTCAAAGTTACATGTTAAGTTTTTCTGTGAAACCATATAAAGAGCATCTTCAAAAAACCACTAAATAATACCATACCTAAGGCACAAAAGAGACAAATACAGTTTTAACTATAGATCATTTAAAACAACGGGAGCTACGTACACCGGCAAATGTTTCAGTTCATTCGTTCTCCATACAATAAATAACAAAATTTAAATAGAGTGTTAAGCTTCGTACAGACGATGCAAACAATTTGCAGCAAGTTGAGAATAACTTGCAGCGAATGTTTGCACAACTGTTCAGACCAATGCAAATATTGCATGCAAATTTCTTGCTCTAATCAGTTTTCGATTTGCATGAAAACTTTTGCATGATTGTTGCGTGCAATATATTGCTTTGGAGTTCACATTTGTTTTCAGTTTCTATGTGCAAGACAATAAATAAAGACGTGTTAAAATTATGTCGGCTCAAAAATCACGAATTGCTGCAATTGCTGTATTAGCACTTGTAATTAAACGTAAAAAACAAAGAAGTTTGGAGTCGGTAAAAAAACGAAAGTAATGTGTGAGAGAGTGGATTTCGAAAAGAAATGAAAAAGGCGTTCATGCTAAAAGAACTAGAAAATGAGGATGAAGCAAGCTATTTCAATTTTTTCCGGATGTCCGTCAATGATTTTAACTTTTTATTAGGAAAAGTTAAATTTTTTATAACTAAAAATGACACTGTAATGCGCCCTGCGATTCCACCAAATGAGCGATTAGCCCTGACATTACGTTTTTTAACTACTGGTATGTATATAAAATAATAAACATTTTGATAAACTTTTCCAGTTTATTCTTATTTCAATATTTTAAAGGTGATTCATATCATTCTCTGATGTATCTTTTTCGCATCCCGTTGAGTACGGTGTCAAGCATTGTGCCTGAATGTTGCCGAGCTGTGTATAAATGCCTGAAACGGGAATATCTTAAAGTAAATAAAAACAGTCATATATATATTTTACTCACCATCAGAAATGTTAAGAACTGGAGAATTGGTAGACGAGTATACGAGATTTGAATTAGAAGTAGAGCAAGAAAAAGTACCCTCATTTTCAATTTCCGATACTTCTAAGATAGCTCTTTGAATTTTCCTCCGAAGTAAAAGTATATTTTGGTGTGACTTCAACAATCTGAGTTCAGATGCCACAAAGTCACCGAAAACTTGATGTTCATCAGCTGGTTTATCAATTAAAGCGGATGCTTTTTTAATTAATGCATCCTCATCCTTAAATTGCACGTCATCACGTTTTCTTTTGTTTGTTTTTGATGTCCCCGGTGCCTCTTGTGTTGGTGTTGATGGATTAGTTGCTGGTGACGCTTCAGATAAAATTGAATCAACGGCGCTTTCATTTAGAGCCTGAATATATAAAATTTTTATAATTTATATAGTTTATAATTTATAAGTGCATTGTTATTTTCTTATTTTAGATTCCTAGTTCAACAAATGAGTGGCTTGAAATTTCATCCGATTTTGAAAATATGTGGAACTTTCCCCATTGCATCGGAGCTTTAGACGGAAAGCACGTGGTTATGAAAGCTCCATCTAACAGTGGCAGCACCTACTTTAATTATAAGGGCACGCACAGTGTCGTTCTAATGGTGTTAGCAGATGCACAATATAAAATTATTTATTTCGATGTAGGAGGCAAAGGGCGGATATCCGATGGCGGAATTTTCAATGCATGTACTCTATCAAAGGCACTGCAAAATGATCAACTACATGTTCCTGAGGAGCAGCCACTTGCCGGCCGAAATTGCAAGGTACTTTATGTTATTGTAGCAGATGATGCTTTTGCCTTAAAAAGATATATAATGAAACCATATCCGTTTAAAAATCAACCGGCTCCAAATCGGTTTTTTAACTACCGTCTTTCGAGAGCAAGAAGAGTGGTAGAAAATGTTTTTGGTATAATGGCAAGTAGGTTCCGAGTATTAAGGAAACCTTTAGAACTGGGGCCAGAAAAAACTATCGATGTAGTCTCTGCAATTTGTGCATTACACAACTGGTTGATGTCCAAAAAGGAATCAAAAAAAATATATGCTCCCAGTGAAACGTTCGACAATGAGGTTGATGGACAACTGATTTCAGGTAGTTGGCGTAACGAGCTTGTGTTGGAAGGCAACTGTTTACCACTTCACAGAAATACACAAAACTGTACCGAAGCAAAAGATATTCGTGAAGAGTTTAAACATTTTTTTGTTTCGCCTGATGGTGAAGTTTCATGGCAATATAAGTATCTATAAAATAAATATACACATTTTGATTTAAATTTTAGTACTTACCAAATTTTGAATTTTATAATTTGTTTCTTTATCATTAATAATAAAGTTCAACGCATTAAAAAACTCCCATTTCTGGTAAAGTTTTCCGAGGTACCTTGGCCACTCTTTTTTTGTTTTACTCGGCGTAGCTCTTGCATATACTGTGTGCGCAAATTATGAATTTTCGTTTTGATTTCTTCTTCACTTGAATTTAATTTTTTAGCAATTTCAATGTACGCACTTTGTTTTTTATATTTGTTTTTATAGTCTGGTGAAGACACATCCCACAGGACGGAGTAACTCTCATACTCTTCTATTAATTTTTTTGTCAAATCCCGATCCCACATATTAATGATGTGTTCTTGCAATAATACAACTGCTTGCAAACAGCGCATGCAAACAAGCAATCAAATGTCGCAATCAAAAGTTCGGGAAAGTACCGTATTCAGACGATGAGCAAAAAATATTGCGGCAAACAGTTATTGCAAACTTCGTTTTTGCAGCAAAATGTTTTCCTGACTGTTCATACACGCAAATTTGTTTGCAGCAATCAACTTGCTGCAAATTGTTTGCATCGTCTGTACGAAGCTTTACACAAACATTGTTGTTAAATTAAACCGAAATAAAGAATAAGAACAACAGCCGTGACGTCATTAACATTTATTGATAAACAGAGGTTCCCTACCACAGAAATTTAAGTACCGGTGAGTCTTATAAATATTGTGTGAAATTTATTTTATAAACTCAGTTCGATTAATAAATAATCTAATATTTATATCACATATTTCTAATAATATAAAACTAATATTAAACAATTTAATCAATCATCTTGCTAACGTTACAGAACGATTACTTTGTAACTCATACATTACTTATAGTTTTTGTAAGTGGCCAGTTGAATCTGTATTTTTTGAAATTGGACATTATGGACATAGAGGAGATTTTGCAGTTGAACGCTGAGGGTTTGAGGGGCAAGTTGACTGAGTTAAGTTTATCTACCAGGGGACGAAAAGACGAGTTACAGAGACGTCTCGCACAGCATTTTGGCCTGAATGAGGATGATTCTGAATCGATAGGCGATGACGCATCTCGAAGTGGTGGTGATATTTTGGGAAACAGGGGGAGCATGTTTACCTTAAGGGACATCGAGGACTCCCTTACCGCCTTTTGTGGCCATGAGCATAATTTCAAAGACGATAAAACAGTATATAAATAAGGGCAAAATATTTGATAGGAACATGTTTGACATTTATGCTAAATATGCAACTGGTGGTGTACCAGCAGACTTGGATCCAAAGGCCCTTTTGGGAAGAATGGATGACATCCAAAAGTTACGTCGTGCACAGTTGGTTGAAATTGAAAATACCGATAAAGTGGCAAAAAGGTCTGATAAAGATGTACAGATGAAAGATGTGCGGTCAGGGTAAGGGGGTACAAACAATGAAGCGAGGCTATTCCTCAACAATCTGCCTTTATAAAGGCAATTAGACTAAGTAGTGAAGAATTAGACTTTAACATAGATATAGATGTTAGTGATAAGACTTCAGATGTCAGTTTATCAGAAATTGTAGATGTTGCTGAATTAAATACAAGTTTTGATGAATCAATTAAGCAACAATTATCAGAACAAGAATTGGCCATGATTAAATTTCCTGACAATATGAAGATAAGACTCACTAACAAAGTGTTGCATGGACTTTTATAAATCTCAAGTGTATATAACATATATAGAGTATAAGAATAGAGTAGCAGAATGGAAAGGAATTAGCAAATTAAATAGAGTAATGTTTGACTTGGTGGTTTCCTATAGTAAACTTAAAATAAAACCGCCAATGCATATTAGTATGCTGCTATGCCTACTTTTGCTTAGAAGTAAATTAACTAATTCTGAAGCATTTATTTACCATAAAATTATATATTATTATGATAAATATGAAATAGAAAGTAAGTATAGAAAATTTAAGTGAAATTTAAGTAGTTTAATAGAATAAAAAAAAGCATATGTTAGAATTAAAATATAAGATTGTATATATTTAAAATGGCTAATAACTAGAGGGAATCAGCTATTTTAGTACTAATCTAGTGAAGCCATAATTTATATATCAATTGAATAATAATTATTAATGTTAGTGGACCAATAACTTGAGGGAATAATGATTAGTACTAATCTTGTAAGGTTTTATAAATATAAGTACTTTAATATTATAAAGTAATTTGCTTAGTACAAAATTGCGAACTACGTATGTTAAAGCACACTGTATATACATTTTTCTATTTCTCTTAATTTAATTTAGTCAGTTGTAAAACAATAGCAACAACTCTTGCTCTTCATTATTCTTACCTTGCATTATATACTTTTCACTATAAAACTCTCAGTTGTCTGTTAATGTTTGATAAATACTCTTTATTTTGGATTCTCTTTTTAAAAGCTATTAAAACCCAAACGTAATACTGTTCGATTTTTTATTACTTTAGTAAATCACTTCTTTTGCGATTATCAAAGAAGAAACATTAAAACCAAACAGTGTTTTTATTTTCAAAAGTGGTCACAGATTCAACATTTTGGCGCCCAACGTGGGGCTCGAGTCGTTAACAAACTTAGTATTAAATTGCTATCGAGATTTGCTGGATTTGATCGAACAAGACATTCCACTAACCTATTTACATCGTATCAGGCCCGACTGTAAATCATCAGAAAAAAGGAAAAGAACTTGGATTAGTCCTTTGTATATCAATGTACAGGTATTTGTTTCAATCTATAATTTTCGATTTATAGAGGAATAGAGCAATATTCAAGTCGAAGCAACATACCAACAAACATACGTAAGAACAAAAACAATTTAAATAAAATCAAGATATACCTCTATTTGGCGTAACGGAATCACAAATTCTTTCTTTTGTTTTAAAGGAACTATCGACATACATACATACACCGTTTTGCATTTCGTATTATTGTTTTTTTTTTGCAGTCTTTTAGCTGTTCATCTGAGTAACGAGTGTATCAATAAATACAGGTAGATAACTACATATATTCAGAATACGTACAACAAATATGCCTTGAATATAAAATTGCGCAGGGATTTAGTCAAAAGTTTTTCGTGATTACGAATACCGTAAAATGACTGAATTAGAGTGTCTTCAGAGGCAACGCACGTCTGCAAAAGCAAATGTTACACGAATTAAAAATTTGGTAAACGAATCAATGTCTTCATCTGAGCTTGAATGCCGTTTAAGTCTAGTTGAAGCGTACTTTAAACAATTGCTTGCCTTACAAAATGATATTGAAGCACAGAACCCTAAGGATACTGCAAGGGCTGACATAGAATAACTATGCATTTTAACCAAATCAAAAATAATAGACCTTATGGGCGATAATTATAAACGGTCAAATGAGACGACATTTGCTATTCCAGCCACTTCAAAGTCAAAGTTGCCAAAGCTACATCTACCACATTTTGACGGCAAGTACGCTGCATATAAAAACTTTATATCAACGTTTAAGCATCTTGTTCATAATGACTCCACTCTGTCGGATATTGAACGATTTAACCATTTATTGCATTGTTTATCTGGTCAGGCACTTGATACAATACGTGCATTTGAGGTAGCCGAACAAAATTACAAACCCGCTCTAAAACGGCTTGACGAGCGCTACAATAACAAAACATTAATATTCCTCGAGCATATTTCCAATATTTATGAGCTGCCATCAGTTAATAAACCTTCCGCTTTGCAACTTCGGGCATTAATTGACAATGCCTCAGCAATTTATAGCTCATTAAAATCATTGGGAACCGTAGAAGATATATGCAATGCCATGCTCATTCATTTAGTTTTATCAAAAGTTGATTCGGAATCCGACATGAAGTGGAAGGAAGCCATTGATTTTAATTCCTTGCCTTCATGGGAAGTTTTTACAAAGGTTTTGGAGCGTAGGTGCCAATTTCTGGAGTCGATTTGTCATAAACCAACACCGGCCAGTAAACAAAATGCAACAGTGTCCAATGAAAACCCAACAATATCTCGACAACGACAACAAAAATATTCACTCGTAGCTCAGGTTAAGAAGAATTGCATTTTTTGTAAACGCTTAGATCATTGGAGCAGCAACTGTTCGCAATTCAAATCCTTAGACTCGACAAGTAGATTTGACACGGTCAAAAAACTTGGCGTCTGTATAAACTGTCTATCGCCCAGCCACAACGTATCGAACTGCACCTCAAAATATCGCTGTAAAACTTGTAGAAATGCTCATCACAGCTTACTACATCGCGAACCGTCATATAATAACACTAATACATCTCAACCCGTTTCTCAAGCGGTTGTCAGTACTCATATGGATACCGAATCAAGCAGTGTAATTCTAGCAACAGCTGTTGTTCTCGTTTCCGATAATACAGGTGAATATAAAATGGGTAGAGCCTTATTCGATTCGTGCTCTCAGGTAAATTTGATAACCGATAGATTCGCATGCCTATTAAATTTATCACGAAAGAAAACATTCATCGAAGTTACTGGCGTTGGAAATTCTGTATCTAAAATGAAGTATGAAGTCGACTCCACCATTAGGTCTCGCTTTAATTGCCATGAATATTCACTCAGTTTATTGGTAGCCAACCGTATTTCAGGCTATCTTCCTTCCAAAAATATCGATGTCAACAATTGGAACATTCCCAAAATCGACATGGCAGACGAATATTTTTACAAGCAGCAACCTATCGATTTATTACTTGGAACCGAATATTTTTTCAACATTTTGCGTTGCGGAAAAATTAATCTTGGGCCACATATGCCTACTATTCAAGAAACTGAAGCCGGATGGATCGTTACTGGGAGATACACACCAGGTATTAAACATTCAAAATTAAAATGCATGAGTTCTAGTTCGGAATCAACGGATCTTAATGAGCAAATGCAATTTTTGTGGCGCATGGAGGAAATACATAATCCAACAAACAAATGGACATTAGAACAGCAATTATGCGAATCGCATTTCATAGAAAACGTTGAAACTACTTCAACGGGAAGAATTATCGTAAAATTGCCTTTTAAAGAAGATTTCTTGGCCTTAGGCTCGTCATATCACACAGCATTGAAAAGATTTAATTTTCTAGAACGCCGTCTTTCACGAGATGGTGAGTTAAAATCGCAGTACACTGAGTTTATGTTCGAATATGAACAAATGGGCCACATGTCACTTGTTCCAAATCCGGACATGAATCTTCCCCACTATTTTATACCCCACCATTGTGTTCTGCGCCCTAATAGTACGAGCACAAAACTACGAGTCGTGTTTGACGCTTCGGCAAAAACCTCATCCGGGAAGTCATTGAACGATCTTCTTCTCGTAGGCCCTACTCTCCAGGATGACCTGTTCTTACAAGTGTTACGTTTTCGAATGTATAAATATGTGCTCACTGGTGACATCGTAAAAATGTATCGAATGTTTTTGGTGCATGATTTACATCGACCATTTCAGTATATTATATGGAGAGCCAACGAAAATTTACCAGTTAGCGTTTATCAACTTAACACTCTAACGTATGGCATGTCATCATCACCCTTTTTAGCTATACGCTGTCTTCAGTTTTTAGCAGATAAATTCGAACAATCCCATAAAACTGGAGCTTCAATTATTAAAAACCATTTTGATGTAGACGACATGTTAACAGGAGCAGATACGATGGAAGAACTGCGTACTATAAAAAATGAAGTTTCGTATATTTTATCGAGAGCTGGTTTGGAATTAGCAAAAATTCAGTCAAACAATCGTGAATTTCAATCTGATGATACCTCATTGAAAATTATCAATATGGAAAAGTTACAAATTCGAAGCGCTCTTGGCATAAGCTGGGATCCAATAAATGATAATTTTCTATTTTCTTTCAAGGCTGAGCCGAAATTTTCAACATTCACGAAACGTGCAATCTTGTCTTTGACTGCATCTGTTTTCGACCCGATGGGCCTCATTTGTCCTATCATAGTAAATTTAAGAGTCTTATTGCAAAATCTGTGGCTACAAAATTACGATTGGGACACCGAAGTTCCAGTCAACATTAAAAATTCAGTTATTATGTCCCTTGAAGATTTACAAAAATTGAGCCAAATCTCAATTCCTCGCTTTGTTTGTACTGACAATTATGCCGAAATACAACTTCACGGCTTTAGCGACGCTTCGCAGCGTGCATATGGATGTTGTTTTTACGTGACTTCACGAGATAGGGAAAACCGTTCAAAAACAATTCTATTTGCAGCAAAATGCCGAGTTGCACCAACAAAAAAGCGAACAATACCGCAACTAGAATTGTATGGAGCTCATCTTCTATCAATTTTATATCGAAAAATTGCTCCTCTTTTTAAACCTTTTAATACCAGGGTATATTTTTGGACCGATTCATCTGTTGTGTTGAGATGGCTACAGCTACATTCATCTACATTAACTACATTCGTAGGAAATCGTATTTCTGAGATACAGGAAAATACAGCAATAGGCTCTTGGCGGCATGTACCAACAGCTCTTAATCCTGCTGATCTCATCTCAAGAGGTTGCCCCCTTGACCTTCTTAAAAACTCGAACTGGTTTTCCGGACCGGCTTTTTTGAATTTTCCCGAAGAGCAATGGCCTAAGTCACATGGTTACTTTGACGAAGACGCCGTAAAATCCGCAGTTTGCTTATCAGTTGTCAAATGTGAAACTAACAACAACTCGATTCTTAAGTTATGCGAAAATTTAAGTTCTTATTCAAAAACGGTACGCGTGGTTATGTTGTTAATTCAATTATTTCGTGGCAAAGGGGAAACATCAGCCGAAGCACAACAACACGCAACATATTGTATAGCCTGGAATTTACAACAGTATCATTTTTGCGAAGAAATTCATCAGTTAAACAAAGGTTTAGATATTAAAACCTCATTTAAGTCACTTGGGTTATTTGTCGACAACAGTATGGCTTTCCCACTAGTTCGCGTTGGCGGTCGCCTTGAAAATGCAAACATTCCCAGAAATCGAAAGCATCCAATTTTGCTGCCGAATTGCAATTTTGTAGTAAACTATATAAGACATCTTCATTTGAAAAATTTCCACGCAGGACCACAGGCACTAATAGCTTTTAGTCGACAAACATTCTGGATTGTAAACGTCCGAGCTCTCGCAAGAAAGGTAGTTCGTTCATGTATCAGCTGTATTCGATATCGTCCAAAATTGGTAGAACAAGTTATGGGAAATCTTCCACTCGAACGCATAACACCCGCAAGACCATTCCAGCGATGTGGAGTTGATTTTTTTGGATCAATAGAAACCTACTACAAAATAAGGGGAAAGCGGCCAACTAAAAGCTATGGTTCAATTTTCATATGCTTTGTAACGAAAGCGGTTCATATTGAGGTGGTGTCCGACCTCTCTGCGGATGCGTTTATTGCAGCATTAAAGCGATTTATTGAACGACGCGGTTTACCATCTGATATTTACAGCGACAACGCAACAAATTTCGTGGGCGCAAACAATAAACTTATTGAGTTAAAGAATACGTTTTTAGATAAACAGTTTCAGTTCTCATTACACAATTTTTGCTCAAGTAATTTTATTAATTTTCATTTTATCCCACCAAGGTCTCCTCACTTCGGCGGTCTTTGGGAGGCAGCCGTAAAAAGCGCAAAGGGCCATCTCTATCGTACTTTGGTTCGAGCAAAATTGACATTCGAAGAACTTGCAACCGTATTGATCGAAATTGAGGCAATAATGAATTCGCGTCCTATTGCCGTATTATCCAGCGATCCTAATGATTTTGAAGCTTTAACGCCTGGTCATTTTCTGGTCAATGGTCCACTTAACTCGCTCCCAGATCGACATATTCAGGGCAAGGACATAAGCCTCCTTGACAGATGGCAACGTATTTGTGCCGCAAAACAGCAGTTTTGGCATCTTTGGTCTTCAACCTATTTAACGGATTTGATTCAACGAAAAACATGGCAAAAAGCATCACCAAATTTAAAACCTGGCTTCATTGGCTCAAAGGGCGCATCGTTGCTACTATACCCGGAAAGGATGGAAAAATACGTGTGGCTGATATAAAAACAACTAAGGGCATCATTCGCAGAGCCATTACCAAGTTAGCAGTTCTTTTGGAATCTTGAAAGTGGGTACTTTCAACCCCGCCGGGATGTTAAAGCACACTGTATATACATTTTTCTATTTCTCTTAATTTAATTTAGTCAGTTGTAAAACAATAGCAACAACTCTTGCTCTTCATTATTCTTACCTTGCATTATATACTTTTCACTATAAAACTCTCAGTTGTCTGTTAATGTTTGATAAATACTCTTTATTTTGGATTCTCTTTTTAAAAGCTATTAAAACCCAAACGTAATACTGTTCGATTTTTTATTACTTTAGTAAATCACTTCTTTTGCGATTATCAAAGAAGAAACATTAAAACCAAACAGTGTTTTTATTTTCAAAAGTGGTCACAGATTCAACAACGTAATATTCAGCATCTTTTAATAGCGACAGGTGTCCCTAGAGGTAATGGACAAGTAGAGCGGGTTCATAAAATGGTGACATCATTACTATCTAAACTGTGCGTGGGAAATCCTCAACAATGGTACAAAAATGTAGATAAGGTCCAACGATGTATTAATAACACTCCTCCGAGAAGCACGAATATATCACCATTTAAAATACTCACCGGCTGTGACATGGTTGTTGAAACGCAGACTGATATTGGAGCCTTAATTGAAGAGTGGGCTATTAGAGAATTGAATGAGGATAGAAATGAAACTCGTAGGACTGCAAAGGAGAACATAGCAAAATTACAGGCCGAAAACCGGAAAACATTTAACAGGAAGAGAGTTGAAGCACCCGAATATGAAATAAATGATCTGGTGGCAATAAAGAGAACTCAATTCGGAGCTGGGCTCAAATTGAAGCAAAAATATTTTGGACCATACAAAGTAGTAAAAAAATTGAACCACGATCGCTATGAGGTCGAAAAATTGGGTGAGGATGAGGGTCCACGAAAAACCAATACCGTAGCGGAGTATATGAAGAGATGGAATGCATCATTCGGGGCGAATGATCACTCAGGACGGCCGAATGTGGGAATGGGGGAAACACGGACAACTCGAAGCGGCAACACCTACTGACAATACAACACTGATATGGACGAGTAACTAATGACGGTGACTGACGAGCGGGAGTTGAAGTTGAGACGTTGGACAGAAGAGTTAGAGTTGAGACATTGAACGAGATATTAAAATACATTTTTATACCTATGGCCGCCATACATTAATTATTATAATTTAATTAATTTAATTGGTGTTTTAAGTGCATAGTTTGTGGCACGCCTAAGAATTTAATTACACATAAACAGAATCAGTGCAGTGTATTTTTAGTTTAAGAAAACGATTCAATGTAAAATACATACTATGTAAACCAACCTATGTACATTTATACTTTAATAAAAACCTACATACATGTTGGAAGAAAAACAAAAACACCAAAAAAAAAAGAACCTGTTTTAATTCTTTTTCTATATATTTAAAATTTGCAAGCCTTGTTTTTGTTGTTGTCGTTTTTGCGTAAATTTCCGTCATATTCATTTCATTCAGTAAAATTTCTTTCTTTCTCTCTTTGAATGCCGATATTAGTAAATAAAATATCTTATAAAAACAAATACAATAAAATATAAATATAATTCGTGGTGTACTTTAAAATTGATACTGAATTAGATTATAAGTAATAAATCACGATTTCAGTAGAATAATTATCTATATCTATCAAATTTAGTATTAGAAAAGTGTAAGACATTTGGGGCTAGCATAGGAATAGGGAGGGTAATGAATGTTCGTCTTAACATCTTAAAGAACCTATAGTCGGGTAATACTAACAATACGCTGTTTGATCCAGTTTGTTTTTTTTTTCTCATAACGACCATACACGGGCATAGATTTTAAGTGTATGGTTTTGCGGTCCGTTAGAATAAACAATAGAATAACCAAATATTCCACTTTCATAATGATTAAAAGAAAAGGGAGTCTGTAATAAACAGATTCTGTAAAAATATGACATATGTCCAAGAGAGGACAAACCCCCCCTTTGCCCAACTGTTGCTAGTCTATCGATTGCTCCCGCAGTCCTCTTCTTGCTAGACTTTGTAATTTAAAATCTGCAACGTGAACATTACAAACTATATAAGAGACAGACCCCCATCAACAACCAACCAACCACAAAGGAAAATTGCACGTAATTTTCATATAGACTCCGAATATCGACAATACGAGACAAACATTGAAAATTTAGACGAAAAGGAAGAACCCACTTTGAGGGATTACTTAGACTCCACCCAGGAAACCACCGCTACTGGACAACCAAGGTCCGGAATTTAACGATATTAATTTTTTATGAGGATGAGCTCTTCGTTGCCCTACATAGAATTCACGACGAAGAGCGGCGAAACCCTAAAAATGTTGGTAGATATAGGGTCAACGAAAAATTATATTCAACCACAATTCGTAAAGCACCCCCTAGCAAATCAGAATTTTTTTTACGCAGAATCCATAGCAGGTGATGTTGAAATTAAAGAACACACCTTTGCTAATCTATTCAACCTTAAGGAAAAAACTAAATTTTACATTATGCCATCATTAAAGTCATTCAATGGCATCTTGGGAAATGAAACGCTAAAACAGCTCGATGCTGTTATCCACGCGGGAAAAAATATCTTGCAAATAAGAAACGGTATCAAAGTAAAGATGAAACAACTTGCATCTCGTGCCCCTCTCAAGGCAATAGATATACAGTGGGAAGCTAAACTGTCCGGATGTTTTGCACTAAGGAAGTAAGGTAATGAAAATAATACAAATATAGGTATATTATCAGATATATGTATTTTTTTTATTTAATTGAACATTATTCTAAATTATAAAGCACAAAAACTCATATAAATTGCTTCAAAAAAATAAAAAAATTAAAAAAACAAAAAATTCACTATTCGGACACTTTTGCACGTACAAGAAATAAACATTATCACGATATTGCTTTGTTAAAATGTAACGGTATTTAACCCGTTGGTTTTTTTTTGTTTGTTGTCATCTCGTTATCAAGCTTTTATTGCTCTATTTGTGCATTATTGTTTGACCTGTGAAGTGATTAACATGATTTTTAAATAAAAAATTAAAAGATCTTCAAAAATGAGAAAAACGCCAACTGATATTGAAAACAATGTTATAAATTTGTTGCAAAATAATTATTCATGCCGTAAAATTGCTGAAAAATTAAATTTAAGTAAATCCACGGTAAATGATATAAAAAAACGACGAAATGTAGCTTGCAATAATAACCAAGGGGGTCGACCAAGACTACTTTCTGATGGTGATGCCCGGCAGATTGAACGTTTGCTACATAATAAGGATACCAAGACCCCGAAAAATGCTGCAAAAAGTATTGGTAAGGATGTCAGTTCCTGGACAGTTAGACGCGCATTAAATAGAATTGGTTTAGTAGCCAGTGTGAAAAAGAAAAAGCCAGCACTTTCCGATAGAAATGTGAAAAGACGCCTTCATTTCTGTAAAACCCACATAAATTGGACAGTAGATGACTGGAAACGGGTTATTTGGAGCGACGAAACTAAAGTCAACCGATACCAGTCTGATGGAAAAGAATACTATTGGCATAGGCCGCAGGAGCGCATCCAAAAGCACCATGTGAAGGAAACGATGAAACATGGTGGCGGCAGTATAATGGTGTGGGATGTTTTACTTGGTGGAACATTGGACCTTTGGTGAGAATCCAAGGTATAATGAAGAAGGAGGATTACCTGAATATTCTACAAACAAATTTACCAGAATTTGTTGACGAGAGTGCTTATCCAACCGAAGAAGTTGTTTTTCAGCAAGACGGGATCCGAAGCACACGGCCAAAATAGTTAAAAGCTGGCTACAAAACCAAACTTTTGGGACAATGGAATGGCCTGCACAAAGCCCAGACCTGAATCCTATAGAAAATTTATGGGCTATTGTGAAAAGAAGGCTGGGAGCATATGAAAACCCACCAAAAAATGTTGACGAGCTTTGGGAGAGAATACAACATGAATGGCGAGCTCTTGACCGTGATATCATCCAAAAGTTGGTGGAGAGTATGCCAAAACGTATTGAAAGCGTAATTAAAAATAAAGGCCTTTGGACGAAATATTAAATTGGCAACGTTAATTGGTTTCAACAAACGCCGCATACAAAAGCGCAAACATTGCAAAAGTGTCCGAATAGTGAATTTTTTAATTTTTTTATTTTTTTGAAGCAATTCATATGAGTTTTTGTGCTTTATAATTTAGAATAATGTTCAATTCAATAAAAAAAATACATATATAAAATACATACCTATATTTGTATTATTTTCATTACCTTACTTCCTTAGTGCAAAACATCCGGACAGTTTAGCTTCCCACTGTACGAGACGAGCAGCTGACTCCGCCGCAAAGAGAAAAACTATGTATGTTGATAGCAAAACACTCAAGGCTCTTTGCAGAGCCAGATGAAAGGCTTACGTTTACAACAAAAGTTGTAGGCGAAATACGTACGGAGAACGACTCCCCTATTTACACTAGATTCTACCCATATCCCGTCGCATTAAAAGCCGAAATTGAAAAACAAATCGATAAACTAAATCAGGATGGCATTATTAAACCCTCGCGTTCCCCATACAATTCCCCAGTGTGGATTGTTAATAAGAAACCCGATTCCGCAGGCAATAAACAATATAGAATGGTCGTGGACTATCGGAAACTAAATGCCGCAACCATTTCGGATCGATATCCAATACCGGAAATAAACGTCGTCACATCACAGCTGCGCGAAAATACCGTTTTCACAATAATTGATCTTAAGAGTGGGTTTCACCAGATCCCACTAAAACCAGCTGATTACGAAAAAACTGCGTTTTCCGTTTGCAACGGCAAATATGAATTCACCAGATTACCCTTCGGACTTAAAAACGCTCCGTCGATCTTTCAACGAGCCCTCGACGATATACTTCGTGAGCATATCGGAAGGAGGTGTTACGTCTATATTGATGATATTATCATCTTCAATAAAACGGAGGACGAGCACATGGATAATATAAAGAGGATTTTTAAAACTTTAGAGGACGCTAACTTAAAGGTACAACTGGATAAATGCAAATTTCTTCATAAGCAGGTCGAATTATTAGGCTATATTATTTCTGCAGAAGGAATCAGAACAAATCCGACCAAAGTAGAGGCAATAGCTAACTTCCCGGAACCTAAGACACTAAAGGAACTTAGGTCATTCCTGGGCCTATCGGGCTACTACCGAAGGTTTGTGAGGGACTATGCTAAATTGGCCAAGCCCTTGACATCACTCCTAAGAGGGGAAGAAGGTAGGATTTCAAAGAAAAAATCTTCCCTCGTTTCAATAAGCCTAAATCTGCTGGCTAAAGAAGCATTTAATAAAATAAAACACTCTTTGGTGTTCAAAGACATAATACTGGCATACCCCGATCTTACTAAAGAGATGGAACTCACAACAGACGCGTCCAATTTTGCGTTAGGTGCAGTTTTATCACAGAACAATAAACCCATTTCCTTCATTTCGAGAACTTTAAACAAAGCAGAGGAACACTATGCTGCCAACGAAAAAGAATTTCTTGCTATAATATGGGCACTAAATTCATTCCGTCAACATATACACTGACCACCAGCCGCTCATTTATTCGTTAAGTAAATAGAATAACAACAGTAAAATGAAACGTTGGAAGGCTATTCTCGAAGAGTATGATTACGAGCTTCTCTACAAACCTGGTAAAGCAAACCTTGTCGCTGACGCCCTTTCGAGAATACCACGAGAAACTGATATTCACACTCTTTCTATAGCAACAAATAGTGCCGAAAGTTCTTCTCACAATCTGATATATCACGTTGACTCCCCCATAAACGCATTCAAAAACCAAATCTTCCTAGACATCGCCCCTATGGCCAATTATAAATTCGAAATCGTTTTCCCTACCTATCACAGGCATACGATATCTCAACAAGGCTCCATTCTTTCTCCTACCCTATTTCTTATTTTTCTTAATGACCTCCTATGTCATACTTCAAACCCTATCCACTCTTTCGCAGATGACAGCAGTATCTGCCATTCATATTCATTTGATCGTAGGCCGACATCAACTATGATCGCGGCTGAATATGAATGACTCGCTAACAGGTGACCTCACGAGAATATTGGAATGGGGTCACGCGAACAGGGTCGATTTCAATTCCCAAAAGACCCAATGCTGCATGCTAACCCATCGCCGTATGCACGATCACGCTGCCTCATCTGTAAAAATGGGTGGCACAAACATTGAGGAATCAGAAGCTCTTGATGTTCTTGGCATGAAAATTCAGTGTGATGTCCGATGGACTGAGCATATTTTTCAGGTCTCAAAGGAAGCATTCAAGTGCCTAGGCTTTTTAAGGCGGTGTAAGACATACTTCACCCCATCTGATCTCCTTACTATCTATGCCGCCTACATCCGACCGAAAATGGAATACAACTCTCATGTATGGGCCGGTGCTTCAAAGACTATTTTGAAGTTGCTCGACCGTGTACAAGAAAGGGCGAAGAAACTCATAGGAGACAGTAGGGTAGCCAACTCTATTGACTCTCTTGAGCATCGTCGCAACGTGGGGTGTGTTTCGTTGTTCTATCGATACTATAATGGGAGGTGTTCTAATGAAATCAGGGAACTTGTTCCCGAAACCCGGTCATTTGCGCGCACGACGCGATCATCATTAAGAGCGCATCCATTTGTGGTCAATTTGACGGCGACTCGCACTACGCATTACAGGGAAAATTCGTTTTTTGTCCGAACGGCACGTATGTGGAATAGACTACCCGCAGAGGTGTTTCCTATCACTTTTAGCTTGGGAAGATTTAAATCAAATGTCAATAAACACTACTTCCTCTATCCTCCTTCCCATAACCTAATTTCCTAGTTCCAGCACAATGCATCGCATGTGTAGGGGTCATCCCCTGAGTGCCGGTCCAAGACAAAAAAAAAACCTCAATTCAATGCGGATAATTTGGTACAGATTTTAAAAAAATTTCTCTATCCATCGATCATAAATTGTATAAAAACATCCGAACTAACCATAGGAATGATACAGGATATATTTCTAGATCATTTCCAAAACTATAGAATTAGATTTTCCAATAAACAAGTAAGAGATATTAAAAGTGAACAACAGGAGGAAATCATCTTAAAATTGCATAAGCGTGCTCACAGAAGCGCAAGGGAAAATAAATTACAAATTCTTGAAGATAGCTATTTCCCCGCAATGACAAGAAAAATTAAAAATTTTATAAAAAAATGCATTGTGTGCAAGGAAAACAAATACGACCGTCACCCAACTAAACCACAAATGCAAAATATCCAAAAAATAAGAGAAACTATATCTAAAATATACAACAACGAACAGACTACCAACAGTACAATTAACAGTCTAACTAGTGTAAGCAAATTTATGACCGAACAGATTAATAATATCACAAGACACATAAACGGACAACAAACTCTCATTGGCGATTACATTAGGAAATTTAGAGACGAAACAGAGAATAAAATTAAAACACTTGAAGATAAGGTTCAGTTCATGCAACACAGATATAGAATTAACAACGACATACTGCTTTTGAACAATCACGTCGAAGATATCGGACGAATTATATTCTCTTGTAAATTATAACTGACATTTTCACACAAAAGGAACTAGACCAGATTACGGACTATGACAGCTATAGTAACATAAAGGTTGTAGTACTTTTCCAAAATAATAATATCATATTAACAATACTCATACCCCAATTTTCTCCTAATATTTTGTCTAAAATAAAATTCGAACCTTTGCCAAATATCCAAAATAAATCAATAGTGCTAAATCAGACGGAAATATTAGCAGATAACAATAACATTTATGATGTTAATATTAAGGATAATTTGGAAAAGAATTTAATTGCTTTAGACAATAAGTGTATTTCAAACATTTTAGATTTTAAAGATGCACAATGTGAACTTGGAAAATGAGAAAAACCTGCTGTAAAAGAAATTATCCAGGGAATAATTATATTTAAAAATTTTGAAGAAGTAATAACTCATGACTGCAGTAGAGCAATTATAAGACAAAAAGGAACATTCCTTATAAGATTCGGGAACTGCAAGATTAATGTACTGAACAAAACATATATTAATGTTAATATAAAGACATATGATACAATCGTTTTACCTAACTTAATTACAAAGATTAAAGAGAATAATAATACAAAACTTAATTTGAAACTCGAAAATTTATATCTAAAACAACTGCAGCATGAGGATAATATTAATATACTAGTAAATAAGAACAAAAATACGCATGTTATTAGTCTAAGTACGGATATGGCAATTCTAATCCTTTTTTGTATAGCATTTGTAATAATTTATAAGCATAAGCAGAAATGGTACATGATATCGGGTCATATCCCAAATGAAAAAAATTTACCATTCCTGCAAATTTCAACACCCCAACTAATTTAACAATGAAATTGATTGAGGACAATCGACTTAAGAGGGGAAGAGTTAAGGTAAAGAATAATTAAATACTAATATTGCAACTTTTTCCAAATGAAAAATTATGAATAAGAAAATGCTGACCTAATTAATATTGCTAAAATTATTTGGAAACAGGAAATAACCGAACAAATTGCAATTTAGCGTCTTTGCAGTTAAATTTATTTGGAAAAGAATAAATTGCAATTTGATCAATTAAATTTGTAAATTATGCGATTTTAAATTTGTAAATTATGCGATTGCAAAATTATCAGGAAATCTGATATCACGCCACATTTAGAAATAAGCTAGAATAAGTATAAATAAAACCAATTGTAAAATTAATTTTAAGTTCATTTTTAACCCATTAGTTCATACGGTCCCTTTAAAGGGACGTTGGTATTTTCTCACTTTGCGTCTACATGTTTGAATAAAAATTTGAATCAAGTAGGCCTTGATTTTTGTGTACATGTGTATCGGTATCCAAACATGCATTCAGTTGAAATAATTTGTGTTGTGTGGTTTATTTTGTACAAGTAATGGAAAACGGTAAATATAAAAATCTCAAGTCACGTGGAAGGTAAGTAAAATTTAAATAAAAGCTATATTTTTTAAAAAATTAATTTTTTTTGAGCGAATATTTATTAAAAAGTGTTTTTATTTTAATATAATTCATTAATAAGTTAAAAAATACTTTTGAAATTTACGCAATATGGAATAGTTTTCAAGGTCCCTTATAAGGCACCTTATGCTTACTGAAAAGTTATCGTGTATATTTTGTTACAGACTTACAGTAGCCGAAATATTAGAAGAATTAGAAGCAATCGATGATGATTTACAAGATGTTAATATTTATGCGATTCCTCCCATAGATGGAAATGAGACGGACCAAGATTCTGATTCAAGTGATGATGATCATGAACGAAATCTCAATCATCTTGTGCCAAAATTGCTGAACACAGAATGTGAAATTAATCACGTAGAAAATGGTGATAGAAATGGATATGACGAATGGGATGAAAGCGACAATGAACCACTTTCAAAGTATGCTAAGGTCGGTGCCCGAAATTTTAATCGTGCATCAAAGACAAACTGGTTCAAAGTTGATTCGAGTTACGAAATTGAAACCAACTGTGAGATCCAGGTTCCTAGCATTGAGGTACAATCGGCCAAAACTCCTTTAGAGTTTTTCCAACTATTTTTTTCTGATGACATACTATCTCATTGTGTCGAACAGACTTGTTTATATGCTCTTCAAAAAAATGTTGAATTGAATGTGACTTTGGATGAAATAAAAGTTTTCATTGGAGGTATTTTGATGTCAGGATATGCAAAATATCCAAACAAACGGCTTTACTGGTCTGAGAAAAAAGATACTCCGAAGCTACTATCAAATAGTATTCGTCTCAATAGATTTGAAAAAATTTTGATAATTTCCATTTGAATGACAACTCAAAACTTCAGAGCAATGACCGGCTTTTCAAAATTCGACCACTAATTGATCATCTAAATGGATCATTTCTTAAATATGGTATACACATGAAAATCGTACATGAGACGAGTTTATGATTCCGTACTATGGCAAACACTACGCAAAGCAATATATTCGCGGCAAGCCAATTAGATTTGGATTTAAAAATTGGGCTCTCAATACAAGTGATGGATATATGCTTCAGTTTGACATATATATGGGGAGAAATGCAGATGTCGTGCACAAAGGCTTTGGTGTAGGTGGCGATAAGGTTGTAGCTCTAATTACAAAAGCAAATATACCAAGAAATAAAGGATTCAAAGTAAGATAATAAGAATTCTTAACTCTTACCTAGTGCATCCTATGCATATTTTTCTTTTATTTATAGATTTTCTTTGACAACTATTTTACTTCTGTTAACTTACTACGCCATTTGTCGAATATGGGTTTTTGTGCAACTGGTACAATAAGAGATGGTCGTACAGAGAAATGCCCGCTTCGTTATATTTGCGAAATGAAAAAAGAACAAAGATGATCAACGTATTATCGTTTTTCCAACAATGGAAACATATTGCTAATGAGATGGAGAGATAATAACGTCGTCACCATCGGAACGAATTTCGACAACAACGAAATGGGAACATGCAGACGTTATGCCAGAGGAGTAGGTGCACTACATTTAGTCCAGCCAAAAGTTATCCAACTTTATAATAAAGGCATGGGCGGCGTGGATAAAATCTATCAATTGGTGGCTGCATATCGATCACGAATCAGGCAGCGTAAATTGTGGTGACCAATATTTGCATATTTATTGGACGCATCTGTAGTTAATGGATGGCTGCTCATGCGAAAACTTTATCGAAATGATCCAAATTGTGCCAGTTTGCTTCTATTCCGACGCTATATAGCGCCTTGTTAGAAACCTTTGGAGTACCAACTCTGAGAGGTTCAAATAGGATAAATGTTTATGCTGATATAAGATTCGATGGAAAATATCACATTGTGGAATATTTCAAAACGGATAAGCGATGTGCAAATTGTGGCAAAAAGTCTAATTTTATTTGTCTAAAATGCAACATAGGCCTTCACCCAAAAGAATGTTTCAAAACATTTCACTCTCAAACTGCACATGCAACATAAAGTCCCTTAAAAGGGACACCTCGTAAAACTTACGTTTAACGTTACGTTTAAATAAAAATCTTATCAACTAATTCAGTAGTCTCATTTGATAACAAAAAAAACCTTAAAAAAGTTAAAAACGTTGCTGTGGAGCTTTATGCACTAATGGGTTAAGTTCAATTTTAAACTTCAATAAAGTGTGTCATGCAGACCGCAGAAAAAAACAAAATTGTGTTTTTTTTATCTTCCTAATCAAGGAAAAGATTAACTTATATAACTTGCAATAGGTGTGGATAGACCAAAAAAGGTATGTGCGGTCAAAAGCAGCCGCTAATTTAAAAAACCATCGAGAAACGGGAGGTGGACCAAACCGAATCAAAATCTTGTCAGCCAGTGAGCAGTGTATTTATGAATTGGTAGGAATGAAAGAATCGGTAGAGGGCTTAGAAAACTCCTTCAGCTTTGGTTTACCAAAAGACTTTTATGAATGCAAAAAAAATGAAACAACATCTTTACGTGCTCTTGATAATGAAATAAGCTCTGAAGCACCCATCTGTTCAAAACTTTTAACACCATCGCCATTAGCCACTACAATAAGAGGAGAGTCCAGTAATAAAAACGCTTCCTCCATTAAAAGAAGAATTGAGCCACAGTAAAAATTAACAACTGCCGAACTTATTGAGAAAGAGTTGAATACCCAGGAAAACTTATGCTCCACAATCGTTGAAATGTTCGAGTCACTTAAGAACCACAACAAAGAAGTGGAACTTATGATGAAAAGGGTATATCGCTCCTTAGAAAAGAGCAACGATTTAAAATTTCACATTTTAGTCACGATAGGGGTGATTAAAAAATGTCGGAAGATTTCTTTGGTGTGTCTTTTAAGGTAAGTACAATAACTTTCATATAAATTAATTTCATTTGTTAAAAACCATCATTTTAATTTTGTAAACATTGTGGCTGTTGCTGTTGAAAAACTTTTTTTTAGATTGAATGGAGCTCACAGGCAGTCCTCCATTTGATAGAACTGTTCAGAAATGAACAGTGTCTATACAACACAAAAAACTCGCTTTTCCACAACAAGCACGCCTGAGCAGACGCCTTGGAAAACTTGGCTAAAAAGATGTCTGACACACTCCCGGAAATTACATCAACAGAAATAAGGGTAACATTCTTATATACAAATGTACAAGCATATCGAGCCTTCTTCGCCAAAAAGGGCTTAAGCGCCATTGTCACCGTGTTCCGTTTTTATAAAAATTTATAGTCCTCGGCCATCCATACCATTTCATAAAATATCATTGGGTATAAAATGTTCCGTTAAGATTTTGCAGTGAAAACAAAAAGGCCCTAAGTACAATTCTGTTTTTGCTTACATAAGTATATTGTTGTCACAAAAGTTATTTAAAAAATCCCTCTCCTGTAAAATTTGGTTTTTGGCGCTTAAGACCTTTTTGTTGAAAGGGCTCGATATCTTTGAACTTTAGTTTGTAAACATTTAAGAGATATGTATAATTCGCATTCATTAGTTTTTACATATAATTTTTAACTTTTTTTAGATAAAATTAAATTACCTTCGGTCACAATATGCAAGGGAACTATTGCGGGAGTCCGAATCAAAAAAAAGTGGTGCAGGCGCGGACGATGTATATGTCCCTTCGACCTATTGGTTTGAGCACCTACATTTTATTAAAGATTTTGTCCGTGTTCGAAAAGGAAAATCAAACCTTTCTCAGGTAAAGTGCTTACAGTTTTAAATATGTAGACATAATTATAAACGCATTTTTTTTAGAGTTTAGACGATGTTGCCTTATTGGAAAACGGTGAACAACCAACTTTATGGAAGCGAAGTCAGGTAAATATTTACTTTGTTTGTATGTTTGTACTTGGCTATAGCACCAAGTAGTATATTTCAATTCATATACATAATAGTCATCTGTATGGGCATAGAAAAAACTGTATTGAGAATCTCACTTAATATTTTATGCTCGCTTTATTGTTCTCAAATAATGAGCATTTTTCAATATCTTATGTGCCTACAAGATTTATTAATTAAAATTTTTACTTTTTTCTTTTTATTAGATTGATGATATATCATTTACAGAATCCGAGGACTCTATTCCCGCCAAAAAGAAGAAGACAAATTCTGAATGTGATGAAGCTTTAAAAGCAGCTACACAATATTTGCAAAAAATTGCTGAGAACGAAAAGACTGATGCATAGACCGAAGGTTTGAAATCGTTTCTTGCATCAAGCATATGTGAAATAAAAAATAATCAGGGTTGTCATAGAAACCAATATTGTCAGAATTGGTTTTAAAACCGATAAGAAAAAATGCTTTGGTGTCATAGAAACCAATATTATTGGTTTTATGTTCGAACTAGAATTAGTGTTGGTTTTAGGTGTCACAGAAACCAATGTTATCGGTTTTTTATTGGAAATAAACCAAGCAGCTAACAGCTGTCAGTTTTCAATTTTGCGCGCTTTTTTGGTTTTAATTTTTTTGCAGCGGGATATTTTTTAGAAATGTAAGTAAATTAATTTATTATTTGCTTTATAAAAAGAAAAATTTTTGCATTGACATTTTTATTTTCTAGGGGAAAACATAAAAACCGTACACAAAATACCATAATCATGGAATTCATGGAAAAATATCCGGATTTAGCCAAAGGCTTCACGAAGCGCGACAAACCAACAGTGAATGCTCTGTGGGAAGAATTGGCTGATTCACTGAATAGTGCCGGGCCACCACAATTTGACGTGAATGGGTGGAAAAAGGTAAACAAAATTTTTTCCACAGAACAAATTGTATTGTTATATGAAATGTCTTTTTATTCGTATACAAAAGGAACTGAGTGGAAGAGCGAGGTGAAAAAAAAACTAGCTCAAAATAAGACAGAGTCTAGGGCAACTGGCGGTGGACCGTTTGCAAAGCATCACCAGACAACAACAGAAGAGGCCATAGTACGGCTATGTAGCATTTCGCAGTTAGTGGAAGGTGTTTGCGGCGTAGCAGTTGGTCTCAACGAAGATGTAGATGCTGCATGTGAGAAAGAAGTGCCCTCTACATCTTCAAAACGGCCATTGTCTCCCGTTGTACCAACCAGTACAAAAAGATATAAAACTGAAACTACCGGGGAGCGTCTAAAAAAATTTCTGGATGAAGACGATAAAAGAAAGAAAGAAATGAACGATAAGCTTGATGAATTAATTCAAACTGAAAAAGAAAACTCAAGCAGCCTAAGACGCATTTATAGGGCAATTGAAAAAGGCAATGAATCTGTTGCAAATGCTGTCACTGATTTAAAAAAGGAATTTGCACACGTAAGTAGAGCAATTTTGAAATCCTTTCAAGAAAAAAATGAATTGAAGAAGAGACAATTGGATCTGGAATTGGAAAAGTTTGAATATCAAAAAAATCTAGGAAGTGATTTTTAAATGAAATAGTGTACCTGATGAAAGAACATTATTTACGTGCCTTTATTTATATTTATTAAACATACATACATATGTACCTTTTAATTTTTGTGATATACTTACATACTGAATTTAATAAACTTTGTTTTTGTTATGATAAATAATGTTTTTTAATTTAAAGCTTTTTATTTTTGTTACAAACTGTTGGATATTTCATCCCTGATTCGCAGAGCTTCACTATGATGTGGCGTTAATGGTGGCAATGTAACGTTCTCCACTATGTCATTAGATGGTAAACGTATGTTGTCATTTTCGTTGTGTTCCAGTTTGTAGTTTCTGCAGATATTATGCAAAGCACAACAGACATTTATAATTTTCACCACTTTTTCTGGCCGATAATGCAGCGCACTCATTAGGCAACGAAACCGACTTTTTAGTACGCGAATAGTTCGCTCAACAATATTTCGGGCTGATGCATGAGCCATATTAAATTTATATTCTTGGGAGTTATGGCGTGGATCCCTGTATGGTGTCAACAAAAAGGGTTCGATGCCATATCGACAATCTCCCAAAAGCTTCGATGTTCGATCGCCCGACTCATACATCCTAAGAAAATGTTGTCTGGCGCTACTTATGATCCATACAAATGCGTCATGGCTACAGCCGGGATAACGCGCATCAACCGCTGAAATTTTCATTTGTCCATCACAAATCTAAGTATTATAAAGAATGTAATGTATGTTTTATTTAAAAAAAAATATATGATATAAAAATTCATTTTTACTTACTATCATCGCATTCATACTATAATACCCCTTGCGATTAAAGTATAAATGCTCGTCTATTCTGGGCTTTATAATTTTAACGTGTGTCCCGTCAATGCAACCAATTATAGACGGAATTTTATATTTGTTGTAGAAATATTCTCTGGACCTGCTTTTTTCAGCACTGTTCATTTCCAGCTGTATCCACTGAGGACAAATGAACCGCTCCATAACATTTAAAACATCACCTAGAATTGTTGAAATAGTGCTTCTACCTAGGCTTATGCTTAAATCGTTCCCGACTGATCTCTGATAAGATCCTTCTGCTAAAAATCGCAAAGAAGCAGCAAGTTGTAAAACCGGAAGAATTTTACAACGCGACAAGTGACCTTCAATACTGTCAAGCACCATACGAAAAGATTCCTTATTTAACCGATAATTAGCTATAAATCTTTAAAGCAGTTTTAAATATAAGCGCACAGTAAAAAAAATGTACTTACGATGTCTCCGGCAGTTCAAGTGGATTGCTGTAATCTCTAAGAATTCGTCTCGTCACCTTTTCTGAGCGTTCATCTTCCAATAACAAAAATGCTACAACTGCTGATGTCATTTTATTTTATTTGTAATCACTTATCACCTTTTAGTTATTTGATATAAATTATTTTCACAAAAAAAACTTTTACTGAGATATTTTAATGAAAAAATATAATATTTTGTAAATTTTCTGCAAAAAAGTTAAATCAAAAATAATAAAAATGTATACAACAGCTGTTTCGATATTGGTTTTATTTACATTCGAAATTAACAAAACCAACTTGGTTTCGTGACACCAAATGAAACCAATATTGGTTTTCAAAACCGACAATTAGCAAAACCAATATCGGATTCCATGACACCCCTGAATAACCTATAGGATGAAGTTTCATCAAAAATCATTTCACTGCTGTTTGAATATATGAAAACACAGCGTGATTTGGATAATTGAAGAAGAATGAATACTACCCATATAGAGACTGAATTGATTTTATTTTTACAATTATTATTTTTGCAATTGAATTAAATTTTATTTTCACTAGTCATTTTGTTTCCTTTTTATTGTTGTTGTTATTGTTAAAGTACAAATTTATATGTATGCATACATACAATCATAGGTACATAAGTATTAATATTGTTTTACGTTTGTTACATAAAATGTTTTGAAATAAAAAATTGAGAAATGAAATATTACTGAATGCTTTTTTTTCACTTTAAGATTTTTATTGTTAAAAATTAAATCTTTTTATACACTCTTCCTGCCACTCCAGGATGTTTACATTGTTGAAATAGTGTTTGTATTTATCTCTAATTACAGACGCATCGTCTGTACACCGGTTTCCTACGCTTCTTTCTAAACGAGCAAGTTTGTTAAAAGTTTCAGGGAGATTGTTAGGTTCATTTGCATCTGTTCTTGCGAGATAGTTGTGCAATGTGCACGCAGCTAGTGTTATAAGTTCCACTTTTTCAACACTTGATGTTTTAATTGGTTTTTGGAAAATCTGAAATCTTGACGCAAGAATTCCGAATGCGTTTTCAACCACACGTCGGGCTATTGACAAACGGTAGTTAAAGATTTTATTTTCTTTAACCCGAATTCTCCTAGCGTCGTCATATAACGACGAAAACATTAACAGTTTCAATTATTTGCGAAACAGTTATAATCTGTTTGAAAGAAGTGAAACCAAAACACGTGTGTTGTATATTGATTCTTTTTTCATAAAAAACTTACTTCAAAGTTGTGGTGCAAAGTGTTCACATGCAGTAAACTTTTTGTTGTTATTGTTTTTTGAAAAAATTATAAAATATGAGCTCGGCTAAAAGGTACATATGTAAGTGTTAAAAAAGTAGTAAATTATATTTATGTGTCTTCAAAGTAATATAAATTTAAAATTTATAGTAACAGGTAAGTTCTTCTTCAACAAACCTTCTTCGAGTTGTAAAAAAAAATTGTGTTTTTTGAGAATATATTTGGTTGTCGGCATATGACGACACTATGAAAAAATGAGGACTTATTTTTTTCTAGTTTTTTTTTTGCTTCCGAATTTGTTTTGTAGTAAGTTTCTTAGCGTAGCAGAAATTTTTAATATTTTGGAGGAAGGTGAGTCAAACGATTTTTACATCGACCCTCCTGAAGTTAATGTCTTTACTGATGAAGATTCAGATGAGGAAACCGATTGTAATATCAATAGTCTATCCCGTAATCAACTTCTAGCACCTGCCGAAATAAAACATAACAGACAACTTTCTATAGAATCTCAGCAGCAAGATATCAAAAGAAAGAAAGTACAGGGAAATAAACAAAATGAAAATGCAATTATATGGAAACTAGGAGGAAAAACTTCAAAACATTGGCAAAATGCTTGGCTTTAGCACGAAATCAAGATCCTAAGCTAAGACAGAAGAGCTTTGGCAGGGACTTAGCCATGTCGTATCACTTGTTAGAGAATAATGCACCAAAGGGTCCTGGAAGAACATCGAAAGTCCAACCTGGAGCTGATTCCATGAGATATGATGGATATATGCACTACGTGCAAAAAACAAGAAATAATAAACAGAGACGATGTGCTGGTGATAAATGCAAGTCAACTACAAGGACTGAATGCCAAAAATGTGATAAAGGTTTATGTATTGATTGCTTCGCCACTTATCATCAAAAATCATAAACATATTTTTATTTATTATTGGTAATCTTTGAATTAGATGCAATGAAAAGGAAATAAAAGCATTAAAACCAAAATTAATCTGAAACTTTTTTGTAGCAATATTGTATCTATATTTTTCTAGCGTTGTCATATGACGACACCCATTTTCTCAAAAATCTGGACCAGATAGGCCAATTGCTTTTTTTATATGTATTAAAAATAATCCAGATATAGAGTAAATCAAATATTATAACATTCGCGTGCGTATTTCTAAAACCGGGAGAATTCGGGTTAAATTGCCTTTGATTGTAGGGCTTAAAAATTCTAGGGGTCAAACGAAATGCATCATCTGACACAAAAACATACGGAACCTAAAAGATTATTGTAAACAATAAATAAAGCGAAAAATAAGATATTCAAAACTTTTTTAATTAAATACCTTTATGTCGGTATTGGGAAGTTCCTCATTTTCGGGAAAATTGGTGTTTCTTTTAATTAAATCTCCAATGTCTGAGGCGTTAAATACCGCACCATCATTAGCTCTTCCATTTGTCCCAACATCCACCATAATAAATCGATAATTTGCATCTACCACCGCCAATAAAATTACACTATTTGAAACCTTTGTAATTGTAATAATATGAGCCTTCAGATGCTTTAGGACAAAACGCAATATGCTTGCCATCTAAACATTTAAATTATAAATAACTAGAAGCAAAATAAGTGAAATCTCTTTACCAATAGCTCCTAGGCACATGTGAAAGTTCCATTTAGTATGAAACTAATCAGCAACTGTTTTCTATTCCGCAGCTATTTTATGTACCTTAAAAACAATTATTTTTAAAATACTTCGAATTAAATGTTCTTAAAAGTACTACTTTCAGATAACGGCCACCCAAAGAGTTCCATATAGCGCGCAAAGTTTCGGGAACTAGCTCTGAAATCAACGATGGAGATACTCTAAACCCATAGGAAAGATCTTTAAAGGAGTTTCCCGTTGCCAAATATATTAGTGTGAGAAGCAGACTGAGCGGAAAAAGAAAACAGAGAATTAACATGATGTTATTACACAATTATTTTAAGAAATTATACCGTGTTGTAGATGAAACGGATTCTCTTAGCACTGTGTTTTGTTTTGATATACTGTGGCCAACAACATTTAACAATTCCTGGAAGGAATGTTTAGAAAGCCTGCAAAAATTTTCAAAACTTTTTGGGTCTTCTAGTCGTAATTCCTTGGTTGCAATATAAGTTAAATCTGATCCCAAATACCGCCGTAGAAGCCATTAAATAAAATATTTCAAACACTTAGAGAAGCTAATTTAAAAATCAGTTTAAACAAGAAAACAGATTTTCTAGGACATGTCGTTACGAAAGACGGTATTAAACCTAATCCAAACAAAATTCAAGGTTTAGAACAATTCACCTTACCTAAAACAATAAAAGAAATACAAGCATTTTTAGGACTATCAGGATATTACAGAAAATTTATTCAAGATTATGCAAAAATAGCAAAACCAACGACGCACTATCTTAAAAAAGGCACCATTATTGATTTGCATGATCAAAAATACATCGAGAATTTTAACAAATTAAAAACTATACTTAGTTAAAATTCAGTTTTAAAATATCCAAATTTCAACGAACAATTTACTCTTATAGCAGACGCTAGTAATTATGCCTTAGGGGCCGTACTATCATAGAGCAGCGGACCAATTGCATTTGCCTTTAGAACATTAAACAAACACGAACAAAATTATTCGACCATTGAAAAATAACTATTAACCGTAGTATGGGTTGTAGGACAATACCTTTATGGAAGAAAATTTAAACTATTTACGGGTCATAAACCACTTATTTGGTTATCAAAACTCAGAGAGCCTAATCAAAAATTGATCAGATGGAAAATAAAGCTGAACGAATATCAGTTTGACATCGGGCATGTTGAAGGCAAAGAAAATAAAGTTGCAGACGCACTTTCTAGAATAAGACAAGAAGTCAATATTACAAATAAATTGAAAAATATTAGCTTATGCAAATTAACATTTTTAAATTTTAAAGATTACCAGTTCCACCTTAAGGAAAAACATACTCAAAAGGCGAATTATTCAAAAGCGAACGCTGACGAAAAAACTAATATTGTAAACGATTGGATCAAGAGTTTACCAGTAACCAACGCACATGGTTCAATGTGTAAAGATTCAAATCAACCTACAACTAGTAAAAATTCGATGCAAATATTAAATAGTTCACCAAAAATAAATGAAAATGGACCAAATTTAGAAAATATCATTGAATTAGGAATTCGAGACGATTCAGAAACCGAAGTGCAGTTAGAAATCGCTGACGATTCAAACACCGAAATTAAATTACTTATTAGAAATAATCAAAAAATTATGTGTGTGAAGATAAATTTAAAACCCAAGACACAAACCATTTATTTTTGCGGAGCTCTTTTTCTACTTAACAGAGCACTGTTAAGCACTTAACAGCGGTACTACATTTGATGAAAGTCTGATAATAAATGTTTATTCCGGAAATGTGGTGACATCCAGATGTATCCCACTACATGTAAATGGTACTTCAGAGACACCTCTAAGGAGCAGAGACGGTCCTCTAAGGACAGAGATCTCATCATTGTCCTATAATATTGGATATAGGGTCGGTTTCAGTTGCGCCGCATACTTTTTTGTCTAAACGATGCCTTTTGGGCAATATATCACATTTGTCCCTTGATGCTGATGTGACACACATTATTGACACCTTTGGTGGTGAGATTATGAGAGCAACCTGCAGATCCGGGAGAATTGTTCCCAAAGCCTGGTGGAATGATGACCTACTTTGTATTTTTAGAAGGCATGTTGCTGCTAGGAGTAAATCTCGGAGATACCCTTCTCCGGAAAATCTTGAATCGTCTATCGCCCTCACGGGGGAGTGGAAGCGAGCTGTTAGGAAGGCTAGGAGTGATAGTTATAGGAGGAAAATAGATGAGATCAATGATCAACCTAACACTGCTGCTGCGTGGCGTTTTGTTAATCATTTGAAGGGCTGTGATATTAGTAGGCCTTCAATGTGGGATAGCGCCAATAATTTTGCTTTTTTGCAAATTTTATCGGGTCAGATTTCTTCTAACGTAAGGATTGACTTTCATCGACTATTCTGTGGCACCATTACACCTTTCTACTTTGGGGAATTTATGGATGTTATTGACTCTAGGAAACGTGCATCTGTTGGAGGTTTGGATCGCGTGACTTATGACATGGTCAGGTCCTTGTCTATATTGTCTAGGGAGAATTTATTGGATGTCTTTAATGGTCTGTTGAGGGATTGTGTTATACCTGGATCTTGGGGAAAAATCAAAATTGTACCTATTCCTAAAAGGAATGTACCGTTGGATAATATTGGGAATTATAGACCGATAGCTCTGATTTCCGTTTTTTTAAAACTTATTAATATGATGGTCAAAAAGAGGCTCACGTTCAGAGTCGATGACCTGGGGATTTTACCGGAGAGGTCATTTGCTTACAGGGGAAGGATGTCCACGTCGACCTGTTTGAACGAAATTTTTTTTAGGGTGTCATATCTCAAGTCTTTGGGTTTGAGGGTTGTTTTGGCATCCGTTGACATCAGCAACGCTTACGATTGTGTGAATGTTTCAGTTCTTCGAAACATTCTAGTCAGTCAGGGTATTTCACTCGATTTGATTGATTGGATATCTTGTTTTCTGTCGGAAAGGGAGCTCTGTATGGGCGAGTCGTCTGTGTGTGTTATTAATGGACTTCCCCAGGGTAGTTGTCTCAGTCCTATACTTTTTAATTTATACACTACCAAATTTCATGCCATTGAGGATGACCAAACTCTTATTTTTCAGTACGCCGATGATTTTCTCATTATTTCTTTTGACCATATTTTTCACTCAGCCGTGTCCAACCTTAACAGCAAATTGGTTCAGTTTCGCTCAGTCTGTTCATCTCTTAAACTGAGCTTTAACCCAGGTAAGACGAGGTGTATGTTTTTTGGGATACGATCTAATTTTGACATTAACTTATATATTATATATCGATAAAAAAAAATTCAGACCTTTCAAAATTCTAGCCTTAGACGATGTCTGGGTCTATGTCCATCGACTCCAGTTCAGGCCATCTATGTGTTGGCAAATGAACTGCCTCCCCACTTGAGGTCTGTTTATCTTGCTTCGAAGGAACTTTTGAAAATTGCGTGCTATAGGCCCTCTCTGATGGAGCTTATAAGATTACCGCCTGCTGGCTTGAACAATAGTTATTCTTTTGTTTATAGGAAATACAGGGACATTTTTGACTCGCTTAGGTCTTTTGTTGCATGTGCAACTACTCAGAAACTTAGGGTTTTCATTGAATCGTCATTTAATAAAACTAGGGGGTTTTCCTGCAAAGCCGCTAGGGTTCATTTTTGCTGTTCGGTTCAGTCTTATATGTTGAAGAACTTTACTTTGTTTGCTACGGATGCTTCCATAACCGACTGCGGCACTGGATATGCAGTTTTGAATATCCTTACGGATCGTTTTTTTCTGCACAGCTTGTCTCGACGATATTCTTCACTTTCGGGGGAACTTATTGCCATTAGGAGGGCTGTTGATATTGCCATTGAGGATGGTATATCTAGGCTTGCTATTTACACTGATAGTAGAAATGCTTGTATTTTGTTGAAAGGTTCTCTTTCAAATAATTTTCTAGTATCGGACATTCTGAACTCGATTGAGAATTCTACTCTTCTTGAGGTACATGTTCTATGGGTACCGGCTCATTCCGGTGTCGGTTTCAATGAAAAGGTGAATTTGCTTGCTAAGCAGGCTGTTTCTATTGGGGCTAATTTAAAGATTGAACTCCCTTATGGTGATGCTATTCGGAGATTTCCAATTCCTTAAAACGGGAGTGGTCTGAGAACTATCAGGCTAGATCTCAAGTTTCAGGTCGTTTCTTTTTTTCCCTTTTTCCGGCGATACCTGTCAAGCCATAGTACAGAGGTGTTGGAAACACCAGTTATTTCGTAAATTCACTAACTTATTTGATTTATTAAATTCTCATGATATCGGTATATATCATGAGTTGATTAAATTTATTAGAGACGGTAAAATGGAAGAGCGTCTATAATTTTTCTTTTTAATTTAATTTTTTTTTTTTATATACCAACCGTTAGTCCCAGTGTGATTAAACTTAAGAGAAGTGGGCATTTTTTAATGCCTGGTTTTTATATTGATTGAATTGTGTGGGATACCCTGGCATTTTGCGTACTTGCTTCTGCCATCTGCCATATGGCAAATTGATAAATACAAACAGATAACAATATAATAGAAAGTAAGCAGTTATTAATTAATTACAATATAAATATAGATGATATAAATCTCAAGACATTCAGCATTATTTAAAGAAGCATCCATCAAGTTTAATTTCGCTTGGCATGATTGGTTGTTTCCCGAACACTAACTCGAATGGTGTATATTTGTTATTGAAAACTGAATTTGAAGAAGTATTGTGGAAAAACGTGAAGAATTTTAAATATGAATCCCAATCCGAAATGTTTTCCCTTATATACGCCCTAAGATATTCGTTGAATACCCTATGGTTTCTCTCAGCCGTACCAACTGTCTGGTGGTGGTAAGATGTTGAAAAATTTATGTTCAATGTTTAAAAGTTTACACAATTCCGAAAATATTTCATTCTTAAATTCTGTACCTAAATCTGTTTTAATTGAAATCATTTTGCCATATATTAAAATAAAGTTCTCGAAGATTGCCTTCGCAACTGTTTTTGCACTCTTATCCGGTTTATTATAAAAATTGTTATTATTAAAAATTGTTTTCTCAACTTCTGTTTTTTTTTTGTATTTTCTCTCTATTTCAAGTGTGATGGTGTGAATATAAAATGTCAGTTTACGTTAGATTTTTTGACAGTCGCAATAAATGTATTTAGATTTCGGTATCGTAAAATGTGATGAAAGTCTTAATACTTGTATAATAGTCTGAACGGGCCTTAATGAATGAGGATATAATACTGGACACTACCATGGTTAAATTGCCTTGCCTGAAAGGAGAGGAAAGTGAGCTGTGTTGGGACGATGAGGAGGGAACTGATTTTCAGATTAATCGAGATGGATACTCATTTTCAAGCAATGTCCTTTATTCATTGTCCCATGTCGTGGAGGTAAAACACATACATGAGCCACTTTTCCACAACAGCGTAGCCAATCTAAAGGACTTGGAGATGGTTTACAAAACTTTACAATATGAGAACCTACAATCAAAACACAATCTCACAGTCCTCCAGAGAGAAGTGCAAAACATAAAGGAGGTTTTGAAATCATTGATTCTCTATGATTTTAAATTAACTCCTGACTCTTTCACACTGGTTCGCAATTCTTTTTTTTTTTATCTGGGTCCCACACTCAGGAGATGACTCCTACACATGCGAAACATTGTGCTGAAACTATAGGAAAGGGATAGTATGAGAAGCTTAATTAATTATTTTACAGCTCTGCTTTCCCACGTTCTTTGTTCTATAGCAGTGCTGACGCTTGGGTTTAGCAGCCATTGTTGGAGCCTTTTCTAATTTTATTTATTTAAATTTCTTTAAATTTTAATTTCCTTTCATTGCCTTTAACTAATCTGAATATATTAACTTAATTTAATTGTTATGAACATTTTTCATCCACACTGTACATTCTTTCGTCCTTTATTTCCAATATTTTTTGCATTGTTTACATAAATACAGTTTTAGAACTCTTTTTCTGTTATATAAAGTAAGATCTTAAATAAAAACAGTTAAGTGTTTTATAACGTTTCGCTGAAACAAGTGGTATTTTTTACTTCGTCGTTGTTTTAGCTAGTTTTCGAAATCTACATAATTTGTAATTAACGTTTTAAAGCATTGCGCTTCTATCTTTTCGAATTAAATATAATAGTTTATCGAAACAAACTATTATTAAAATAAAAAATCAATAGAACGATCCACAAATCATACATTTTTTGGCGCCCAACGTGGGGCACGAATTCCAAAATCATGATCAATCATAATCAATTGAAAAACATAAAGTTCTGTGCTAAGTGAATAATAAAAATATTAATTGTTAATAATTAATAATACATAAAACAAGAACAACCACAGGCGAAAACGAGGTCAAACAGAGACAGCAGAAATAGTGTTCATAGATTTACTGTTCAATTTCATTTCGAACTTTTAATTCTTAATAGAAAGTTGTAAACTTTAAAGAACAACAAATTTAATTATTACACGCAATAAAGCAACATTCTATTAACATGACGGATTTAGAATCTCTTACAAGACAACAGCAAACTGTGAAAGCAAATGTAACAAGAATAAAAAACATTATTTCACCCTCAATGTCTCTTGCCGAATTGGAATGTCGTTTATCCTTAGTTGAAGCATATTTTAAACAGTTGTTGTCTATACAAACAAACATAGAACAAACAAATCCAAAAGACACAACAAGAGTTGACATTGAAGATTTGTGTATTACAACGAAATCGAAAATTATAGAATTATTGGGTGATAATTATAAACGCCAAAGTTTTGACACTTCAATCGCGGTTCCCTTTGCAACACGCAGCAAACTGCCAAGTCTCGAGTTGCCGAAATTCGATGGCAAATACGGAGCATACAAAAACTTCATGTCATCATTTAAACAGTTTGTTCATAACGACTTCATTATCCAACATCGAAAAATTCAACCACCTATTGCACTGTTTGTCAGGTCAAGCTCTAGATACAGTTCGCGCGTTCCAAATAACAGCAGAAAACTACGAAAAAGCATTAAAGCGTCTAGAAGACCGCTATGATAATAAAACTTTAATATTTATGGAGCACATTCAAAATCTTTATGAGTTGCCTAACATGAATACGACGTCTGGAATTCAACTACGAAGTTTAGTGGACAGTGCATCAGCTGTATTTAGCTCATTGAATTCATTAGGAAGCTCTGAGGATATATGCAATGCCTTAATCATCCACATTATAAACGAAAAGGCAGACGCCGATACCCAAGCCAAATGGAGAGAGAAACTAGATTACGCACAATTGCCTTCATGGGACCAATTCTGTAAGTTTTTAGAACGTCGACGTCAATTTTTGGATTCTTCACAGAATTCACCATCAGTTTCGGAAAACAAGCCAGTTATTCAAAAACATCATACAAATCGTCAACAAATTTATCGTTCGTTTATGTTTAGATCATTGGTTGACTGGTTGTTCAAAGTTTCAAGCCATGAATAGTGAAAATAGGTTTCTTATAGTGAAAAAATTAGGCTTGTGCATTAATTGCCTCTCTGAAGGTCATGGTGTTTCTAAATGTAAATCTAAAAACAAATGCAAAACTTGTAATAAATCACACCACACCATGCTTCATCGATTAACAACCACAATATCAAATTATGATTCATCGCCGCCGGTGGTCCAATCAGCGCCCTTGGAGCCATCATCTTATGCAGTTGTAAATGTTCATTTGGGTAAGTCATTCGATGGGGTTATTTTAGATACAGCTGTCATTCTTGTACGTGATGTTTTTGGTGAGTTAATATTGTGCCATGCGCTCTTAGATTCATGCTCGCAAGTAAATCTCATCACAGAAGCTTTTGCAAATATTTTAAACTTGCCTAAAATAAAATCATCAGTAACTATAAGCGGTGTTGGTTCCACATCAACAAAAATCAAATTTCAAACCAATACGGTAATACGTTCTCGTTATAATAGCCAAGAATACTCATTGAACTTTTACATTACAAATCGTGTTTCTGGATATCAACCAGATACGTATCTAGATATCAAAAACTGGAATTTACCTACAAATATAGCTTTAGCCGACGAAATGTTCAACGAATCTCAACCAATTGACATGTTGATAGGTGCCGATGCCTTTTTCGAAATTCTGGGTACTCATAAACTAAAACATGGGTATGGTTTACCAACTTTACAAGAAACTTGTCTCGGCTATATAGTGTCGGGAAGTTACAAGACATCGAATAGCGCAAGTCAAAACCATTCATACGCAACAATTATTGATAATAGTGATGAAAATCTGAATAAACAACTAGAAGTCTTATGGTCTATGGAAAAAGTTTCTTTCCCTAAAACAAATTTTAATGTTGAACATCATGTGAAATAAATTTCATAAAAAATATAAAAGTTTTAAGTGACTACAGACTTCAGGTGATGTTGCCTTTCAAGAGTGACCCTTCAACACTAGGCTTATCGTACAACACAGCATTAAAAAGATTTCAATCGTTAGAGAAACGTCTGTCTCGTGATTCTAACATAAAGCAACAATATTTGCATTTTATGAAAGAGTACGAAGAAATGGGGCATATGAGTAAAATAGAACCAAATTCAGAAAAACCGCATTTCTACTTACCCCATCAATACGTATTGAAACCAAATAGTGTCAGCACTAAATTACGTGTGGTTTTTGACGCGTCATCGAAAACGTCGTCGATGAAATCGCTGAACGACATTTTGTGCGTCGGTCCCACTATTCAAGATGAATTATTTTTATTGCTCATTCGCTTTCGACTTTGCAAATACGCTTTGACTGCTGATATATCTAAGATGTATAGAATGATAGTTATGCATCCATCTCATCGTGCTTTTCAACAAATTTTATGGAGATACGATGAAAATCAGCCAATTACAACCTATCAATTGAATACAGTAACCTACGGAATGTCGTCATCGCCATACTTGGCAATTCGGTCTCTGCACTTTCTAGCTGACAAGTATCAACATATTTATCGAATCGGTTCAAAAATTGTAAAAAAGCAATTTTACGTTGATGATCTATTGACTGGAGCAAACGACGTGGAGACACTGTACAAAATCAAAGAAGAAACTACATTGCTTTTAAAACAAGGTGGGTTCGAACTGACAAAATTTAAATCTAACTATCCTTTGTTACAGCCAAATGATAATCGAGCTAAACTTATCAAACTCAATGACCAGACGATTACAAGTACACTCGGTATAATGTGGGATCCAGTTCTAGACCAATTTCTCTTTTCGTTTCAACCGAAAAAACAATATGCTGTCATAACAAAACGAGCAATTTTGTCTTTGGTTTCATCCATTTTCGATCCGTTGGGTTTAATCTACCCTCTCGTTATTCAACCAAGAGTCTTATTGCAAGATTTGTGGATTGCTAAAATTAATTGGGACACCGAAGTTCAACAAAACGTAAAAGATTCGTTTTTAAGATTTACAGATGATATTAAAAATCTGCATTTAGTAAAAGTACCAAGGCATATATTACCAAATGAAGCATCAATTCAGTTGCATGGATTTTGCGATGCATCGCTACGGGCATACGGATGCTGCATGTATGTCCGCTCTGCAAATACAATTGGCCAAGTGACGGTCCGCTTAATAGCATCAAAATGTCGCGTTTCACCTACCAGAAAAAGAACGATGCCTCAATTAGAATTATGTGCGGCGCATATACTTTCAAAACTATACTCAAAAATATCACCAGTTTTTGAGAAATTTAATCCCGCGGCATTTTTGTGGTCAGATTCGACTGTGGTTTTACTGTGGCTTAATAAACACTCATCCTCTCTTGTCACCTTCGTTGGTAACCGAGTATCTGATATTCAAGCAGAGACGTCCAACTGCAGTTGGCGTCATGTGCCAACATCAAGCAACCCAGCAGATATTTTGTCTCGTGGTTGCTCGTTATCACAATTGTCATCATCAAACTGGTATACTGGCCCATCATTTCTTCAAGAGCCATGTAATAAATGGCCGCAAACTTTGCTGCCTTCACAACATGACGTTGTTGATTCAGCCGTTCGTAAAGCATCTTTTCAATGTCAGGCAACAGAAAACTTTGTATTAAAGTTTATAAATCGTACAAGCTCATATGACAGAACTCTACGTGTCATCTGTTGGATGTTTAGATTACGCTACAAATCTAAAACCGATAAATTGAGTACAGACGAGCTCCGTCGTGCATTACATTGTGCTGTTTGGACAATTCAACAGAATAGTTTTACCGACGAATTTAATATTTTGTACAAGAATCTGCAGATAAAAAGTGCCCTCAAATCGTTAGGTCTTTTTATACAAAATGTGAATGGTTTTCCAATGATTCGAGTCGGAGGTCGATTGCAGAATGCAAATATACCTGAAGACCGCAAGCATCCGTTTCTGCTCCCAAAACATAGTCATTTTGTAATCACCTTAGTACGCGATATTCATATTAAAAGCTATCATGCAGGACCGAAAGCTCTTCTATCATTGTTTCGTCAACATTTTTGGATTGTTGGTGCTAGAAACAATATGAGACAAACTGTCCGGTCTTGTGTCAGCTGCATACGTTATAGACCAAGACTTGTGCAACAGGTAATGGGTGAGTTACCAGCTGAACGTGTTACTCCTGCAAGGCCGTTTGATAGATGTGGCGTCGATTTCTGTGGCCCTATACATACTTATTTGAAAATAAGCGGAAAACAACCATATCAATGTTACGTCGCAATTTTCGTTTGTTTCGTTACTAAGGCGGTACATATCGAAGCAGTATCCGACCACTCTTCTGACGCTTTAATAGCCGCTTTAAAGCGCTTGATTGGGCGACGTGGTTTGCCTTCGAACATTTATTGTGATAATGCCACAAATTTTATTGGAGCTAATACTCAGCTTCTAGATCTTAAAAGGCTGTTTATGGATAAGTCGTTTCAAAACGCTATAGATAATTTTTGTTTTAAAAACTTTATTAATTTTAAATTTATTCCCCCTAGAGCCCCACATTTTGGCGGTATTTGGGAAGCGGCAGTGAAGAGTGCCAAAGGTCATCTATATCGATCATTAGCATGTGCAAAGATGACTTATGAAGAGCTGTCAACCACTCTAATCGAAATTGAAGCTATCATGAACTCTCGACCTATTACAGCCCACTCAAGTGACCCTAACGACTTGGAAGCATTGACACCTGGACATTTTTTAATTGGTGGTCCTTTAAATTCCCTACCTGAACCAAACATCCAGTGTCATGACATAAGTAATTTACAAAGACGGAAACGAATCAGTGCAGTTAAACAACACTTTTGGAAAAGGTGGTCAACCGATTACCTTAATGATTTAATACAAAAAAGTCGTTGGTCCGATCCAAAACCGAATTTGGAACCAAATACGCTTGTTCTTATACACGAGGATAACATACCGCCTATGAAGTGCGTTGGCCGGATAATAACAACATATCCTGGTAAAGATGGCAAAGTTAGAGTGGCCGATGTAAAAACTGGAAAAGGTTTATTTCGAAGACCAGTACAAAAGTTGGCTGTTGTACTCAACCCTTGAAAGCTGACTCTTTCAACGCCGCCGGAAAATGTTAGAGCCTTTTCTAATTTTATTTATTTAAATTTTAATTTCCTTTCATTGCCTTTAACTAATCTGAATATATTAACTTAATTTAATTGTTATGAACATTTTTCATCCACACTGTACAATCTTTCGTTCTTTATTTCCAATATTTTTTGCATTGTTTACATAAATACAGTTTTAGAACTCTTTTTCTGTAATCATTGAGATCTTAAATAAAAACAGTTAAGTGTTTTATAACGTTTCGCTGAAACAAGTGGTATTTTTTACTTCGTCGTTGTTTTAGCTAGTTTTCGAAATCTACATAATTTGTAATTAACGTTTTAAAGCATTGCGCTTCTATCTTTTCGAATTAAATATAATAGTTTATCGAAACAAACTATTATTAAAATAAAAAATCAATAGAACGATCCACAAATCATACAGCCATTTTTATTATTATTTTACTTCGCCGGTGTTACACAATACCGAGGAAGGAGGGCATTCTGATGTGATTGTGGATTGCTATCAGCTGAAGCCAGTATTGTTCAGTGACTAGTGACTATGCCTTCGACACTGAAACCTTTCGACAACAACTGACACACTAATGCGCATCAGAAAAATGCGAGATGTTTTCTTTTTTTTTTATAATTTTTTAGTCTGAAACAGGAGTTGAACACAGGTCTGATTTTGGTTTTGTAGTCAACGTGCAGACTACCATCCATCGTGCCATCGCCACCCTCTTTGCAAACGATTGCAGAAACTTTACAAAATCATTGATATTTGCAAATAACGCCATTTTAGAATAAGGTCAATAAAGCATAGAATTAAATATAAATTAAGTGAAAATGTAAAACAAATTTGAGTTTAATTTTAACTTCAATAAAGTGCGGTCATGCTGACCGAGTAGAAGAAAAAAGTTGTGTGGTTTTTTTATCTTTTCAATTAAGGAAAAGATCAACTTGCATATGCATGTCCGTAAAATTTCAAAACACCATCTTGGCAATCATAGTTATAATGAAATGCACAATAGGATTTCAAGTTGTATGCATTGAAGACGATGAAGAAATGTTGGTGATAAACCCTGATGTAATGAGACGAATAAGGCCTGTAACAAGAGCAGAGATGTATTTCATCAAGTCAAAAGCTATCATTCCCCCCAAAGCAAAAATAATGAAAATCACTCAAAAAACAACATATTGCCCACCAATTTTGAATATTGCTACAAATGAAAAGTTTTCTAGCAGGTCCAAGGAAATTTTTCTAAATGAAGGGAATCTTAAAGAGGCACTTGAAAGGAATCAATGCCCATCCGGGTTGGATTGCAACAGGGGAGATTGTGAAGATCCTTTTGTAAACAAGTGGATAAGCAAAGGGAGTACAACAGTCCAAACTTTAAGTGAAGCTTATTTCTATCATAGGTGCATTAGAGGATATGAATGTTTTATTTTAGATGTGGATATTTTTGGCTATATTGTTTCCAACTTCACTGTAGAGGAAAACATCTTTAGCCAGTGTGAGATTGGCATGAAAAATAGAAAATGTGTGTCAAATAGTGGCTGGATGTTACTAATGAATGAGAACACTACTATAGTTAAATTGCCTTGCCTGAAAAGTGAGGAAAATGAGCTGTGTTGGGATAATGAGGAGGGAACTGATTTTCAGCTTAATCGAGATGGCTACTCATTTTGAAGCAATGTCCATTATTCATTGTCCCATGTCGTAGAGGTAAAACACATACATGAGCCACTTTTCCACAACAGTGTAGCCAATCTGAAGGACTTGGAGATGGTTTACAAAACTTTACAATATGAGAATCTACAATCAAAATACAATCTCATAGTCCTCCAGAGAGAAGTGCAAAACATAAAGAAAGTTTTGAAATCATTGATTCTCTATGATTTTAAATTAATTCCTGACCCTTTGTATGGATTAAGGGGTATGTATCCGGAATAAAAAAGTGGAATGGAACCCATTTAATTATAAAGGGTTGTAGAGATTTAATCATAGACGGGCACCTTACAATTAGTCTTGAACTTTCTAATATTCCATCCGCTGTTCTATTTCCCACTGATTTGTTCCATACTACGGAACTTAAAAGAAAAAATTTAGAGTAGAAACATACAGCGCTTCAGACCTGGAAAGAATGGCCATGGCATCCCTATCGGGTGAGAATGCTTCAATTGGCAATGGCGGGGATATGGGCTTTTTAAGGAAGTTGTTTGTTTAATGGAATTAAAAAAAGTTTTTTCAACTTATCAGGGACTGGGTGATTTGGATGAGCTTTTTCCAGTTTCTGATTAATTTTTGGTTTGGTGTTCACATGCATTAGAGAGAAAGAAAATATCATAAAGTATGTAATAAACATTTTACATATTTTTTTCGGGAAAAACACAATATTAAAATTAGAATCATATATAAAGAGATATTCCCAAAATAAATTCAGTTAATATATATACTATATGGTATTTGACAGTATGATTATTATGAAGAAAATATGGTGAAGTCATTAAATATTTTTTTCAAGTAATTGAGAGACTGAACGAGAGAGAAACAGGATCTGAAATTATATATACATAAAAGAGCTTTATATAAAAAGAAAACACATATGACCTACGGAGCTAACAAAGAAAGAAACAAACAGAAGCTTTAAATGAAAGAGCTGTGTATAAAATGGAAAGTAAGACCAACTACGGAGCTAAAAGAGCTCATTGAAACGACCGGCTCACTTCGTTCACTTGAATGAAACGTTCAATTAAACTATGTCGTTCGCGAACTACACAACTCTACAAAATAGAAACAAAAAAAAAATGAAAAACATTTTCAAAAATAATAAATAACAAAAACACAACATCCAGGATATTTAAAATAGAACGGGAAAAATGTATATATGTATTTCTGATATTAGGTTTTGTTTATTTTGAACGTTTGAAATTTAAAATTACCTTTTTGGTAATTTGACAGTCGTAAGGCTCTCAGATTTTTTAAACATTTTCAAAAAGCTTATACTTTTCATTTTATCAGGGATGTATTTTTGTGTAAGCCACCAAAGAAAACAACATAAAATCTTTTGCTTCCAAACCGGTTTTGTTCTTACTACTATATTTTTCATATTATTTCAAGTGGAATAGTGTGAAAGAGAGACCTGCAACGAGTGTTTGAAAAAAAGAGATGTTATTATTCAACACTCGAAAAAACAAGTTCTTTTCAATCAGTAGATCAAAATGCCTTAGTACTCTGTGCATTTGTTCACGCTGGACACTTGTTTCAAACACGAATATATTTTTGCGGTGTTTGGTTTCATTAAAACTGGAAATAAAATGCAAAAAATCTACAATACAAATATCCACCAATACTCGTTCAACACTCGTTGCAAACTTGAAATTTTTTTTTGCAAAATGCAAAAAGGCAAGAAATCAACAAGTACAAATTATTGAATAATATACTGCGTAATAAAGTAGTCAATGCAAAATTGCATTAATTGTTTAAAAATAATTTTTTATTGGCAAAAATTTGTTCAGATTTCCAACGAGTGTCGAACATGTACGGTTGAATTGATGATTAATACGCGCCATGATTAAATCAAATTTTGTACATCATTTTTTCCACAACTCTACGATCGAGTGGTATGATTGATTTTACATAGAAATTTACGAGTGTACACAAATCAAGAAAACTGTGATTTATGCAGTTCTCTGGTGTGAAAGCAAAATGTAATATTAGTTTAGATTTTTTGACAGTCGCACCAAATCTCATGAGATTTCTCTGTCACAAAGTCATTGTCAGATTGTACAATATTGTAGGATACGGCAATATGGTGGCAATGCACTCACAATGAAAAATTGTTACCATCTGGTAATCTGTCTGTTCACACTATTGAAAGAAAACCATACAATTTCATTGGCACACAGTTCTGCGACAATAAATTTTTTCTGCCAATAATAATTGTCTGTTCACACGGTTGTCAGATTATTGTATGGCAAACGTTGCCAGATCCGACTTTTAACATTGTATCTAAATATTTATGGGCAGCATTGCCAACAGAAATATTTATCTGCCAATGCTGTTATTATACGGTGCACTAAATGAAGCACATGCGACAATAACAAATGACTGTAAATTGTCTGTCAATGGCAATGAAGAGTTTGCTCACGATTGTAAGAATTGTGACAATATTATTGGCATACAATGCACCGACAATACATTTTGTGACGATGTTGCCACACAAAAATTGTGTGTTCACACGTTGCAAATTTTGTAACAATTTTTCTGTCAATATTGTAGTAAATGACAATCGTGTGTACATATACCTTTATATTATAGTGTGAAAGAGCCTTAAGGTGGCAGCATTAAAGATTTTACAGGCGTTCGTGTGTTTGTGCGTTGCGACATAAAATGTCAGAAAAAATTTCCACTCGCAATATTTAAATTAAATAGCTTATCACATTTTTTTAATAACAATAACTGTTGAAAAAACCGTGTTTGTATAGAATTTTGACATTTTATGTCGCAAAGTTAATCAAAGGAAAAGTAACACCTGACGTAATGATGCTATGTGGTTTAATTACATTATGATCTAAAATATATAAATAAATTTTTTTTGTTAAAAAAAAAGACACAAAGGTTCGAAATTTAGGCACATCGAAGGAATTGTAATGAATTCAGTTTTCTCAGAATATCAATTAGGTCTTTGAAGTCAATAAAATCTTATTATGTACTTATTTAATGGTTTAATTAAATTAATTGAACCCCTCTTTTAAGTGTTATGATAATTTTAAGGATTGGTATTAATTTTATATTTCTACTTCTTTAGGAAACTTACGTCAAAAATAAATCTCTTCTTCCTCGGGCTTGCTTTGAACTGTTGGACGACTTGACGACATTACTGGCACAGAGGCTGCAGTTGTAGTTGTGGAAGATGAAGACAATGGTGACACATTAGTTATTTTGGATAGACCGCCGGAAGAATGTGAAACTATACGGCTAGTTGTGGGTGTAGATGTAGTGGTGAGCGCAGTTGTTGAACTGAAAGAATAACGCTGGCCGTAACTAGATGATGTAGATGAATCGGCGTGTCCAGTCGATGAGAAGGTTAATGGTGAGATTATATTCGCGGCGTTATTGGATGCTATTTGGGGGTGCTGTATAATAGCCGGTGAGCTGCCGGTGCGGGAATGTTGTGGTATAAGCTGCGAGCATAATGGACTTGAAGAGTTAGCAATGGCTGTGGTGCGTTTGTCTGCTAATTTAAGGGGAAATATTTGAGTTATACCCGATGATTGTTGTTGATGATGATTGTTGTGGGTAAAACTATTGGATTTGTCTACTTTTGCCGCATTAGTCACCTGCGTTGATGTTGTAGATGAGAGTGATGACAGTTTCATGGGTATTTTTTGTTTTACTACATTTGCTTGAATTTTTGGAGCATTAGTCGCACTAAGCAAATTAACAGGTGGATTTTTTGATGTTGTTGAAGCAGTGCGCCATTTATCCTTACGTCTATCAACTGTATTTCCGACAGCGGTTACCGACATAGGTGATGTAGTTGTCGTGTTAGATAGTGTAGAGCTATTTGTTACATCACCACTGGAATCGTGCATATCAATTTCTAGTTCGTTTGCACTGTTTGCTGCAGATGTTTGCAGTAACTGTGTGGAAATGTTAAGTGGGGTATTTGGAGAAATCAGAAGTCCTTGGCTTGATAAAACCTCCATTTTTCTATACAACTGTTCACGTTGCTGCTTGATATCCTCTTGTTGTATCTTGATTAGTTCCATCATATTGTCTAATGCGTCTTTTCTCTCACTTAATTCCTTTTCTTGTTGCTCTTTCAGACGCATCCAAACGGTTTTTTCATCTTGCAATTTATCTTGCAAATTTCTTAATTCCTCCAACTGATCGTTGTGTGTATACGAAGCTCTAGGGCTTTCGCGATATAAAGCCAATTGCAATTGTAAGGAATGTATAGTAGTCATTTGCTGAGATATGATACAAAGGAGAGTATGAAGATTATGAGTAACTTGTAGTAAAGCTAAATTATTATCTTTGGTTACGGAAAGTCCGACGCTGCTAGCGGTTGCAATACCAGTCAATTGGTCACACATTTGAGTGTCCGGGCTTATAATTGGAATGTTTTTGGTTTCTTTTTTAGTTTCCTCTAATTCCTGTAGGCGTGGCGATAGTACTTGAAACGTTGGCAACTTGTCACCACGGGAAGGAAAATTGTTCTTTGATCGCTTTTCGTCAAAACCAGCAAAAGTTTCAGCTCTTTTTGGCAGAGTTGGTGAATTGTACGTGTCGCTTTGTTTTTCACCCACAGAACTGACCGATCTGGAAACGGGTTGCCCTGTAGCTGCTGTATAAACTGATGAAGCTAATTGTGTTATGTCTTGTACAGTGTTTAAAACCTTTTTCCACAATTCTGTCGTATCACAATCTGCCGCTACTGACAAGTCTTTATACGAACCAAAATTGCTAAGAAATTGGGCAGCACTCATATTACTAGCATTTGTTGTTTGTTTTAGCTGCGACTGGTGTTGATCTACTGGAAGTTGTTCAGAAAAGGGTTTTTGATCTTTTTGTATTAGATTTAGTTGCAAAATAATTTTCTCTTCTAGCAAAATGGCCTGTTCTATATCCTTTTGCCGTATCTTTTCAATAATTTCTCGTTTATTTACTCCTATACGCAATTTTTCTTCATGTGTTAAATCATCAGATTCAATGACATCGGAGGAGGGGCAATCTAACACCGCTTGTCTTATAGATTGAATCCAAACGTTTTTATCTTTCGGTGTTTGAACTTTCAACTCGTACATTTCAGGAAATAAAGGATTCGAAGATATTATATAAATTCCACGTGATTCTGTACCGGCCTTTTCTCTTATCAACAGCTTTTGCAGTGGCACCACTCCTGCCTTGTGTTCTGGTGTGAAAAACATGTATTTGTTATGCGCTGAGTTTTCATTAAGAAAACACAGGCAATCCGTCAAAACAACAACTAAAACCAATTGCATTTTGGAGCGACCCTGCATTAATGTGGCCAATCCTTCAAATTTAAGTCGTCTTTTGGATTCCACGCCTACATCAAACTTCCGAAAAGGTTTATTTTTGTATATGGCAAATGACTTATTATCTATGCGATTGTAAATATCAATTTGCCGCTCTCGCAGTTCTTTTTCAGCCACACAAGCGTCTACATCTACCAGTAACTCTTTAACCAAAGTCAAGGCATGCTGAAGTTTATCACATTCTAATTTATCTTCTCGAGCACTTTTCAGTAAGGGCTCTATTAACAACGGATACTTAGTTAAACGTTGGGTTACAAACAATATACACTCAGGTATTCCCTTTTTCTTCAACAACGGATTGGTTAGACAATGTTTATACCATTCCGGGAACGTGGGATCTCTGCTGGTCATGCAGGATTTAAATTGTTCCAAGGCCGTACGATGATTAGCGCAAAACTCTCCATAAGCTACACGCAAATTCTGTGCCTTTTCTAACGAGAAAAATTCCAATAAAATATCAGCTATCGAGTCCACAACAAAATGTTCCTTTTGCTTAACTCTTAACCTCTTTAGAAATCCACAATGCAGTTCTGTTAGCTCCTGCAGTCTTGGAAACATTTTATTGCTATTAAGTGCTGGAAAATAACGTTCCATACTTTCCACAAACACTTTTTGCATTACTAGCAATGTTTGACAATGATGCTTTTCTGTCATTATGAATTCGTAAATGTGTTCCTGTCTTTTTACTTGTGTATCTTTAAGGGTTTTTAAAATGTCCTTTGGTATGCCAGGAGACCAGGAATCATGCTCTTTCGAAAAAATACCCAAGCTGAGATCTATTTTAATATCGTGAGCTTCTATTGGCGCATCATTTAGAAATTCGGATCTTATCAAAGGTGTATTATCATCATTGTAGTTGGAGTTCTGTTCTACAGCATCATAGAGATCTTGACCCATATCACTTTTATCAGATTTTTTACTTATACCGGCAACTAGTCCCGCATTGCTGCCTTTTTTACTTCCGCCTACACCTTTGCATTCTGATTGGTGATCTTTCAGTGTACCCAGAGATAAACTTACACCACAAACATCACAGTTTCCTACTTGACCACCAATTGATTTCATTTTCGATTTATCCTTTTTCTTGCGGAAAAACAAAGAACCACGTTTGCGCCTCTTCTCTACGTTATCATATACTTCAATTTTAGCATGTGCTCTTAAGAGACCCTGATTTTCGTCTTCGCTGTCTGTTAGATGCCTAGATATTGCCTTGATATCTTCTTTGGCTACAATAGATGATGTTGAAATACTTTTTTGCAGCGGTATACGACTAATGATCTCTGTAGCTAAACTTCTTTTTGCTGCAATACGTTCAAAATCTCTGGCAAGTTCTGCTTCGTTCAAAGAATGTGTTGAAATGCCTGCAAACAATTGTGCGAAAGCAAAAAATTTAAATCTAAGCCATAGTATAATTTATTAAATAAATATGTTTGTAAGTACGTACAATATGTTAAAGACTTTTTGCGGGCACCTTTAAATGAAGAGCAATGACTGTTAGACGAATATTCTAAACTAAAGAACGTGTAATAGCGATAAGTTTAAACAATTTATATTCTCTAAAATATAAAAAAAAAATGGAACTGATAAGTATCTTAATTTTTAGCGACTTTCCTTAAACATTAATTTTATTGGACTTATGCTTTTGCCAACCAGTGTTTCATGTATGTATGACTAACACACATTATTCTTTAATTTTATCTTGATACTTCAAACATTCCGTTATCTTCGCGATTTATTAAAAATGTTCGAAATAAAAAATGCAAGAGTAGACCCCACATTTATTATTATATATGTCTGTACATACATATGTAGTATGTTATTACTCCATTTAATGACCTGTTGATCAATATTTATAGAAAGACTCACCCGAGGAAAGCGCAATATAAAAAAAATTGTGACATCGTATTTCGTGCATATCATTGCAGGCAGATTATTAAAAAAAAAACCTTTTTTAACTTTTGCACAGTATGTATTTTCAGAACACAAAGTTTATTCTCACAACGCAAAAATAAAAAAAGAATATAATTCTTAATAGAATTTGTTTTCAAAAACTTTTCAAATATGTACATATACATATTTATTGAATTTATATATTTAAACAACACAAACACAAAAGTTTGTTATTTTTTAAAATTATTGGATTTTCAACACCAAAGTTCTTTTTGTTAAAGACCTCTGTGATTCTAACCACAAACAGAATTTCTAATTTAACGGCGCTTGTAAATACATCCACATAAACAACTTTCGACGTCTTTTGTACAAACGTAGGCAAGGTTTATTATTCGTTTACTCTAAATTGGGCGCCCGCGGGCGCAAGCTCTTCTAGAATTTTCTGCCCATTAGCGGTATTTAAATATTTATCTTTATCCATGTCTGCTCCTATTTATCCTTACACCGTTCCTGCTATATTATTCAATGCACACCATTACCTTCATTTTCCTAACGACCCTTTTCAACAAATACAACCCTACCACTATATATCCCACATCCAACAAACAGCTGTGAGGCCGGCATTACCATTCATACTATCATTTTCACTTCTCCACGCTAAAAAAAATACCATTCGGCAAATCTCAATAAAATAATTAAAATCATAAAAAGAAATATATGGGCTCCTTATAAAATAAAAAACTTTCCTCACGTACTTTTCTTGCGAAGCCTATCCAACATATATTTAAATGCAAACGAGACACATACATCCACTTTCCCATAGCACCCGCAACAATATTTTCAATAATTGTGTGTCGTTCATTATTAATGTATCCAATTATATTTAGAAAATATTGGATATTCAAGTGAAATTGAAAGATAATAATATTGCGCTAATTATTTATATACATTTTTTTAATCATATTGCATTGACACCTTTTTTCGTTTTTTGTATTCTGGTACTTCTGCAGCAGGTTCTCGCCCAAGAGGAAGTAACCATCCGCGTCGAAAAAATCGAGCTATACCAGTCGACGTTGAGCCAAGGGCAGGCTAGTTTAAGTATCTGACTTTTTTAGTTTACAGAGGATGTCCCACTCCAAGGTTATATTACATTTCTTTTTTATATATATATGTACATATATATTAGAATATTGAAATAAAATCAATATAAAGAATTGAAATAAATAGTGTTTCATTTCAATTGAGATTTCCGTCAACAGTGACCGATATATCCGTCAATGCTGACCGGTCTGCAGTGACCAATATATCCATCAACGCTGACTATCACATGTACACAGAAGTTTCGGTCATTTTCATATATTACTCTTAAGAAACTAGAAATTCTAGAAACTTTGTTCTACGCAATGAATGATAATTCGGTCAGCAATGACGGTCATATGACCGGTCAAATGACCGTCACTGTTCTTGTGGGGCTGGTATAAATTCGCCTTGGCTGCCTGTTTAAACAACCCCATCTTGTTTGATACGTCTTGGTTATTTTTTTTAACCTTGTTTTTCCAGAGATATTTAATTCAGAATTGATGTTGCGTTTATGGTTTACTTCTTGGTTATTGCGTTTGTATCAAAATATGGAACATGAATGATAAACGCGTTGCATAAACATGTTTCATTGTCTGTAGCCGGCATTATGGACGTGTCAGATACAACTTTGTCGCTATGCGTTGCTTTGTGAACTTTAATAGAAAAGTGTAAAGCAAAAGGTGTATGACACAATAAAAACTTTGACAACTTTCGCGCAGTTTGTTTACCAAAAAAGGTGGATGATAATTTTGCTATTTATATTTTTATTATAAAATTAAAAGTAAATAATGTTATTTGACGATATATTTTACAATGTTCTTCTGTTTTAAAAGGAAAAGAATAGAAAGGAAGACACGAGTAAAAAAAATTATTCCAGCTGACAAAAATTTGAGAGTTGACGAACTTTTCACTTCACACTGCGTTAAAATTGCTTTATGTGGCATGTTTCGTACATGTACATTTCATCTTAAATGTCAAAGCGAATCTGTAACGCAACGCGAAACAAAATTTTTATCTGACATGGCCTTTATGATTGTGATTTTGTGATCAAGAAATGGCAACACAACGATTTGGTCGCGTTCGGCTTCTTGTTACTCGTTTATGAGGCTGTGCGCACACAAATCACAAGATATTTAACATTTTTCATATAAATTGTATGAAAACATCTGTTTGTTTATATTTTTCGATTTGTAAATATGAGACATTTGATTTTTTTTACAGTTCAAGTAAAATTTATACACACATTCATACATATATAAAAAAGTATACTTACCACCTGTACTATTCCTAGCTGAACGTCGTCTCTGCTCAGTAACCCTTATTGTTTCTTGCTCCTCACTATCTAAACTTGATAGGCTAACGCTTTTATTGGTACAATCTCCTCCGGTGGTTAGATCATCAATACCAGTCCATGATTTGCGACGATCAGCATTTAATAGACATTGTTGATGCTGTTGCGGAGCCCACATAACAAAGTGCGCTGCTAACGGACCATAACGACTTACACCAGCAGAACTAGTCGCTCCATTACTCGTCGCTGATAAATCAGGTAGAGATGCACTGAAGATGGCAGCATTTACTAAACCATAATTTGAGAGGGCTTCGTTCATATGAGATGAAGAATTTTTCATTTGTACCACACTTTCGCGAATATTTTGCAATTGACTGAGAGTGTCTTCAAAAATATTATTGTACTTTGAGACATTGGCAGGACTGTGAGGTGTTACATTAATAATTGGAATCATGTTATTGTCAATTCTTACAGACGGCGATTGTTGACTATTTAAAATGATATTGCTGCTGTTGTTGTTTGAGGCAGATGTCAAGATACACCGTGAAGAAGGTATGTTGTTGTTAGTTGGAGTTTTTATAACAGGTATACAATAATTTTGACTTTCAATCGTACTGGGATTTGGTGTAAAACGTTCGGTGTGATTACTGGTTATTGTTGCAATTGGCAGAGAAACAGCGGGTAAAGATGTAGTAGAATTTGGGAAAGAGTTGGAGTTCAAGAAATCAGTCACTTCGTCATTGTCACTATCATCTGGCAGAGCAGCTGTTTTATTAATGCTTTGTGCAGCATTATTGTCCATATTAAATTATAGTAGAAAATACAGATTTCTACTATGAAATATAGACCTGTAAAAGATTTCAAACAAAAATAAATTGTAATATTTTATTTCAAAACTAGTGTTTTAAAAGAAGTATTTTCACAAAATCAAAAGATTTGGTTAGTCTGAAATGGAAGTTTTTATAACTCACAAACAGGTGGTATAGAGAAAGATAAATTGATATTTCCATATATATATGTGTCATATATTTCGTACATATGTATGTACATTCTACGCTAATAGCAGGTGATAAGGTGTTTTTTAAGCTAAATTCGGCACGCCCGGGATCCCAATTTGACCCAACAAATTCGTCGGTAAAAGTTCGTTGTGTAAATTCGCAGTATGGAACACAATAACGACGAAAAAATTACAGCGGTCATAAGGTCCATTTGTTTACTTTCCCAGTGAAATCCAGTAGTTGAATAAATTTTGTATAATTTAAACAAAGTACAGTCGAACTTCTCTATAACGTAGTAGTTGTGGACTGTCAAATTTCTACATTATAGAGAAAATTCGTTATAGACAAACTGCAGAAAATTTTGACTACATTTTTTTATGTAGAAAATATATTTATTAAGACAAAAAAAATTGTTTTTACATGAACAAATTAATTTTTTTTTATTAATACATACATATGTGACTAAATTGATGCAAAAAATCGATTGCTAAAAACTTCGCAATAGAGAGATTATTTCGTGTGAAAAATTCTATTTAGGTCTTAAAAAATTGTACGTTACAGAGAGAACTTCGCTATAGGGAGATTAAAATGTATGAAAATACTCACAAAAATGTTGTGTTCACGAATTTTATTTGTTATAGAGAAGATCGCTATAGAGAAGTTCGACTGTACTCTCTATAATGACTCTAAGTCCCCGTCCATATTGTGAAACATTTGCTGCAAAACTTTTTTGAATTCTCTTTTGAAGCTTCAGCAGTGTCCATACATGAAACTATTGCTTCATGTTTAGTATTTTTTATTCCTCCCTTCTATCTTCTTTCTTTAATTTTTTTTGACATTTCTCAATACCGAATGTAAATATAAAAGAACTACCCTGTGATAGGTGTGAATATTTTTTTTTGGATACACATTTGAAGCACAAGGTATAATTTTAAGCAAAATGGACGCTAAGAAGAAAAATTATATAATAATTTTTATATAATTTTATATTTTTTTTTTAAATTTTTGATTATATTTCACAAAAAATTAACAATAAAACAGGGTAGCTATTATTATGATGATCTTAACAGTATACCAAACGAAAAGAAATAAAATGAAACGTCAAATACACCTCATGTCAAAATATGCAAATAAGAAATTCAACAAAAGCTGCATGTACATGAAACAGCGTACATACTTCCACTCCTCTTCCCCTTCTCGTCAACAAACTCAAAAGTTTTGCAGCAAATTTTTCACAATATGGACGGGGACTTACACAAAAAAGTAAACGAATGGGAAAAATTCTTAAAGATTGCAGATTATTCAAAACAGCTGATGACTTAAAATCTTAGTGTTGTAAAAATATGAGTGAAACTGAGGTCGAACCCAGGTCTTTTTTGCTTTTGTAGTCAACGTGCAGACTATTTCAACCTTACGTAATTCTCAAAGATTTTTTGAGAGTTCTTGTATAAACTTGTGAAATTTCTTAGCTTATTTCAAAAATTTGGTTAAGGCCTACTGAAGATTGTGGTATTAGCACAAAATGAAATTTGAATATAGACCAGCTAAACCATATAAGAAACATAGATAAATAATAGTTAATTTATTACATTCCACATACATTTTTGATCTGTAGATATTGCAATCCTATTATTTATATAATTGCGTTTCTCATTTTCAATTTTGATTTTGTATTGATACCTTTTTTTGCAATTTGCCAACGTTTCGCCTAGTTGTCAAATACGGGTCGGGTCTTCGGTATGATCCAACTTTTTCTATTTTCAAATTTAGAATTTCGTTATTTAACCATTCATTGTTGCTGCTTTCTTATATTTGTGTTTTTAAATCCTATACATTCATCACATTTTTCAGCTTGTTCATTAACATTAACTGCCTGTTCGTAGAAGCCGAGTGAAAATAATCGTTCACCATTGACATACGAGTAGATTGAAAACAACAATAAAAAACTGAAATTGTTTTTGTTTTCAATATAAATGGCGAACCATTATTTTCACTCGGCTTCTACGAACAGGCAGTTAGTTTTATTATAATCACCCCAATTGTGAATAACAACTGGAGTTATTATTCACATGGAATTTTCATTTCACTTGAGGTGAAAACTGGTATCATGAATTTTACGTGGAATTTTTTCACGTTATCATTCTCACTGAATGTAGAAAAGGAAAAAGATACAAGTTATTTAAAAAGTAAACAAATTTAAATTTTACAGAAATAAAAATTCGTGCATTTAAGTATTAAGTTGTGTTTTTAAATATTCAGGGGTCAGTTAATTTGTCACCCGCATAAAAAGTATTGCATTTGAACAATAAAAGTACCTAAATGCAAGAATTAACAAGTGCGAAAATTTAGAAATTTAAAAATAAAAAAAATTAAAATAGAGCACTCCAACAATTTAAAAAAACATGTTTAGACTTTGAACTATGATATACTAACAGTTTAAGTTAATCCCTACTCCTAAATTCGGCCGCGATATTTGTATACTCTAACAAAAAAACACTCAATTGGTCTGTTTGTTTGCATTTAGTTTATTATTTATGTATGTACATATCTATTTTTCCCCTATAAAAGCTGATCTTGATATAAAAAAATATATTTATCAAAATACATAAATAAAAGAAGAATTTACTTACATTTTGTATGCAATTCCCCAGCAAAAATCAAGTGAATAAATTAAAGTGAAAAGTGAAAAAAATTTTCTGCAAAAATATCATTCATGATAGGTTAAATTTTATTTTGACGTGAAATTATATACGGTGAATTTTTTCACTATGGGAAATTTAAGCAACAGGGCAGTATTTCACGAGAAAAAGTATTCATGATTATTTTCTTTTAGATAACATAAATTGTATTTTGAAATATAAAATAACACCACCAGTTTTCGTGGAATTAGATGTTGTGGTAAACAGATTATTACAACCTCCGCTTCATTTAGTTGTTCCGTCATTTGTGATAATACTATAAAATCTGGTTTAACTATTTCCATTATTATTTCTAGTTCGTTGAAATAATGAAAATAATATAAATATTAAAAAAATTAATTTATTTTTAAGCTTACTAAAAACTTTTTTATTTTTGCAAACTCATCATCTTAATATGTAGATTAAGAATTTTTAAATAATCTTTCAAATTATATCTATATCTGCTATATCACATACATACATATATATGTTCTGAAATGTAATGCATTTTTATATGAAAACTTCAGATATCCATAATTGAAAACTGAGTTCTCGAGACTTCTTTCATTTTATATTATCACCTGTTATAATTTATTTATTTGTAGAAACGCCCATAAACGACATTTGTACCCTTTTTTGTCCTTATTTAGAGAATCATAATTATTTCCAGAACTCTACCATAAAAATCTTTTATAAAAATTTTATGATTGCTTTTTTTTACTTTTTATAAAGCTTTTGAAAATTTTTGCGAATTATGCGGTTAGTGTTTTTAACAAAATTTTTGATAAAAAGGTAAGGCATATTCAAACAGCATCGGAACAGAAATGTATATCTTAATACTCCCCTGTTTTTATTATATATTATACTTTCTGTTTTGTTATGAGTATATGTATATAATATGGAATATTGACAGACTTATTTATATACCTTTAATATTAATTTTAGTTTCATTACCTTTGCTTCCACGGAATAGACAACACGAACAAAATTAAATGATAATGAGGAAGCACAAAATAGCATACACAAACACTCATGTAAAATATTCCAACCCACAACTTCAAGTATTGTCTTGTTTTCCGATACACACATAAGTGGCAGTACATAAACTTCTCATTAACCTTAATAAATATTTTGTAAATTCAATTATTCACTTATACATTAATTGTCCATTTTAATTGCAAAATATGTAAAAATTTTTCTTTCAGTTCCTTCAAATTTCTCTACTCATTGCGTGGATTTCATTTTGAAAAGAAAAATTCACTTTTCATTATGAATTTTCATTTCTTCCAAGTGCTGAACACATGAAATTACTTAATTTTCTTAGTTTTTGTTTATGAACAGCTCTATATTTTATAATGTAATTAAATATGTATGGCCAAAAATATATCCTTCTAAGGCTCACTTTTTATCTTTTCATTTCGTAGCACAAACCAACTAACAAGAACAGGAGAAGAAAAGAGCAACAATTAATGTCGTCGTATGGAATGAAATAACCGACTTTGTGCTAAATAAAACAGAGTTGCCGTTAAAGCCAAGTAAACAGACGTACAATTAATATATAATTATAGGTCTGTACCATGATCTAAATATATAAGGTCTGCTTGATATTGAATGACAGCTGCCATTTTTTTTTAATTTGCCGTCATCGTCGGGAAATGTTTTGTTGTGGTTAAATGGAAATTTAAAAGCTAGTGATTAAAATTATTATTATTACATGTTTATTAAGAAAATTAAAGGATTATTTTATTGACAATTAATTAAAAATAAATGTGAACTGAGTAGAGCAAAAAAAAAAAGTTTTTAATAAACAATTTGTGTAGAAAGTGATAAAATTTATTTGGACAACGAAATACTGTGTGGTAAAAGATTGTAAAAGCTCGAAGCAGGATGATAAAAATCTAAAATATTTTACGTTTCCCAAAGATCCAGAAATAAAGAAAGTGTGGATCAATGCATGCGGTAAAAAAAATGTTAACTGGAAATCTGGAACAATTTGTTCTAGACATTTTACGAATAATGATTGGCGTTTAAAGGATATATTATTGAACACGCCAATAAGAAAAAGATTGTAAGATGCGAAGGCTGTCCCATCTTTAAATATCCATGTAAACAGCATTTTACCAGTCGAAAGATCGAAACGATACGTAAAGAGAGCAAACAAACAAATTGTAAAAGAAGCAATTGGTGAATTTGATTTAAAGTAAATACAATTTTTTTAAAATCCACTTTTTTTAATGAAATAATATTTACAATTATTTATAGTCTGCAGAAATTACAAGAAGAAAGTATTGAAAATATTGAAAATATTGAAAATGAAAATCCAAATAAGTCAGTTGCAGTTCAAACAGAGGGCTCTATAAACCCTGCCATGAATTTATGGGAAACATATTAAAATTAGAAAATATATTTAAGGAAATTAATAATAATACTTTAAGTCTTCGAAATAATTATTTAAAATACCATAACATTAAATGTGATAACATAGATGTGCCTGAAAATGTAAAATCGTTATTTTTTAAAAGTCGTTTATATTTTAGAATAAGAAATTAAAAAATATTAATACTAGAAAAAAATGAAAAAAGAAAATTAAAAAGACTATAACATAACAATTTAATTTGTTTTATTTATTTTACCTTTAAAATTGCAAAATATTTAAAAAAAAAAAACAAACCCCATACATATTAAAAACAAATCTCGACGGTGACGTCACAGTAAAAATAATTTGAACTGTCAAGCAGACCTTATATATTTAGATCATGGTCTGTACGTTTACTTTTTGGGTAAAGTTCGGGAAAATGAGAGTAAGCTATAATTACTCTCAATAAGAGAGCAAAATGTACAAAAGTAAGAAAACGAAAAAAAACCATAAAATTTACCAGAAAAAAAGAAATGTCAATTTTTTACAGCTCTGTTTATATAGGAGATGATATATGAAAATTATAAAATTGTACTTTTTTGACCCCAAATGTACTAAAAACATAAAAGTTGTGTTAAGTTTCACTATTATTAACTATTAGTAACAGAAAGATAAAATAAAATGAGTTCTTGAATATTGAGAATTTGTTTCGAAATCAATCAAATTAAAGTAATACTGAAGGAGTTCCTATTACTCGAGAGACCACCTAGTTGCGAGACAAGCAACGTGTTGTTGAATAGTTAAAAATAAATGCAGTTCATTACAAAAGTATTCTTGAATTTTCGCAAATTCATCAATTTTACAGAAAGGATAATTTTACTCGTTTGTAAACTTATAATTCGGACTATAGTTTTTAAAGCTCCGTACGACTGAGTTTAGACGAGAAAACATTTAGTTTGGTAGCATGTTACGGGTGTGGAAGAGAGCATCGGTACTCGGCGACACGTTTTAACAACGACATATGTTGCCTTTGCCGATGGATAGAATTAATTTTTATGCGAATCCCAGAATAGTTTGTATATTTTAAATAACTGTGGGCAATTATATTAAGAAAAAATTCACAGATGATGGCCCACTCCAAGGTTCTGATGAATATTTCTATTTTATATTATATTACATTTCTTTTTTTTATATACATATGTACATATAAGAATATTGAAATACAATCAACGTAAAGAATTGAAATAAATAGTGTTTCATTTCAATTGGGATATCCGTCTACAGTGAGCGATATATATGCATCAACGCTGACTATCCCATGCACACAGAAGTTTCGGTCATTTTTCTCATATTGCCCTTAAGAAAATGATATAAACTTTGTTCTACGCAATGACCGATAATTCTGTCAGCAATGACGGTCATATCACCGGTCAAATGACCGTCAATGTTCTTATAGGGCAGCTAAACTTATTAGCTATTTCGCTGGTCACTTCATTCAACAGGCCAAACGTCAAAGTTTGTGAAAAAGTTGTGAAAAGTGGTTGTGAATAAATTAATAATTAAATATTATATTAAGAAAAATCGAAAATATATGTTTGCTATAATTAATTTAAATTACTGAACAACGTATAATCATATGAATATACTTTGGTACTTAATATTTAGTGGAGTAAAGTAGTACTTTTGCAATGCAAGTTGTACTGAAAAAAGTACAATTGTACGAGTTTGATTATCCCTGATTTTCGTTGAAAGTTTAATGTGATTGATGACAGTTTGCCGAAAAAAAACTATTTGTGAAAGAATTTATTTACAAAACCAAGCATTGAAAGAATTTATTTAATTATATTTATTTTTGAGCGATGGTCTTTTTTATGAAAAGTTTTAAACAATTATTTATTTTTCAATATTTCGCTACCAAATAAGTAGACATCGCGGGCGCGCAATTTGGGGTAAACGAACGCACCTATAAGTAGTCGCACGTTACAACAAAACAAAAGTACAAAAAACAACAGACATTTTGTTTGTCCCAAACGCAGTGAAAATGTCAATAACAGATAACTCAAACACAAAAATTTTGTTTATGTATAGATTAATTGTTTTTGCACTGCTTTCTTAAAAATAAACACACACAGGCTATAATAGCAAGAAAAACACAAATTTCATTTATGTATGCTTTAATTGCTTTTGAAACCTTCGTTCAAAATAAAGAAATTAGTAAAAATGATATTGGCGGGCATAAAATCTTTACAAATTTTGCCATTCACGTTTTTGCTCGTTTATGTTTTACACAGCGTGGTTGTCAAGAATTGTATAAATTTTAAGCGCGCCCATGTAATTTTTAATCATTTGAGATTTCCACTTTATCGCATCCACTGCCAAGTGATGCATCTCTCTTTAGAACTATTCTATTCTATCGTATCACCTACTCTACCCCCTTCTTTTCTTCTGCGCAGGTATCGCAACGGGACCATGAAAAATTGGATCCAAGTGGACTGGATTCTTTATTTTCAACGGCACCCTGCCTACCTAACCTAAATCGACCTATGAAAGAACACTAACGGTAAACCAATACATTTATATGTGGAAAATGAATGAACCAGGGAGAGCGAAATGGAAAACTATCGAAGGCCAAACACAAACCTGCCCGCACTTAAAGAATAATGCGTTGTCACGAGAGGTGCTCAGTGGAGCATCTACATATATTCCTACTGTATGATTACAAACGATACTGTAGGAGCACTTAAAGCCGTCTAACAACAAGTATTCAAAACAATATACACTATTGCTCAAAAAGTAGTGTGCATACTTTTTGCTTCTACTATGTGAATAGACGGACATGCAAAGAAAAAATTGTCGAACAGTGACTGAAGAACTGCATCTTTTCTTTTAGTATTTTTAATAATTGTTAAAAATAAAAGAAATAAATATAATCTAATTAGGGCTCAAATTTGACAGTGGAAACAATGCAGGTATTCTTTTATAACACTAAGAGTATTTTTTGGAATCCTTGGAAATATAAATACTTAAAGGAAACTCCGCCACGCAGGCTGATTTTCTTTATACAAGATTAATGCCTGTGAATAAAGATGACTAATAAAAAACAAACATATATTTTTTGCTTTTATATTTTTAGTACTACACACTGGCGTGTGCCATTTTACTGGCGTTGGGTAAGTTGTCAAGTTGTAGTGAGTATAACATTAATCTTTAATGGTTTCTTTCAGTGTGTGGGACGCATTCCTTCTACGTACCAGGAGTTGCACCGGTAGAATTTGTTAAAGAACAAAAAATAGATGTTAAGGCAGTTAAAATGACAAGCAGTCGCACACAACTACCTTATCAATATTATTCACTACAATTTTGTTTACCAAAAAATGGTACACTGATCTATAAATCTGAGAATCTTGGTGAAGTCCTAAGGGGCGATCGTATAGTCAATACCCCCTATGAAGTTCAAATGGCAGTTAATGTAAATTGCAAATTACTATGCAACAAAAAGGATAACACTCCGCTAAACTGGGAGCAACCGCAGTCCGCTGTGGTAGCTGAACGTATTAAACACGAGTATTTTGTTCATTTATTAGTCGATAACTTGCCAGTGGCAACACGAGTAATTAATCTTGATAGTCCCTATGAGGTGACCTATGAGCATGGTTATCGTCTGGGTCAGATTGATGCTGATAATGTGTACATAAATAACCATTTGAAATTTATTTTATCATATCACATGCATACCAAGTAAGTTATTTATTTCAAAAAAAAGTTTTTTTTGTCATATAGTTTATTTTTAGAAATAAATATCGCGTTGTTGGTTTTGAAGTTGAAACTGCTTCTATAAATTACAAAGATATTAAATTTGAGGGTGATAACTGTAATTTTCCCGATAATGCTCGTCCTCAACTTGTAAATCCTAATTCAAATACTCAGCTTTACTTTACTTACTCAGTAGAATGGAAAGAATCTAAAGTTAGTTGGGCTTCACGTTGGGACATTTATCTGGGCATGAAGGACGTACAAATACATTGGTTTAGTATTATTAATTCTTTGGTAGTTGTTTTCTTTCTTTCAGGTAATTTATTTATGGTACATATTTTTCGTTGTAATATTTTATATAATTTTACTAGGCATTTTAACAATGATAATGATACGTACCTTAAGGCGAGACATTGCTCGTTATAATACCGACGATAATATTGAAGATACTTTGGAGGAGACAGGATGGAAGCTAGTGCACGGCGATGTTTTCCGGCCACCAAAAAATACTCGTTTCTTTTCAGCTGTTATTGGCAGCGGCATACAAATATTTTTTATGGCTCTCATAACAATATGTACGTATGCGTTTAAAAAAAATTGTTTCGACCATGTTTATTAAAATACTATATAATAGTATTATAACTCGTACAAAATCATTATTCTTTCAGTCTTTGCTATGCTGGGTATGCTGTCTCCGTCATCACGTGGTGCCTTGATGACTTCTGGTATTTTTATGTACGTTTTCATGGGCATTATTGCTGGTTACTTTGCCGCCCGTCTTTATAAAACTATGAAGGGTCGTGAATGGAAGAAATCAGCTTTTTTAACAGCTACATTATATCCCAGCATCGTTTTTGGGTGAGTAAATCTAAAAACAAATTCTATTGAGTTAATTCTATTCCTGCTAAAATATCCCGTAGCACTGGCTTTTTCCTAAACTTTTTCATATGGGACAAAGAATCAAGTGGTGCTGTGCCTTTCAAAACCATGATCTCCTTACTTCTACTATGGTTTGGCATTTCAGTGCCACTAGTTTATTTGGGGTATTATTTTGGTTATCGTAAGCAACCGTACCAGCATCCAGTGCGCACAAATATGATCCCCAGACAAGTACCAACACAACATTGGTATATGAATGCTATACTAAGGTAAAAAGTTTCAGTCACAACGTTTGTAGTGTTTTTCTTAATTTAATTCACTCTTTGTTTCACTTCAGTACTCTGACGGCTGGTATTTTACCATTTGGTGCTGTCTTTATCGAGCTATTTTTTGTTTTCACTGCCATTTGGCAGAATCAGTTTTACTATCTGTTTGGTTTTCTGTTTTTGGTATTTTGTATACTGGTAGTAAGCTGTGCCCAAATTTCCATAGTTATGACGTACTTTCAATTATGTGGAGAGGTTTGTATTATAACAAAACAAAACTGTATATTTTGTTTTTTGTATTATTAATTATATTTTTCATTTAAATTAGGATTATCGTTGGTGGTGGCGCAGTTTTGTTGTTTCAGGAGGTTCAGCTGTTTATGTGCTACTCTATAGCATATTTTATTTCTTTACAAAACTTGAAATTACAGAATTTATACCCACATTACTGTATTTTGGTTATACAAGTAAGTGACATTTTATTTATTTAAAACTTTACGAAAAACATCAATGAAGTATTGCAGAAGCTTTAAACTCTCTATTTTAATATTAACTCAAGTTATCATGCATGGCATATACCCTACTCGATAAATGCTATTGTTATAGTCACTAACGAGCATAAACTAGAAACACTGAAAAATTAAAAAAAGAAATTAAACAATTTGAATGGGTGCTTCCGTAGCATAGTGTGTGAGAATTGCATATTTATTTATTTAATAATTCATAGTAATATGAATTAGTCTATGAATCAGGAGGTTGGTTCGATAATCTCCTAAACCTGGAGAGTTTCTGCACGCAGACTAAAAACCCTCAAGGATTGTGTGTTGTTAAAAAAAATATTAGATATATTCACGTTATAAGATTAATTTATATAATTTTTCACTACTTGCAGGTCTTATGGTTTTAACATTTTGGCTCCTCACAGGTACAATTGGTTTCTTTGCGGCATACAGTTTTATACGTAAAATATATAGTGCCGTAAAAATTGATTGATTTCTTAGTCCTGTTGATGCCACATCCCGCCAAAAAGAAACGTATTTATTTCTTTTAACACTAACTACACAATGGAAAACAAATCTTTGAAAAGCAACAAAAATAAAAAGTACCAATTCAATTGCAAATACATAAACATTTCGTTTCGTTTTAAATATAATTTCGGTTTTGCATTGATACTTGCGAGTTTTTTTTTCACGACATACTAAACTTGTAACGGTCATGAATAACTTAGTTGATTTCAGAGGTTTTGTTTCAAACATGGGAACGTTTTTGATTCTTATAGAATCTCTCAATTGGAGTTCATGATCGAATATAAGATACTTATATTTTAAATTAACTAATTACTTTAATTACTTGTTTAGATCTAGTTATTTAAGTTTAATAATTTTCTAAATTCCTTTTCTTGCAATATTAATATTTTACCTGCTTTAAGAAAAAAAATTACTCAATATTTAAGAGCTCAATTAAAATTGACTTTTTGTTTTAGTTTGTAACACTAATATTAGACCATATAGAAATTCTATAAATTAAGAAACAAAAAACAAATATATAAATTTGTAACATAATTAAAGTGTGCTACGAGATTTAATTTTACCAATTACAAAAAAAGATTACTTACTTTCGTACGAAAGAAAAAATTATCGGTTAAGCTCTGGCGCTGAAAATTGGTACAGTACAAAAATTGGTACATGAAAATATTGCAAATGAAAGCAAGCCAAGAACGCCAGAAGAAAAGTATGCCCTCATAATAGGTAGGTTTCATTATTTTTGGGTAAAGTTTGGTAAAATGAGAGTAAATTTTTCTCAATAACAGACTCATCACAAAATTGAAACCCCAATGTATACAGTACACTCGCGATAACGAACACCGCTTAAAATTTTTTTAATTCACTATTCTAAAAGCTGAACAAAGTTTGGTAGCTTTATAATTTTAACAATAAAAATTAATACGCTTAAGCTAAAAAATTCGTTAATATTCTGGGTTCGTTAATTGCAATATCAACCAATGCGCTTAGTTATAAGAAATTTAAAATGTAAATATTCTGCTTTTCTTACATATGGAAAACAGTTTTTTCATAAAACTATGCATATGTACTTGGCATTTGTATTTTTTGACTATCACTTTCATTTAATATACAGAAAAGAATTATCGCTATTTTTTCATTAATAATTAATTTTTGCCAAGTTACATATTAACATGTGCATGTATGTATGTACGTATAGTACACATGACAATATTTGCATATTATTATATAATTTTGTGTGATAAATAAATATTTTAATAAAATCCAATTTAATAAATGTTGATTCTTATTAAAAATAGAATACAATTCTAGTATTAGAAAATGTGACTCACGGTATCGCAAGTGCACTGTAATTTGGTTACTTTGAAACATACTTTGTACTTTCAAAATTTCTGTAAGTTATTAACATTAGGTCTGTTTGGGTACTTTTCCAGTAGCAAATACTCAGTAACTTTTGAAACAACAAAACAATTGAAATAACAAAGCAAAAGAATTATAGAAATATATATTGAATTAAAAATATAAATAAAACACAACACGCTCTAATAAAGTGGCATAATTTTTTAATTCCTCGTAATTTGCAGTAGTACAACTTGACTAAACCTCTGTTTTAAAATACCGAACGTATGTTCGATACGGACACGACCAGAGCTTAGTTTTATATTAAACTGTATCTGAGCTCTTGTCAGATGTCCGTTATCTTTGTGTGGAGTTATCAAATATTTATTGCATGGATAAGCAGAATCCCCCAGCCATTGTTACATTTAAATTTTTATTTTCATTTCACAAAAATTATTTCATTCAAACAGTAAATAAAAACAGCTGTTCAAACTATTTACAAAATCTTGCAAGCAGAAATTTCTCCAACAACATTTTGCAAGTTCTCTAACTTGCAACTGTCAAAAAATTCTCTTTTTGGCTCTCTCGCTGCAAGAGATTTGGAGTACGCAGACAACATTTTGCAAGATTTTGCAACATTTTGCACAAATGGATGCAAAATATGTGTACGAAGACAGACCTATTATAACTTTTATGCGAACGATTGCAGAAAACCATCCCAGCAATTAAAAAAATAAGTTGGAATTTTAACGCTTTCTTAAGCACTTCTTTATCTGAATTCATTTTTAATGCCATCTTAAGCGTCCATAAGATTATCACATCGAAAACGCATTCAACACTGCCGATTAATTCATATTAAGAAGTGTGTAGTTGTAATTATAATTTAAATAAATGTTTAAATGTGTTTTGCGAAGTCATTAATAATACAATCAAGACAACATAAATAAATGAATTGCGCGAACCCATACTAAATGTAACCAAATCATGAAACATTCATGCACTCATTTAAATGACGAGCTATTTTGTTATTAAATGTGAACACATGCTCGCCAATGATACCCCTTTGTTAAAATCATGCGATCTTCACCTAAGTTTAACCAGTACATCTGCAATAGAACCAATACATTAACTATTTCTTTTGCATGTTTCTTTTTGCTGGGATAGACTGTGTAAAGACTTCTTCTAGAAATTTTATTTTTCTGTATATGCTACTGATATCACATACAGAACTTAATTCAACAGATACGTACATATTTATAGTATATATCGCTTATTTACTTAAACAACGACGACATAACTCGAAAAATATGCTTTGCTGAAAAAGGTGCTTAAAGTTTTCAATACACTTCACGAGTTGAGTTTAGAAGTTATTTGTATGAATGCTTTGAACAAGGTAAAAGGCTATATCACGAATTATTATGCGTTATTGACTAAATTCCGCTTTTTTTCGTTATGACATTATTTGAGTAAATAACCGCTATGTATACCTGTGGAGCTAAAAGGCCCAATGTCAATGTTTTTCTGTTTTGAGTTAATGTTGCATTAGGTTTCTTTTCTTACTCTATGATATTTTTCTGAAAAAGTCACTGTCTAATTTAAGCCAGAACAGCTTCATACGGCAATCTCATTATAAACTCTTCTATAAAAGTTAACTTCAATTGAATATTTTGACATTGCCCCTTTTAGTTCTAAACCACAGATATATCTTCAGGGTGCTTTACATTGTCTCACAAGTCGTACGACATGTCAAATTTTTGTATAGAAGAGCACAAGTCGGATCGTCTAAACGTAATATGTAATGAAACTTAAGATTTTGAGAGAAAATACGGATGAAAATTTGACAGTCGTATGGCTCTCTTGATTTTTTAAAATTTTTCAAAAACCAACACACACCATTAGATCAGGGATGCATTTTTATGTAAACAAATGTGAGAAAGCCAGGGAGGGAAAACTTCATAAATTTATACCAATTATAAAATCAAAATGTACATTTTAGACCACGACAGCACAATTTTATAAAAATATACGTATATTTTCTAAAAGTACACTAAAAATGTTGACCACGAAAATAACATATTCGAAATTTATAAAAATATTTTTCAAGGTTATTAAAAAAAAAATTCAATTGTACAAGAACTTCATCCCTGGGGAAAACAAGCAAACAGCTGTAGTTAAATTAAAAGAGAATGTTTTCATCTTACTTGATTTTATCCATACCAATGGTGTAAAAGCCAGAAAACAACCATTCGATTTTTACTCTCTTTTTTTGAAATACGGATGGAATTTCATTTTATTTTCTCTCTCATTTTACGTACGACAAATCTTATCGTCTAAAGCACCCTTTAATGATATTTAAACAAATTTAAAATTCGAAGTCACCTTTCCGTGGGCATTTTACACGCGTGTGACCCTCTTGACGGCACAAACCGCATTTGCGGTTTTTTGATGTCGTGGCACTTTTCTTATCTAAGAATGCAACTCTATTAAAAACATATATGTACATATATTTCTTTTATCAGATAACTTACTACTGGAAGGAACTGTGGAACTGCTACTACAAGATCGCTGATGATTTTCAACTAAAGACATTATTAAATGGTTTGTGTTACAATTCAACAAGTTGAATGAATTTCATTTTAAAATATTACCTCGATTAGCGGTTTGATTGGCCCATTGAAAGAAGCCACAAGATTGATTACGATTGGCGCAAGCATAAAAGCTTCTGCCCTTATTGGTCCCATCTTTTCTAACGATCAAACTATTAGCAGGTTTGTTGCAATTACAATTAATTTTTTCCACATCGTCTGGTATATCGAAATCTGTTGAACCCCATGTAGTGGTTGTTGTACTAGTTGTGCTAGTAGAAGGCATCATATCACGTCTCAATTCTGCATTTGTTGTAGATTTTTCATTGCTTAATGTTGCATCAACCCATTGAAAGAAACCACAAGATTTATCACGATTACTGCAAGCGTAAAAATCTCTACCCTTATTGGGACCTGATTTTCGCACGGTGAAGTTTTGGGCGGGTGTATTGCAATTACAATTGATATTTTCTCTATTATTAAGCATTCCTAAACTATCGGAGCCCGAAATATTACTTGTGCCCGCAGTATTGGGCAGCTTTTTATCGAAGCCCCAAGAAGTGGTACTAACCGGACTATCGTCTGCATTATCTGCACCAGATTCTTTGTTTTGGTCTTCCAATTCATCTGACCACTGGAAAAACTTACAACTATTATTACTTTTAGGGCAAACGAAAAAATTTCTACCCTTATTGGGACCATCTTTCTTCACCGATAACCTGAAAAATGTAATAACAAGCATATTTTAAACGATCTAGAATATCATTTATCTTACTCTTTGGCAGGTTCATGGCATCCCGTGCATTTGACATCAATAGAGAAATGTCTTTTACTGGTTCGACTACTTGAACCCCAAGAATTATTATCTCCATCTTTCGTTTCTGAATTGTGTGTTTTCGCTCTTTTAACAGTTGGGCCAATTTCCTTAAGTCTAGCATTTCTGGCAGCACTTCCCCACACATAGTCATCGTTATTGTCGACATCGTCACGCAGCCATTCGCCAAAACTACCGTTTATATCTGAAAGCTCTCTTGTTATAGTTGATGTCGTAGCTGCTGGACTATTTGAGATGCGATCACTTTGTTCCCCGACTATTTTATTGCCGGAACCCCATTGAAAGTCTGCAAAAATGTCATCATCATCATCGTTAAATGCTGCTGCTAAATCATCGCTTAACACTGTTTCTTGGGGTATTTGTGATATTGTCGTCGTAGTCGGTTGTGCATTCGCTTCAGCTGATGATACAATAGCTTCGAATCCATCATTACTATCGAAGAACTCATCTATTGATATATCTCGTAATTCAGAAGCAATAAAATCATCCACAGCTTTCTGGTGCCCTGAAAAATGCATGTTAAAATAAAGTTCAGATGACTGCTATTTGACTGCTGCTAGCAGTACATTATTCATACATATATTAAATTACGACCTGAAACTGCATTTAAAACTTGATTTTAATCCTTACAACTATAATTTTAATCGTTTTCACTTAACTTTTGTGCAATAAGTCTCGACATTTATATGATTTCTTAGTGCTAGCAGCAAATCATGTCTACTGCGTTGATGTTAATTGGTCTATGCACTCCAACCGAAACGAAAACTATCTTTTTTTATCTTGGACCAGTGAGTGCTGGAATGCATTGCACTGGAACTAAATAGAGAGAGGGATAGTCTAGAGAATAAATAGGTGGTCTCTGATGTTATGTTTGACTCGTTATTTTTAAGCTAAGGGGAGCCATTTATTTATTATTTTACTTCGCCGACGTGTTATTGCTCAAATACCAACGAAAGGAGGTGCTGTACAACAGAAAACTCAAAAAAAAAACTTCTTTTGCCATTTTCGATAATCTTCTATGATGGTACTTTACTGTCCAAATTGAATCTCTGGCGGAAAATAGCATCAGCAAAAAGTACAGGCTGGTACAAAAGTCACACGTGAAACAGCAATACGACCCGTGCCACAATTACTCTTTTTAATAAAATTTATGATGATGGAATTATTATAAAAAATTCAGAATTCTATTGGCCAGCGAGTTTACTAAATTTAACTGCCCCTTTTTGCTTTCTATGTGGTTACCTGAAAGAACGAGTATAAGTTAACAAGCCCCAGACTACAAAGCAGCTGAATCACAGCATTGAAGGTAAGATCAGGGCAATAGAGCCCAGTACCCGCCCACCCATCATTAAAGGTTGAAATTCCGTAGGTAGACTCCTCTTTCCATATTTAGGTCCACTACAGAGAGAATAAAAAATGCAAAAGCATAAAAATGCTACTGAACAATAAGCAAACATATGCATGTTTGGTGCTCTTACCATATACAGTGAAACCTCTCCTAACGCATTTTTCAATATTGTACGCAAAAAGCCTAATGTCCGCTAGCCTTGATTGGAACTCAGCAAGCCTAGTAGTATTTCTTAATTTTTCAACTCTGATTCAAATTTGTGTTAATGCCATTGAAAATTGTGTTTCCCGTGTGTTGTGGATGGCATAGAAATTGCTCAGCTTAAGAGTCACAAAATGGCACAAAATAAATATTTTATCCATTAAAGAAAAAATGGAAATTACACGTACTTGATTCCTTAAATACTTGAGATGAAGCATTTTCGGAAATTATCGGTTTGAAGTATTTTACTAGAAACGATTTCATCGCATTTTAAAACATTTAAACCCATTTTTAAACTCAAAAGATCAAATTGAACCAATCTATTCTGAATAAACTTTTTCAACCACAAATCACTAGTCTAGCATTAATTTAATTTAATTTAAATTAATTAAAGTAAAGAAAATATTTAAAATAATAAATGTGTACCCCTTATAAGCGGACACCTCTCATAACCGGACTAAAATACCGCGACGTTAAGTGTCCGCTTATGAGAAGTTTCACTGTACATATGTACTTTTACTGTGTAAAACTAAAAACAAAAAATTAATTTTGATATCTCTCTTTGCACCCGTATTTATTTGTACCAGTATCTCCAAAAATTATTGCACATAGAGCATAGAAATAAGCTTATATCCGTAATATTCTATAAAAAAATTTTAAGAGTGTTTTCTTAATTTTTCGAAATTCGAAAATATATGGAGTAAAATTGTGCCTTTGTACTTTTATTCCATTTAAATAGTGATTATGAAGCACATTTTTTACTATACACTTCCAGGATGTGGGTAGAAAATTTAGAAGATTTTTGAAGGGAGTATAAAATATAATGATATGATAGCGGAGGAATAATATATAATATATATATATAATATATATATATATATATATATATATATATATATATATATATATATATATATATACATATATATATATTGGGCCAAAAGAAATCATCCGGGGCAAAAGTCATCACCCGATGTTCTTTTGCTGTAATTTTTTTTAATGACAAACTTTTGTTCTGCTTGGATGGCCTCAAATCCAGCGGCAGCCACTTGGCCGATATCAGAAGCTGAACCAAAGTATTTCATGAAAATAAAAAATTACGGCAAAAAAGTAGCGGGTGATTACTTGTGCACCGGGTGATTTCTTTTGGCCCACCTGTTACATGGGTATCAAATAAAAAAATTTTTGAGAAGAAAACCAAAAATAAAGTGAAATGGGTAGTTTTCGGCAAAACTGCGTTTTGAAAACGGTACTCTTTTTATTTTTTGGAAAATGGACTGTTGATATAACAAAAATAGTATCCAAAATTTATGCAGATGGCTTACCGTAACAATATCTATACAAAAGTGGGCGAGATTATTTAAGTTGGTGTGGGGTAGCGAAGCGCAGTGCGTTCATCTAATATATATATAAATAATAAACAAAAAAGTTGTTCACTTTTTACGCGCAGCCGTAACTTTTGGCCCACCCTGTGCGAACAAGGAAACGACATTTTGCTAATTACTAGGACCAAAACATGCATAGTATGGATGGCGTGGACACATTAGTATACATATATAAATATCTGATATCTTATAATAAGTTTAAATATTGATGCCTGCGAGAAAACATAGATTAGCTGATGAAATCGTTCTGGAATCTAAATCAATTCATATCCCATAACTCTTCTTCGGCGCCATTTGACAAACTATTTAATTTTATACAGCCGTGCTACAGATTCCGTTCGGATTGGTTTTGAATCCGTGTTTGTCATTACGAACGAATGAATTTTTGGTGCTTCAGATTCCGTTAAATTGTTAAAATTCGTTTTCTGTAGGCAATTAAATAAAAACTAATTAATTTAAAACTAACTGTGAATTGAGGGTGGCGATGGCTGAAATTTTCTGCACGTTGATTATAAAACCAAAACAGACCTAGGTTCACCCCCAGTTTCAGACTAAAAAATGATAAAAAAAAACATCTCGCATTTTTATGATGTGCATTAGTGTGGCTTTGTGTGTCAGTTGTTGTCGGAAGGTTTTACTGGCGAAGGCATAATCAGTCACTGGTCACTGAACAATACCGACTTCAGCTGATAGCAATCACATCAGAACGCCCTCCTTCATCGGTATTGTGCAGCACCGGCGAAGTAAAATAATAATAAAAATGGCTACTAAATCGAAGCTTCAATACTGCTACAAACATAGAAAATGCAAAAGCAGAGCTGTAAAATAATTAATTAAGCTTCACCTCCTGTCGTTTCTCGAAATATCCCTTTGCTATAGTTCCAGCACAATGCATCGCATGTGTAGGGGTCATCTCCTGAGTGCTGATCCCAGGTAAAAAAAAATGAATTAATAAATGAGCAAGTGTTCTTTAAAAAAAAAATATATTTAAATAGTTTTTTACACTTTAGTATAGTAAAAATTACAATTCCGAAAGTGATTTCAACCCATAAAAATTTTTTCGTTTTCTAAAGAAGCAAAACACGGATTGAATTCAATTTCCGAACGCAATTGAACTGTGTAACATGGCTGATAGTCTTGAGAAATGTTATGAAAATTACCTGCAGTAAAATAGGAACGTATATTCGAATTTACATTTTCTTTCATTTTAGTGTTTGTTGTTTTTGAAGAGGTTTTTCGTGTTTTCTTTGTTTTAGTTTGCGTTTCCGTATTGGTGTCACTTGATTTCTTATCCTTAGTTGGATTTTTGTTTTTACTATTACCTGCATTGCCTAATAAGCCCGCTGATGTTGACTGCGTTACACCATAATTATTTGGTATATAAGGAATTTCACCAACAATAGGACCAACGCGTTTTACGCTTTCCAAATTTATATCAAAAGTATTGCGAAATTTTGTGTCACACCGCAGACACGTTTTGTAACGACCAGATGGTGTATTAAACATAGTTTTGTGGTAGGAATTTGAAAACTTTAATTTTATCATTTTAATATCAGATCCACATTTGTCGCATGTTTCATTTAATACACTGGGATCTTTACACTCTTCAGGCCACCAAATGCAGTTTGTGCAATCGGGATAATTGAGGCAGCCGATTAAATAGCCTGTTTGATTCCTTTTTGGTTTCAAAGCCAAAGGGGCAACTGAACATTTAGGACATTGAAATAATTCCTGCAAAATATTCCGATTTCCTTCACCTCGAGTTGGAGAAGCGATATTGGCATTATTGTCGACTGGTGTCTCCAGAATTCTTTGTGCCATTTTCTCATCCATTGATGAAACTTTATCCATAATTTGTTTATAGGCTTCTTTATATTTCACAATTTGTTCGTTCAACACCGTCGTGGGATCCTTTTCGCCCGAACAAATTTTTTTAAGATCTTTTTCAAACTCCGCTCGCAACATAGGCTTAGCCAAAGCAAGTTCCATTGCATCATAGCCTTCGTATAAACCCATACCTATAACACCTGGTACAAGGGATCCCTTATCAACAACACCTATATAGCCCCGCTCCTTAATAGTATTTATGTGTTCGGCATGCGTAGCGTCTGTGCCAATACCATGCTTATCCATTAAGGCTATTAAATCTGCCTCGGTTAAAAGAGGTGGTGCAGTTGTACGACCTTCTGGCATTGTAATTTCTGTAGGTTCAAATCTTTGATTCTGCTCGTATTTGTGTATTTCCTTTGCATTCCATTTATCGTATATATAAACATCTAAATAGTTACGTTCATAAATAACTAAACCAGTCGCAGTGAATTTTTCTCCTTCTATTGTTATCGTTACAATTGTCTCAGAGCCAACAGCATCTTTACTAACGCATGCTAGGAAATGACGGCAAATTAATTCATATACCCGTCCTTCATTGCCATCCAAGTCTACAATAACAAGCAAGCATACAATTAATCACATTACCTTTTATAAGTTGAATTTTCATTGAAAAAAAAAACAAACTAAACAAAGACAAGAAAAAATTATTATATTTACTACTTACTAGCCAACATTTTAGTAGGATGTATCGGTGGATGCGCTTGATCAGATTTATTGCCATTTCTAGGATTTGTTCCCCATTCCATAATACGCTGAGCAAACGATCCCCAAACTGTATGAGAAGTTTGTTGTTCTACAAGGGATCTGTAAAGTTTAAAGAAGTTTCCATAATTGTAAACTTTTTTTTTATATGGGAACTTTTTTTATATTTTAACGTACCTTAAATCTATATCTTTCGAGAACATATTCGTTTCCGTTCGCGGATAACTGATTATGCCCTTTGAATATAGCTTTTCAGCTATAGTCATAACTTCTTTCGCGGAGAGTTTCAATTTGCGAGAACCCAGTTTCTCCAACTCTACTGTGTCTAAAGGTGTGGGGCGCCATTTACTTTTAGGCTTTACCGTAACAGTTTCTACTGTGGCAGTGGGATTTCCAATAATACGAAGGTAATAATTTTCACAGTCTTGTTTATTAAATAGACGATTACGAGCCCAAAGAAATTCAACGGTCAAATCATCAATTGTGTGAGTTACTAAATTATAAAAATTTTCCATGAAATTTTCTTTTGTTAAAGCTTAATCATTTTACGATTATGTATTTATGTTTGTTATATGGTTTAGCTGGTCTATATGTACATTTCATTTGGTGCTAATACCAAAATCGTTAGTAGACCTTTAATCAAATTCATGAAAAAAGGTAAGAAATTTTATACAAGTACTCCCAAAATATATACAAAAAGAAAACTAAAAAGCTGTTTAATTTGTTTCAAGGTCTACTGACGAGTTTGGTATTAGCATCAAATGAAATGTACATATGTATACCCCATCGTAATTAATTTTGAATCGCGTTGAATAAAAGAAAAAATTGTTTAATTATATGCAATTTTTAATAAATAAATTAAAAATTTGATAAAAATAAGACCTGCGGTGCTAAATAATTTATTGCATACAATAAAAATAGAGGATCGATAAAAAAAGAAGAATTAATATTGTTAATAATGCTATTAAATTGTAAACACATATATATATATATGAATTAGTGTAAAAATATCTGCATTTTGAACTAGTACTTGAATTTTTTTTTGCTGTATTCTATACCATAGGCTCTAAGTAATGGTTTGTTTACTATGCAGGAGAGGTAACAAATTTCAAAAATATAAATTTTGTAGACGTCATTATTTTTTCAAAGTATTTATTAAATTCTCTAAACAATGGTAAGTCGTAGCACCTCAATTTTTTTGCTTCAAACCAGTAGTAGCATCAAAAAGGCCCTTTCTGTATTAACTATATATCACTTGGCAGAACTTTACGGCTTCAAAATACATATGTAATATATAAATATAATTAAAAAATCTATATTTACAACATAATTGTGAAATTGCCCGATATATGTACATATGTATGTATTTGTGATTACCTTTGATTTTCCAAAAAGGTTCGGAAACAAATGCTTCAATTTCCTTATAACGTTCGGCCACAAAACCCAATGTTGGTATTTGACAACTACCGTAAGAAATCAATTTGTCCGAAATCTTCTCGGGGAAAAGCCTTTGTAAGCGCATTGTTTGAAATCGCGTTATAGCTGCACCAGTTCTTAAATCCAATTCGGATCGAACGTTGACAGCATCACTTTGCCTTTTATCCGGTTGAGTTAAATTTAGTAAAGCTCTTTTAACCGCAGCACCAGTTATTTCGGAGAAAATTGCTCTATGTACAGTTATATTTGGTTTAATGGCTCGGCACACATCTATAATCTCAAATCCAATATTCTCGCCCTCACGATCGCAATCTGTCCATATTATCAAACCTTGACAACTACGCACTTCACGTTCCAGCGTTCGTTTAATGGGCTGAAAATTCTCAGCGCAAGATTTCCGTACGGGTGCATCAAACAAACTCTGAGGATTCACATTATTCCAATTACGATAGGAGCTTAAAAATTCAAATGTCAACAAATGCCCTGAAACTGATGTCATGACCATATTGCTTTTTCTACCCAGAACAGTAGCTTCAAATTCGTAAATTTTATTATACACCGAAAGACCTTCACGCTGCAACAAAATTAATTATGGTGACAGTTTTGCCCAAATTAAAAATTTTTCTACTTACTCTTCTTGAAGTTCCCTTAGATAATTGACCTGCAATAGTTTTGGCTGCATCATTTTTTTCTGCGACATTTAAATACTTCATTTCTAGCACTTTTCCCGTTTTAGAAAAGCATCTTGTAGGCACATAAAACTTATAACTTTTTATTATTTTAAACATGTAGATTTACATTGTTTTGCTACCAATTTGCAAAACTTCTATATATATTCGCCAAACAAAATAAATTCCACCGCCTATAAACTCGAACTTAACACCAAAAAGCGATAACTTCGATAACATTTGTTTACTTTCTGCATCAAGGTAAAAAAACAAGATTGTAGCAAGGTAAATTTGTTATATGTTAAATGAATGTAATATAAGTTGAATTCAAATTAATTATAGCAAATAGCTATAGATTTTGTATTTTTATTATTATAATATTAAATTATTCAAAACTAATTTTCTTAACTTTTTCACAAAAGTAAACAAACTTTGACATTTAACCTAAAAATAAGTTACAAATTGTTGAATCAGCTGAGGGGCGATGTAGCTAACGAGTTTGAGGCTTTTCAGAAAAATGCATGTTATCATAAATTTTGAGATATTTGTAATGAAAATTAGCCATTTTATAAGCAAAAATAAAACGAATGTAACTACCAATACGTGTATTAAAAAGTTTTTTCTTTTACCTTTAGGTTAGGTTGGCAGGATTTAAAGGTAAAGAAAGACGCAGCCCACTTGGGTCCAATTTATTATGGTTCCACTGTGATACCTGTTGTGAAAGAACTTTCACTTGCGTGGTGACACAGACCAGAGTATCTGCTAGGAATCTAACTTAGAACCCCCACTAGTAAACTAGCACACTACTTACTAGACTACCGGCGCATTTCCCTTTTAAAAAAGTAAATATGTATGTTATTTACGTGGTTTTGCATTTCATCTAACAATAGGCTAAAATTTTCACTGAAGAGAGGAGCAAAATTCCGGTTGTGTGAGGTCAAGTGTCGCAAAAACCGATAGGCTTTATTAAGGTGTTGGAATCTAGTCTGTAATAGATTAAAAAAAATTTTATTTTATTAATTTAGTTTATGGTTTAAAGAATAAGTTCCATAACACAAACAACAAGGTAATCGAAGTTGTACAACAGCAAAAAACCGTCAATTTGTTGGAATAAATCAGTGGTACCATATGTGAAGATTTATCTTCTTTTCAAAGTTTTTTGAAAATAATTTTTATTTCAAAATTTTTTTTCAATGTTATTTAGTACTTTAATTTATTTATTATTTTAGATATTTAGTACTGTTAGACTATTAATTGAAGTTCCTGTTCATTAAACCTGCTGATGAAAGTATTTCCCCATTAGCGAAATTCTTCCCAATTGTTACTGCTTCGAATTAATTTGACTGACATTAATAAAATAACTAAAAAAATATTTTTTAGTTTTGAAGAATTTGGAAAAAAAGCCAACACTGTCCTTAAATCATGTATACCACATTTGAGGATATAATCAGTGTGACCAGATTCCATAATAACATGAAGCTAAATAAAGTTTTAAAAAGAGGAAAAAAATTTAATTTGGGAATGACGAGTAATGACAACAAAAACATATACTTTTTTTTTCTTAGTTATTACTCTTTTTACACATTTTCTCTCAGAGGAATTTTTTTGTCTAACAGTTTCTTCCGTGGGAGGAATCTTGTACGATTCAAAAATGCGCTCATCGACGAATAAAAACACTCTTCATGAGATTCCCGGCAAAAGAAAATTAAATTCATTACTTGAAGGTATTCTGTTGTGTTGAATTAGCATATAGAATATCTAAGACATACAACAAACAGAATCAAAAAAAAAAATTTCGCATTTTTTCTGATGTGCATTTGTGTGGCTTTGTGTTGTCGGAAGGTTTCAGTGGTGAAGGCATAGTCACTGGTTACTGAACATTAATGGCTTCAGCGGTAACCAATCCACAGGCACATCAGAATGCTCTCCTTCCTCGGTATTGTGTAGCACCAGTGAAGTAAAATAAGTACTACAAATGGCTAGTAAAACAAAGCTTAAAAATTTAATACGTCTCATTGACATCAGAGGCGCTACAACACTGCTATAAAACAAAGAACGTGCAAAAGCAGAGTTGTAACATAGTGAAGCTTCACCTCCTGAAATTTCTCCTACTATCCCTTTTCTCTAGTTGCAGCACAATGCATTGCATGTGTAGGGGTCATCTCCTGAGTACTGGTCCAAGATAAAAAAATAATTGTAATTAATACAAAATCTTTTTTTAAGCTAAAAAATCTTCTAATCTTTTTCATATCTCATCATTTGGTAACACTGTTTAAGGAAGAAATGAAACAGTCAGAGAGAGAGAGAGAGAGACATAAAAGGATGAGAGAAAAATCAACTGTAGGCATTGATTAGGTCTCCGCAACTCACCAGATGTTACGTTGTGCTTTTTTATTCTTTAAATGTCAAGAGTTTTATAAATTCTTTGGGAATTTTGTTATTCTTTTTTTATACTTTTGTTTACATTTTGATTGAGCCATTGTTTTTTACAAAACTTTTAAATATGTATAGATATACGAAGAAGTAAATATATATATATATAGAGAAGACATAAACAAATTTGAAAAAATATGCGTATTGTTCAATCTGCATATGCAGTGATCAATTCTTGGAAAATAGCAATATACGCATAGATACGAAATTTCTTCTTTCTCAAACGCTGAGCAATCTCATAAGCGGCTTATGGGAACTCACATCGCGCAAAATAAGGCATTATCATCACGTGACTTTTATATTAAGATGTCTGGGTATATCGGAGCTTACGATACTAGGCACAACAAACAAGTTCTTTGGCAGTAGTAGATAATCAGCTGAGCTCCAACAAAGAGCTTCTAATTAGAGTTAGCTAAAAACCGTAAAAATTGCAAACCGCGGTTTCAGAAAAAAAAAGTTGGGAAAATCCACTGATGAGCTAAGTAAGCGTTAGCGAAATAGTACTATATGGATATGCTTTCCTCCTCAATTTTTGAGTTACTTTTGTAATAAAATGCTTTATGATATTTTTCATACTGTATGAGAATATCATGAAGTATGTGATAATAAATTTCACATATAGTTTATAAGGGAAAAAGCACAATTAGAATCATATGTATAAATAAATATTCCGAGAATAAATTCAGTTAATATAAAATACTACATGTGCACGGTATTGAATTTTGATATTCTTTTGTTTTGTTTCATTTTTTAATTTTTTCATTTGATTCAAAATACATTAGTTATGCTGGCCGATGGCAAGCCTACTGTAGATGAGAATAAAAAACTAAAAATATAAATGTGAGTATGTTATAAAAGTAAACTCATGGATTGTTATGTTTTTGTTTATGGATTTTTTGGTTTGTATGTTTAATATTCAAACAATTCTCGTTTGATTAATTGAATTTTAAACATATAGATCTTGGGTTTATATTCAGACGTTGGGAAAATCCACTGATGAGCTAAGTAAGCGTTAGCGAAATAGTACTATATGGATATGCTTTCCTCCTCAATTTTTGAGTTACTTTTGTAATAAAATGCTTTATGATATTTTTCATACTGTATGAGAATATCATGAAGTATGTGATAATAAATTTCACATATAGTTTATAAGGGAAAAAGCACAATTAGAATCATATGTAAGAATAAATTAAGTTAAAATCATTACTTTTTTGCTTGATGCCTTTTAGAGCTTTTTTGATAGCAGATTCCAATTCTTCCTGCTGTCATTTTCTTCATTATAGTAATAAAGGCGTATAAAACTAGGTGGGGTTGTTAAAACAGGTGGCAATTTTTGCTGTACCTGCGTTTGTGCTTCAAACGTCAAAAACTTTTTTAAAAATTTTAGTTTTGGTGAGAAGAAACTTTGTATTTAAAATCCAATGTTTTTAAAAATTAAAAATTTTCCACACACTTTTTGTTCATATGTAAAACACATTTTCTTTGTAATATTTGCATCAGTTGTTTTTCATATATCGCGGACAAAAAACGTGTATTGTTGTACATCAATTCCATTCACCACCACTTAGTTAAATATTCCTTGATCGGAATCTATTGGGCATTCAATGTTTGGATACATGTACGTTTTAATAGCCTGGTTGCAAAACTAATAATATTCGGAGTTGGAGTAATTGTAACAGCAATCCCTACTTATAATTGTTATTTGAAATACGTTTCTTCAACTATATTTGAATAAATATTTTGTGGTACGTGCAATAAACTTATTTCAAATATCAATTAGAAGGTCTTTGCAGGAGCTCAGCTGATTATTTACAAATGCCAAAATTTCTTATACGCACACATCCAACAAAAAGGATATTGTTCTTTGTTCATATACATACACACTTACTTTGTTCATGCGGTGGTAATTTTTTGACACATTTCTAGAAAATTTTACACAAACAAAATGCCTGCTTTTTCTCTACTTGTTATTCTATATGGTAGAGATGCATGTATGTATGTACTTCAGAGAACTTTACTTTGTTTATTTCCCTAAAGCTTTCCTTCATAGCTGATTTATTGAAAGGATATGTACAAAGTTCTTAGTCTTCTTTTGGTTATAGCTTAAACAGCTATTGAAAAAAAATTAATAAACTAAAACGGACAACGAAAAGCAAAAGAAAAGAAATGTTTCAAATGTTCAGTGGATTTTTTTATTCAATATAAATATGTACATACATACATATGGATATAAACATAAATGATAAAAATGCAGAAGTTAAAAACAAGAGGGTATTTGAGTGCGAAAGATTATTTAACATTAAAAAAATACTAGGATGTATACTTTCAATACTATACACAAATAATTTTCATAATGTACAAGGCTTACTTTACTATATGTACATATAAAAATTGGATATTGTGTGTATAATTGGATAAATGTCCTTAAAATAAATAACAATTTTATTTTTGCACAAAATTTTCTGACTTAGAAATTCAGAATATTTCGAGTTGTTAGAATCCTTCTGAAATTTGCTGGCGTAAAAATTCTTTTCCAGCTTCCTTACATAAAAAAGGCTGTATAGTAATAGCAGCGATAATACTGAATCTCTAATATCAGCTTTAAAAATTATTGTGGAGTTCATTTGACAATTATTAGAATTATTATTAGCAGTACATCAGAAAATGTGATTGATCAAAAATTATTAAGAAATAAACATTGGAACACAAAGAAGAACATTTTCTTGGTTTTTCCGTGTGCGTGTGTGTGCGTGTGTATGCATTTCTTTTGCAAAATGATTTTTCCAACGAACGAATACCTACGACAGCACGCACAATTAACACTAACTAGACTGCAGCACATCACTTCTTATTCACGAATATGTCCATATGTACATAATTCTTACCAACGTACAAACATATGCATGTACATACGTACGTGTGTAGATATGGAAAAGCAGTATTTAGGTACATAACTAATTTTAATCCCCAATACCCTTTTTGTTGTTATTATTGAATATTTTGGTGCTTCTTCTGTTCAGGTCCTTGAACAACATTAAATACCTTCAAAAGTATGTACTTAGATATGTATGTATGTATGTATATATTATTTTGTGCCAAAGTCAAAGCTTTGCTTTTTGGGAGTTGTTACAGTAACAAAACACTATGTGCGGGAGTTAATAAGAGAAAAAGTTTATAAACTAAAAGAGAGTAAAGACTTTTTATTGTAATGTTCGGCATGTTGGCAAGAAAAGCTTGTGCAATAGTATACAAAAACACTAATGAAAAGCGCGCGTTTAGAAAATTATTAAAATTGTTCGAACAGCAAACAAATGTCAATCAAGTTTTTTTTGTTATTGTTTGTAGATGATAAATAAAAAATTTCGTAGAAAACAAACGATGTCGAAAAATCGCAGAGCACAGGTTGTGATTTAAAAACACACGTTTTTTCACCTTTGGGATATAAAAACATTAACGTAACACTAAAACAACAACAGCAACAGCAAAAGTTAACCAACACACCCCGGCAGCAATTCGAACAGCAATAGCAACAAAGGTTTAATTAATATGTCCGAAACAAAATTAAACACTTGCAGTAACATTGAAAATGGTGTGTCATCATTGACATCAGTCAGTAAAACTAACGACGAAAATAATGAGTCCTTGGAAGGACCAACTGTAATTTTACCACATTCCGTTTTAAATAATTTATTTACAAAATTTTATGTCAATCAAAGACGTGACGCTCTTAAATGGTTCCTTCTAGCATATATTTGCTTTAGTATATACACTCTTGCTATACCATCGGAACAAGCGATTCAAGACAGAAGTAAGTAGCTAACTTTTTTGCCTTCTAACTGTGTAAGTATGTATGTATGTATGTATGTATGTATATATGGATATGTGCATGCATATTGTTACATATATGTATGTAAATATAAAAATAGTAATTTTAGATGTTCACTTTTAAAATGTAAAACATACATACATACATATGAGTCGTTCAGTGGATAAAGGGAATGAGTCAAAAAATTTGAAATGGAGAAAAACGACAGAATAGTTGACGTTGACTTTAAAACTAGTTGTTAGAACAAAACTCAAAACTAAAATTGCAAAATTAATTATTAGGGATTCTTTTACAATTTGTAAATATATAATGTTAGTATGTAAGTGTATGTTCTCACAAAACCTGTTAATATGATACAAATACGTTTTTATTGATAAGAGTTTCAGTGGAAAAAGGGAATAAGTCCACCAAATTTTTTGTTGTTAAAATCGATAGCGTAAAAATGCAAATTAATTATGTTTTGACTTTGAACATTCGTTCGGAAATAAAAAGAAAAAATATCAATCTAAATATTGACTTACCTCGCGTAGTGTTCTAATTGAATTTGTATATTTTGGAAAGAGTACATTTTTTATAATTTTGCCAAAAAAAAGCTGCAGATAATTTGTTTTTTAGTTCAGTGCATTCGCACAGTTTTATTTTTAATGAACTTAAAAAAATAACATAAAAAAATTTCTTCTTTTTAAAACAAAAAAGAACTAAAAAAAATTTATTTTTTTTAAATGAATCGTAAGTTTAATAAATTTAACAAAATATTATGTCTTCTTCAGAATAATCTTTCTGACTTGATACTGTTTTCAAGTTTTTATAGAAAGTATGGTACACGGGAGGGATATATTTTAATAAATCAATCATAACCTTTTTCTTTTCTTTTGTTATAGCTCTAGTTTCAGGATACAATAGACTTTGACTCACGCTATTCAATAACATTACTTTACCTTTCTTTCTTATTTTTATATTTTCAAATCCAAAATTTTCATAGAAATTATTTTTATATTGTATTACCTATGGTTTCGATCTCTCTAGTTTGATCCACCTCGTTTGGAGCCAGTTTACCGGTTTTCCCGCAGTATTGGTTTTGCGATTGACGACGTTATTTTCCAAAGATTTTGTAGAGAAAAAATCGAAATTGGTCATTTTAACCACTCGAAACTGTTCCTTTCTTTTGCATGTTGCGATTATATTTATCCAATCATTTGGCGAATAAATGTGCTGAATTTTTTTTTGCGTTAGTCTCAATAATGGCGAAATCGGCGTCATTTGGTAAGTAGGTATGTCCGCTTACTAAAAATTTCATTTCAATGGACTTAGCTTTTATATCAACAATTTAAAGAACATAAAAAATTGGCAGGTAGCGAAAGCTCGAAGAGAGGAAAGAAATAGAAACAAATAAGAGTGATTAAAAGCAAAGTTAACAAGTGATTAATGCAATAGAAATGCAAGCGTGGACTTATTCCCTTTTTTCACTGAAAATAAAAATTTTGTGTTTCGTACAAAAAAATGTTTTGTCTTTAAAAGGGGTCTTCCGTTGAAATTTTAAAACAAAATTTTTACCATACATTGTTAGTCATAAAAGGAAGTGTATCCACGCTAAATCTCAAAAACGTCAAAAATGGACTCATTCCCTTTATCCACTGAACGACTCATATGTATGTATCTATTTATTTTTGAACATTTTCATGAAGCGATTTCAAATAAATTAGAATGTGTCAGAAAAACTTTATAGTGATTATTTTGTAATTAAAAAATATTGCAATACAGTGAATTTTAGGTTTTCTATTAAGTTCTGTGAAATAAGAGCCTAAATATCAATATCAGCAGATGTCCTCAACGCATTCAATAAAGAGCTGCACAATAAGTGTCTCAAATAAACTGTTCGCTATTGTGCAGTAGTGCTGTATTTCAATCTTTACCATAAAACAAGCATTTCATAGAACATTTCGAAACAAAACAAACATTAATAAATTGAAAAGTGTTTCGCACTGTATGCTTGACAGCATTTTATTTCTGTTTTATAGTAAAAATCAAAAGAAAACATCAAAATGAAGCAAATATGTATGATCAATACTAGCGCTCAATAACAAAATAAATATTAATGAATAACAACAGGAAACTTGGTAAATAAAACTGAAGTAGGAGCATTACTTCAGTTGGTTCTATTCCATCGATGTTCTACTTCAACTTCATTCTACTGCAGTTGGTTTCACTTTTATTTTGTTCCGCTGTTATAATGCCGTATTCGATTACATGCATAAAACATATGAGCATTGAAGTATTTGTTTTGAAATGTGAAAAGAAGAGATGGAGTCTTGAAAACATTACATTAAACTCTTAAATTTTTATACAATGCATGAACTGGGATAGTTGAAAATAATGAGATACTATTTGGGTGATCAACCCGGTTTTTCAAACGGGCTTCGAACCGGCTTTTTGCGTGTCGGTTTTTTTAAATGTTAAATTCTTAAATGTCCAAAATTTGAAAAAAAAACCGGCCAGTCGAATTTGTTCCGATTTGGTTATCTCTCGCGTGCGTACGAACATTTTGCTTTATTATATCAACGACGTAATTGTTATAAGTTTTTAAAATTGATATTAGCTATTATGGGTTACAAATAAAAATATTTCTCAGGCATAACTATTACTATTCGATAGATATATTATTATTATATATTTTTAATAGTTACAACTCATTTTATATAATAAAGTTTAGTCTCACAAATTGTTATATAAAGGATGTTTTATTGTAGGTAAGAGGTTTAAATTGAAACAAAAAATTTAAAAATTGATTCCTTACTTTATTTATTGCTATTCGTATATTTAAAAAGAAATAACTCTTGTTTACTTTTGAATTATTGTTAAAATCTATAATAAAAAGGGAACAACAATAGTAAACATTTCAAAATACTCGTACATTAAATATTTAGTTTGATGAACATGATTTTTTGCAATTTTTCATCTAGGAGATTACATCGTTGTACGGTCAATATTAAGCGCAAAGCGGAAAATGCTGCATGTTACAGGCACTGTACGCCAACTTCTTTAAAAATGGAGAAGAGTACTACCTTCGGCATCAATAACACGGTGCGACAGTCCAAAAAACCTGGGACCGGATATTATTTTTCTTGTAGGTCTTGTCGAGTTAAAGATGAATCCAATAGTGAAATATGCCGGACACCTCCAAAATCCGGATTTACGGTTAAAAACCGGTTTTTGTACCTTTGCGCACTTATAAGCCTGTAATTTTGTTGACAATAATCCGATTTTCAATTTCTTACTAGATTTGGAAAGAATTAACTGAGATCTTTCGAATGATATATAATTTATCTAAGAAAACTTGAGAAATTTGGGTGTTATTGTCGAGCAAACACAAATTTTGTAGATTTTTCAAAAATGTTTCAACTTTGGCGACGTTTTTATACATTATAATGTAATAAACTATAATACTATTTAATTTATTTAAAAGTACATTTATTAACGATTACAACGCATATTTGGGGTTAAAAATAGATAAATAATTGACTGAGTTATTAAACTTTTCATGAAAATAAACTTTTAAACATTAAATACAAATTTTATTTTTGGTCATTTAACTCAAAAGTGTTTGCTTGACCGTTTTATTTTTAAATCAGCATCATCTGTTTCTCGTTTAAGTGACCAGCAATATTCTGAAATCAGTTTTATTATATTTTTTCCTTCAAAGCGTTTTTCAATAGTTGCCATTTCCTGGTGAAAATGTTCGCCTTGTTCATCACTGAACTGGCCCAGGTTATCTGGGAAAAACTCCAAATGCGAATGCAGAAAATGAATTTTTATGGACATGTTGCAGCCCATTTCACCATACGCACTTAAAAACTCATTGACAACTGTGACATAGTCGTCGCTTCAGTGATTTCCAAGGAAATTATCGCATAGCGCAACAAAACTCTTCCATGCACGTCTTTCAACGGAACTTAGCTTGTTAATGAAATCTGCATCTCTCATAATTTTTTGAATTTGAGGTCCAATAAAAATACCTAAAAGTTATCAAAACAGATAAAAACGTACTAGATATGTAAACAAATTAATTAATACCTCCTTTTATTTTGGCTTCACTTAATTTTTGGGAACACCGCTTTGAGATGACAAAAAGCGTCGCCGTTTACATCTAATTTTTTTACAAATTGTTTCATGTATCCCAGTTTAAGATGCAGTAGTGGCAGAATAACGTCCTCAGCTGTAACTAATTGGTCATTTAAAATGTTTTTCCAGCCTATTCTATGTGACTCGCGAGATGGCCATACTTTGCTATCATAACGATTCGGTGCACGACTATCCCATTCACAAAGATAGCACGGTTACTTACTTTTACATGAACCATCAATGAAAAGTCGCCATTCTTCTGCATTATAATTGTGATTTAATGCCGAAAATAGTTTTGGTACATCAACGCAATACACGAGATCACTGTCATTGGAACTAGTCTTAAAACTTTCTTCAAGTAACCAAGTCCGGTCACTCTTTCTACCAGATGTTATAACGAAATCTTTTTCCACCAAATTCCACTGCTTTAATCGCGACCTGAGGACTTCAGATTGCCGCTTTGACAAGTGTAAATCGCGAACAAGATCGTCGAAATCAGCTTTTGACAAAAAATGCCGCTCTGTTGTTGTAGATCTGGATGGAAGGAACTCTTCTTGTTCAAAATCTTTTTCTGTTACATCGACAGATTTGCTCGTTGTCGGTAGATCATTACTTAGAGGTATTGGTTTTGTAACAGTTACAACATTTGCGTACTTAATGTTTTTGTGCGTTTTAAACCAGTGACCTACAAACATCGGTTTGACAAAAGTAGCAATCATTTGGTTTATGATATGGCTGATGATGCCAAATCATAGGTGTATGTATTACAGCAATATTGACAAACAAACATGAGTAAAGCTCTCATTACAAATATTTGTTGTAATTCTAAGTTGTGTTTAGGCTAACAGTGATTTGTAATTTTAGAGAAAGTGCATAAAAACAACACCAAAAACATTGGTTAAAAACATTGTTAAAAATTTTGTTTTCATGAAAAGTTGAATAACTCAGTCAATTATTTATCTATTTTTAACCCCAAATATGCGTTGTAATCGTTAATAAACGTACTTTTTAAATAAATTCAATAGTATTATAGTTTATTACATTATAATGTATAAAAACGTCGCCAAAGTTGAAAAATTTTTGAAAAATCTACAAAATTTGTGTTTGCTCGACAATAACACCCAAATTTCTCAAGTTTTCTTAGATAAATAATATATCATTAGAAAGATCTCAGTTACTTCTTTCCAAATCTAGTAAGAAATTGAAAATCGGATTATTATCAACAAAATTACAGGCTTATCAGTGCGCAAAGGTCCAAAAACCGGTTTTTTAACCGTAAATCCGGATTTTGGAGGTGTCCGGCATATTTCACTATTGGATTCTTCTTTAACTCGACAACACCTACAAGAAAAATAATATCCGGTCCTAGGTTTTTCTACTCCATTCAATTTTGTAACACTGTGTAATAGAACTTCACGAAGTATATCGTCATAAGCACTATTTTATTTCATAAATTTAGCCAACGTTCGTGTTGATCGTTATTCCACTTTGTATCACGCTTTTATAAGTACAGCTCGGAAAAGTTAACTGAAAAGTAAACTCTTGGAGCTCCACATGAACGCTGAAATTCGGTTAACTTAGCCGAGCGATTAACTTTTACGCTAGTAAACTTTTTCGAGATTCTACTGTATCACAATATATGTATATTGAACACTTTTGATTTGATTTTGATGTGAAGAGTAAAGAGATGCAAATTTCTCTTCACAGCTGCAAAACGTTTTTTATTATCTCATTTTGTTGTGGTGCAAATAGATGAGGTTTCTCTCAGTTTCCCACCAGAACTACTTACTAGCCTATTGACTACATAGGACCAACCTCAGTAGTCACGTACATGCTAAATGACCATAGCAAATTACATTGCCTGGGGTATAACTAGTCACTAGTACTGATGACTAAGTCAGTAGCAAATCAGTACAATTTTACTATTGTCATATCCTGTAGGGTACTTACTATATATGTATGTATATATGGATATGTGCATGCTTGTCTCTGCTTACTATTTTTTTTTATCGTTTATTTCAGCACGCTACCTTATATTCGACTCTATAGCAGTAAGTAGCTGGTTATTTATGTTTGTGGCCAGCAAATATGGAAGATTGAAATTGAAAACGCCGCTTTATATAACTGTAGTAACAAATGGTGCCCCAATAATTATATGGTCATGTTTTGTAATACATTTTGTAACATATTCTTTCGCCCCGCTAACTACAATATCCGCCAGGTTTGTTTTTAAATTTTGCATTTTTTCCGATTTTTTTTTATACGATGTGCTTGTCGATTAGAGAACTACTCGGATGGGCAATTTTATTTAATTTTTTAATACCGGTCAGTTTACCCGTTCCATTATACTATACTGGAGGTTTTATGTGCTTTTCAACATTTTTTGGTTACTACATTCTCATTTATATATCGTCACGTGAAGATCCAATGTTCAACGAAATGGTATGTAAATTAAGAAATGCCATGTTAAGTTTTCATTGAAATTAAATTAATTTTTTAAATTAATTTTTAGTTGATGGCAAATATGGTTTTGGTTTCGGGTGCATTAATTATTGGTTTGTTGTATTATGACATGAATGCAGCCAAACAACGAAGAGCCTTTTTAGAGGCCAAGAAGAGTCTAGAGGTAAAAATGATAATCGAAGAGCAATCAGCAGAGCAGGAACGTCTACTCCTGTCGGTATTGCCGAAACATGTTGCCGAAAAAATGAGACAGGATTTGGGATCAACTAGTTCGGAGCCATTCAAAAAAATCTATATGAGTCGCCATGAGAATGTCAGGTAATTTTTTTGTCAAATATTGTATTATTAGTTATTAAATTGAAAGCGAGTCTTTGTTTCATGTAAACCATTTTCATTTCAAGTATTTTGTATGCTGATATTGTGGGCTTTACCGCCATTTCTTCAACCTACAGTGCACAGGATTTGGTTAAGATGTTAAATGAGCTATTTGCCCGATTCGATAGATTAGCAGAGGTAAATCTCATTCCAATCTCAGTTATCTCTACATTCATTATAATTCGCTTGCATGCACATATGTATTGTTATTCTGTTTAATTATCCCTATCAAAGACAGGAGTGCACACACGCATACATGACGTACACACATACACATGTATTTATTTAATTTAACTACCAGGTTTATATCATTCCTCCATTCGTTTTATTGTGATTTGATTACCTTTTACATTACTTATTTTATACTTGTAATATTTTGTTTGTACAGACATACATATACATAAACGAGTAGTGTTCATAGGAATATTCACGATTATGACTAACGTGACCAACAATCAACAAATCAATCTTGAGACCGGAAATGATTTTATGTTATTATTTCTTCGCACAGCAAGAATAAGTCTTCGAATTATGTGTAATAATGTTTTAATTATTAAATGGCGAAAACAAATAAAACAGTAGTGAAATGCGAAGCATTATGAATTATATTCAGGGTTCTTGCTGAATCCAAATTAGAATTCTGATTTATCAGAAATGGAAATCGATTTTGCAGTGCTTTGAAAATAAACAAAACCCATTATCGAATCAGCTGTTTATTTTTTATTTACATTAATATACTCGTATGTATATATTTTTTTAAGAAATAACATTTGTAATGAATTTAAAATGGTTGAGGCTGGTGTATTATTTTTAGGAATGGAGTAGGAAACTAGTCAAAAAAATTAAACGAAAGATGTTGAGCAGCGTTGTCAACTCGATGCTTTCCGCGCCGTGTATAGTGCTTTTTAAAATTTTTGACGTGTAGAATGATTGCATTTATTTTTAATTTTAAGGGCTTTTCTTCAATTTCGTTGTCACGTGGAAGAAAAAAACAGAAAAAAATTTTATCACTAAAATTCAAATTGATTGTACACAAAAATTTCAAAAGATTATATTAGTAAATCGCTGAAAAACTTGTGTATTTTTGGGGTTACAGATTTGAAGAAGGTTGTAATCTAAATAATATTGACGGTGAAACAAAAAGAGAGCTATCAAAAGTCTGCCACCAATTCACAATAAAACTAGTTAAAGAGATACGGGGCAGATTATGTTCCAATTTTTAAATTTTGCGGAAATAAACATAATAAATGTTAGAAATATTTTTTCGCCTTTTAGAATTGATATTATACACAATTTGAGTCCAATACCCCAACTGGTGACATGGACCGTATCTACATAATACAACTACGTTCTACTCAACTGGTGATTGAGATTAATTGTTAATTTTTGCTTTATTCTAATCAAAAGTAATTTTCTCATTGTTGTGATAAAATTACTATGAACTTAAATACTACTAAATATTCAGTCATTACTAAATAATTTAAATTTAGTGTTTTTTTTTTGCCAAAAATACGCGTTTTGTTCTTTTCTCGATTTTGATGCGTTTTAAAATTTAAAAGAGTTTATAGCCATTGTAACATTGTAAAGGGGCGCAAAAAGTTGTATTGCTTAAAAGTTTTGCAGATTCGTAAGGTAGTCAATACCGTTTTGTGTAACTCCTTGCAATATCCTCATGTTCCTCCACAAAATGCCTGGAGGTGAAGCTTTACTATCTTACAACTCTGCATTTGCACGTACTTTTTTTTTTTTTTATCTAGGACCAGCACCCAGGAGATGACTCCTACACAATGCAAAGCATTGTGCTGGGAACTATAGGAAACGGATAGTCTGAGAAACGACAGGAGGTAAAGCTTAATTAATTATTTTACAGCTCTGCTTTTGCATTTTCTTTGTTTATACTCGTAGCAGTGCTAAAGCTTCGGTTTAGTAGCCATTTTTATTATCTATTTTACTTCTCTGGTGCTACACAATACCGACGAAGGAGGGCGTTCTGATGTGATTGTGGATTGCTATCAGCTGAAGCCGGTTTTGTTCAGTGACCAGTGACTATGCCTTCGCCACTGAAACCTTCCGACAACAACTGACACACAAAGACACACTATGCACATCAGAAAAATGCGAGATGTCTATTTTTATTTTAAAAATTTTTTTGTCTGAAACTGGGGTTGAACCCAGGTCTTTTTTTTTTTTGGTTGTGTAGTCAAGGTGCAGACTACCATCCATCGTGCCATCGCCACCCTCAATAGCAGTGTTGAAGCGCCACTGGCATCAAGGCGACGTGTCGTTTTGTGTCCTTCTAGACGCAAACCTATGTATATACAGGGTGGGCCAAAAGTAATCAACCGGGGCATAAGTAATCACCCGATGTCCTTTTGCTGTAATTTTTTTTAAGACAAATTTTGGCACTGCTTATGATAAAGGCTAAGTGACCGCTGCCAGAGTTGATGACCATACATGCAGATCCAAAGGTTTTTATTAAATAAAATTACAGCAAAAAGACATCGGGTGATTACTTATGCTCCGGGTGATTACTTTTGGCCCACCGTGTATATTAAATTTCATTAATATCGGTTAGTTAGTTTCGGCGACGCACCACCTCCCACCGAGTGCCTATCCGTATACCTAATTTTAGATCTATAGCTATATTAAGAGTGCGTAACTGTACTTCTGTAATGGGAGTGCCACATGCAAAAAAGGGTCATAGTCCCCCTGAAAAAAATTTTACGTTTTCAAATATTTCGCATTATTTACTTTCCAATACCTGCTGCTATACAAAATTTCAACTGTTTAACTATAGTGGAAGTATACCATCGTTTACAGCGCTACCTGTTGTATAAAAAATGCGTTCAGATTTTATTCATTGCACATGTAGTTTTTAGAATATTTAAAAAAATTTAAAATATTTGTCCGTTTGAATTATTTATTGCATTTTTTTAAAAAAAAAACTTTACGAATTGTGCATAAAAAATTTTTTTTTTGCCATTAATTTGTGAAAAACTACGAAACAGTAAAAGAAAAGAAAACTAAATCAAACATGTGTGCCCAGTTAGTAATGATAACAAACCCATAAGTACCAAGGACAAGTGTAAGTTCAGATGGTAAAATTTATGGTAAAATTATGGGAAAAATAACGGAGGGATAATTTCCGTATTCTATTAATACAAAAATAATAAATATATAAAGCTAATAATTTACATTTACTGATAAGCACACACAGTGGACAAAACACGAAGAACGGTTCGAAAACAGCATGTTCTTAGCAATTCTCACATGTAATTTTGTAGAGGAAATTTAATAAAAAAATTCGAATGAAGAGCTTCAAAATCTGCATACATTTCTATAAAGCCTAGTTTCGATGCTGAACAGATTATTACAGTGTTAATATCACTATTAAAAATGGTGGTTGATGGTAGATGGGTGACAATTTAGGGTTACATGCATATTTTATCACTTCGAACTTTTTAATGATTAATCATAAAAAATAAAAAATTAGACCCACCAAATATACACAAATAATTTCATTACTCCGTTACACCGTGCCGGCTTCGCACAAAATCTATTTACTAATGAGAAAAAAAATAAGTTTTGCTGTTTTTAGCTGACCCGGCAAACGTTGTTTTGCCATGTATATTATTACTAGGAAACATTTTTTTAGTTCAATAAAAATAATTATCTACTATAAGTGTGCGGGTATATACTTATAATCGAAAGCGTTGTAGACAATGAAAGTATGCTTTATTTAGGTTAATAAATTAATCTTTATCAAAGTAACAAACATATCTTAAATTACAATTATCGATAGCTATCTAAACGTTAAAAATAATTATGTATTAATATTTCTACTATCAACTGTATAGTGAGTAAGACAGGAGACCGGCTTCGTTCCCATCCCTTTAGGGTCAGTCGCCATATTGGACTTAGGTCGATGATAAACTTTTCAAAATCTCCTCATCATACCCTTTCAATTGATACCCATATTGCAAAAAAGGAAAAAGTAGGTAAAAAAAGTAGGCGTGGTTAATTTTAGGCGGATGAAAAATAGATGTTGTCCGATTCCCAGACCTACCCAATATGCACACAAAATTTCATGAGAACCGGTCAAGCCGTTTCGGAGGAGTTTAACTACAAACACCGCGACACGAGAAATTTATATATTAGATGAATTATTTGTTTGTAAAATTTTAGTAAATTAAAATTATGTTTGCTTTCATTGTGCGGGCACACGCCCAATTCTGATAATAATTCTTATTGGAACATAAAACCTTTAATAACTGTTTCTGTAACACCAAAATGAATTTCTTATCGATTCCAATGCTGATTCGGACAACAATCAGATTCCACAACAAGCCTGATTAGCTATCGTTAGTTGGTCACGTTATGCATACACCTACGTTGAACAATCCTTTAGATCCTATTTTTATTTATTGCTTTTTCAAAGTTTTATGTTTGTTTGTTTGTATTGTAACATTTACATAACAGCCAAAGGCCATAATTGAATGGCCATTTATGAAGCAGTTATCAGCACTTAGTTAACACTTTATCACTTTGTTTCCTTCTTGTTTTTACTTCTTGTTATGCTCTTCTTATACGTTTTGTACCGTGCTCTACATACATATGTATATATGTGTATTGGCACTGTTCTAGAAATATCAACAACTACGTATAAAAATCCTGGGTGATTGTTATTATTGCATTAGTGGAGCACCAGACGAAAGGTCAGATCATGCTGTGCTTTGTGTGCACATGGGTTTGTCAATGGTTAAGGCTATAAAGTAAGTCTACTGCAGATGTTGACTAAAATAATAATTAAATTATAACGCTGAAGGAAGATTGTTGATGGTTTTGATGGGGGCAAGAAAGAGGAGTCAGACTTCTGTTAATGAATGAACAAAATCTATATTTTATGGTCTTGTATTTAAATTTGATTTGTTTCTTTTCATTGCCAACAGATATGTGCAGCAAAAGGCCAATTCACCTGTTGACATGAGAGTTGGTATACATACAGGCGCTGTTTTAGCCGGAATATTAGGACAACGTCAATGGCAATTTGACGTTTATTCAAAGGATGTTGAATTAGCTAACAAAATGGAATCAAGCGGAAAAGCTGGGTGAGTTGGTTGATAATTATGTTGCTTCTTTTTCTTAAATTAACATTGTTATATTAACAACACACATACATACATACATATACACATGCATTCCTGTGAAGACTGGTAGGAATTAGAAAGTATAGATACCCTGCAGGAAATGACAATAGTGAGACTGTAATGATTTGCTATTGACCTATGAGACTCATTGGTACGTTTTAGTAATTTTAAAGAACACCTATGAAGCGTCTACCCACTAGTAATACTTGCTGCAGGAGAGCGCAATTAATTATATTTTTTTATGAACAATTTTATTTTACGTAGAGCCGCATCTATAATTCACATAAACAATTCGATTTTTTAATATAGTAAATAAGAACTTACATGTAATTTTCCTTTCCATTTTTAATTAAAATTATAAAATTGTACTTTTGGTACATAAAATTGTTTAAACAAATATAATCGAAAGCAGCTGTTGCCAGTGATATGAGCTGATGTCAATTCAGTTTTGACATTTGTGAAGTAAACAAACGCAGAATACAAATCGACAAGCCATTAATCGTTTTACACCGCAAGAACGCGGAAAAATTGTTTAAATTTTTTGCCCAACAATTCGTTGGTTGTGTTGACAAACACTGCGGCGTTTGGCCAATCGCCTTAACGGTACTGTGACAACACGAGCTATTTTCAAGGCTGGACAGCACCGGAGCAGCTGTTCTGCTAAGAATGTCGCTGTTACCCAAAATGTTAAAGAGTAGCCCGGATTATCGTCCTGACGACGTGCCACGCAATGGGCATTCGACCCCTACACCGAATGATGGTTAAAGATTTTAAGATGTTGCCTTACAAAGTGTAGAAAGAAATTACTGCAAATGAACATCGAGGATTAATTTTGCCCCACCCTGTACAAATAAATTTCAGTATATTTGAAGAACGATGATAGTAAAAATACATAAATTTGGTACTGAATGCTTGGTTATTAAAAATTTAATGGGTTTAAGCTGATTGCAATTAATCGAAAGATATAAAAGTACCTTTCCACTAGTCATAGCAATCCTTGAATCCTTGATTAGAAAACTAACTAAGAGAATTGAAATATATGTATTTGGAACTGTGTACTCTACTTGCAAAGAGGAAGTAAATCATTATTTTTATTATTTTTAACGGACTTTTTAGGTGCACAATAGACAAGAGTGAACGCGGTGATGGAGGGCTGTACATTACATTATGTCACACGATATCGCTCGGCCGCTTAATGTAATAAAATATTTAATTAAAGCGTTGGTTTTTGAAATTTCAGTTTAACACATCATCGCTTTATTCAAGTAACGCCATAACTTAAAAAAAGCTTAGCAGTCTTACATAACAATCGGTTCATTAAATATTGGGATAGGTTTAGTTCTAACTTGGTGCCGCATACTACAAAATTTTATTTAAATTTTTGTTTTATTTCTAAAGCTACGTTCAGACTTGAAAATAGTGGTTACGTTTGTTCGTCAAATATTTGCCAAATATAAAAGTAGTTTTAAGAAGAACACGCTGTGACGTTTCTTAATCACTCGTTATTAATTTTAAATATTTTCTAGTTAATAAAAAATAAAAATAATATTAGCATTTCTAGTAAATTAAATAATTAAATTGTTTTTTTTCCTTTCTTCATGTTTAGTCGTGTTCATATTTCTGACAAAACTTTGGCTTACCTTAATGGTGAATTTGAAGTGGAACCGGCATATGGAGAAAAACGTGAGGAAGCCTTACGTATAGCTGGCCTCAAAACATATTTTATAAAAAAAGTTCTGAAGCCTGTAAGTGACGGATAATTATATAAAAATCATTGAAATGCATACACACCGACATTTATAATAAAGCCCAAATGCACAGTCATTAGTTAATTATTAGTAAACTAAAATGATAACTATTGTTTAACTAATCCTTTATATTCAGAGTGCATTGTTTAACTAACATTCTCAGTATAACCAAAGAATGGTAAACCTAACAATCTTTTAATTTTGTATATTGGCTGCACTGCTATAGCATATGGTTTTTGTTTACATTTGTTATATATCAGTCGTAAAGCAGCTCTAGGTTGAAGAACAACTCACGCGTCATCGTAATTATTATTTAAGTGCGGTTAGGCCTGTTTTTGTTGTTTGGCCTTCGAGAGTTTTGCGTCTCACTCGCACTGGTTAATGGATTTGCCGCTGCTAACTGTATTATTTACAGTTGTTGTGGCTTTTCGTTATTAATCACGTGGCTGTTACTGGTGGAGACCATCATACTCAAGAATTTTATATATAATTTAACTTCCTATGTGAAGGCATATGTCGTTTAAATATATATTGTGTGGGATATCCTGGCAATTTGCGTACTTGCTTCTGCCATCTTCCATATGGCAATTGATAACTACAAACAAACGAAAAACATTTGTTATATTATTTCTTAAAAATCGATAAAACAAGATATTGAAGTGCTGCTGAAATCGGTTCGGGAAAACCAAAATATTATCGAAAATAAAAAACTGATATTATTATATACATATATTATTATATTATATTATTATACTATATTATTATTATATTATATTATGATTTTTTTTTTTTTTTGGCGTGTGAGGTAGGGTTGAAAATGCCTTCGCACTTACAGAGACCGTCGTCTTCTGCATCGAGTGGTGTTGCCACTAAAAAATTCCGTCCTCCTCCTCTGGGTATAATAATTTACAAATCAGCTGTTGTCTAACTATTTGTTAACCAATGACATTTGGCGGTTTAACTAATAGTAAACAAAAAACAAATATTATTGGTTAAACTATTGCTATTATCTAACAAATGACTGTGCATTTGGGCCTAAATATCACATTTAAATATACAACGCCCAAATATTAATGAAATTAACAACCCAGTTGGCCATACCGAAAATCAATTGACGACAAACTCGAATGCTGGAAGGATAATGGCTGCAAATTTTCAAAAAATTATTCAAGAATCCTTAAGTACATATTAACCCTTAAATGTGTGACAGGGTACCCGGGTAACTTTGGGTATTTAAATATAAATTTCCTATAAACACAGAATCCGTAGACGTTTGAAACTTTTTAAAACATTTGTAGACCAATTTTCAAAATTATTTTTGCGTATGAAAAAGGTCCGCAAATTTTTTTTTAATGTATGTGAGGGAGCTGTTGGTGCATATTGCTCGCCCCAATAATTCCTTATCAAATAAATTCGTCATTTGTGGACCAATTTTCAAAATGCTTTTTGCATATGAAATAGATAAATAAAATGTTGCAAAAGATGTGTCACATAATGATTGATGGTGCTCTAAAGTTATTACTTCATTTAATTGTAACAGTCAATATAAGAAAAGTTGATAATAAACGTTAATGCCGTGCGTAAGAATGGCCAATTGGGAAATAGTAAGCCACACACACACTCAACATTATATTTTCAAGGAATCACTATTTGACAAACAAATAAAACAAGCAATTAATTAAATGAAAGACTGACAAGTTTTTACGTCATGCATACATATATCAAAGTGTGCATACATAGATACATATGTACATACCCTGTAGGAAAAGTCAATAGTGATAGAGTACTGATTCACTACTTTATTTATTGCATCACTTTCACTATTTCTATTTTTGTACATAATGACATTTTTCAATAAAAAATTTTTCTGCGTACCACATTTATTTTTAAGAAAACGAAACAATAAAAAAAACCCTAAAAATAAGAAGCTGTCAAAAGTTCCTCATCTTACACAAACGGCAAAGTAAACAGTGTAGACGGTTGTCGATAATGAGGGTGGCGATGACTGAAGTAGTCTGAACGTTGACTACAGAACGAAAACAGACCTGCGTTTAACCCCAGTTTCAGACTAAAAATCACGATGGCACGATGGATGGTAGTCTGCACGTTCACTACAAATCCAAAAACAGACCTGGGTTCAACCCCAGTTTCAGACTAAAATTTTAAAATAAAAATAAACATTTCGCATTTTTCTGATGTGCATTAGTGTGTCTTTGTGTGCCAGTTGTTGTCGGAAGGTTTCAGTGGCGAAGGCATAGTCACTGGTCACTGAACAATAACGGCTTCAGCTGTAACCAATCCACAATCACATCAGAACGCCCTCCTTCGTCGGTATTGTGTAGCACCGACGAAGTAAAATAATAATAAAAATGGCTAATAAACCGGAGCTTCAACACTGCTAGAAATAAAGAACGTGGAAAAGCAGAGCTGTAAAATAATTAATTAAGCTTCACCTCCTGTCATTTCTCGAACTATCCCTTTCCTATAGTTGCAGCACAATGCACGCCATATGTAGGTGCCATCTCCTGAGTGCTGGTTACAGAAAAAAAACAAAAATTTATGCAACAACAGTGGTGATTAGAAGATATTTCATCCCAGGCTTCCTTCAGGCTACATATGTACATATGTCGGTGTACTCGTGTATTAAATATGATTTCTCTTTATTTTTTTTTTAATTGCAACAATATAATTTTAACTCTTTTTAATATTTTTTTTAAAGTTTGCTTCCCCCAACTCAAAGAAAATCAACGAAACACAGAACGGTAACAACGACAACAATGACGATACTTTGGACGAAGAACTGTTGGCTGAAAGCCAAAAAGACAAAGCTAAAGATACACAAACATATTCTGAAGTTTGTGATAAGGCGGCCCTATTCAAAGAGGAACTCCGAAATGTTTTACGAGATCGTGATAATTATGCGTAAGTGGAATAACAAAATTGGGACTACTAATTCTTAATGAAATTGTTTTCCCGATTTAGACACATTGAACAGGATACCAATTGTTTATTAAAATTTAAACTAAAAGAATTTGAAGAAGATTACACCACCTACCGAGAACCATACTCTTCACTACCGCTTGTATCTGCTTTAATAGTACAATCAATCGATATAGTTTACTCATTCCTAATATTACCCCGGTAGGTATTGCAGCAAGTACTTCAATTCCAAAATCTTTATAATGTTGTATGTGTATTTCAGATCTCCATTACATTTTGTTAACATCGCAGCACCTTTAATACCAGTTTTTATGTTGGTCTTCATCAGTGTGGCCGAAAGCTTTCCAACATATTTGCCACATTTCTTTGTCAACATTAGCAAGCGTTACAATGACTTTACATGTGTAAGGGAATTGACAGCCATTATTATAGTTCTTACCCTGGGATTTAGTAATGTTATCGATGAGGTAAATTAATTGGTATTTCTATTGCTAAAAAATCTTAATAATTTTTTATTTTTTATTTTTTTTTTTAAATATTCAAGTTTTTCTTTATGGCGTATATAAAGTCGGAGCATGTTGTTAGTGAGAGTGTTTTTAATAAAACGCAAAGTGAGGAAGACTTTTTGGTAGCCGAGCCAATGATTGATGCCACACCTGATCCCTTGGACAATGTCATGTATCCCTCCTATTTAAGCAATTTTTGTGTTTTAATACTAATTTCCACAACAGTCATAGCGCAACTAAGACATTATGTAAAGATTCTATTATTGACTCTGATAACGGGTAAGACTGATTGATTTCGAAAGCAAAGTGCGCACTATAAACGACAACAATGCAACAATCGATAATATAATGCATGAACACATACGCATTCCTCTGTATCAAACAAACAACTTATCGCAAAATGAATCAAATAACAAAAAAATGATTTCACTTAAACTTCCGCTTCCGTCCTACTTTGCAATCAAGCTTAATGTTGTATTCGGTGCCTGCTTTTATAGTGCGAACTGCTGCATAAAATGCACAGATAAATAAAATTCACACATAAATAAAATTCATAGACATAAAAGTTTTTGAGAAATTAACACTTTATAAATTTTCAGGTATTCATTGGTATTTCAATGTCTATGTCCTTAACGATTTATATGCAGTGGAGGATGATTTGGCCTACAATCCGTAAGTATTTGCTTTTAATTAAAAATTTTTTTTTATTTAATTTATTGTATTTGTGCTGGGAACACAGCCAGAAGATTGTTGAATCATTGCTCGGGTCAGTGAAAAAACTTTCTAATGTCCATTAGTAACGGCAAAGTAAAATAATACAGGGTGTTCCAATTATTAAGGGCATTATTAATGGCATTTGCAATAGCCCGAAGTTATAATAGTGTCATAGCTTAACCAGCAGCTAGTTGTTGCAAATAGTTGCAACTAAAAGTGGATCCATATGCGTAATAACGCATTGAAGTTTTAATTAAATTTTGGGCAGTCGTAAAGCAAATTCTCCATTAGCAATTGGAAAAAGTGCAGTTTTTGGGGAAGTTAGTGATGTGAAGAATGGAACTCGTGCATATCGTTTAAGAATACATATTGCTGTTGTAGCCCATAGGCTGCAGTAACAGTTACGGTAAATGGTTTGCGCTATCGAACGATGCTTAATCATTTTGTATGGCCAGAATTGGAAGATATTGATGTCGTTTAATTTCAACACAACTGCGTTGGATGCTACACAAGTCCCTCTTTTGCTTCAAAAGTTCTATGACCGTGTGATTTCTTGAAGAGCCGATCACAATTTTCCACCGCGATGTTTTGCTTTAACACCTCTCTTTCTCACATTTCCTGTCAGTATTGACTGAATTCTTCTAGGTGAGGATTTCCGCAATAGAGGGAATTATTTTGGAATCTGGATGGCTTCATCTGGTGACTGTCTGATCGCCGGGTGTTAATAGTTTGTTGAATCACAATGGGTCTAACCTCTGGCCTAATTGGGGTGTTTTCCTTCGGGGAGGGTCCGCCGCTTAACCTATCCTTTATACTTTTTTCTTTCTTATGTGAAAGAGAGGACCTCTGCCAATGGCCCACAATCGATTGAAAACCTAAAATATGGAATTCCTGAAGGTATCGAGAACATACTGCCGCAGCAGTGAGAATTGGTGATGGAAAATTTCAAGTAAAGATCATAAATGGGTATCGAGTGATTACGGAGTTAAGAGTCCATATTAGTGCGGACACCGATATTGTACTACATAATCATTCCTGGAAGAGTAAAATATATTGCAGGGTATTAGGGGCCTCATGGCTTGGAAGTAATAGGGCAAGGACTACACGGCTACTGAGAATGAGCAGAAGGGACTTGAGGGTTCTGACAGGACTCGTCAATGCTCGATTAGAGTGATGGTCAGCAAATGGAAAAGGTTGGGTCTCCGATGTTTGTATGATCACGAGGAAACCATGGAGCCGATTGTCTGTCTGGCTGGCAACTCGGAAGACTGAGCTGCCTGGTCAGGAAGTTCTTTGTGGAGCTGAGCGACATCGCGGAGTAAACTATAGAGAATATGAGGGGCTACATTGTGGAAATAATTTGGTTACAGGACAGGCGATGTTGTCGGGGGGAGATTATTGGCTTACTCTTCTTCTTCTCCTTAAAGGCCTTTCTCTATTCTTTTTTATCCTCTTTTCTCGAAGCGAACATATCCTGAGAACCAAATCGAAAAAAAGGCATTGTTCACGGTAAAATTTTGGATTTTTAAAGTTCTTCTTCCAGTGTAGCGGTAATCGAAACATACCAGCACTAAATGGGTTTTTATCGATCCCCCGTTCTGTGCCAATCAATGCTGGTCTACCCTATACTTGCTACATCCATTAACCATTGAGATCTGCTCCAAACATGGCATTTGCTCTATACTAGCAACTAGTTCATTGGTGTCGGCAATATAAAAGATAGACAATTGATTTGATTTTTTTTTGCGTAAAGTATGACAGGCCGTTTCAGAATTGACTTCTGCAACATACGTGGTTTAAGGGCAAATTTTTTCTCTGTATATGCCCACGTTTGTCTCCATCGGCCGGATGTTTTCGCCTTAAGTGAAACCCAGGTGTCTGAGGATGCTGATCCACAGGATTTTCACATACCTGGTTATCACCTCCTATCCCTCTTTATTCTTCATAGGGGCATTGCAATATATATACGCAATGAAGTTGTGTATCAGTGCCAGCAATCCTTAGGCACGAATGATCCCGAATTTAGCTGTCTATGGGTTAAATTTAAAATCAGGGCACATCTTTTGCACTTCGGGTTTCTTTACAGAACCCCAAATATGGAAATGGATAAAACTATATACAAATTCGATGCCCTTTCCGACACTATATCGGAGATCCTCGTAAATTACCCGTACAGTGAAATCGTTATTGCTGGTGATTTCAATGTCCATAACTTATCGTGGCTCCGCCATTCGAGCCATACGACTCCAGAAGGCCAATATGTTGAGCTATTCGCAGCGCACAGCCACCTTGCGCAATTAGTGAATGAACCAACACATATTCCGTGTGTTGACGGGCACCAACATAACACCCTCGACCTTTTTCTCACTTCACACCCTGACAAGTATGAAATGAACACTAGCGCACCTCTCGGAAATTCGGATCATTGCACCATTTCTGCCTCCTTTTCGTTTGCGGAACTTCGAAACGCCAGCTTCACCGCCAGCTACGAAACGTTAGAAATATATTTACGAAGAGGCACGTTGGGCTGTGCTCAACAATTTCTTTCGGCATTTCAATTGGAGGCTCTGCTTCCTTGACAACGATGTCAATGCCATTGCAGAAATGGTTGAAAATATAATATTGCTCGGTATGAAAATTTTCATACCACCGAAGCAAATTTCGATTAAACCCAGACCGAAGTCATGGTTTAATCAGATGTGCAGACTTGCAGTCAAATCCAGAGAGGAAGCATTTTGTATCTGGCGGAATGACAAAAACGCGGATACTGATGCGATGCGCAAAAGGGCGAGATCTTCGTGTGCCAAAGTGCTAAGACGTGAAAAAGCTTTGTACGAGCAGCGTATTCGCACCAAAGGTCTTACTGCCCAATGGGGCAGTAAAAGCTTTTGGTCTTTCGTAAAAAGAGTGAAGGAAAATGCTAGTTCTTCTATTCCGGCTCTTTTGAAGGATGACCAAATATTCATTGACCCGGTTGAAAAAGCTAACCTCCTAGCTGAAATATTTGCAGGTAATTCTCACCTGCCGGAAAGCAATCAACCACTGCCCGCACCCGAGCGTGTATCGGTAACTATGCCAAAGATATACTTTCGAGCTCGTGCAGTTAAAAGGGTTTTAACAAACCTCAACATAAACAAGTCTCCTGGGCCGGATGGAATTCCTGCACTGGTCCTGAAGCAGTGTTCTTCGACGTTATCACGTCCTTTGGCAATCTTTTCAGCACTCTGTACTATACAGGTCAATTCCCATCGTGCTGGAATGTAACGCCGATCCCAAAAAGGGTGAGGCAAGCAAACCTGAAAATTACCGCCCAATCGCAATCTGTTCCGCGATTTCCAAAGAGATGGAAAGTATGGTGAACTTTCACCTAATGAAATATTTAGAGTCCAACAATTTACTGAACGACCGTCAATACGGCTTCCGTCGAGGCGCTCTACGGGCGACTTACTACCCTTCCTCTCGGAAAAATGGTGTGATTCTATTCACCAGTTCGGCGAAAGTAAAGTCGTGGCTCTGGATATTTGTAAAGCATTTGATAGAGTGTGGCATGGGGCACTTCTGTCCAAACTTATTGCTTTTGGTGTCGGTGATATCTTCTCTCGATTTATATCGAGTTTTCTCAGGGATCGCACTATAAGAGTTGTTATAGACGGGATCTCATCTAATGAGTATAAGATAAATTCAGGGGTACCGCAAGGCTCCACACTTTCTCCTACCCTATTTCTAGTCTTTCTAAATGACCTCCTATGTCAAACTTCCAACCCTATCCACTGTTTCGCAGATGACAGCAGCCTTTCTCACTCATATTCATTTAGTCGTAGACCAACATCGACTATGATCACTTCGATGTGGCAGAATATGAGTGACTCATTGAATTGTGACCTCATGAAAATATCGCAATGGGGTCAGGCAAACAGGGTCGATTTCAATGCTCAAAAGACCCAATGCAGCATGCTTACACATCGACGCATGCCCAATGACGCTGCGTCATCTGTAATTATGGGCGGTATAAACATCGAGGAATCAGAAGCTCTTGATGTTCTTGGCATGAAAATTCAGTGCGATGTTCGATTCACACCATCTGATCTCCTCACTATTTATACCGCCTACATCCGACCGAAAATGGAATACAACTCCCATGTTTGGGCCGGTGCTTCAAAGACTGTTTTGAAGTTACTCGACCGGGTCCAGGAGAGAGCGCAGAAACTCATAGGAGACAGTAGGGTAGCCAACTCTATTAACTCTCTTGAGCATCGTCGCAACGTGGGGTGCGTTTCGTTGTTCTATCGTTACTATAATGGGATGTGTTCTGATGAAATTAGGGAACTTGTTCCCGAAACCCGATCATTCACGCGCACGACGCGTTCATCATTAAGAGCACATCCATTTGTGGTCAACTTGGCAGCGAACCGCACTACGCATTACAGGGAGAACTCATTTTTCGTCCGAACATCGCGTATGTGGAACAAACTCCCTGCCGAGGTCTTTCCTCTTATGACGTGGGAAAATTCAAGTCAAATGTCCATTCACACTACTCCCTCTATCCTCCTTCCCATAACCTGATTTCCTAGTTCCAGCACAATGCATCGCATGTGTAGGGGTCATCCCCTGAGTGCTGGTCCAAGATAGAAAAAAAAATACTCTATTGACATCTGCTAGTCGAGTAGAAATTCTCGGCTCATCACTGAATTCCTTTAACATTGTAGTGGAGGATATCAGAATCGAAAGTGGAAATACCCACTGATAGACTAGTGCACTACTTACTAGACAACCGAGGCACCCTAGTTAAATGTTAAATTTCAGTTTATAAAATGGTTGGGAAAAAGTAGCATTTTTTCAAATAGAATGGCGGTCGATAATTAAAAATATTTCCTTACACAATATACAGGATTCCATAGAGATATTTTTTTTGCAAATTTCGTCCTGATATTTTAATAGCAAATATTTTCTATTTCAGAGCCATTCCAACCAGTCATATTATGTCTGCAGTTTTGGTATTGATTACCATTTCACTAGCGTTTTGGGCACGACATGTAAGTAAAAAAAGATATTTACGAATAATTTCTTTTTTTAATTATAAAAAGAACATTTATAGAGAAATCGTTTATATATTTTTCAGATGGATCGTGAAGATCGTGTCATATTTAAATGGAAACTTTTGGTAACTGAGCAAAAGGAAAGAGCAGACGATATGCGCAAACGCAACGAAGCATTAGTTTACAATGTTTTACCGGTACATGTTGCCGAACATTTTATGAAGAACACGAAGCGCTCTCATGATGACCTATATTCGCAAAGTTATGCTGAAGTGGGTGTATTATTTGCCAGCATGCCAAATTTTTCGGGTAATAAATTCCATTCCATGCCCATTCCATACTTGCAAGTGTTCTACTAGATTTTCTTATATTTATAGATTTTTATTCTGAGGAAAGCGTGAACAATCAGGGCTTGGAATGCTTAAGATTTTTAAACGAAGTTATATCGGATTTCGATGCAGTAAGTTTCCGTTGAAATTGTACTATCAAACAGATTTGCTTTTAATATATATTTGTTTAAAGCTATTAGAACTGCCTCAGTTCCAAGATATCATAAAAATAAAAACAATAGGTTCAACGTATATGGCGGCTAGTGGTATAAATTTAAATCGTGATGTAAAACCTGGTGATCCGATAACCAAAAGATGGGCCCATCTGGCTTTGCTGGTCGAGTTCGCCTTAGAGCTAAAGAAGACTTTACAGGAAATAAATGAACAATCATTTAATCACTTTGTTTTAAAAATGGGTGTAAATCATGGCCCTATTACGGCAGGTGTTATAGGTGCTAGAAAGCCGCATTATGACATCTGGGGAAATACTGTGAACGTAGCATCTAGAATGGAAAGTACTGGGAAAGCGGGAGCAATACAAGTATTATTGAATTAATTTCACAATCGAAAGAATATTACTAATAAGTAAATAACTCATACAGGTCACAGAAGAGACGTGTAATATATTGCAGGAATTTGGCTATTCCTTCCTGCAGAGAGGTTTGGTCACCGTTAAGGGCAAGGGTCAGTTAATGACCTATTATTTAAGAGTACGTAACATATGTATAGATCAATTTATTATATAACTAACATTGTTTGTTGTTACTTGAATATTTGCAGGGTAAGTCAAATAAGAAAACAACCGATTCTCAATTAGAGGTTAATTCTACTAATCATGATGTATTTCCAACTACCACAACTAATGCCAACAAAGACGATATACCCCTACAGCATGATAGAAGTGATAATATTACAAACCCTATTTTGGAAACGGAGGTTCATTTCAAAGTGGATGAGACAGATGCCGATATTAAAACACCACTATTGAAACTTAAAACAAATACCAATTCAAAGTCAGCGAGTCCAATTAAGGACAATGCAAATGGAGATATGAGTACTGAAGAAGATGCTTTAATAGCGGCCCTTATAGCAACTCCATGTAATGCGTAGAACATCAAATAAAACCCGCAATTAAGACAGTTATAGTTCAAACAAATAACCAAATTATAATCCATATTCAAATATCATAATCAGTAGTAAATACTTGTCTCTTCTATCCATTCTTTCACTTCTTAAGCAAAAAACAGTATTCAACATTATTTTCTATACAAATTTTTTTTTTAACAAAAGAAACAAAAAAACAAATTATCTTTTCTATTGTTATTTAGTTTTATTAAGTCTTGGCTTAGGTTATAAATTCACTTGTTGTCAAACGAACAAAAAGTCTTTTTAACTAAGTACCTAAGTATCAATATCTTGTTTTTAAATAATTAGAATTACTTATAATAATATTAGTGAAATACATACATACATGCTTACATATTATAAATATGTATTATATTACCCATGTAGAAACCATTAGAATAGAGACTGTAATTCTATCCCCCTCCCAGTCCCTTTCCCGTTGCAACTAATCATAAAAACAAAACACTAAATCCCACCTAAATACATGATCAATCCATTAAATAAAGGTAACTAAAAAAGAAATCCTGTAAAGGACACAGCGAAATTAGATCAAATAACTTATTCATTATCATTGAAAAGGCAAACAAGAGTCTTATTAAATTTTTCATATGCTTATCGGTGTAGACAACTAATGCTGTTTTTATGCGAATTTGATTAATACTACATTTACACTTGAGCGGTATTTAGTACTTATGAGATTTCGCGCACATCTAGTTGATTTTAAGTATATTTCCCATACAAAACGAAATCTACTTTCTCACTAGATTTGGACGAAATTTTCTCAAAATTTAGTAGTAAATGCAACTACGTTTTTTTTTTACAAATTATACCAAAAAATACAACCATTTAGGGTAAGTATGGATGTAGTATATTAATCTGATAGCGTAGCTGATATACATATGTCGTTTGTTCGAACCAAATGTCAAATATTTACTGAAAAAGTATACATAAAAATCTAGCTAAATGTCAAAAAGTGTAGTGTAAAAGGTATGGATTTCAGCCCGTATGACACTACATTTACTTTCCATTAATTATTATAAAATTTATAGCAAGAGATAGCAAAGTCAGACAGAAAGAAAAGAAAATATAATATTTACATTTTTTAAATGCCTCCTTATATTAATTAAAAAAAAAACGCGAATGAAAAATATATAATAAGAAACTAAGCTCAAAATTGCAGACATAGTGTATAAATCGCTAAGTTGCCAACATATAAAATATTTTAAGTTCGTAACGTCAATTTTAAGTTAAACTCTACATTTTTTTTTTGACATTTACTCATTTCTTATCGATAACATTTGACGTCTTTGCATTTATATTAATATGGTTGTACCCTTTGCACCTGATTAATTTTCCCATTACAATATTCCAAAATTTGAAGAATGTCGAAAAAATGTAGTGTCATAAGGGCTTTCGAGATAGATTTCAATTAAAATCTACTAGATTTCAGTATGTTTTATAAATGTACTAAGCGTGAATCTAAAAAACATTTCATTCAGCTTTTAAACGATTTGGTGTGATTTAACACGGCGGGACCGGGCAATTTCGTTCGTTACAGGCGAAGTTCGTTATAACCGGAGTAAATAACTTGTTATTGGTAGTTTTTGCAATATTTTTTTCAATATTAACTTTATTTTTTAAAATGGTTGACAGTGTGGACTTTGGAAGTTCATATATTTAATTTTTTTTTTTTTTTTGAACTATATTTAGAGCATGATCCAATTACACAGCGCAACAAAATTAACAAAATTCAGGGGCTTTTAAAACCAACATTTTTCTTAATCCGCTGAGGTCACCTAACTACAAAAATCATAATTTTTTTCACATTCTTTAGTAAGGTTTTTGTTAAACAAATTTTTTTCTAAAATTCAGGTTTTTTGAAGAGGCTGCTCCCTACATCTGGTCGTAACTTTAAAAATACATTTCAATCTTGTTGTGCAATACGTGAAAAAATTTTAAATTACCCCAGCTTTAAATTTTGTCACCTCTTCTGTCTTTTTTAGCTAGGTACCGCGGGATTGCTAAAGTCCCGTAGGTTTAGCAACAAACCCCCTTGCGGGGCGAGGATAGGGATAGTGGGAGAGATGACAGGAGATGAAACTTCACTATCTAACAACTGTGCTTTTTCACTTTTTTTTTTGTTCATAGTAGTGCTGCAGCGCCTCTGATTTCAAGGAGACGTATTCAATTTTATAGCTTTGTGTTTTAGTAGCCATTTTTAGTAATTACTTTACTTCGCTTGTGCAATACAATACCGACGAGGGTGTGGATTGGTATCAGATTGGTGACTTCGCCGCTGAAGCTTTCCGACAACACATGACACAAAGAAAAAATGAGATGTGTTTTTATGACTTAGTCTGAATCTGGGCTCGAACCCAGCACTTTTTGGTTTTTAAGTCAACGTGCAGACTACTTCAGCCATCGCCACCCATAACATTGGAGAAAAAAGTAACGAATTTTGCTTAAAAATAACCAAAACGGCTCCGCTTAGTGTCCGTAAGGCACTTCAGTACATGAACTTAAATTTTAATTGCCATTAAAAGATATAAGAAGAAGTAAGAAAAGTTATATCGAGTTGCAGAATATCTTAAATTACGTTTCTTTCAGAGTATAGATTTATGAGCACTAATACAAATTTTTGTACAATATTGCACATACGTCAACCGACTTATTCAACATGAAGAGAGTTTGTTTATATAATTTCCTCTAGTTTCAGCACATTGCATCGAATTTTTAGGAGTCATCTACCGAGTGCTGGTCGAAGATAAAAAAAAAACCAACACTAAGTTCGCTAACAAAAGCTTCTCTGCATAGCCAGCCTTTGGCCGTGTTCAATGATTTCCTTCTCAATGGTCTAACGAAAACCGAATTCGTTAACGAACGCTTCTGGCGTCGTTTTCAATTTTCTTCTAATTTGGTGAAGCGCACATAAACTAGATTTAACTGAAAAATTTAAAGAAATTACAAATAATTGAAAATGAAATAACTCCCAAAGCAAATGACATAAGACCTCAAAACTAAATGAAATTAAATATCTCTCATATGAAATTCTTCTGCGGCTGTCAGAAAAAAAAATTAAATTATTCGCAAGAAAATTACGTAAATTCCAAAGGTGTGGGAGTTGTTTCATAATGAAATGTATGAACAATTTTTGAGACTTATTTCACCTGGGAGTTATTGCACCCCACCTTTCTGGATGAATGGGTACTTGAGCAAACAAAATTGTTCAATTTGGGATGATACCAATCCACATGAGATCCAAGAGCGTCCGCTGCATTCCGAAAAAGTCACCGTTTGGAGTGGATTTTGCGCTGGCGGCGTCATAGGTTCATATTTCTTTGGGAACGACGTTGGCCAAGTCATAACTGTCAACGGCGAGCGAGATGGTAGGTAGTCTGCACGTTGACTACGAATCCAAAAACAGACCTGGGTGCAACCCCAGTTTCAGACTAAAATTTTAAAATAAAAATAAGCATCTCGCATTTTTCTGGTGTGCATTAGTGTGTCTTTGTGTTGTCGGAAAGTTTCAGTGGCGAAAGCATAGTCACTGGTCACTGAACAATACCGGCTTCAGTTGATAGCAATCCACAATCGAATCAGAACGCCCTCCTTCGTCGGTATTGTGTAGCAGTGGCAATAATAAAAATGGCTACTGAACCGAAGCTAAAAAGTATAAACAAAGAACGTGCGAAAGCAGAGCTACAAAAATAATTAATTAGGCTTCACCTCCTGTCGTTTCTCCTCCTGAGTGCAGAGAAAAAAAAAATTTCTTTTGAGCCGAATTGGAGCGAATAAGCCACAAATCACAGTGATCCCCAAAGTCAACATAAGTCATGCCATCAGTTAAATTCATCCTGATTTATGAACCAGAGTTATATCAAATTGGACATTTCGGAAGCCTTCACCCAGAGAAGCCATGGCGGACATTTGAACAATGTTATATTGCACACATAATGGCATCAATAAGTCTTTTAAATGAATAAAAAACTTCGATTATATCTCACACGCACTTTGTTTTATTTAAATTTAACGATGGGAATCGCTGAATAAAAGACCCTGTACAATTAATATTAAAGAGCATTACACAATAAATATACCCAGCAGTCCGGTTACTCATTACAAACTGAAAGCCATCCGATTGTATAATATTATGTCAATAGGGAAAATAAAACGAAAATAGTTAAGCCCTTACAACTCGCATCTGATTCGGATTTGTCTTTTTCCCATCCAATTGTAAAGTTAAATGTTTATTAGAAATGAAGATCAAAACAAACACAAATAAAAATTTTGCATCGCATTACCATCTGATTTGGATTGCTTTGTATTGTATCATATTGTCATTTCGTTTTAATTATGAATTTTGTTCTTTTTTCTGAAGTAATTTTTCCGTTATTCTTTCTTTTTCATTTTTATTATTATTCCAAAGTAAAATTTGTATGAATTTCATAAGTGTTTTTAAAAGTGAAGTGTTGGCGGCATTTTTTGTGGTAATATTGTTATAAATTATTAAATAAAAATAATTAAAAAAGGTAAGTGACTGTTTTATATTTATTTATGTGTTAATTTATATACATATGTATGTATGTTTTATATTTTTATTTGTTGTAAAGAATAAAATGAGTGGATTTAGTAAAAGAAATTTAAGAAGACTAAAGAAAATAGAAAGTGTACGTTTGAAACAAAATTCCGAAATTACAAAATATTGAAAAAAATTAAGTTCCTAATTTAATTATGCAATAGTTAAAATTCATTCCAAGATCAATGGCATTCAGATACATCTTATTGAACTCCGAATTCACCATAATAGTGGGACCCATCCAACATTCGCTTACAATGTATATTGTGTTGGACCCATCCAACCTTCGCTTACAATGTAAATGTAAATAGAAATTGTATACAGACATTGGATGGGTCTTGCTTACATTGTCATTGGTCTCAAATCGAAGATGTATGTAGCAAAAATTTCACTGGGTAGTGCTTTGTATTAAGCCATGTCCAAAAGTGCGATAGTGTGAATGCAAAGTGAAGAAAGAAAATAACAAAATTCCAAAAAAATAATTTTCTTCTGAACCGGTTTTCTTTCTACTAATACTTTTCATTTTATTTAAAGTGCGATAGTGTGACAGGAAAATGTAATATTACACAAAATTTGATTAGACTTCTTCCTCGCAAAGACTTATGATATTCATAAGACTTGTATTTTCGTTTGAAACGCACTTAAATATGAAATAATTGCTTCGTCTTAAAACCTTCAAGTCGCCTCATATGTATCTATGTATGTACATACATATGTATTTACTTGTTCATTTAGAGACATAAGACTGCAATATATTTTTCTATTAAACAGTTTAAAGAAAGATCCATAAATTGTCAAATAACTAACGCAAATAGAAATGATTACATGCAGAAAGGACTCAGTACATCCAGACCATAAGGATTACAGCTGTTGTTTAGAAAATTTTGCTTCTTCATTTCTCATTTAAAGAATATTCTGTATTTGATTTATGACAATGTTGATGATTAAATGCGGGATTTTAAAATCAATTGAAATTCAATCATAATAATCTGCCTCAATTGAGGTCGTTTCACTTATTCCGCGCCTTATCTGTGAATGTATGACTGAACGAATGCTGTACGAAATGAATAAGTGAATAGATATGCAAATATTTACCACATATTGACGACAATCAATTGTAATCGATAAGAATTCAATGTAAATAAAATGATGTGAAGAATGGCGCAAATATCGTTTCTCGTCAAAGAGGTTGGGGTGTAAAATCGGTTTTTTATAATTTCTTCTTTTAATCTCTGATTATCTATATTTGAACATTGTTTACAACTTTTTCTTATGCTGGATGGTGAGTATGTGTGTTGTTGTGTGTGTGTGTGTGTGTATGCATGTATTTATTTATAAACAATTCTAGCGTTTTCTAATATCGTAGTTGCAATAAATGATTGTTGTTCGTTTTTATTTTTATCCCTCAACCGTCAACTGCGAGCGAACATTAGCAGCAGTACAACACCTCCCAACCTCATCATCCTCCATTAACGTTCATTTCTTTGTTCGGTGAATAATTCTTGTAAATTTTTTTTATTTACTTGTCTTTCATTGCAAACATAAATGAACATCTCATTCATTATTTGAATGTTGCTGGTGAATTAATGAAAACTAGTCTTTGGTTGTAACACAACCCAAGGAACAATTTAATTTGGTGAAGGTGGGATTAAGTAAGAGAGCTACTCTTACACTATTATCTGTTATCGTTGGTACTGGGAGCATTTTGTATAATCTATTTACCGGCTAATTGAGTAGCAATTTAGAGGTTAGGGGCAATGTGTTCTTCTTCGAAATTATCTAACTGATTGTAATGAACGTGCACGAAATCGCGAGTAAAAAGCAGAAAAGCGGGTGGCGATGGCTGAAATAGTCTGCACCTTGACTACATTTGTGTGACTTTGTATCAGTTGTTGTGGCAAGGGTTCACTAGCGAAGGCATAGTCACTGGTCACTGAACAGTAACGGCTTCAGTTGTATCCAATCCACAGGCACATCAGAACACCATCCTTCATCGGTATTGTGTAGCACCGGCGAAGTAAAAATTGCAACCAAAACGAAGCTTCCAAAATTTAATACGTCTCCTTGACATCAGAGGCGCTACAACACTGCTATAAAACAAAGAACGTGCAAAAGCAGAGTTGTAAGATAGAAACCTTCACCTCCTGTCATTTCTCCCACTATCACTTTCCGTTAGTGTCGCATGTGTAGGGGTCATCTTCTGAGTGCTGGTCCAAGATAAAAAAAAATTCAAAACGACTGTCAGCTAAAACTGAATGTAAAACGAAACTACTACACTCATAAAACTGCAGAAAATAGCGTCTACGCTTATAACGCTATCTGTAGAAAAGTGCACTGATGTAATAATTGCAAAAATTTTAAAAAAGGAGAAGGTGTAACCTTCTATAGGACAGAGCAATTGATAGAGATGACAAGGGGTGAAGGAATTTTCTTTGTCTCTACAACTGTGCTTTTGGAGCGTCTCTTATGGCAAGGTGACGTATTAAATTTTGAAGCTACGTTTAGTAGCCACTTTTATTAATTATTTTAATTCATGCTGCAGTCACACGTTAAATTTTCACTTTAAAATTTTTTACGTATACTGCTTCTCAAAATTCATATGTATTGATAGCTATGACGTAGGCTGCATTGTTTTAAACAATTTAAAAGCAAGTTGATTTATCAAGATGGCTTCGCTGTTCATAAGAATAGGTATCAGCTGTTTTCTTGCCCAGAAAATTTGAAAGTAAATTCTTATCAAATTTTAAAAGTATAGTGTATTAGTAAAAAGAAATGAGAGAGTTTTAAAACTTGATAGGCAAAACTTGTTCGTATAACCCCTGATGATTCTGCTACACATGATTCTGACGGTGAAGGCGGGCGCTCTTGTGAATTAATATCAGCTGAAGTGACTATGCCTTCGCCAACAACTGACAGAAAGGCAAAGCAAGGCACCTCAGGCAGAATGTCGTAAACTGTGCTCGAGTATAACAGTGAGTACAGCTCGGTAACCCAGGTACTAAAAAATAATGCCGCAACATTAAAAAAATCGTGGAAAAACATATAAAGGTGTCCTTACCTTGTGATTGAATTAGTAAAATATTTGCTTATGTTCACTGGGTTATATCATTCTAATCGTTACACACGCAAAATACAAACCCAAACATACAATGCATGCCCTCGCACATTTATTATCGTGTGTGTGTGTGCATGTGCATGTGTATATTGTACTCCTGCTGAAGTACTTTAAATATACTCCTGATTTTGATTCCTTTTTTATTGTTTTTCTTTCACGTTTTTTTTTTTGCTTTGGTTCATGTTTTTAGTTTGTTAAACACGATTTGTATTTTAATTGGACTTAAATAAACAACGTTTCCACCTTTAACCCTTCAATATTGAAATTTTTGTTAATAAAGTTGAGTGCTTTTTGATTGTTTAAATTACTAAATGGAAAGAAGTAACAGTTTGACTTTTTTTTTAGTATTAACTTTGGCAAGTATAAAGCAAATATTAATTTAGTAATAAAGTTCTGTATAAAAGTTGAGGCTAAAATTGTGTAAATTATATAAATGAGTTAAATAATTTATTAAGAGATTGGTTGATTTAATTGGCTTAAATTTATACCAGCAAAGTAATACATACTGCAAGTTAATGGACAGTAGCATTACGAGGAAGCTCTGGTTTGCGTATATTGTTAGAAGCCAACTTTATAAGAACTGTTTGAAACTGTCTCTTAGATTTTGGCACTGAATGATTTTTACAAATAAATATATTTTTAAAACTACAATATATACATAAATATGTATGTATTTGGGAACCATAAATAGTTCAGTGGCGATGGCCACTTGACTACAAAACCAAAAATTTTCTTTAGTATGAACCCAGTTTCAGAGTAGATGATAAAAACATTTCGCATTTTGTCTGATACACATAAATTAGTGTGTCTTTGTGTTAGTTGTTAACGAAAGGTTTCAGTGGCGAAGGCATAGTCACTCGTCACTGAACAGTACGGGCTTCCAATCCATAGGCTCATCAGAACTCCCCCACTTCATCGGTATTGTGTAGTACCGGCGAAGTAAAATAAGTACTAAAAATGGCTACTGAAAACGAAGCTTTAAAATTTAATTGACATCAGAGACGCTACAACACTGCTGTAAAAACAAATAACGTGCAAAAAAGCAGTGTTGCAAGATAGTGAAGCTTCACTTTCTGTCATTTCTCTAACTAGCCCTTTCCAGTACTTCCACCACAATGCATCCCATGTGTAGCGGTCATCTGGTCCAAGGTAAAAAAAATTTGATAATTTATTTAAGGAAATATTGGAGAGAATAGAATTGGTATCAAACGATTTGCTGAGAGAATAAAGCGGATTTTTATCTGATACGTTGTTCAAATTCTATATTGAACTATTTTTCATTTCATAAGAGTTCAAATATTTTGAAAAAATTTACAAATTTTTTAAATTAAAATTTTTTGTTTTTATGTAATTATTCAACGTTAGTCAAAATTTATTACGATTATTTATCTTTGTATGTTATATGGTTTAGCTAATCTATATGCAGCATTTCATTTGGTGCTAATATCAAAGTCTTCAGTAGACCTTTAACCAAATTCTTGAAAAATGCTAAGAAATTTCACATGTTTATACAAAAACTCTCAAAAAATATTTGAGAATTCTGGAATATACAAACAAAACAAACCAAATAGATTTTTTTTTTAAGTTTCCTTATACAACGCACTAATTATTTGACTTTAAATCTATTTAATTTTTTTTTAATTATACATTATAATTATATAAATATTTTTTTTTATTTATTAAATTTTCTTTTCTGAGTAATATTCAGCATTGTAACATTGGTTTGCACGCCAGGAGACTGGATCTGCCGTATAACGATTTCTGCAGGAGCTGTCGTGATGAGGAGGAGGAGGAGGAGGAGACGGTTGAGCACTTGCTGTGTCACTGTCCCGCTCTCGCCGTTGTACGCGCGTCTGCGATGGGGTCCCCATTCCTGCGGGACTTCGTGGAGGTGTCGGGGCGCGATGTGAGAGGAGGATAAGCTCGTTTATCCGGAACTCTAGGTGGTTTGGAACCGATGAGGCGGGATGAGGACTGATTCTGGTCAGGCGACACAATGGGACCCGGGAGGACCCAAGTGAGCTGATTCCCTTGGGACTTGGCGGCCTGCTAACCTACCCTAAACTAACCTAATATTCATCATTCAGTTTGCTATTTATATTTCTTTATGTTCTTTTCTGAAAAATATGTGTTACTTTAAAAGTGTTTTCTCATTATGTGCACCGTAAAATAAATTATACATGTTCAACACTCATTTAAATTAAAGGGGCATGAGTGCAGTAGCACTATATTAACAGATGGTTTTGTTAGTGTTTCCGAAAATATAAATAATTTTTTATTTCGTCTAATGACAGTTTTATAGTTTTTGAATTTTTTATTTATTGTTATGGAATATTGCTTTATGCCGAAATATGTGATCTTTTGTAAACATAAAGTAGACAACAGTTCTTAAAAATCAGCTGAGCATTTAAATATGTAGCCAGATCACATGTAATGGTGATTTCCTTTCTGAGCAAAAATGTTGCCCTTTCGATAACATAACATTTTCTACAGTTTGCCCATACCTTTAAAAAATTATACATTTTTTACTGCCACAATGGTACAAAATATTTGAGATTTAACATTAATGTATACTTAGCGTTTCACTGTTTCTACGGTTTTTAGCACCATTTTATCAATAAAAATCGTCAGCAACATTCTTTTCTAATCACCTGCTATTACCTAGAACAAACTGCAAAAACTTTAAACCAAAAATTTTTCAAAAAAGTTTACATTAAAATAAATAATAAATTAAACAGAATCTTCCTCTAACAAAAGTCTGATGGACTCTAGTCAAAGTGAAGAGTATATTGATTTTCTTAATTCTTATTTGTATAAAAAAGTACTTAACAAAGATGTAAAAAAGGTTAGTACATCAGCCCGACTTGAGAGTAGAGGGTCAAATATGTTGCATATTTTGCCAGCAACATATTTTTTTTTTTTTCTATCTAAGACCAGCACTCAGGAGATGACTCCTACACATGCGAAGCATTGTGCTGGGAACTATAGGAAAGGGATAGTAGGAGAAACGACAGGAGGTGAAGCTTAATTAATTATTTTGCAGCTCTGCTTTTGCACGTTCTTTGTTTATACTCGTAGCATTGCTGAAGCTTCGGTTCAGTAGCAATTTTTATTATTATTTTACTTCGCCGGTGCTACACAATACCGACGAAGGAGGGCGTTCTGATGTGATTGTGGATTGCTATCAGCTGAAGCCGGTATTGTTCAGTGACCAGTGACTATGCCTTCGCCACTGAAACCTTCCGACAACAACTCACACACAAAGACACACTAATGCACATCAGAAAATAGCGAGATGTTTATTTTTATTTAAAAATTTTTTTGTCTGAAACTGGGGTTGAACCCAGGTCTGTTTTTTGGTTGTCTAGTCAACGTGCAGACTACTATCCATCGTGCCATCGCCAAGGAACGAAATAGCTTTTTTTTAATGTTACATATTTTTTAGAATGGAACAGAAATAGTAACGAAATGTAGCATATATGTAACATTTTTGTCAGAAAAGAAAACACCGTAAGACTTATGAACATTTTTTTTTAGAAAACAAAACACCATTACTGTTAATTTTCATGTTTTTTTTTTAATTTTAGCAGCCTTACCAACGGCGAAACTTTATAAGTTAGCAAAATATTTTCTTTGAAAATAAAATTATATTGTTTTACATCGAACAAGGAAAACATAAGGTTATCGATTTATTCATACAATTATTAATATATTATTTAGTATATATCTTTAAAAGAGTTAATCAAGGTTGAAAAGTTCCTAAAAATTCTTCTCTTTAATAAAAAAATACACATATAATGCCTTGGCTTCATATAACATTCACTGCATATTAAGAACGAAAAAAAAAACAATTTTAAAATATATTCAAAAACATACTTAAACCTTTGATTAAACTAGACAAGTTAAGTCTTGTTGTCTTTGCTCTTCAATTCCTTTATCTAACCAATGCATTTCACAGCCCAGCTCAACCCACAATCTTTCCCAACTCAAAGAGCAGCATGAATAACAAGTGCATGTGTGCCTCTACTTATGTATGTATGCATATGTCGATGTTTATAAATGACAAGAAATAAACTACGAAACAACAATAAAATGACACTTGTCGCACATTGTTGTACAGATGCAGAAGCAGACAGCGCTCTTATTATAAGCAGCCTCTTCAAAGAATCACTTAGTCCCCTTTAGAGACATTGAAAGACAGAAACATTTTGGATTTTTACATTTCACATTTCGGACATTAGGAAGACGGAACGATTTTTCTCCATTTTCCCGTTTGAAAGGTGTCCCGGTAGTCTAGTGAATAGTGTGCTATTTTATCAGTTGGGGGTTCTATGTTCAATTCCTAGCAGAGACTCTGGTCTTTGTCACTGCACTACGTGACAGTTTTTTCACAACAGGTATCACAATGGGATCATAATAAATTGGACCTTTCTTTACCTTTACATCCAACAAGCTGCCTAACCTAACCTATGCATTTAAACATTAGGTGTGTATCCTGGCGGCATGCAATAACTGCCAGTTGATATAAATACCAAGGAAAAAATGAAATAAGCCCCAAATATTTTCATACACTGTTAAGATTTACTTAATTTTATTGGGAATTATTTAATTTTTTTGCCTGGGATTTATTTCCTAATGAAATTAATCTCAAATTAAATAATGAGAGTGGCGATGGTCGAAGTAATCTACACTTTGACTACAAAACCAACAATTTCCATGGGTTCAACCCCAGTTTCAGACTCATAAAAACATCTCGCATTCTTTCTGCTGTGGATTTGTGTGTCTTTGTGTCAGTTGTTGTCGCAAGGTTTCAGTGGCGAAGGCATAGTCACTGGTCACTGAACAGTAATGGCTTCAGCTGTATCCAATCCACATGCACGTCAGAACGTCCTCCTTCGTCGGTATTGTGTAGCATCGGCGAAGTAAAATAATTACTAAAAATGGCTACTAAAAACGAAGCTTCAAAATTTAATACGTCTCCTTGACATAAGAGACGCTACAACACTGTTATAAAAACAAAAAAAAAAACGTGCAAAAGCAGTATTGTAAGATAGTGAAGCTTCACCTTCTGTCAGTTTCAGTTCCAGTACAATGCATCCCATGTGTAGGGGTCTTCTCCTTAGTGCTGGTCCAGGATAAAAAAAAATATAGTTAAGCGAGAAGTTCATAAAAGAATTCATTCTTTTAAAATGTGTACAAGCAAGGATGCGACCGACAACACTTGTTCAACTACCATGATGTTGTCACACAAGTATTTGTACAAATCATGTTCTACCAACCAGTATGATGGATTAAGTTCCACACAGACATATGTACAGGGAATATAAAGTCGATTTGTATGTTTTAGTGATTTACAACAAATTATTTGTGATAAACCACGATTTATGGCAATCTTTCCCAGTCTTTACTTCTCACACATCACATTTTTTTCTCTTGCCACATTTTTGAGAGTCGCAGTATTTGGGCAAATAATAAGCAGGTCCTAGAAGAACAACAGTGTTTAAAAAAATAAGGGATGACTGACGAATAAAAATCACTGCTTTATAACGATGAGGAATCATCATGATGATGACATATTTGACATTCACAAACACCTTCTTTTGTTTGAGGGCATCTTGTCAAACATAACGATAATGAACATATAATAGACGTCATACAACGGTAACTTGTAAATTTAATGATACGGTCGTTTTCACATACTTTTCATTATTGGGACTGGCTGAAGCTTTAAATAATTTGGATTAAAAAAAAAGAGCATTCTGATGGAAATAAAGTGTAAATCAATATTTCTAAGTAACCAAATAATGAGACAGTCTCCCTGTGAAGCAGCAGAATAGGTGGTGTTTATAACAATGGTTGACAAACAGTTCCAAAATTTTTTTTTTTTTTTATCTAGGACCAGCACTCAAGAGATGACCCCTACACATGCAATGCATTGTGCTGGAACTATAGGAAAGGGATAGTTAGAGAAACGACAGGAGGTGAAGCTTAATTAATTATTTTACAACTCTGCTTTTGCACGTTCTTTGTTTCTAGCAGTGCTGAAGCTTCGGTTTAGTAGCTATTTTTAATATTATTTTACTTCGCCGGTGCTACTCAATATCGACGAATGAGAGCGTTCTGATGTGATTGTGGATTGCTATCAGCTGAAGACCGTATTGTTCAGTGACCAGTGACTATGCCTTTTGTGTAATAAAAACGATCTGTTATACATTTAAAGTACAAATGAAACCGGTCCGTGTTGTCTTGGTTGAATACATAGGTTTTACCATAATTTAGGGATTTTTTTTGGCCCAGTGTTCAGGATATGTCGCCTACGTATGCAATAATTTGTAGTTGGAAAGGTATAGTGTAGAGAAGAGACAAGTGGTGGCGTATGTGTGTGGCGATCGCTGCAGTAGTCTACACGTTGACCCCAATTTCGGACTACGTCATAAAAACATTTCGCATTTTTTTTTGTAAGCATTAGTTTGTCTTTGTGTCAGTTGTTGTCGGAAGGCTTCAGTGGCGAATGCATTGTCACAATCACATCAGATCGCCCTCATTCGTCGGAATTGTGTAGCAGAATCACCGGCGAATTAAAACAAATTATAAAAATGGCTACTAAAAACGAAGCTTCAGAAATACGTCTCCTTGACATTAGAGACGCTCCAACCCTGCTATAAGCGAACAATGGGAAAAGGTTATTTTTTGGGTGACAAAGGAATAAAAAGTAAAACAGTTCGCTATAAATACACTCTCATTTTTTACATTCTTTGTCATGACCCGTAGTGTAGATTCAGAGCTTTACAATAAATCAAAATTGGCGCCTGTAGCTGCAAGAGACCCGAAGATATTGAATTTAGAAGTTGAAAAGTGTAATGATTTGGGAATTTTAGGGGAAATTGTGGCCCCTGTAGACCAAGCGGGCTAAAAATTTAAATTTTTGGCTTCCTTGCAAGTATAATATATTTTATTGACATCGAAAGCAGACTGGAAAATTCATGATTGATGTCGCTTGGAATTACCCAAATGTGTACTCTGATGTCTCTTGGCGGGAGATAAGTTTTGATTTTAGACCCATTCTTTCTTCTGGTAATTTGCTTAGAATATTGTATACATTTCGACTTTGCTGTACGCCTGTTGACCCACCCTATTGCCTATGTATGATTTTTAAGCTAAAGGACAGCCATTTTATTTTCTATCGATGACGTTTTATTGCTCAAATACCGTCGCAAGCGGATTTTGTTAAAAAAATATGTGTAGTCTTGCGTGAAATTGAACCCACGATCTTCTCAGCTCAATGCAGCTGAATTGTCGTAATTTTTTACTACGTTGACGCCTCTTTCACGCAATTTACGAATTTCTTAGCTAAAACTAAATCCTGATCAGTAAAACTCGAAAATAAATTTTGGGCGTAGTTTATTTTTCATCTGTATACTATATCATTTTTTCTGCCTTGATGAACAATTGTATTGTTTATTATTCTTTTATTTATCGTATTTATGTATTGTGTAGTTCAGTACTAAAGCCGTAAGAATTAAATATTACCAAAAATACAACAAAATGTAACATCCTGAGTTTATGAAAGTATACCTAACTAATGTGATTCTAATATACACAATAGTAAGTCTGTGTTCATACGATTCATGTGTTATTGACAAGATTCTTTCTTTTTCTTCTTTGAACATTCATTGGTGTTCACACAATTCATGTCTTGTTGACGGCATGTACATATAGTTTGTGTGTATTAAGAATGAGAAAGCAAAACGTACTGACAGTACATGAACATGAGTACTCGTTACTCTTCCCCTAAAACATGAATCGTGTGAACACAGACTTTTTTTCGGTCAGCCGTACCAAACAAAAAAAGAGAGAAAGACAGATACGAGTAGTTTCAATTGATATATTTTTTGTACTGTACATAATAATCATAAAAAAATGGATCTTCGGTTTGATGACGCGTTATAATCGGAATTCTGAGGAAAACACACATCAATCTAAGTGCCATCTATGCTATAACTGGAATGACATCAATAAGACGCCACTTATTATATATTTTTAAAATGTAAAACGTGTATAAAAGAAAAAAGTAAACAATGCAATGTTTTTTTTATCTGGGACCTGGTCAGGAGATGACACCTAAACTTGCAATGCATTGTGCTGGAACTAGAGGGAAGGGATAGTGAGAGAGATGACAGGTGGTGAAACTTCCTTATCTAACATCTTACATCAGGGAAGTCAAGAAGACGTATTCAATTTTGAAGCTTCTGAAGGCGGTACTGTTCAGCGACTATGCCTTCGCCACTAAAACCTTCCGACAACAACTGACCCACAAACCCACACTAATGCACATCAGAAAAAATGCGAGATATTTTTATGATTTTCTTCTGAAAGTGGGGTCGAACTCAGGACTGTTTTAGGTTTTGTAGTCAACATAACCATTGCTATGTATGTAATTTGAATTTGAATACAAATATTATTGCTTCATTTGTGAAAAAAAGTTAAAAAAACGTGTCACTGCCTTAATGTGCATGGAATATCTTAATTTCTAGGTATTTCTAAAAACTAACCCAGTACAGCATACATGCATAGACAAAACATTAAACCATACGATCGTATGACACCTTTTCATAATATTGGTGATACTTAGTCATCCCATGTGTCATTAAAAAGAGTGAGAGAGTTATATTCTGTAGATGGCTGAAGTAGTTCGCATGTTGACTACAGAACCAAAGGATGTGGGGTCCGACTAATTCATAAAATCACTTCTTATTTTGTTTTGATATGGATTAGTGTGTCTAACAGCAAGTAGTAGGCCATCAGTTTCCTAAGCGTTACGGCTCTTAACAAAAATACTGATTCCAATATATAATTTCTCTGATGCCGGTGCGTCATTGCTGCATTGATGACAGAAGTGTCATCATTGGCAGTTATGACAAGACGACACCATGATGAAAAGTGTCATGGGGTCGAAAACGAAGACACTTGACATAGCATTGGTAACAAATTACATCGTTGTTATGACGGCATTTCTATCAGTGTAGCAAATTACAGAATAAGATGGCTGGAGAAACAACTGGCAACCAATGAAGAATTTCTTACTTGAACGTGTCTTTGTCTCGTTTTTTTTCTTTCTTGAGGTTGTATGGCTACATTCCTAATATTCTATATATATCGTATTCGTATAATCTAAACTAATATTCTCTAACAGTTATACTGATTATACTACAAGCAATTTTAATCCGCACTAGCGCTGCAAAAGTATTTCATAACTCACCTCCCTCCCTCATTTCCACTAATTTCAATGTCCTCTGCATGAAAAACTTATCTGGGTCATTGAAGCACACTTTTGTCCATTTCTAACGCCTTCTTCAGTAAATACTTCAACAAGTTCCAATTACCATAAACATCACATCTTAATATTTTATCACATTTCCGCCAACACCACCAGAAATATAATTCGGAAAATCTTCTTATTAAATTTAAATAAAGTAACCAGAACAACAAGAACTTTTTATAGACCAATTAAATGTAAATTAACTTTATCTGTGAACTAACACTTTTGTGGGCGGGAAAGACAACAAATAAAGTTTAAATAAACCTGTAACTTTTAAATGACATTTGACAGGTCAGATTGTAATTACAGACTTAAAAAACGGCAAGAATGAGGGAAAAAAACAACAACAACACAAAACAAAAAAACATGAAAGTGAAACCAACGAAAGTCAACCCTGGCTAAAATAGTCACCCTTAAATTAAATTAAATTTATAAAGTGTTCTGCTTGGTAAAAGGAAGTGAAAATTATCAACACTCTTGGGCTCATAAAATAAAACAACTTATCCGGAGGAAGAGATTTCAAACAATTTTATAAATAACAAAAAAAAAAAACAAATTTCTAGTTATTCAGAATTATAAAAAGGAAGTAGAAAATTAATAATAATCTGTTCTAAATATAACTAAAATTTTTTTTTGTAAGAAAATGTAGTGAAAAAATAAACTTATATATTTTTTTACCAAAACCAAATCATACGATTTGTTATGGTTTGTTAAGTCTTATTAACTGTTGTTGTTGTTGTTATGTCCAGCATTTTATATTTGTATGTGTTTTACAATATATGAAATTTCTCTGTATTTAATATGGTCAAACGGATGTGCGACCATATTGATTTTATAGGTTTTATATGCAAAACAATACACACAAGCACTTATTATGAGCCAAAGAAAAGTAACTTCTTGTGATTTGATGTGTCCCGCATTAAACGAAGTTTTAAAGATAAAAAAAACGAATAGTAAAAGAAAAGTCGTAGTAAAATATGTTTGTGTTAATGTTTTTTATTATTATGGTTTAAATTCGAAATTATGTGAAATTGGGTGCGTAACAAACAATAATTTAACTGCATAAAGTTAAGAACATTGCAGATGGCAACAAGTCATAAATATTTCTTCATTTAAAGAAGAAAGATAAAACTCATACAAAGAACGTATTTTTTTCCTTTTTAGAAAATTGATTTTGCAGGATTGCCAAATTTCATGAAATCAAATTCATACAGTCATTTAAGTTTAAACAATTTTGTTTTCACACAGAAGTTTAACTGTTCGAGGAGATCAAACACATTCTAAATTGGAAGAATATATGTCCGATGGTCTGTGCCTTCTTTCATGAATCCACCTTTCTGTAGACTTCATTTTACATAAAAAAAGATCAGAATCGATTCGATTCCATTTAAGGGTGAGGGTAGCGATGGATAAAGGAGTCTGCACGTTGACTGCGTTCGACCACAGTTTCAGACTAAGTCATCAAAACATTTCGCATTTTTTCTGATATGCATTAGTGTGTCTTTGTGTCAGTTGTTGTCGGAAGGTTTCAATGGCGAAGGCATAATCACTGGTCACTGAACAGTACCGGCTTCTGCTGTAACCAATTCACAGGCACATCAGAACGCCCTGCTTCGTCGATATTGTGTAGCACCGGCGAACGCATCGACGCTGCCTCATCTGGAATTATGGGTGGTATAAACATCGAGGAATCGGAAGCTCTTGATGTTCTTGGCATGAAAATCCAGTGTGATGTTCTATGGACTGAGCACATTTTTCAGGTCTCAAGGAAACATTCAAGTGCTTGGCTTTTTAAGATGGTGTAAGACATACTTGACCCCATCTGATTTCCTCACTATTTATACCGCTTACATCTGACCGAAAGTGGAATACAACTCTCATGTTTGGGCCGGTGCTTCAAAGACTATTTTGAAGTTACTCGACCGAGTACAGGAAAGAGCGAAGAAACTCATAGGGGACAGTAGTATAGCCAACTTCATTGACCCTCTTGAGCATCGTCGCAACGTGGGGTGCGTTCTGATGAAATCAGGGAACTTGTTCCCGAAACCCGCTCATTCACGCGCACGATGCGATCATCATTAAGACCGCATTCATTTGTGATCGACTTGGCAGCGAATCGCACTACGCGAATCGCACGTATGTGGAATGGACTACCCGCACTTTTTGACGTGTGAAAATTCAAATCGAATGTCAATAAACACTACTCCCTCTACCCTCTCTACAAAAACCTTATTTCCCAGTTTCGGCACAATGCACCGCATGTGTAGGAGTCATCCTCTGAGTGGCGGTCCAAGAAAAAAAAAACTAGTAAAAATTGATGCTCAAGCGAAGCTTCCAAAATTTAATACGTCACCTTGACATCAGAGGCGCTGCAACACTGCTATGAAAACAAAGAATGTGCAAAAGCAGAGTTGTAAGATAGTGAAGCTTCACCTCCTGTCATTTCTTTAACTATCCATTCCTTCTAGTTGCAGCACAATGCATCGCATGTGTAGGAGTCATCTCCTAAGTGCTGGTCCCGGATAAAAAAAATGGTTGATGAGCCAACTACAACAGCAACAATTTTTTTTACATTTCTGCTGAAATATAAACTTCAGAATCAGTAAAAAGAATCAGCGAGCTATGATCAACGTATTTAAAGCCTGCAATTGATTCGTAAGCTGCGTACACACGATTGTCAGATATTACAATATTTTCAGAAAAATTATTATAAAATGTTTTATAACCGTGTGAACTTACAATTTTTATCTAGCAACATTGTCACAAAAAGCATTATCAGTATACTGTACAACAATAATAGTGTCAGACATCTGACAATCGTGAGAACACCCGTCATTTACATTAACAAGTAATTGCCAAATATTGTACAGTCATTTGTTATTGCCAGATATTCTTAATTTAGTGCACCGTACAATAACACCATTGTCAGATAAATATTTGTATTGGCTACGCTGCCTATAAATATTAAGAGACAATGTTTAACATTGAACCTGGCAACTTTTGCCATACAATAATCTGACAACGGTGTGAACTGATAATTTTTCTTGGCAGATAAATTTATTGTCGGAGAACTGTGTGACAATAAAATTGTCATTATTTACCTTTTGGTGACAATTTTTTATTGTCAGTACATTGCCATCGTGTGTACATAGCTTTAGTCTGAATTTATGGATTCAATTCTCAACATATAAACTTAAGTAAACAATTTCCCCTAACAACAAAGGAATAGCAAACAATTGGCATTGTGGGTTTGCACACATAAATTCTGAAATTTGAATGAAGTAAAACTTATTGTCTGGTCAGAAAGGAAATGCATAAAGTAAAGTTTTTTAGACCGTAACAAATTTTTTTATTGAATTGTTGTAATCGCCCCTTTTTCTAGAAAACAAAGACACCCGGACTAGGAAACTTAATAAACGTATGGCGTTGAATTGAAACGGAAATATAAAATAGTTAAAACCAAATTGTTCTCTCTATAACAAACACACAGGCAATAAAGAGACAGACCATTTTTTATGCAGAACACATACGCACACATATACATACATGCACACATATGTACATCAATATGTATATTACACATTATTGTTTTTTATTTCATACTTTTGTGGGCCACTAAATTGTTCCGTATGACGGCCAAAAAAATTAGACACTCACACACGTAAAAACACATTTATATATACAGTGTAACGTCGGTTAACGCAACCCTTGATAAACGCCACCCAAATTCTTAAATCTGTTAACGCACAAACACAAAACCTCAATTAACACAACTTAGCTAACAAAGTTAAGTTTTATTTTTAAAATTACTTTTTTATTAATAAAAAATATGTAATCTTCAAAACGCAGTCGAAATTGCACTCTTTTTTCGTTAATGGCTTCAGCTGTAACCAATCCACAATCCATAGAAAGTCCTCCTTCGCCGGTATTGTGTAGCAGGGGCGAAGTAAAATAATTTCTAAAAAAACCGCTACTAAAAAAGAAAAAGGAAGCTTCAAAAAATTTAATAGGTCTCCTTGGCAAAACTGCTAAAAAAAACGTGCAAAAGCAGAGTTTTAAGATAGTGAAGCTTTACCTTCTATCATTTCTCTAACTATTCATTCATCTAGATCTAGTACAATGCATTGTTTGTGTGGGGGTCACCTCTTCAGTGCTGATACAAGACAAAAAAAAAACGTGAATCTTCAACTTGATAGCAACCATCAGTACACATTTACATAGAATGTGTAACTTATTCCAAATATATTTTTGGTTTTTTTCGTTTTCTTCTTTATTTTATTATTGAGGGTGGCGATGGCACGATGGATGGTAGTCTGCACGTTGACTACACAACCAACTGGTTCAACCCCAGTTTCAGACAAAAAAATTTTTAAATAAAAATAAACATCTCGCATTTTTCTGATGTGCATTAGTGTGTTTTTGTGTGTCAGTTGTTGTCGGAAGGTTTCAGTGGCGAAGGCATGGTCACTGGTCACTGAACAATACCGGCTTCAGCTGATAGCAATCCACAATCACATCAGAACGCCCTCCTTCGTCGGTATTGTGTAGCACCGGCGAAGTAAAATAATAATAAAAATAGCTACTAAAGCGAAGCTTCAGCACTGCTACGAGTATAAAAACAAAAGAACGTGCGAAAGCAGAGCTGCAAAATACTTAATTAAGCTTCACCTCCTGTCGTTTCTTCTCCTATCCCTTTCCTATAGTTCCCAGCACAATGCTTCGCATGTCTAGGAGTCATCTCCTGAGTGCTGGTCCTAGATAAAAAAAAAAAAAAAAAAAAAAAATACAAGCATTTATTTTAAAAGTTAGCCTTTGTTTTTTTAAATAAACTTATTACTTGGTTTAAGATAATATTTGAAAACGAAAAACAGGAAAAAGAAATGCTTGATTCGGCTTTCGCAACAACTCAGTTTTACAACAGCACAAATTTTCTATTGGTTGCGTTGCCCGAGGTTCCACTGTACATCTATATGTATGCTTGTACATACAATGGCGTAACTGGCCATTTCATATTCCGGTTGGACATGCCAACACACGCACACACACACATACTCATACACGAAAACTAATATATCTTTTAGCTGCTATTCTCTAACAGATATTGACAATAAAAATTGATTCTGATTGCCTTGAGTATGGTTGGCAGCAAGAACACTGGGGAGTGGGGTAGCGCTTCTAAATGTTTTTGATCGTAATAAAAAACGTCATTTGGCGATTAAGAAGACAAGATTAAAAAATTTATTGCAAAAATATTTATGGAGTTTTTTAAGTTATTTGTTTTTGCTTTTTTTATGAAGCAAAATAGGAACGAACAAACACAGACACATGTTCTCCTCACTGTTTTCTAAAAGTGTAAGATTCCTTTTTGACAAAGGGTCAGTTTATTAAGGACAATCGAACTATATACATATGTACATACATACATACATATATGAAAGTTATTTTGAAAATAAATTTTGCAACAACAACGAACAACGTATGTCGTTTTTGTTTCTTACAATGTGTCAAAGAAATCAGTGGCTATTTTTATTATTTCAATGATTTAGTGCTGCACATGTCGTAATTTATGTTCACTTAGTATTATTTTTCTTATCTTTTCTTTTAATATTTTATTTGTTTTGTATAGATTGATATTGACATAATTTGAATAATGTTTTCCCTTAATTGCAGACCAATTGTTGGGGAATACTGAATATGGAATACTGCATTTACCATAGCTGACCCTTACCTATTTACTGTAATATCAAATAATTTATATATGTATATAATTGTTCTATGGTTAAGCTAGTCTATATGTACATTCTGTTGCTGCTAATACGCTAGACCTTTAACCAAAATTTTTAAATTCCAAAGGTTTATACAAAAACGCTCGAAATATGTTTAAAAATTACGAAAATACAAACAAAATAAAGTAAGTAGCCGTTGCAAAAATCATGTCATACAATAAGGATTTTCTTTATTTGATTTACATCTAATAATTTTTCTAAAATTTATTACAATTAGGCAACACGTTGGTTGACAATGATATATAGTTCATTTTGTTTGTATTTTCGTAATTCTCAAACATATTTTGAGAGTTTTTGTATAAACATGTGGAAGTTTTCAACTTTTTCCAGAGTTTTGTTGAAGGTATACTAATGAGTTGTTATAAGCTAAAAACTTGCAGTTTGTTCTAAGAGTTAGCCAAATCAACTTGAGTGTGGCTCATTATTATAGTTGTGAAGATATCGACCCCTGTGCGCGAAATTATCGTGTGTTACACTTTTTTCGAAATCGATTTTTTTATGCAAATTGGTTTTAAATCCATTAATTCATCTGCTGATAAAGTATTATAGCGATAATTATTATAGTTAGGGAGATAACACTATGGACATTTTATCGTATGGGATAGATAATGCTGCCAGGAAAATTAAAAAAAAAGTAATAAAAACGCTCTCCTGTAAACTTTAGTTTTTGAAACATACGATAAATTCGACATGAATTGATCCGCGAAAAACAGGCTATTCGTCGACTGTGCCACGTCAAAGATGCTCTACAAACATCAAAGCGACGACGATTCACACAATCTGGCATTAACATTCGTTCATTACAACGAATTTTGGTGAAAGATTTGAAAATGTTCCGTGTCAAGTGCTGTTTACGAATTACTGCCTACTTAGCAAAGGGCAAGGTTAAATTAATCCCATCCTCTGTTAAACTAGCTGCAAGAAGAGCATTATTTCATATCAAAAATCACAATGAGCGATGAAGAGATGATGTTAAAATAGTTTGTTTTTCGTCGCAAGTTGTTGCATTGGGTCTCGAGATTATTGTTGGTTTCAACAGGACTGAACAATCGCTCATACAGCTCTTGAAACAATGAAAATTTTGAGACAGCAATTTCCCGCCACCACAGTTTTTCCTTCGGGGCTTTCAAAATCTCGCGTTTACCATAACAGGGTGACGATGGCTGAATTAGTTGGCACGTTAAATATAAAACCAAAAGTTCTGGTTTCAAGCCTAGTTGCGGATTAAGTAATAAAAACATTTCACATTTTTCCGATGTGAATTTGTGTGCCATTGTGTCAGTTGTTGTCGGAAGGTTTCAGTGGAGAGGCATAATCACTGCTCACTGAACAATGCCAGCGAAGCAAAGCAATTACTAAAAATGGCTACTGAACAAACAAATAAATGTGTAAAAGCAGAGTTGTAAGATGGTGAAGCTTTCTATCCCTTTACCACCTGTCATCTCCCTCACCATCCCCTTCTTACAGAAGGTAACACCTTCTGCTTGAGTGTTACTTCTCGTTAAAAAATATATATTTAAAAAAAACCGACCACGAACTTTGCAAATCTTGAAAGCAAATATTGCCGAAGAAAGCGCCAATTTGGAAACCAGATATTTTGCAAAAAATAATTCAAATTTGTGTAAAACAAGCGCTATTATGCATCAACTTGGGGAGTGGAAATTTTTTCCCTTGGACCAGTCCTTAGGGCATGCACCACCTTACATATTCAAAGCATTGCACCGGAACAAATTGGTGCAACAAGCAATGTAAATTTTTCCTTTAACCTCGTAAATTTCACTCTTTTAGATCTTTTTTTTTCATTTCTAACAAAATGGCAGTCAGTTCAAATTAAGATAATACTTTTGCGCCACCTTGTACATGCGATGCAACTTGCGTTGGAGATTTTCAACTGCTGTTAATATTCACTTGAAAAAGTATATCGGACGTTCATATTTATATTCGGATATGAATGTATTTGTGAACATACATATTCGTATGATTATGGCTTGACAAATTGAAATTCATTATCATAAAGGTATGTACACACGATTGTCATATAGTAGAATATTGACAGAAAAATTGTAATAATTTGTTCAACAACCATGTGAACTCACAATTTTTGAGTGGCAACATTGTCACAAAATATATTGTCCGTGAAATGTATGAGAATAATATTGTCACAATTCTGACAATCGTAAGAACACTCTTCATTTCCATTGACACGTAATTGCCACACATTTTACAGGCATTTGTTATTGTCACATGTGCCTAATTTAGTGCACCGTCCAATAACAGCATTAGTAGATAAATATATCGTTCCCTGTGCGCGAAATTATCGTATGTTACAAAAACTAAATTTCACAGGAGAGCGTTTTTATTCGTCTTTTTTTTTATTTGCCTGACAGTAGTAACTGTCACATACGATAAAATGTACATAGTGTTATCTCCATAACTATAACAATTATCACTATAATACTTTATCTGCAGATGAATTAATGGATTTAGAACCATTTTGCATAAAAAAGTCGATTTCGAAAAAACTGTAACATACGATAATTTCGCGCACAGGGTTCGATATCTGTTGGCAACGCTGCCCATAAATATTTAGATACAATGTTAAACATCGGAGCTGGCAACCGTGTGAACAGATAATTTTTTTTGACAGATTTATTATATGACAATGAACTTGTACAGTTTTCTTACAATAGTCTGAACAGACAATTTACAATTCAGTTACAATTTTTCATTGTGAGTCCATTGCCACCATATCGCCATATCCATACAATATTATAAAATCTGACATTCGTGTGTACATAGCTTAACTCTTTAACAACGATATCAATATCCAGAAGAGAAATCTTCAATCATTTACGAAAACAAATATGAATGAAAATTAATAAAAATAAAGCGAATTGAAGTGTGTAATTCGAGAAGAACCTGAATAGAAGGGGCATAAATATTTACCAAATTTAAACATTTTGTATATAGTTGAGCCAAAAACAAATAGTAAATAAATAACAACAGAAACAATATCAAAAGATATTTTGAAAATTAATAGAAGTGTATAGAGAAACAATAAACGCAAATCTGACCTCCATAAGTAGTGTCGAGGGAATTTCTTAGTTTAATTTTTGTTGTTGTTGTTATTAGTAATCGTTCAATCGTGCGCTTGTAGTTGTAACTGTTGTTGTTGTTGCTGTATCAGTTTATTAGAAACCATAACGAATGTTTTGACTACAAAACCTATAAAAACTTAAGCGGAACATCAAGATATAAGTAAATTTCCCATGATGATATGAAAAACAAACGAAGGAAAAACAAAAACAATAATATAATATAAGAGATTTACTTATACCAACCACATAATAACAAAAAACAAAAAAACAGGCAGCGATTTGTTGTGTACATTTATATGTGTTTTCGAGAATGTTTTTAAGAGTGTGTGTGTGCGGAACCAACCATTTACTATTCCACTTTTGCATTAAATTAACAAAAAAAAGTCCTTGAATTTTAAAATAAGATTTTTTCATGAGTATTTTTTTAATTACTTCTTGTGTATCATCCTGAGAATGTGTGTGCAATAAATGATTGCAGTTCTAATGAAATTTAATTAAAAGATTATGTGGCCAAAAAGTGTATTACACTCCAAATATTCTGTGCAAAAAATTAACTGAAATTGCAAATTAAATAAAACCGGTCTACTTTTTTTTTATTTAAATTTAACGAAAAGTTAATTTAGTTTTTAAAAGAAATAAATGACTTAAATCTTAAAAACAATGGTATTTTCCTTTACGTTATTTTACTTTTTTCCACTTACGACTATACAAACAACTACTTATTAATTATAGGTTTTTCATTTCTTTCTCCTATTTTTATCACAAAATAATCAACACCAAATTGCAAGTTAATTCAGTAAATAAAGAAAATGTAATAAAAATGTTTATAAACGCAACACTTGCAGAAGTCTTTAAATTTTTTAAAGGTGGATTATTTCCCATTAAATACTTTAATGTAAGATAAATTGTGTAAGTAAAATCGACTGGCCTTATAGATTGAAGCCGATTGAAAAGAAATGTTGTTTTTACAGCACTATTGTAACGTCTCTGATGTCAAGGAGACGTATTAAATTTTGAAGTTTCTTTTTTAGTAGCCATTTTTAGTAATTATTTTACTTCGCCGGTGCTACACCATACCGACGAAGGAGGGCGTTCTGATGTGCCTGTGGATTGGATACAGTTGAAGCCGTCACTGTTCAGTGACCAGTGGCTATCCCTTCGCCACTGAAACCTTCCGACAACAACTGACACAAAGACACAGAAATGCACATTAGAAAAAATGCGAGATGTTTTTATAAGTCTGAAACTACGGTTGACCTCAGGAAAATTGTTCGTTTTGTAGTCAACGTGCAGACTACTTCGACCATGGCCACCCTCACTTTATTTACTTTACTGGAGCAAAAACATATAACATAAAAGATGGACAATTTTGAAAGCAAACTCGAATTCGTACAAATGTATACTTATTTTTTAAAATAAGTTTCAGCATCAGTTACGAATAAAATCGCTTTGAATTTTAACTGCCGTAAACAATGTTTTTTATTTATAAAAGGTTTCAGACAATTTTCCATACAAAATTCTATCAATATATCTTCTATAAACTCAAAAAATATTTATGAATGCGGCAGTAAATGTTTTTAGATTTAAAAATAACTGAACGGAATACTTCTTGAATAAGCTTGAAAAAGTACTCAGTTTGTGGCAACAAATGTTTCGAAGCTTCCATTATATATTAATAGCGAATCTTAAACAATATCGAAAACGAACATTGTTAACGATATTCGCTACATATTCGCTAAAAATAAACAGAGACTCTATTCCAATTTTTTGTTTTTTGCTTTTGTTTTCTTCTTTGTTAATATCATGTTGATTTGTTTTTTTCAGGCGAATGTTTTCATTGCCGAGATATCATCCCTAATCGTTCTTCTTTGCGAATATTATTATAAAGTGAATTTTTCACTTTAGCGAATATTTCGCTTAACAACAATCTTAGGTCAAGCAGGTATGACAATCAAATACATGAAACTAAATCATATCTTTTGGATAAAACCAAATGTTTCCAAATGATCTAAAAAATAAATTATAAAACTCGGCAAACGAACGAAGTTTATGCGAATGTGTTTCCCATCCACAAAGCTGTCATGTTCGCAAAGAAGATTTGTAGCGTTTATGTTTTTCCTTTTTTTTAATTTTTATTTTCGACTAAAAATGTTGAATCGTATGAGTTAAGTATCGATTGCAATCAATATACTAACATTCATACACTTACTACAAAAAGTCTGCGTACATAGGAAATATGCTGTAGAGAACTCACGAAAATGACAAAGTGATTATATATTTTAATAAATATAAATTTTGTATTTATAAGAATTGGCACTTTGTCATTTTCGTGAATTATCTTCAGCATATTTCGTGTATGTAGACTTTTTCTAGTAACTGTATGTACATACTTATGTATGTGCTACAAATGTACATATGCACATACGAGTAGCAAGAGTTTTTGTGGGTTGTTGTTTTAAGGAGGTTTTTATAAAAGAAGGTTTTTAAACATGAAGAAATATGTTCAGATTCTTTAAATGTAACACACATACGTATGTACATATGTATGTATGAATATATTGTACTCCCATGGAAAAATAAACCAGATAAAGATAAGGCGAGACGCCACATAATATCGACATGTATCTTTATTGCATAGCTTCGAAATACAAATAAGAGGAACAACGGCCCATGGAAAATAATGAAATAAAATTACATGACTTTAAATAAGCGGTGTACTTGGAACATTCTCACATAGATCACACAGAATATCAAGGTAGAGCTGGCAAATAACAGACAGTAGTATCGGACCTGTTAAAAAATTCACTGCCGTTGGACTACAATGTTTTTTTTTTCGATAGCGATAATATCGTAAAAAATTTTTTTAGCAAATTGTCAATAAATTTTGATTTCTAACTGAATTTTTTTACAGCACTACATGAAACCCGGCGTCCTTCGCTGCACCTATTTAAAATAAAAAAAAGTTCTATATAATGCCAGAATATTGTAAAAATTATAAGAATATCGGTTTAGCTGTCTATAAAGTCCAAACAAAAAAACACTTACGGAATTCCGCCCACTTTATGACTGTTTATTTTTTTTAAATTAAAAAATATTTTTTACCAAATTTAGAAGATTTTACTGCAATAGTTTTCAAGATATACAAAAATCATTATTTAGTTTGTATGGGAGATACCACGCCCACTTACGCAAGTCCACCCACTTTTTGACTGACCATTAAGATACTCAGAACAAAACCGTTCTCAAGATATAATGAAATCAATATTTAGTTTGTATGGGAGGTACCACAACCACTTGTCCAATTTCGACTACTTTATAACTGATGATTTGTACTGACCATTAAGTTACTTAGACCAAACATAGAAGCATTAATTAACTAATGAAGATATACAAAAATCAATATTTAATTTATATGGGAAGTACCACGCCCACTTCTCCAATCCCCCCCCAGTTTTTGACTAATAATTTTTTTTAAATACAAAGTTATTTCCACCAAATTTAGAAGCTTTTTCTGTAATAGTTTTCAAGATATACAAAAATCAATATTTAGTTTGTATGGGAGGTACCACGTCCACTTCTGCAATCCTTTCCCAGTTTTTGACTAATGATTTGTTTTAACTGCAAAGTCTTTTGGACCATATTCGGAACTTTCTCTTCAACCGTTCTTAAGATATACAAAAATAAATAAAATACAGAACTTTTGCAAAATATATAGCCTATAGTTCCATTCAGATACACAGAGAGATACTGGAAAATTTCGAGAAAATCGGTTTAGCCGCTCAGCTGCCCATAAGGCGCAAGCACACATACATACATGTAATTTTTATATATAAGATGATATTTCCATACAAGTATATTTACAGAATAATGCTAATAACAAGTCGCTTACAAAATCATGTGACTTGTGTTGTTTGTGTATATCTGCATCTTCGACAGAGTCCGAAAGAATGTCTACCTAAGTCGGGTTCATTATTTCAGATAGTAGATTCAACCTAAAACAAAAATAAAATACAGTGCACGCTCGGTTTTCGCAACTAACCAGACCTGTCGCTGAAACTGAATTTTCACCATAAAAAATTTTTATTGAAAAATTTTATGTTTATTATATGGTTTAGTTGGTCTATATGTACATTTCATTTGGTGCTAATAGCAAAATCGTCAGTAGATCTTTAACCAAATTTTTGAAAAAAGCTAAGAAATTTCACATGTTTATACAATAACTTTCACAAAATCTTTGAGAATTACGTAATATACAAACAAAATAAACTAAACAGCTTCTTAAGAAAATTTTCTTTATACAACAAACATGTTATTATTCTATTTAAATCTAATTAAAGGTTGACTAATGCCGCTAACTACTCAGCCAACAGCAAAACTATATATGGCATACATACCAGAAATTAAATTCTATTAAAGGTTAAAAAAATTGGGAACGATAGTGGCATTCTCATGTCATAAGTATCTGCAATAGAGCTTCATTTTCCATATCACAAACAGAATTTCATTATGAATCCGAAAATAGAATAAATGTATCAATACATATTTTCATCCCTAATTCATACGAACATACACATACATCCAAATATAAATTTACTTATTTGTTTTTGTGTTTTTATTAATGCGGCTCAATTGAAGCTTGTAAAAATTAAATTGAACACAATCGAATTATGTTTTCGTCTATGAACTGACTGCATTTACTTTGTACACATGTGTGTGTCTGCATGTAAGCATGGTTGGTTTCTATGTAGCATGTATGTATGTATGTATGGGTGTGTGTGCGTATGCGAGCACCTTCGCATAAATGCTCTACACAAATTTGATTGTACGAGTATTAAGTCACAGTGTTTCTGCTCCATTTGTGCCATTATGTGGTTTTATTTGTGGGTGGTATTTCAAAGATTTCGAGATTTCCCAACTTCTTGTTCTTGTTTTTGTTTTTACTCATTCATTATTTTTGATTTGATTTGTGAATGTATTGTGTTGTAAGTAGTGCATATAAGGAAGCGGTAGGTTGAATGAATAGTCACGAGGTTGCTTTTCTCTTCAATACTTTATTGAACTTATTCGCTTTATGGCAAATTTGACAGATGATACTGCTGTGATAAAATTATTGAACATTCTTTAATACACAACGACCATGTGTACCAATTGCAGGACTTTTGGAAGTGGTAATATTGCATTATATTTTAATAACCAGCTGTTTTTGGCATTTCCTAGGCAAGCGGGAACGTAGAAATTTGTGGGAATTTACTCTGTTTCTAAATTAATGCTGAGGTGTAATTAATTCAAAATATTTTGTTTTTTCTTAATAATAACCAGACACTTTGTTCTGTAATTCGCTAACGCTAAATATGCATTGCTAAAAATCTATATGTATATGTTGAATTCAGATGATTCTATAAGGTATATTGCTCATCACTATAAAATATACTGGGGCGATTAGAGTTATAGAATACCGATTTGCCGACATCACTAAAATATTTATATGCCTAAAATTCATACATCGATCGAGATTTAGGTTTAGCTGCGAGAATTGTAGTAAACTTTCTTTTATAAATTATTCGTCTTACAGAATTCAAGTAATCAAGTTTCGTAGTGGCGTAGTGGCGTAAACGAAAAAGGTCGCGAATTTTTCTCAATCAAAATTTATATTGTATAATTAGCAAAAACCATATCACTCAATAAGTCTGTAGTCTATAATTAAAATTCCAGAAGAAATTTATTTCGAAAATAACTCTTTTCTTAACGTCCCTTGAGAATACAAAAATATAAATTTCTTCATTTTTGGATCAGTGCTTAGGCAAGGTTCCCTACGTATGCAATGCTTTCCACCTTTGGGGTGCTGACTAGTTAGCGTGTTGGCTCTGAAAGCAGAAGGATCCGGATTCGATTTGCGGCCCCGTCAAATCAGAAATGTTTTCGGATTTTTCTGTGCTACGGCTCCCAGCTTCGACGGTATTTGAGTAATATAAAACAGCTGCGAAATAAAAGAATGCATAAAATGGTTTCCGTCAGCTTAAAAATTATTTGTCGAAATTAACATCAGAGACGTCGCAATTTTGCTTCATAATTAACACACAACTGCAGAATTGTGCAAAAATTATGTCTCGATGATGAATTGCTATAAAACAAAGAACGTGCAAAAGCACAGTTGCAAGACAGTGAAGGTTCACTTCCTGTCATTTCTCTTACTATCTCATTCTCTAGTTCCAGCACAATGCATAGTATATTTTGTTAAAAAACAAAAACATTTATAATGCATATCCACTGTTTCACAGGGCAATTCTTATAAAAACTAAAATAAACTTACAAAAAACTTGTCTGATAATAATTTTTTCGATTCCAAATTTTCTCACAAATGCTACAGAAAGAGAAACGTTATTATTACATTATTATTATTATTTTTATACAAGACTTTGCGTACGGTAATTTTACCTAAAAACGGTAATTTTTTTTGGGTTGGAAGGAAATCCAATTAAAAAAGTTAACATCACTCCATTCATACGCCCTGTCTATTCTCTACAATATCCTGTCTCTTTCTAGTTCCAGTGCAATGCGCTGCATATGTAGAAAATACCCCTCCGCACAGGTTCAAAAAAAAAAACTAGTTCGAAAGGAATAGTCTAGGGACGAGACATGTGGTGAAGTGATAGGAATAGACTTTAATGCGTGCACGGTTCTGCAGTTGAGCGTTTTTGCAAATTTATAAAGCAAAGTTGTTGTTGCTGCTCAGATGTTATGACGCATTAATTTTTAAGTTAAATGAGAGCTAGTTTATTTATAATTATACTTCGCCGATCTTTTATTGCTCAAATATCCACGAAGGAAGCTACATGACACATCAGACAAATTTTTGGCTGCCAAGGGGATTGAACCGTCGGTCTTCTAGTACGGGATGGTCCAAAAGGAGAGAACGTGTTTGAATTTCTTATAACTTTTTTATTATAATTTTTTTGTTTTCAGTATTTTGTAAAGAAGTCTTGGCGAATTTAAAATGGAACAGTACGTAATTGAAAAACGTAGCAAAATCGTTGAACTTTATTTCGGAATAAAATCATGATTTTATTCGTCATTTAGTTATGAGCGACAGTAGGCAAAACTGCTCGATATGGGCTACGGGAAATCCAAGAGTAGTTCAATAGCGAGAATTACACCCACTTTTTGTCGGAATAGATAGTTGGGCCGTATTTTTTTGAAAATGAACATCACTTGTGTTAGATATCGGACAGTGTTGGAAAATTGTTTAAAGCCAGTCGTGGAAAACCATCCGCAAGTAGGATAGGACGCTGCGAGGAACACAATGACTCTTTGAACTCATACCCTTTCGGTCAGTTTGGGTCACCCTGTATAATATGTGTGAAATCGTACTACATGTGGTGAAGATGCTCTTTATTTACATATAAATGAGATGCTAGATGAAGTGTTTTTCGCTATCGAAGGGAATTCTTATACATTTTAAAAACATTTTCTTTCAAATTTCGACTTGAATCGATGGCCGTAATTTGGCCCCTGGACTGGAAACAAATACCTATAAAGATATGCGTAGATATGTTTCCGTAGTTCCAGTGTGGAACATAGAGCCATTACTGTGTGGCTTCATTAATCGATTATTATTTAAGATACTGGTGTCAGGCCTGCTAACTTAGCCCCCAGACAGTCTTTATGAATGTGAATGCCATGCGAATCTCATGGTTATACCGCGTAGTTTCGGTAGACAGACTCGTTTGCAGAAACTGGGAGCACCAAGTTTGCAAGGAATAGTGGCTGCGGTTGCCATTTGAAGTGGAGAAGATATACAAATGCACCCGCATACAATTTCACTTTGTACTTCCATATCTCTCCTAAGTACATATAGAGAGATCTATTTAATATTCAACTATTTAGCCAATTAATATGAACTCAAGCAATTATTGCGCAAAATTTTCCCAATCTTAAGGCGATCAATGCCATCAACAAACATATCCTGAAGCTTTAACTATTTACATCTAAAACCCAGCCATCTGCAATATCGTCGTCGTCAAGTGAGCACAAATAATCCTTTTAAAATTAAAATTTCGATTCGTTTTTTTTCTTGTCATTCAAATTAAACAGACTGAAATTGTTGATTGAGCTATAAAGAAATGGAATTCGACTATAAATTTAAATTAATTGGTTAATTGATTATGTGTAAAAGTGAAAACCATATTTGATCGCATTCGCCGACGGCAAAAAGATAATAAAGATATGTAGCAGATGAAAAATTACAGTTAAATTATAAAGAGAATAATCACTGCTATGATTTATGGTTGAACAAATAATGGTTTCAATAAAATCTTCATGATTTTATTCAGTGAATAATGTAAACTTGGTCTAGAAAAGCTTACTTGACTTTAAAATGAATTTAAAAAGAGAAAGATGCGCAATTTACTTATTATTTCACATGCAGAAATTATATTAATTTAAAATTTCACATCTCTTAAGCAGCTGTGAACCGGAAATAACCAGGCAACAATTTGTTTTCAAAACTTTCTTCTAAAGGCTTAAAGCCTGTATTTTAACTTTTTTTTTGTTTATATTTTTAATTTTATTATTGGGCATCAATTATTCAATTAATTTATCAGTTCCATTAAATTTATCGTTGTTACACAAAAGAATGACTGGCACTGTTACTAAAATTATAAACCACATTTGAAAAATAACAAGTAAATTTAAATTGGAAAATAGGCACCCATTACAAACGTGTATTATCGTATTATGGCTCACGTTTTAGGCTAAAAGGAGATAATGTCTTTTTTTTTAATAAATTCCAATAGATTTTGCGCACAGAAATATCCAACCAAAAAATAGACCACCAAAAATACCCCACATACTTGAACACAAACAATAGAAAAATTAAAGTGAACAAAATAATTTACCACAATAGAAAATTTAAGCCTTTGCCATTTAACAGAGGGATGTTTACTGCACCAAACCAAAATACACTCACACACACACATACACATTTCCATTTAACATTAAGAAGAAAAAAACAAGAATTTGTAAAAGAAGTCAATGGGATTTTGGGCTTGTATTGAATTATAAATGTGTGAGTTCTTGCTTTAACTTTACCATAAAATGTTGTTTGTGGGAATACAACCAACAACAAATGGGCGGAGCTGTTACAAATTATAAACGTACACCAGCACACAAACACTTGTTATATATATTTACATTTTATTGCCGGCAAAACGCCCACTTCAACATTTAACTGTTTGAGCTGCTCTATCAATTGTAACAACAAAAACAACATAAAAGTACAAATTACATTGTATGTTCTCATTTGTACCGTTAAACTACCACTAAGTTAAATTGCATAATGTTCTCTATTCAAAAAGAAAACCCTATGCTCTCTACAATGGAATGATACCAGCGAAAACATAGACACGTACTAAACAGATTTTGCTTGTGTGTTTGCAAAAAAAAAAAAAAGAGTATAAAAAAAGCTTTTTTTTGTAAAGAAGAGGTCGAATTAAACTTAAACACAGTGATACGGAATGCTATTATTAAGAAAATAAGCGAAGATAGTTTCTACTAAAAATATTACGCTCCTAGGGGAAGAAAGGATCATATGAATAACGTCTAAGACGGCCCGAAGTTCTTCTTCATTTGCAGGTTGATTTGCTGTTGATCTTCCGATAGCGTCAAGTTCGTCTCAATTACTGTATATCAAAAATTTTAATTGCGGTTTTCACTATTAATTGCAATTTTAAATCTGTAAGGTTTCTCAGCTTCAAAGCATGCCTCGGTAAACTCGGTACTGCTTGAGCATTAGTCTTTCAATATGCAGGTTACGGGTTCGATTCCCCAGACCCCTGATATTTGTGCCGAGAAGATTTTACTAAGAGTTTAGTAGATTATGTGTTGTTTAAAATTGGACGCAAATGCAATGAGCATTTATAAACTTTCATTTTAATTTAGCCGCAAAAAAATAAACGTTGTCATTGCTTATGACATTTAGGGCCAAGTTTTAACTTTGTACTTAAATGTTATTTAGTTTTAAATGCTATTCAAATAGCAAATTCTTGCTTGTTGGAAAGTTAACGGTTTATACAAGAATTCGGCGATTTAGATCTTCGCTTTCGGCCCTTTTTCTGCTTAGCGTTTTTTTATGATAAAGACAACACTTAAAATAAATTTAAAAGTTTTGTTTAAATTATCAATAAATTGAAAAATAAATGAAATGGCAAAAGTGTTTTAGAAACACATATTTACACATTTGTAAAGGGTGGGTAAATTTTTTTGGCCAACAGGCGTATTGCAAAAACGTAATCTACGAAAAAATCTAAGAAAATTTCCGCACGAAACTATGCGTCTAAAATCAAAACCTACGTCCCGCCGAGAGACACCAAACTTCACATTTGGGTAATCCCAAGCTAAATCAATCATGAATTTTCTAGTCCGCCTCCGATGGCAATAAAATTTGGAATACTTGTTATTCACACCAAAAGTTACCACAAAACCACAAACAGCTGATTTTGCTTTCTTACTATAAGTTTAATTTAATCAGGTTTCAACGCACAGTTAGTGTAATACAATTTCATTTACTTTCACCTCCAACAACTCTATGAAAGCATTTTCAATATGCTCTACGCCAACCTTTTTCTTTTGCATTTTTTTATTGCTCTTGCTGCTCCGTGCATTGCTTTAAATTATTGTACTGACTTTATTTACCAAATTTTGCTTTGTTTTAAATTTTTTAACTTCGTAGCACTGCCTTTACTAAAGTACATGAAAATCAAGATTGTATTTCATTAAATCAACCAATTAAAGAAAAGTTTTAGGAAAATATTTTTATATAGTAAAACCAGGTTTTAATATTTTTGCTTTATATCCGTAGTGTGAGAAACCAAAAAAATTATTTTTAGCCCGATAGGGACCGAAAATATAAGGGAACAATTTCTTCTTAAATTTCCAAGTCATTACACTTTTCAATTTTAAAATTCGATATATTCAGTTCTAGTGCAGATACAGAGGCCTATTTAGATTTATTTTGTAGTTGAGCAATAAGACGTCGGCGAAGTAAAATAATAAATAAAATGGCTTCCCTTAGATTAAAAATAATGCGTCGAAATAATATCAGAGACGCCGCAAGTTAGCTTTGTAATTAAATCGCCACGGCAGAATTGTGAATTAAGATATATCTTCTCAACCACTTTCACTTCCTGTCTATTATCTACACTATGCCTCTCTCTATCCAGTTCCAGTGTAATGCAATGCATATCAGCACTGGTCCGCGATGAAAAAAACCGCTCATAATGTATGAATGGAAGAAAAATACATTTTTTAAATAAACATAATTACATAGATGTAGAAATGCATATCTTTCGAATGATACACGTCAAAAATAAATATCAATTCCCTTATTTTTTTTTAATTTCATATTCAGATATTCACGCATTCTTATTTCGTAATTGCAAAAACAGTTCGAAAATAAGTTCTTTTCTACCACTGTGCATTGTAAAAGCTTTAATTTTTAAGGGAACATGCTCTCTACTTAAGCCATTCACAAACGTGCGGAAAAGCAAAATCAAAAGAAAACAAACAAAAACACAAACCTCTCAGAGTGACTGACTGTTGGAGAGCATCGAAAGCGAAAACAAAGAAACAAAACGCCGGTTTTGTCTACAGAAGGGTGGTGACTGACCCACTGTTGCTTCTATGAAATTTATAAAGCGGATGTTAGGACATGCTCATACAAACACACATTGCAAGTGTGTACAAATTCTTTAAGTGTGTTATGCTCAGCGAAAATCCAACAACACTAACTAGACTGTTAGACTGCCAAAGAATTTAATTCCAATAAAAACTTGCAACGACGCGTGTCAAAAAACGGTTGTGAAATAATACGAACGAAAGAAAAAAAAAATTAAGTATAAAAAAAACTACGTTAGCGACGACTACAAGAACAAAATACAACGCCAAAATAGAACGAAAAAACGCGAAGCTCAGCTGTATGGCTAATATATACCTGGAAAAAGTGCTTGACTCGGCCATTCTCAACCAGACAGACGGACACCCATTTTAAATTCAAAAAACATCGTTAGTCGTTACCGCCAACTCTTTAAGGACGGTTGCGATAAAAAATATATGTATTAATAATTCATTTTGCGGTAACAAGTAAAAATTGCTTTTTAATAAAAATAAAAATAATAATAGAAAAAAGGCCGACTTGAAAAATTTACAAAAAATTTTTAAATATTCAAATTTCAAATAAAGTTCAAATAACGCAAACTAGTTACTTAATATATTGTATGTACATACATATACATACATAATATGTGTATTCATATATAAAGCGAAATTATAATAAAATATTACAGAAGAAGTGTTGAGTTAAAAAAATTATTTTAATGTGAAGTGTTCTTTGCAAAAGAGTTAAAAAAATTTGCGTACAAAATTACAAGTTAAAAACCAATTCGCTGGCTACCATCACCCACCTTTATTATCCTTCAATGAAAATGGAGGATCCGAACCTCGCTGATCAATATGTACAGGAGTTCGTACTAGAACATTTGGAGGACGACTCATCCGCTGTTGGCGTCAAACGCGAAGATCACAGTCCTATAGCGGCGGCAAAAATCACCTGGACCACTGAACCATCCGCTGTGCACCCAGAAGAAGATGATACTGAGCCACTTATAAAAATGAGAGCCTTCCCCACTAATTGGTCACACATGGATGAAAGAAGACTGCAGCCTTTATCACCGCCACCAGAAATATACACTCACGGACCCATGGCGGGCCAGGCAATATTGGTTAATACTTCAGTGCCTGCCGGTGTACCATCCACACCACCCGAAACTCCTCCCGTCATAGGATCCCCCACTGGTAGCACTTGTGCTCAGGTGTATGCGGGAGTTCCTGGTACCCATTATGGCACACATCATCGCCAACCACCTCCCAGTGGCGGCTTGACACAAGAAATGATGTGGCTACCAAATTCTATGAGATCAGATCCGCAACCCTTGGATTTGCGACCATTAGCTGGGCCCTCACAGGACGAAGAATGGGAAAGACACAGAGAATACATGCAATCGGTAGCGGTGGCTAATCACCATAACCACCTTATACAAACCCACCATCATCATCATTTCCAGACAATAGAACACTTGACCCCCATCAATATGCACACCGCAACCTACCACAATGGCATTATAGCCAATGGCCAGGTCAACGCTAATTCCTCGATAATACACAACAATCCGAATCACGTTACCAATCATCATAATAATCGGTCACACTCTGTTAGCTCAACCAGGTCTTCCAACAATTCTCCGCACACTTGTTCTGGTCAATATTCGACTTCCAGTAATTTGGGTTTAGACGATTGCATAGACGACGATCTGCTGACTACACTAACAGTCAGGGAATTAAATAAACGACTACATGGTTGTCCACGCGAGGAAGTTGTCAGACTGAAACAAAAGAGACGAACTCTTAAGAATCGTGGCTATGCCCAGAATTGTCGCTCGAAGAGACTGCACCAGCGTCATGAATTGGAAAAAACCAATCGTCAATTAAATCAAGATCTGCATCGTTTAAAGCTGGAGTACACACGTGTCTGCCAAGAACGAGATCAATTAAAACAGCGTTTACGTGGTGGTGGATCTATTACACAAAATGGTTCGATAACGGGGACACATTCAAGTGTTATAACCCTAAATGGCGGTGCAGCAGGCGGTGATGTTGTAAGCAATGGCGCCTCTACACACCAATTGAATTCCGAAAGTCAAAGTTCACCGGAATTCTATCTCTGACGTCAATTAGCAGCAGCTGCCAGTCATCATCATCATCATCATAATCATCATCACCATCAGCAACAGAATTCTTCGCACACGCATGCGCACCCTCACTCTCACCATCATCATCATACGGCACATAGTGCTGCCCATCAATGGTCATCTTCTTCGGCATCAGCAACGTCGCGTTATCATCAACATTTAGCGCAGCATCATGCTCACGCACCGCATCATTCTTCTTTGCAACAGCAACAGCAACAACAGCTTCACTCCTCTCAACCAGCGATGACAGCATCTGTGCCAGCGGCCGTAAACTGAGTTAAGTTTCATACGTATACTAAGAGCTTTAAGATTAGCAAATTAGAGATTTAATATTAACATCCAATGCCTTTAAGTTTTGTTTTATTTTCTTATATATTCTTTTTCTAAGTTGAAAACATTCTTTTATTAATTGACTTTGTGCAAAATAAAATTTACTTCTGCAATTAAAAAAACATTTGATTGTGCTAGAGCAAATGAAATTTAAATTTTTATTTCTCGTAGTGAAGTGATTTTTCACAGACAATTTTTGGCAGCGAAGAAAGAAAATTCTTTGCACTACAGTATGTATCCTCCTAATTGATTACACTGTCAATGCTATGCGTTTTTAGACAAAGTTAGACTAAATGGTCCCCAGTTTTGTTTGCCCGAATGCTTACTTTAAATAACCCTAACATAGCGTAAGAGTAAGATTCAGTATTGTAGGACTCCGTCTTTAGATTGCTGCTATTAATAATAATACCTTGGCTTGCGTTATTTTTACATACGCAAATGTTTCCCTTTGCTTTATATTATTTTATTTAACTTTGAGCAAAAGTTACAGGCAACCATCGTAAAATGCAGTAGTAACGTTCCAAAAAAGTCTCATGTTGTGGGAAACCACTTTATATGAGGCTAAAAAAAAAATAGTTCCGAAAAGATAAATCCCATTTTTTTTGTTTATGCCATATGCACATATCGTCACCTGAAATGCAATGCTCAATAGATGACCCTTACATATGCGATGCATTGTGCTGGAACTAGGGGAAAGGGATAGTTAGAGAAATGAAAGGAGGTGAAGCTTCACAATCATACAACAACTGCGCTTTTGCACGTTTTTTGTTTTATAGCGGTATTGCAGCGCCTCTGATGTGAAGGGGACGTATTAGATTTTTAAGCTTCATTTTAGTCGCCATATTTTTTATTAATTATTTTACTTCGCCGGTGCTACACAATGCCGACGAAGGACTCTCTGATAATGCCTGTGTTATACTATCAGCTGAAGCCGGTAGAAACCTTCCGACAACAACTGACACAAATGCACATCAGAAACAATGCGAAATGCTTTTATGATTTAGTCTGAAACTGGGATCAAACTTTTTTGGGTTTGTGGTCAACGTACACTGTTTGAGGCATCCCTACATTCAAACACACAACGTTGTGTAAAGGATTTCCTGTAATTATTTATATTTAAACTGCCTGGCCCACGATGTCAAAGGATTTTTTCATTCGTACAAATACACGGTGTGCCAAAAGTAATCACCCGGGGCATAAGTAATCACCCGATATCTTTTTGCTGAAATTTTATTTAATAAAAACCTTTGGATCTGCATCTATGGTCATCAACTCTGGCGGCGGTCACTTAGCCCATATCATAAGCAGTGCAAAAATTTGTCAAAAAAAAAATTACAGCAAAAGAACATCTGGTGATTACTTTTGGCCCACCCTGTACATTTAAAACAAAAATAATTTCTAAAATATTGTTTCTTCGATATCGTGACTGACAGGCAATAAATGTCGCGTATACGTAACACACCATCATATTAAATTCCACGTAACGTATACGCAATTGAATTAACATGCAGCAAACTTTTCTGAATTTATTTATTTGTTTATTTTTAATATAAAGCCGCGTTACACATTCTGTTCGGATTTGTTTTGAATCCGTAGTTGCCATTACTAACAAATTAATTTGTGGTGCTTCTGATTCCGATTGTTAAAATCCGTTTTCAGTAGGCAATTAAATAAAAACTAATTTATTTTAAACTAACTGTGAATTAACAAATGAGAAAAAGTGTTCTGTATTGAAAAAAGAATTTATTTAAATAGTTTTTTAAACTTTAGTATAGTAAAAATTACAATTCCGAAAGTGATTTTATTCCCAAATATTTTTTCGTTTTTCCTTTCCATTTGATTTATTTATTTAATAGAATAAAGGACAATCACAACGAATGGAATCGGCTGGTGCCAGAAAAAAAAAATTAAAGGAGAAAAATGAAATGAGACGTGGAACACAGACGAAATAAAAGAGATATATTTTAAATTATTATAGTATATATTGCAATGTTTTATTTATTTTTCAAGTATGGTACCACTATGCTTAGCAATGGTATAATGTGGTACAGAAACATTGTAAAAGTAATGAAAAACCTTCTCAATGTTTATATAATTTTCTATTGTAATAAACGCCCGCTTTTATTTGCGTTGTATATTTGAAATTAATTAAAAATAAATTTTTGTCTGACCTCATGATGTTTGTGCAAAAAAAGAAGCAAGTACTCGAAATCATATGGTAACTTAAATAGACTTTAAATGCCAAAGAATGGTCATTTAAGTCACCATTAATATGTCTTTTAAAATTATACTGACAAAACGAATTTGCTATTTAAATAAGTGATATTTAATGGTGTTTTCTCTTCTCCACCAAAAAATATGTAATTTTTTAAAACGTGCAGTTTGGTTTTTGTTGCTCAAAAATGTTTAATAGTGTTTTCACACCGAAAGTGCAAACCTGATTTGAACGCTAAAACAGCCACAAACAGCTGACTTTGCGTTCTCCCTATAAGTTTATTTAAATCAAATTTTAACGCACAATTTGTGTAATACATTTTCATTTAATTTCTCCTCCCACAACTCGATGCAAGCTTTTTCATTATGCTCTACCCAACAACTTATTTTGCTTTTGCATTTTTTTTATTTTTGTTGCTGCTGCGTCTATTACTTTCAATTATTGTAGTGACATTATTTACCGAATTATCCTTTATTTTGTTTTAAATTTTTTAACTTGGTAGCACTGCCTTTTAGTTGAAAATCAAGGTTGTATTTCATTGAATCATTGAAAATAATTCAAAAAAGGTTTTAAGAAAATATTTTAATATGGTAAAACCAAGTTTTAATAGTTGGTTTTAACGTAAAACCAACTTTTGATTTAAAACCACTCAGTGCGAAGACATTTATTTATTTTTATTTTTATTTATTTACATACATCTATGGATTCATGATCCTTACAAATGATATAATGATATACAGTACATAATTAAGAGTTTAAAAATACAATTAAACTAGATTTGACACTATCAACATTAAGCGAATAATCAATATGGTTATACAATTTATTAAATTGCTTACAAATTCTTAACAATGGTTCCGAATTAGCATAATTTACTCTGAAAACTTTAACTGCAAGCGGATAGTAATGACGTGTAAATCGTGAAGGAACATTAATAAAGATATTGCTAATCAAAAATTCAGAACAAACATTTCCTTTTAGCAAATTTAAAACAAAAGTAACATTAAGCATAGTCCTGCGACTCTTAAGGGTCGGCAGCTTTATCAAGGCAAGTCTGCTAGTATAAGGTGGGAGATCCAACGGATTCCAGCGAAGCCCACGTAGACCAAATAAAAGAAACTGCTTTTGAACGGATTCAATACTATTGATATGAACCATATACGTTGGATCCCAAATTATTGAGCCGTATTCAAGAACAGGTCTTACCAGAGATGTGTACAATTGCTTTGTAATGTACGGGTCGGAGAACTCCTTTGCCCATCGTTTTATAAATCCAAGAAGACCGCGTGCTTTAGCAACAGTAGAAGAGATATGTTGTATAAAATTTAACTTGGAATCAAGTAGAATGCCAAGGTCGGAAATAATATTTAAATTGTCTAGCGAGTAACCATTTAAAATATATTTTACGCTTAAGTTACGTCCACGGAAGAAGCTCATACATTTACACTTTTTATGATTTAATTCCATCAAATTACGATTACACCAAGAGCTAAATGCATCTAAGTCCTCCTGTAGGTAGTGATGATCAGCATATTTTCTATAGCTTAAGAAAATTTTGACGTCGTCAGCATACATTAAGACATGACAAAACTTCAATATTTTCGGTAGATCATTTATAAATAAAGAAAACAAGAGCGGCCCTAAATGGCTACCCTGCGGCACACCAGACAATACAGCAATCGGCTTAGAATAACAGTTTTTAAAATGAACATTTTGAGTTCTATCAGTCAAGTACGATTTTATCCACTTAAGACAGTTTAATGTAAATCCCATTGAGTCAAGCTTTTTCAAAAGTATTTCGTGATTAACCTTATCGAACGCCTTGCTAAAGTCGGTATAAATAACATCAGTTTGCTCTTGTTGTCTAAAACCACGATGAACAAGTGATGTTAACTGCATAAGATTTGTAACAGTTGAACAACCTTTACGAAACCCATGTTGGAAAGGAGACAATACAGATGATACTTGATGAGAAAGAATGTCAGTACTAATTTTTTCAAAAAGCTTCGGTAGAGTGCTCAGTTTAGCAATGCCTCTGTAGTTTTCGATATTATTTTTACTACCATTTTTGTATAATGGAATTATGAAAGAGGTTTTCCAAACCTGCGGAAAACATCCAGTCCTTATTGATTCATTGAAAATAAGAGTTAGTGGGGTCGATAAAGCTTCAGCACATCTAACTAACAGACAACTCGGTATTCGGTCAGGACCACAGTTAAATGAAAATTTCAGTTTTTTTAAGGTATTAACTACGGTAAGTTCATCAAGAAGTGGTATTGAAACAGGTGGATATGGTAATTCAGATAGTGGATGAGAATCTGAATCAGCAATCTTGACATCAGAATATGTGGACGAGAAGAAATCCGCAAACAAATCACAGATTGCAACATCATTATCGGATTCAATATCATGGTAATTCATCACAGAAGGAAACGAACTCGATCTTCTTTTGGAATTTACGAATTTATAAAATGTTTTAGGATCACATTTTAAATTTTGTTTGACTTTAATTAAATAACTGTAATAGCAGGAGCGATTAGCTGAGATGTATTGAGCACGAGCTACAGAATACTTGGCGTAATCAGCAAAAAGTCCAGAGGATTTATATTTCTTGTAGAACTTATTCTTTTTATTTTTTATAGCAGAAAGAACTTTGGAATTCCATGGCGGGCCAGAACGATTAGAATCAAAACATTTAGGAATACATTGATTCATGTACAGATACATTCTTTTGTAAAACGTGTCAACCATTTTGTTAATATGTATTGAATTAGTATTTAAAGCAGCATTCGTAAAAAGGTTCAACCAGTTTGTATTAGACAGAAGCTCATCAAGCCTATTATAGTTTGTTTTCTTGAAGCAAAACGATTCTCTTCTCTCTGTTTGAAATGATGACACAGAAACACGACTAGATGCAACAGAAATTTCAATTCCAATTGTAGGATGATGTAAGTCCTCAGGCAAAGAGATCGGGTAACAGCGATCAATGGAGATGTCACTCAGTACATTTAGGAATATTAAATCAAGTAGTCTCGAATTTGCGTTGTATAAGCCATTTAATTGGCAAAGATTCAAGTCTAGAAGAGAATTAACAAAATCCATATGGTAAGCATTACCTCCAACCATTCTCGGAATGAAATAATTAACTTCAGAAGAGAAGTCCCATGATAATAAAGGCATATTAAAATCGCCAAGAGCAATAACGTAATCGTATTGATTTGCGGCCTTAACAACATTCCCAATAGCTGTTACATGTTTCATGTAAACCACTTCAGGTGAAATTGGAGGAATATATGAACAGGTAATAAACATTTTCATATGTTTTAACTTAACTGCAACACCAATAAACTCGATGTCATACAGACCTTCACTATAAAGAACATCAGAAGATAGACGATTAGAAACTGCAATCAGAACACCGCCACCTTTGATAAGATTACCACGATCGCGTCTATAAATTTGATAATTTCCGCAGAAAATTTCAGTATTGAGTACATTATCGACAAGCCAGGTTTCAGTAAAAATAATAACATCATATAAAAAATCAAAGCTTTGGTTGTAAATTGAAGGTAATTTTGTATTTAAACCACGAACATTTTGGTAAACTATAGACAATTTATCAGGTAAAATATTTAGTTTTTTGAAATTGTCAGATTAGACGATGGAGCATTAATTTGTGGTAGGTGGACTATATCAGAAGGGACGTTTTCACTATACACGTATTCACGTATAAGTGCGTTCTTCGGCCAAAAATCTGGATTAACAACTGAATCAAAATTTTCTTCATTAACAATAATTTTGAAAGAGGATTTACGTCTCTGATTAGAGTACTTAAATTTGTAGACGGATAAGTCAATATCATTACCAATTTTGAAACAAATATAACGTTTAACAGCATCGGTACTTGTATTAGAATCAAAACGAGCAGCAAAAATAATCCTTTTTGGTGGAATAACCTTTAAAGTTGGAGCAGTAGAGGTATTATAAGCAGGAACTGATGGGTTTAAATTAGTAGGAATACAGCTGTTTTGCAATGGTTGTGGTGAAACTAAAATTGTTCCCGAAGATATTTCACGAGTTTTAGTTGAGCTCGCGGTGCCACATACGGAAGGAACTGATTCAACAAAATCATATGATGGAGTTAATACTGGAGTGGTTACAAGAGATGCTCCAGAAATATCGCTTATTTCAATAGAATTAGGTTTAGATACCAGTGAACTTGTTAATGTTTTCTTCTTTCCTTTGGGTGAGCACGGTGCCTTATCAAACAGGTTCCTGTAATTCAAAAATTTAGTGTTTAAATTTTTCAAATCATTACCCAATTCATCCAATGTACTTTTAGTGGATTTAAAAAATTTATAAAATTCCACATCAAACAAAATACAGTTTTTACAACACCAGCGGAGTCCCTTGTTCTCATGCAAATTATCCACAGTGCGTGCAGATAAGTCAACGCATTTTGCATGATAAACCGATTCGCAAAGCCAACAGGCAACCATAACATCATCGGACTTATTGCGACACTTCGGCTTAGAACAGGCCATAATTAATATATTAGAAGCGATGTAAAAAGTTAAATTAATTTAAAATTACCAAAGTATATGTATGTAGACAATTTGTTAAACAGCACAAATATGTAATAAATTGCTTATATTGCTTTTGTTATTTAAAGATTATTTATTGCACCAAAGATAATGTTGTTGTTTCAACCAAAAAGTATGTACACTGTTTAAAGTAATTTAACAGTTAATTTAAAGTTATTGTTTGTGTAAATTCTTTGTAAGGAATTCCAATTGCAGAGCACTATGCATAATATGCAAAGAAAATTCAGTTGTTGTTGTTAAAAATAGATTTAGTGAGTAAAAAATGACTAAATCTTTAAGCAGCCAAAATGTATTTTATCACACAATTGAATAATTAAATTTGAAATTATAATGCACAATAACTTCAATAAAATCAGATAGATTTAATTAATTTATAAATTAAAAACTCAGCGCACAAAAATTTTCAATCGAATCGGAACAGTGTTGTCAATATGAATGCAATCATAAATATTTTTTTCGACAGATACTAAGCCAAAATGTTGCTTTTGTTTTGAATGTAATTAAATAACCGAAAATTATCGCCTGACATAGTGGGCAGTTAACTTTGTTTTTTTCCTACTTCGCCTCTGCAGGCTTTTGAATGAATACTTCGCTGTTTGGTGGCTTTACATATGCCCTTTCAAGCATATTTAGTTTTGAGAATGGGAATTTGCCTTTTTGCTTTATTTTGAGTTCGTTGTATAGACGTTTTTGAATAAATATTTCGCTATATATAGAGGCTTGATTGCTCAGAATTTCTTCGCTATAGTGTATTTTTGTATGAAAAGCTTTGCAATAAAACCGTTTTCTCAGGGGACTCAGCGACAAATTCGTTACGTAAATTTCCTCCTTATATTAAAGTTCGTTATATACAATTTTGACTGCAGTAAGTGATGAAAACGCAATAACTTAGCAAATGCAAAATCCTACATTTTGCTGTTGAATTCCAACCATATTTTTCATTTGCACTTATGAGCGTTTGCATCAAACAATGATGAGACTGCTTTTACATTGTGCAATTTTTCTTGTAGCAAGTCTGGGTTTGTAGGAGAACCAAGAAGAAGAAAGAAGAGGGGAGAGACTTCCTTGTACCGAAAAAAACTTCCATTCTCTTTTTTTCTCCAAAATTGCTGGAGCAGACTGTCTGTGTCTAAACATTTTGGCAGTTTTAAAAGATAATTTAAAAAACTAACTTCACGAAAAATTGCTTAATGTAAAAGCAGTCTTATCGCCATTGACGGTATAGAAAAAAAAATTATTAAATAAATATATATATTTGAAGTAATTGTAAAATATATATTTTCTTTTTGTTCGCTGCTTTGCAATATGCTTAGAAATATTTATAATACTTTGACGATCGGTCACACAAACGTAGGCAAATATCAACGTTGAAATTTTGGAAAAATTTCAATATTAAGAAATTTCTTTATCAGTTACTCGAATCTATCGCATATAAAATTTACATTGTGATTTTTTAATACGCTTCAAATTGCTATCAATTATTGCAACTCATTGAATAATAATAATTTGTGAACTCTCTGGAAAGCAAACAATAGCCATAAGAAACCAATGGATCCGTTAACATACAATATGTAACTCTGTCAGTTCTTTTATTAATTTCCAAAAACTATTTCTTATGGACGGAAACTATTCCAAGCACACTTAAAAACATACCTTGATCTCATTATTCATTACTTCTCAATGTAATTATTTTTATTTTTATATTTTTTTCCCCTTAATTATTTATTTCAAGAGTTTTTCTTTAATCTTGTTTTTTTATTCTCTTTCGACTCTTTTTCATGGTGTAAGTTGCGGTCTTGTTTTGTCAATTATTTACATTCGCAATTATTTACATTGAAGAATGTTATTGAACCTATAACTGCACTTACATACATACATCCGATGCACAATGGGCTCCAGCATGGAAAGTTGGCCTGAAACTTTCACTAGAAGTTCTGTTCAATTAAATATTTTGTTTGTATTGCTCTGTGTATCAGTTTCAGGGAAGTAATGCGCCGAAAACGTTGCCATCTTCCGTGGAAATATGCTAATCATATGGATATTGAACGCTTTCGGTTCGCTGACGTGTGAAAAAGAGTTATAAAGATATGAAATTTGATATTCAACAATGCGATCAGTGTTGCCAAATGTGAAAATTTATCTTATTTTTGAAGTTTTTTTTTAGCTAAAAAAAGATATTTAAAAATATGACGTTTAGTACTTTTAGACTATTAAATAAAATTGCTCATTAAATTGTTCATTAAACCTGCTGCTAAAAGTATTTCTCAATGAGCGAAAAAGATCCGAATAATATTCAACAAATTGATGACAAATGGCGAGCATTGAGTCACTTGAAGTTTAAATAATTTATTGGGAAAAAAATATATTGAAATATTTTAGGATGTCATTTTGAATGCCAATCGTTTCGATTGCAATAGCAATAGCAACAGCTAGGTTAGGTTAGGTGGCGGACCCTTCCCCAAGGAAAATGTCTATCTTAGGACAGATATTAAGCCCGTTGGAAAATTTTTTTTTTTGAATATGAATAAACTAATTAGATACACTAACACCAGTCATTGTTTAGTATTCCAAGATACAGAAATTTTGAACTATCAAAAGAAATTAATAAAAAATTTACACAAGTATTTTATATAAATATATAAAGGGTGGCCCAACCAAAACATACGATGTTAATTGTAAATATAACAAAACAATTTTCAGAGAATTATTTTAATATTTTTTATTATTACAGAAGGATCTATCACAATTATGTGCGAAATAAACTATCGGGCAAATGCTCGGAACGGTTTCGGCAGCTTAACGCTATCCGATATCTATCCGATGATTCTAAGACATAATTGAGGTTCAATGTCGTTAGTGTGCCGAATTATCTCATCCCTTGTTCTTTGGCTTATTGACGATGTGAAGATTTAAAAAAAAAATTGGCAACACTGAATACGATTAAATATGGCAGAGAAGAAAGTCGTCTAAATGAATTTGGGAATGTACTGTGTGGGTGGGATTTCAAAACTCTAAAACTTTAAAACTCAGCATGACCCAGGCATTTAACTATTCCAGAAGACTGATCTTAGGGTGCGTTTATCTTGAAATTTTCTACAACGGTTATGCCGTTTGATATTCTTTTTTAATATTTCATTAGTTTATTTGTTGTATATTCCATATTATATGAACTAACAATAACTATTCAAATCTTAAATATAACTAAAGGGAAGTTTACTAATACGGCAGTGTTGCACAATAACTGCATTTACGAACGTACCCCTCTTCATGGCGCTCGTAACTAAAAAAACTACGAAACACTTTATTTACCCCCCCCCCCCCCCAAATACCATACGTTACGGCGTAGTTTAACAAGAAGGAAATGATTTGTTAATCGTTCATCCCATTCTTATCAGTGCCTCTTTTTGTAATTAACACACTTTGTAATAAATTTATATATATAAATATATTACGTATCGGGTGTTTTTTTTAGCTGCATGAGAACTTAAAATGATAATATTAAACAGAAATAATGTTGGAATGAAACTTTTTTTAATACAATATAATCTGGTATATAATTGCATGGTATTTTATTCGTCGTGACTGCGAGTTACACAGCCCATTCGCTCAGTCCAATTTTAATTATTTTTTCCAGAAAATCTTGTCGTATGACGTCAAGTTGTGGCTTGAATATAGGCTTCCAATGCTTCAAGAATTGCTGGTTTGTCGGCAGAAACCAATGACTCAAACTGGACCCAAAAAGTAATCCAGAGTAGTTAAATCGCACGAACGAGGGGCCAGTGAACAGAAACACTTCTGGAAATAAATTTGTCACCAAAATGATTTTGAAATAAATCGATTGTTAAGCGTGCTGTATGGTAAGTTGCGCCGAATTGTTGAAACCAAATGTTGTTGACGTCTATATGATTAATTTTTTGAAATAAAAATTCAGTCAGCTTGGCTCGATAGCGCTCGCCATTCGCTATAACAGCAGCTTGCTCATTTCGAAAAAGCGGCAATATTGTTTTCGGTGCACACATTCCTTTATCTTGTCAACACAGTTTGATATGCTCAGCTGTCAAACCATAGTTGTCGATATCGATAGTATTCATGCAGCTGACAAAAAAAACACCCGATATATAAATTGAAACAAAATTCGAAGTCAAGTTTGAGTGAAAAATTCTAAGAAATTAAAATCTCCCTCAAATGCGATGAAATTAATGTTGTAGAAAGGGAACACTTTTGGCCTCCAATAATGTTAAAAATCTCGTTGGAAAAAGAATCTGTCAAAAGGCTTTATGTGTGCAAAGGTTTGTGTTTAAATAAAATAAGCTTTTAAATTGCAACTAGCGTGAGTCTCTTTTTAAAAAAACGCGAATGTAAAATGGGAAAAAATATAAATATTTAATATTAATGTCAAATATAAATTTTAATCAGCAATGAAATAGTAGATTCATTGATAATGCAACATTGTTATTGTGATTCATTTTTGAAACGTCACTTGATAATACGGAGATTAAAAAAAAAGATTTATTTAAGAACATACAACAAGCGGTGTTAAAAATTAGAAACAACAATTTGACTTTAGAAGAATAGACTATTGCAAAATAATTACAAAGTATTATTTTCAAATGTGCAACATAAAATAAGAAAAATTGCGTATTACTTAAAAATACTCGCATGCACCAACATCTTGATAGCACTTTTTTTTGCAAATTTTTCCAGTTCGGAAATTGTTTTGTTAAAATCGATTTGATTGATAGTTTTTATCTTTTTACGCGGGGGTAGGGTTGTAAAGGCCTTCGCGCTTACAGAGACCACTGTCATTTGCGTCGAGTGGTGTTATCACTAAAACCATTACCTCCTCCACCTCTGAGTAGATTTCTTCCCGGGGCGGCTTTCCGCATTACTTCGGGAAAATATATAATTAATACATTTATTTCAAATAATGTAAAAAAAATATCATCAAAATACCTCTAAAGACGAACGAAAATTTTGCTGAAAATAATAATAACATTGTGGGACAAAAATGAATGAAGTGAAAATACCTGGGGTGTGATACTATTTTTCTGGTGTAGTTAGGTATTGATGAGTACAAAAACAATCTGGTTTTTAAAGTTGCCAAACACTCCTAAAATCTTGAGTTACCGTGAGCACTTGTCAACCTGTAAGTTATTTGAATATCAACCCAATTCAAAAGGATAAACGGATTTAGAAAGTAGAGAAAATTTAAAAAAAAACTAAATAAATATATATTTGGTGAAAAAATACGCACATACTCGTAAATGTATCGAAAATTTGTGGTTGGCCTTAAAAACATTAACCAAAAAATAAATAAATTTTCTAATGGTGAATCACAAGAAGGAATGTTGATTGAAAACTTTCATTAGCTGAGGTCTATGAAATATTAAAATTGAACTTGATATAAGAATGGCAGGATTCAAATTTAAAGATACGGATGATTTCTTTAAGATATTCATTGCAGTTCTCAGCGGCAAAAAAAACTAAATTTTCTAATTCCCTAAAAAAATAAATAATTGACCGATAATACTGCACAGTGCATTTATTAAGTTAAAAATAAAAAAAATTTACAAAATGCAATAAAAAAACACGCTTTATTGTTGATTAGTTTTAGTATCACATATAAAATGAAAAATAAAAATATTTAATCATGATAAGAAAACAAAATTAATGTAAAATTGTTAATAGAAATAGATAGGGAACTGAAGTTCAAAAGAAATATTATTTGCTCATAATGTCTTTATATCCTAATATTTAAAATTTTTTTTTTTATCTGGGACCAGCACTCAGGAGATGACTCCTACACATGCGAAGCATTGTGCTGGAACTATAGGAAAGGGATAGTAGGAGAAACGATAGGAGGTGAAGCTTAATTAATTATTGTTTGCAGCTCTGCTTTCGCACGTTCTTTTTTTACACGCGTAGCATTGCTGAAGCTTCGGTTCAGTAGCCATTTTTATTATTGTTTTACTTCGCCGGTGCTACACAATACCGACGAAGGAGGGCGTGCTGATGCGATTATGGATTAGTTTAAATTAGTTTAAATACATTAACTAAAAAAAAATAAACAACAAAAAAAAATTGTCACTTTATTGTGATAAATTAACTATGAACTTAACACACCCCTAAATATTCTTTCATTGGAATAAAAAAAAAAGTTAAAAATTAATAATACTTTTTGTATTGTAGTATATTTAATGCTCTGTCACAGGGTACTGATTGTGACACTCATGTGCTGCACATAGGCTTCACAGTCACTCAGAAACCTGTACCCTGCTCTGTCGTAACTAACCATGTGCCTCGTTTCTGTAACTGGAGTTCTCCACGTGCAATAAACTTGGAAATAATTATGTTCGCAACTGTCAAAATCTATTGCCAACATCATATGTCCACATGTGGACCGCACGAACATTTATTTGCACATGTATTGCGCAATAGTTGTTGAAATTTATTTCCAAGCATCTACATATGTTGAACATAAACTGTTCAATATGGCTATAATTTCTCTGGCATGTGTGTCTCCACGAATTACATAGATAAAAGCTTGTGAAAGCTATAAAAAAATATAGTATTATTAATATAAAAAACTATATGAAACTAGCGGACCCGGGGAACTTCGCCTCGCCCCAATTTTAAGCCTTCAGACAAACTTTAGAGTAATAATACAACACAAATATTTAAATTTTCAATGTGATTTATTTGAATGGAATCAGTAGAGAGCGATTTGATGAATAATGTTTTCATACAAAAAATCAATTTTCGATTTTTCCAATTTTCCGACTTTTGCGGAGAGATTTTCCGCATTTTTCATGATTTACACTAACAACTTTCTATTTTTTGATTTGGAAAGCCATTAAGGAATAATTTCACACATACATAATTTCATACAAAAACTCAATTTTCGATTTTTCCAATTTTTAGACTTTTCCGGGACGATTTTCCAAAAATCTTCTTCCGTAAAAACCTTCTCCTCGAAAATACGAACAACTGGCAAAAAATTTTACAGAAATCGGCCCAGCCGTTCTCATTTTATGAAGTACTTTACATTTTTTACACCATTTTTATATATATAGATAAAAAAAAGAGGGAATTTGATTAAATACAAAAAAAGGGAATTTATTTATAATAAATAAACAAACCTAATGAAAAATATGAGAAGTCATAGCTTAAGAACTACTTTTAATCTACTTTCGAAATACCAATAACTGCATATTTCCGACTTCTCAGAAAGTTATTAAGAACAACATACAGTAAACTTGTATGAACATGATTTAATTCTGCAAAATTCGTTTATGTTTATTTATTTATATATTTGTACATATGTAATATGTATAAACATTTGACCTTATTATTTATTATTTATTTAATCTTAAAACAAATGAAGTAATAAAAACTACAATGCAATTGCATTTCGATAAAATAAATTAAATAAGATTACAACTTTTATAGAATTGGAACTTCTCATAAACTGCTTCTGTATTAAAGCAACAAACTTTTCATAGCTCCGTAAGAGTAATAAAAAATTAGTTCCAATGCTATGATTAACGGAAATGCACTTTCTGCGAATCGAAAAAAGTAGATTTACTTAACAGCGCGAGCATTACTTCGAATTAAATGAATCGTCATCAAAAACGAGAACTTCGTGCAACGACAACCCTGTGTAAAAAGAAGTATAACTACTCCGAATTTGCACTCACAATTTCAGGATCTTATTGACTTCTTTGGAAGCACTTTTATCACTGGGAAGTATTTATATAGCATACAACCACTCACAACGAAATTTTTAGATTTATGTTCAGTACACCAGGCGTATTCTCTACCTAAAAACATGAACTTGGAATTGAACATTTTTGTAACATCATTCTACCGACGTTATTTCTTATGTTCGGAAATAATTATTGACCGTGGAGACGTGCAGTAACGTATGTGAGAAAATTCAGGGAAGAAAAATGATTATCATTCTGTGAAACGCAGCATGACGAAGAAAATAAGTTAAGTTTTCAAAGTTTTCGTAAGTTTATTTATATGAATGTATTTACTATAAATTGTTTTATTTTTCACGTTACAGAAACCTGCCGCTGCTTTTTATTTGTGTCTATTCACTTATTTTTGGCATTTTGAAAAGGAAATATTTATTTCTTGTTTTTATGACTTAAATTTAAAATATCATTCTAAATTATGAGAAGTTACTAATAGCAGTCATAATTTCTCATGTTATAATTTGAAAACATATAATTTTTAACACTTTTTGAATGCCCCACTTATTTCCATAAATTCAAATCAATTATGGGGTTAAAAAATATATATTCATCTGAATTTATTCACAGAAGACGTCTTTTTTGATGCTACCATTTTAAAACATAGATATACACGATTATATGGCACATTTTGAATCCCCCCCATTGCTTTTATGAAATCAAACCAATTATTGTTATAAAAACTTTATTCTTCAGAACCATCATAATGAAAAACTTTATATAAAGCATTTTTCGCTGAGTACCTTGAAAAAACCACTTTATTGCAAAGTTTTTGATACAAAAATACAGTATAGCTATAACGAAACAAGTCTAAATATATTTGGAAGTAGATTTGTTAACCCAGTATATATAGTATTCATTCGCTTTGCAACAAAGTAAGAAAACAACAAAATTAACTGCCTGGCCCACCATGTCACACGATAGCTTTCGGTCATTTCATTTTAATTATATTCAAAACAAAAGCAACCTTTTGACTTCGCATGTATTAATAAAAATATTGATTATTGCATTCTGATGGTGACAATGGCTGAAGTAGTCTGCAGGTTGAATACAAAACCAAAAATTTCCTAGGTTCGACCCCAGTTTAAGACTGAATGATAAAAACATCTCGCATTTTTCTGATGTACTGTGTGTCTGTATCTCATTTATGTCGAAGGCTTCAGTGGCGAAGGCATAGTCACTGGCCACTGAAGCCGGTACAAATGTAACCAATTCACAGACCCATCAAAACGCCCTCCTTCATCTTTGAAAATTAAATTGAAATTTATTAAATTTATTATTAAGAACAATTCAAAATTTTTTTTTATTTTTCTTTTATATTTTCCCATATTTTTTATTTTATTCGCTTATTCCCAGACCTGGTATCAATACAATTATTTGAAAAACATATAAATTTCAATCCTATAATCAGAACAAACTTTTGTATAAAAATTGTTAAGAACAAAAATACAATACTGTATAATAATACGATTACACAATGCATACGACGTTAATACAAGCTTTTGAATTTAAAAAGTACTTTTTACAGTCTGCCTATTAAAATTTTTTAATTTTTTTCTCTCCCAAAAAAATTTGTATTGATTAATAAAATGGTTGTGTTATATTCATCCTAATTTACCTTTTTAAGTTAAGTTTAAGTATACTTGTTTTAAGATATTTTTATATAAAGAACAATTATTGTAAAATTAATTATTTAAGTTTCAAAGCAAGGTCATCTTTTATCACCAATGTAATCTATTATATACTCGTATGTATATGCTTTAATTAATACAACAAAATATAATTAAATTTGTGCTCTATTATAAATCTATAAATGTAAAATTAAGTATGTAAAATATAATAATTTTAATTTACAAAAACTACGTACTCGTATACATACATTAGTATATGTATGTGTGTGCTTGTATAAATTTAAGCTTGCAATAAGAAATAAATTCCCGAAATTGAATTAAAGGAAATGAAAAAAAAATAAACCTTTTGCTTTGCGTTCTTACGTCACAAGGATAAAAAATTGGACTATATTTGGTTGATTCATTCATTTTAAGTCTTCGAAAAAAATTAATCAATTTCGTATAAAAAATCGCATTAATTAGTAAATAAGTATGTTTGTATGTATATGTGTGTATGTTTAGATGGATCCCTGTATGTATGTAGTTATGCATGGATGGAGGGATGGATGTATATATGTATGTATTCAGATGGCTTTTAAGGAACATATAAATATGTACATATGCACGTATGACCAGAAGTACTTCGGCCACCCAACAATTCAAAAGAAAACAACAAAACAAAACATTTAATACGACCACCAAAGTAATAAATGCCTCAATGGATATGGATGGATGTTAAATGTTTATTTATTCATGCAACAGATTTGATTGTTTAAATTGCTGCCTTCATTCTCGCATGTATCGTGTAACAGCCACTTAAAAATATCATAATTTCGTACTTGTATACATCCTGTTTGTAGCCACTGTACTTTATAATGTAAATAAATATTACCGTACTCTTATATTGGGGATAAGGATTTAATAAAATTACGCAGGCAGCGCCGTTTCGTGGATTTACTGTCTGTTCTTAAAAGCCGACTGAAAATACTCAAATTATTTTTGTTTTCAATATAAATGGCCGAACGAGTATTTGCACTCGTCTTCTTTGAGCAGGAAAACAAATTTTATTCAATTAAAATTTTAATAAGAAAATCTTAAAATTGATTCGAATAGGATGTGATTTATTCTTTTTTTTTTTTTGATATAAAATTAATCACGGAAGAAAATTTTGGCTTTTGAATTTTAACTAACACATTTAATTCTAATAATAACTTTTTTCAATTAAAAGTTTATTCAATTCAATTTTTAATTAATTTTAAATAAATAAATAATTCATTTTTTGCTATGGAGTACATAAATTGGCGCGTTGATATTTAAAGATTTTTAATTAAAAATTTGCTTTATTTCTTTTTGTGATACTGAATTTAAAGAAATTAAAAATTTTTTTTAATGCACCCGAATTTTCAAACATTTATTTACAATATTTGCACTTTATTGTTACTCTTTAAAGCAATTTTTTTATGTTTGGTATTGCACATTCTCTTTTCAAACTCTGCAGAATTTCGAACCGAAACGATAATTTCGAGAGTTAGAGGAAACATGAGACAGTTTTGCGAAATACTACGTAGTAGAATTACCAGAATACTTTCGGTAGAAGTAAACGGAGATAAGCATGTAAGGAGGGGATGAGAACTTAGAAAACTCTCCATGGTATTGTCCAGCGTTTAGTAGGTTTAGAAGACAAGTTTTCCAAGGGACCGACATACCAGACCTGAATTGCCTTGGAGACTTGGGCGATTGCAGAGACCTGAAGGCCTGACCCGTTTATCGAAAAGGTTGTTGCTGGCGATACCCCAATCTTCGGGTAGAATGCACAACATGTCGCATTGAGCATAGTTGTAATCCCGTATGAGATTGGGTCGACACTGTTGGAAGCTCTTCTTCAGCATAACGTAAACTAATCCGAAGCCATTTTACAACACTTTAAAAGACAGCAAATATTTTTAATAAATAAAGTGAGAAGTGCAATAGACTTTTTGAAAATCGAAATCACTATAAGATGTCTAAAATTAAATGGAATTAAGACACCAAAACAACCTCTTACACACGTTCCAACCGTTTGACTTTAAATTTGTTTACGTGTGCTGGATGTTTAGCCAGACAAATGCTGTGATTTCTATTTAGCAGTTTCGGTGTCACGCATTTTTAAAAATTTTCACTAACACCATAACGATGCTTGAGCAATTATGTTGATTATTTCACTTCGCAGGCGTTTTCAATAGCGACGAAGTAGGAAGCTAAAGGGTGTCCCAAAAAGAACGCAGGATTTAAATTTGGCGCCATTCGAAGTGTCATTGTTTGACATATGAACAATTGTTATTGTTTGCTAGTAGAAGGTACGAGGTTAGTAAAAATGGAGCGCTACACGAATGAACAACGCATTCTCAAATTGCGATCAATTTGGGGTCACACAGCAAAGATATTAATGGATAAATTTGCCGAAACTGGGTCTGTTAGTGATGTAAAGACAACAACGCGCCTTCGACCAGGTCGATCGACCGAAAATGTCGCAGCTGTACGTGATGATGTCGCTCAAACTCCATCCACCTCAATTCGACACCGAGCTCAGCAAATTGGTGTCTCCAAATCCACTATGCAGCGAATTTTGACGAAAGATTTGCATCTTCATGCATACAAAGTTCAATTGACTCAGGAACTGAAGCCAGCTGACCATGGACAGCGAAGGGAGTTCGTTAATTGGGTATTGGAGAGACAACATGAAAATGCTGATTTTGCCGATAAAATCATCTTCAGTGATGAGGCCCATTTCCATCTTGATGGCTTCGTCAATAGGCAGAATTGTCCCATTTGGGGTGAGGAAAATCCTCGAGTGATTCACGAGAAGCAAATGCATCCTCAACGTGTCACTGTGTAGTGTGGATTTTGGGCTGGAGGAATCATTGGACCTTTTTTTTATGAAAATGAGGCAGGTCAAGCGCAAACAGTCAATGGTGTTCGGTATCGTGAAATGAGAACCAGTTTTTTCGTGCCTAAAATTGAAGAAATGAATTTGGAGGGCATGTGGTTTCAACAAGACGGCGCCACATGTCATACAGCCAGAGAAATAATTCAATTGCTGCATCAGTCATTTAAATCTTGCGTTCTTGTTGGGACACCCTGCGTTTTCAACCCACGACTTTTTAGTTGTAAAGTCATTTGTGCACCACTAGAGTGGTAATAAAAGCAGTTAATTTGACTTTTTGACGGGATCAGTAAATGTTCCATCTGGCAGCATTTATAAATTTTTTTTTATTTCCACATTTCAAGCACAATTCGGTTTTATTATAATCGACTCATAATGTATACAATGTTTTTTTTTTTTTAATTTTTTTTCAAATGACCGCCATCAATGAAACTTGTCTTAATGTCTGATAATATTTCAATATGTTTATTTCCTTTTAAATTTTTTTCTTTTTGTTATTTTCACAAACAATATTTTGTTTATTAACAGTTTCGCGGCAAATTGTTTAGAAAGAAAGACGGTCAATATGTATTTTCGTTTATCTTTTTCAAAGATATTGTTTATATTTTGTTTTTATGATATGATTTGCTTTACGAGTATTTAAAAAATTTTTTCAAAGTTTAAGGCCATTAATATACTTTACTCGGACATAAAATTGTTAGACGAGAACGTGAAACTCCCGAATGCCTTGCTTGTTGGAAGGTAACCCAAGGATATCATTTATTTATTTATAATAAATGATATATCCAGCCCATACAAAATGGTACTATTTGAAGTGATGTAGTTCAAGTCGTTAAAAATCAGATTATACTATAAAGCGTTCGGAACAAATCTAGTTTAGTGAAGCCGCTCCAAATTAAAAAAAAATTATCTTAGGTTATAGAAAATTCTAAGAAGAAAAAGTTTAGTGCAAAAGTCCTCGGCAACGCATAGTTTGGGAGTTACGGACCTACAAAGTCGTCCATATATTTTGCCATTTTCATTGTAAGTCTTTGATTCATTACAAAAGAAAATATTTTATTACATAGTAAATGAGTAAATTAACGGTATTTTTATTAAAAATGAGAGCAAAACACAAAAACATACTTATATATATGTATGCAAATGTGTATGACATGATCATTTGTAACGTAAATATGGTGATTACAAGATCTACCAAAATTTTTAAAATTTTTAATAACAATTTAGAGGGTCCTGTTCCTGTAGAGGTAATTCCCATTTTGGTAGATTGGGAATTAATTCCAAAAGAAGGCTTCGCTAAGTAAAGGTTTTCTGCATAGCCGCCCTTCGGCCGGGCTTAAGGATTTTCTCCTCTATGGTATAACACACACCGGCCTCGCTAACTAAAGGTTGTCTGCATAGCCGGCCTTCGGCCGGGTATAAGGATGTTCTCCTCTATGGTATAACACACACCGGCTTCGCTAACTAAAGGTTTTCTGCATAGCCGGCCTTTGGCCGGGTATAAGGATATTCTCCTCTATGGTATAACACACACCGGCTTCGCTAACTAAAGATTTTCTGCATAACCGGCCTTTGACGGCGCCTAAGAATTTTCACCTCAACACATTTTATCATCCCAAAATGTAAAATGTTACCATCATGTGATCGGCATTTTCACAAGCTTTCCAATGATACCCATATTGACCCAATAAGCTAAGAAGTATTGAACACAATGACATTTTTATTGTAAAACTTCCGAGGCCCATAACTCGGAAAATATGCGTTGCCGAAGGTTTTTGCACTAAACTTTTTTTTCTTAAAATTAAATTTTCTATCAGATAAGTTACCTTTTTTTAAATTCGGAGCGGCTTCACTAAACTAGATTTAAGCCAAGCGTTCATGCACTATTCCAATCACAAGAAAAATGTTCTGCCAAGTAGGAATTTTCTGAAAGAATAGAATTTAATAAAAGAGATCGTGAGTTTAATCAGACAGACAAATGTGTCTGTGTTAACAGCGGAATTAACCAGTTAGAGCATTGAGTATGGAACCAGAAGATCAAGACTTCAATACCCTGTCAAGCCAAAAATTTTTCTGCTCTGTCTTTGTTAAAGTGGTCGCCTTTGTTGGTATTTGAGGAATAAAAAATAGGCGAAGTAAAATAATAAATAAAATACCACTCCGTTGCCTTAAAAATTAATGTATAAAAAGTAAGACCTATTCCCATCACTTCACCATCTGTTTATTTTCTACACTATCTAATATCAAAATCTTCAGTAGACTTTTAACGAAATTCTTCAAAAAAGCTAAGAAATTTCACAACAATTCAAAAAAAACATTTGAGAATTACGGAATAATAAATAATAAAAATAAAACAAATAAAACAAACGAAATAGCTCTTTGAAAATTTTCTTATACAACAAACATTTTATTATTTGATTTTAAATCTATTTAATTTTTCTAAACCCTTCTTACAATTAGTCAACACTTTGGTTGACAATGATTGTATTTATTTTATTTATGAAAAATATTTGCACTTTACTATTATTTAAGGAATTATAAAATGCCTAGGGCAACAATAAAGTGCAAATGTTGCCAATAAATAAAGAGAAAAGTCATTTGAATTTGTTACATTATTGTAAGTTTCCATACTTTTTACTTAATAAATGGCATTAGAAATTTAAGTTTGCAAGTAAAAAATATAAAAAAAAACGAATAAATAAATATGGAAAGTAGATCCCGTTTGCTTTATGTAAATAATTTAGAAGTTATTTTTGATTACACTCAGTCTAAAAGCAGAAAGAAAAAGCAGACGTTGCCACTGCATATTTTAATAATTTTTTCAACCATTCAAAAGTAGTCGGTGATTGCTCTGGTATAGCCATACTTTGAAAAAGATAGCTTATTAAACATGCAAATAGTAATAATGAAAAATTAACTGTCAGTTTATCGCTCACATTTGCCACCGGTACCTTTAACTAATACTATATTCAGACATGCATTTTTAATTGAGTTAATTAAATTTTAATTAAGCAATTTAATTTAGTGTTCACATATATTTCATTTTGTCAATTTAGCTTACTCAATTAGCATTTGACAGATGGAAAAAACCATTTTTTGAGGTATAATTCGCTGGTCATCAATTTTGTTTTTGGTTTTTTTTTATTTGTAGTTTTGACCTTTGACTGGCCATTATATAGAATTTTTTCTTTTTACTGAACAGAATTTCCAGTAAAAATACTTGTGAGAAGGGTTGCATTTCAAGTTTTACTCAATATTTATAATAATTTGGCACTTATTGCTCAATAACTTAATTTACATTTTGTATGAAATATTGAGCTCAATAATTTTTTCTTCTTCTTGAACCAGCACTTAGCGAATGACCCCTACACATGCGATGCATTGTGCTGCAACTAGAAATAAGGGATAGTTAAAGAAATGACAGGAGGTGAAGCTTCACTATCTTACAACTCTGCTTTTGCACGTTCTTTGTTTGTAGCAGTGTTGAAGCACGTCTGATGTCAAGGAGACACATTAAAATTTGAAGCTTCGTTTTAGTAGCCATATTTTAGGAATTTTTTTACTTCGCCTTTGCTACAGAATACCGACGAAGGAGGGCGTCCTGATGTGGATTGTTTACATCTAAAGCGAGTACTGTTCAGTGACCAGTGACTTCGCCAGTGAAACCGTCCGACAACAAATGACACATCAGAAAAATGCGAGACAATTTTATCATTTAGTCTGAAACTAGGGTCGAACCCATGACTTTCTCATTTTGTAGTCGACGTGCAGACTACTTCAGCTATCGGCACCCTTGATAATGGCATTTATTGTAATAATGTCAATTAAGTTGCATGTCTGAACACCATATTACGTCTACTTTATCGCCAAGTTGTAATAATGTCGGCCCTTAGGCTCTTTTTTAATTAAACATTTAATTTAGATTTCAGATTGAATATAAAAACCATGTCCCTAAAGCGCATTCTTTAGAAGTTCCTAACTTTTTTAAAACTTTATCCATTATAAATCTATATTCAATCCCTCTAGGGGGATGGCTATTTTCAAGGACAAATCCAAACACATGCACACATAATTTTTTTGGCAATACAATGGCAATTTAACTTAAAGGCAACGACAAATTGTTCATGGTAATTTTACAAGAAAAAAAAAGAAAAAAGGAAAGAGAAAAGAGAAACAGTGCTACAATTCGACCAGTGATAAGTAGATTAAACTAAAACCATTATATGGTTTATAGATTTTACGGTATTGGGCTTTTGTGCATGTCAAGGTTATGTAAAAAGTGGTGTTTTTTTACTCCTGGATATTGTTGTGGTATTCAGAAGCTTTGTGAAGAAAATCTTCATTTGTCGAAAAAAAAGTGATATTTTGAGGAAAACTATAATTTTTTTTTTTTTTAATAAAAATTTTATTTTGAAGGCAAAAAAGTGACAACTACTCGTATATATATATAAAAATCAGATTTCCTATTGTATAAGAAAATTTATGGCGAAATACGTTTCTGTTTCGGAAATTCTTTCTCTTCAGCGAATTATAGTATTTTTCAAATTTTAGGTCGAACACCAGAATGTTAATCTGTTTTTTCATTTAAACCGCGGCAAAGATAGAACCAGAAGACTTTAATATGCTAAACCACCTCGGTACTACAACATATACGATACTCGTGAAACTGCAGCAAAGCACTCTATAACGGGGTGGAAAAGGTAATAGACCCGTTCTAAACTGCAGATATTCTTCAACGGGTTTCTTGTAACATAACCAATCGAACAAATTTCACAAAGTTACATTCACTCGTCTAGTTATACTCCATTTCAAACACAATTACAATAATGTTCTGCGGTCTAATGCTACGCAATAAATTTCCCTCGACTCTACAGTTGTGCAATCGTCGACAAAGGAAACATGGTCAGCATCATCCGCAACATTACCACTACAATAGCGACAAAATGGAACATTGAACATCGATAGCTGAAGTAGTCTGCACTTTGACTACAAAACCAAAAAGTTCTGGGTTCAACCCTAGTTTCAAACAAAATTTATACAAAAAAAAAAAAGGACGAAGGAAGGTTTCAGTGACGAAGGCATAGTCACTGGTCACTGGTCACTGGTCACTGAACAATACCGGCTTTAGTTGATAGCAATCCACAATCACATCAGAACGCCCTCCTTCGTCGGTATTGTGTAGCACCGGCGAAATAAAATAATAATAAAAAATGGCTACTAAACCGAAGCGTCAGCATTGCTATAAACAAAGAACGTGCAAAAGCAGAGCTGTAAAATAATTAATTAAGCTTCAACTCCTCTCATTTCTCTAACTATCCCTTTCCTATAGTTCCAGCACAATGCATCGCTTGTGTAGGGGTCATCTCCTGAGTGCTGGTCCCAGATTAAAAAAAAACACACTACGAAAAAGATCTATCCGTTGGATGATGCGTTACTATTTTCACTGTTCTTGAAACACTCTGTATAGATTAACTTGTAAAAAAAATTCAAACAAATCTTTATACCCCCATGGAATATTTGCTAGACGAAAACCTGTAAAAGAAAAGTGAGGGGGACAGAAGTAAAAAAAGGAACTTAGATAATCATATCTTAAGTTTGTATCTTTTGAATGAGTGTTTTTTATTGATGGACAACAATGAACAACTAAAGGAATAAATGTCCATCACTGCCACAAATACATCCGCACATATCTACATGCATACGTATGCATGTATGTATATATGTATGTACGTATGTGCTTATGTGTTTAAGATATTTTTAAGATTCTTTTTTTAACTTTTACACTCCCTTGCACAACAATTCCAATCATCCCAACGGCGATTGCTTCCGTAATTTTTTTTCGACATCCGTTTGTAATGTATCTCATGAACCATTTATTGATAGCTCGATGCGTTTCTTCTTTATTTTATTACACATTTTTGTTTTCTTTTTTTTTTAATATGTATTCCTGCATATGAAAAGCAGAGAGAAGGAGAGAAAGATTGGCGCTTAACATAATTTCCGTAATGACCAATACACATAATAAAAATGCTTCTTAACATATGAATTAAGTCTACCACGGCGTGTTTGTGTGTGTGTGTGTGTGTGTGTACATATGTGTGGGTATTTGCCTGAATGTATTTTTATGCGCATTTATTAGTGTGTATTGATTGGTAAATTTGATTTTCTTAAATTCACTGGAATCCACAAACTTTAGATTGTATTGAGATGAGCATTCACTTGTAATCTTTGAGTGAATTGCTCGAGTAAAGCGAGGACTATTTGGATTTGCATAGAACACAAGGCTCCCGCAATTTTCCAAGACGCAGATAAAAGATCTTTTCGCTGTGATTACGGTGCATTGCCCTTTTAGAAGATATGCCAAGAGGAAGAACTCTTGTAGTTGTCGGGATGAAGAAGAGGATGAGATACCGGCACATCTACTGTAGAAGACAATCAACGCCTTAGTCTTCTGGGCAGAGAGTAATTTACCAGCATTTCGTGACTATGGGCGCACCACTTTAGAAACTATTCTCCTTCATTAAGTAAAAGACCACCCCTATAAAGACTACTGTTTTAGTTCTAGGTATGAAAATGATCAATAAACGCATTGGTCTTCTGGGCAGGGAGTAATTTACCAGCCATTCGTAACTATGGGCGCTGGACTGGAAACTACTCTGTTTCATTAAGGGACACGGATGGTTCTGACATTTGGCTTAAGGATGACTACTACTCTAAGCATTTTCTTATATCGAGTTTTTTTTTTAGCTGCATGAGAAATTAAAATTATAATACAATACAGAAATATTCTTGGAATGATATTTATTTTATTATACTCTGGTAGATAATTTCTAGGCATTTATTTTTTAAATATGATTTCCGTCATATGTTCGCCGCGGCTACGAATTACATGGTTACATGTTACATCACTCCAATTTTTTACTTCTTTTTCCAATAAACTGGCCGTATGGCGTCAATGGTAGCTTCAGTGTTGGTCTCTAATGCTACAAGAGTTGCCAATGACTTAACATCGACCCATAAAAAGCTATCCTGAGGATTAAATCGCACAACCGAGGGGGCCAGTGAACAGGACCACTTTTTGAAATAAAGTTGTCGCCAAATTGATTTTGCAATAAATCGATTGTTAAGAGCGTGTTTAGAAAGTTGCGCCGTCTTGTTGGAATGAAAATATCATTGGTGATTAATTTTTGGAAACAAAAAAATGGCAACAAGTTGAGAACGACAACGAATTGACATTTCGGCTTCTTCTTCAATACTTCGGGCTACAGCAGCAATGTTCTCTTTGGTACGCACATTTCTTTGTTCTGTTGATTGTTTTGAATCGAGAAGAGTAAAATTAATGCTTGTTCACTATGCCTTTTATATTGACCGTTAAGTGGATGAAGTAGGACCAGATTTATTTGTTTCAAAATAATTTCCACAATTTGGAACACGTTGTTCTCGTATTAAACGATTCATGGTGGCTCGCCAAACCTTACTGAACAGAAATATTAACGCAGTTTGACTTTTTCATTTGCCAAACCATGGTTATCGATTTCAAAAGTGCTCATCCAGCTAAAAAAAAAAAAACACCCGATAGTTTGGCGTATATTTCTGTGGCCTTCTTGCTCAGCTGTCTACTGCTCTACTCTTTTATCTACCGCTAGCAGGTAACACAAAAGTACCCAATAGAACTGGATGTATTGATTTCCATTTACTGGCGCCATAACACTGAAGTGTCCTCCTAATATTAACCAAAAGGATTATAAAGAATTTTGTTTAGATTAAATGATACTTAGAAATACAGAAATTATTAGTTTCTTCATGATACAAGAGGTTTTTTCATAATCATCTCGTTGAATTTGAAGTAAAGAAACTTACGATGAAATTTAAGTGACATTATCTCACGTGGTGACGGAAAAACTCATCACAATACCAACTCGATGTGATGTTACACACATAAATTTGCTCATTTCTTTTTTTATGACTTCTTTGGGACATTTCATACCATTGACTATTTTAACGATTGTCATAATAAATTAAATCACTAGTTTTTCCTTTTACTTTGTGTGTACCGATAAATTTGTCTTTTTTTAACTTTATATTTGTGATAATTTAATGGCTAGAAAATGTAATAAAATGTTTTCCTTTTATTCCGTAGATTTCTATTTTATCTATAGCCGGTATTGGCTGGAAAATGCCTAAGAAATTTTATGAAAATATTCAATTGTGTGAGTCATTTTTGCGAAGGTTTCGTATTTAAAAATTTAACATCTGTTGAGTTTATGAGACCAATTATGGTATATGCATAGAGCGGACTTCCGCCATTATAAGCCATTGTATCCTGAGGTACCACCTTAACAAAATTCAGCAATCCCAGATCAATGTCTGTCGATTTTGTGAAAGTGACACTGAGAGCTCTGAACACGTTCATTGCGACTGTCCGGCCCCACACAAGCTGTGCAACACCAGACCATAAATAGAGATTGGATTCCTTAGAAGCCTTAGGATGGGGATCTAATAAGGGCTTTGCACATAAGATCTTCTCGGTCGCGGTGCTTCCTGCCCCAATAATAATAATAATGGTATATGCAAAACTACAAAACAGACCTGGGTTCAACTCCAGTTTCAGACTAAAATTATAAAAGAAAAAAAACACCTCGCATTTTTCTGATGTGCATTAGTGTGTCTTTGTTGTTGTCGGAAGGTTTCAGTGTCGAAGGCATAGTCACTGGTCACTGAACAATACCGGCTTCAGCTGATAGCAATCCACAATCACATCAGAACGCCCTCCTTCGTCGGTATTGTGCAGCACCGGCGAAGTAAAATAATAATAAAAATGGGTACTAAACCGAAGCTTCAGCACTGCTACGAGTATAAACAAAGAACGTGCGAAAGCTGTAAAATAATTAATTAAGCTTCATCTCCTGTCGTTTGTCCTACTATACCTTTCCTATAGTTCCAGCACAATGCTTCGCATGTGAAGGAGTCATCTACTGAGTGCTGGTCCCAGATAAAAAAAAACCCCGGTTGAATATTTTTAAAATATTTTTATTCTTATATCATTTAAAAGTACTGGCTTTACATATCGACCAATTTACGCCAAATGATCGTAAATATTAATTTAACTCAGGAGATGACACCCACACATGTGGTGCATTGTGCTGGAAATAGAGGAAAGGTTTTACACAACACCGCCGAAGGAGGGCGTTTTGATATGCCTGTGGATTGGTTACGGCTGAAGCCGTTACTGTTCAGTGACCAGTGCCTTCGCCACTGAAACGTTCCGACAACAACTGACACAAAGACACACTAATGCCCATCAGAAAAAATGCGAGATATTTTTTTTTACGAGTCTGAAACTGGGGTTGAACCCAGGAAAAATGTTTCGGTTTGTAGTCAACGTGCAGACTACTTCGACTACCATTCTTACAATCATTTGGCGATAAGGGTTCGATATTATCACCAGATCGACTGAAGAGTTTCAGCATACGACGCAGATTTCTACTGTCATTTTATGAGAAAACAATAAAAATACCTCAAGAAGTCTTATTGTTTTACAATTTTTTTTTATTTGAAGCAAAACCAGCGTTCAAAATGCTGTCTTCCAAATAGTTGGGCTATCCAACAGCCATTTTTCAACAAAATTACTGTAGAAATTATAAAAACCGCAGCTCAGCTTCGGTTTCAAGAGCTCAGCCACCACTGCTTCACAGTTTCAGGCTTTGGCTGTGGTTGAAATTCTTCTGGAATGAAATACGTGTATACGTGTAGACGTAGCTTTGTACGCATCAATGTTTTTTTTCTATTCATTTGGCCTACACATTTTTTTGCATAATTATAAAATGTATTCAAACGTCTGCCAATTTTTAAAATTATTATTATTATAATTATATTATATTATTATAATGTTAAATTTTGGTGACGAGTTGTATAAAATTTCGGAAGATGTTGAGCCGAAATACGATTAAACTTTTCAAATTAAATCATTGTTGCACTTCACGCGCACGACGCGTTCATCATTAAGAGCGCATCCATTTTTGGTCGAGTTGGCAACGAATCGCACTACGCATTACAGAGAAAATTGGTTTTTTGGCCGAACAGCACGTATGTTGAATGGACTACCCTCTGTCACTTTTGACGTGGGATAATTTAAATCGAATGTCAATAAACATCCTCTGAGTGCCATTCTAAGAAAAAAAAAGAAAACTTTCATCTGCCCGTTCTTTAACAGCCATATATTGGCTATAGGTAGCCCAGCCAGTCCAGCTTTAGCCTTATGTGTCTGGGACTGTGTAAATTTACACAGCAGCAGTTCAGCTGCTTATTTCACCTGGGAGTTATTTAACGATGCCGGCAAAAACGCCAGGCCTGCCCTCAAACCGGTGCAAAATGTTTCATCCTCCCAACGAGAAAAATTTTGCCGCAGCCCAATCGTAATTTCAAATAAAAGTTTTAGTAAAATGTATAGGAATTTTGTGCGATATCCATTGTCATAATTTGGCGACTGCCTTTGGTGAATGCGTATTTATTAAGAAAAACAAAGTGCACAATTATTAATTTAAAAAATGTTGTAAATAAGTACATAAGTAAGTACTCACATTTTCAACATGGGGTTTTCGCTCACATAATAAAATAAAAAGAAAAACTATTCATCAGCATAGCCCCACTGTACACAGTTATGTGTTATATATGCATTTAAGTAAAATGAGCTTTCCTCATTGTTTTTATTTTTCTAATTCATAAACTTTGATTTCGTTATTCACAAGTATTTTCAAACAAATATTTATGCATACATACAAACATGCTTGTAATTGTATACAGCAATTTAGAATTCTCACATTATGTTTAATTTACAAGTGAAACGAGGGTTAGCTCGAAACTTTTGTTATGTAATTTATTTTGACAATAAACATTCATCAAATACTCATCAATACGGAGTGAAATACATTATTTCAAAACTGCATTTCGGTTTAAGCACACTTTGCTTCTGCTCTACTTTGAAACTATTTATTTCTCAAACCACCCTCTTAGCCACGTATGTATGTATGTTTAACGTCAGCTCAAATGTAGAAAGAGTTCACAAGCAAAAATACAAATTTTCAGTTACTGCAGCAACTATGCACGGCATTAGATAATTTTTAACGTTCTATTATTAAAAAAAAGAAACCATATACAGGGAAAGGTATACTAACAGACAGCTCCCACGTCCACTATCTCTAATAGATGGTAGATTTTCCAACTGCAGTTGTTTTTTAAGTGTTGTAATACAAAATAACTTCCAGCAGAACAGCGTTCTCCTGGTAGGTTACGCTGCATTACAAAAATAGTTTTTCCCGGTTTAAATTTACATTTTTTTATTCTTAACATTTTATGTGACGATATGTGTATCAAAAATATTCCTTTCTATGTAAATTGGGTAAGAAAATTTTATTATTCATAATTGTTATGTGCTTCATTAAAAAGTCAAATGAGGAAATTCTACACTCTCTGCTGTGTGAATAGTTTGGCTACAATGTTTGTATTTTCAAGTGACATTTTTTGTAGCAAAATTGTATGTAGAAAAGTAAACCATTAGTCAAGAAAAATGAAATTATACGTTGGATTCACAACAAATGCATGGCATGTGAAAACAATTTTTTGTTCTTCTATTATTCTTAGAATTGACGAAATATAAACAATTCTTTAGTTTTAATTTATTCTTAATATTTGCGAGGAAATTAAGGAACCATAAATTTTGTTTTAACATTATGGTTCTAAAACATGTTTCTCATTATTCCTAAGACTTAAGCATGAAACACATAGACCACAGCAGGCTACACAACTATACGATTAGAAAAGTTGTTGGTTGCATGCGTCGCCTTGTAGTCAGAAGCTTATTTATTTTGAATGCCACGGATTATAGTTATCTGGTGTATAAATTTATGTATTCCGTATTGCCACATTAGCATATTCAACATTTATAAAAATAATACTATTTATTGAAAATATATTTATATGATTTTTTTTATCTTGGACCAACACCCAGGAAATGACCCCTACACATGCGATGGATTGTAATGGAACTAGGAAATTAGGTTATGGGAAGGAGGATAGAGGGAGTAGTGTTTATGGACATTTAATTTCAATTTTACTAAGTGAAAAGTGCCAGGAAATACCTCTGCAGGGAGTTTATTCCACATACGCGATGTTCGGCAGAAAAATTAGTTCTCTCTGTAATGCGAAGTGCGATTCGCTGATATATTGACCACAAATGGATGAACGTGTTGTGCACTAGTATGAACGGGTTTCGGGAACAAGTTCCCCGATTTCATCAGAGCACATGCCATTATAGAAAGTAGCGATAAAACAACGAAACGCACCAAGGAGACGTATTTAATTTTTTTGCAACTTCATTTTTAGTAGCGGTTTTTTAGTAATTATTTTACGTCGCCGGTGCTACACAATACCGACGAAGGAGGGCCTTCTGATACGCCTGTGGATTGGTTATATCTTAAGCCATTATTGTTCAGTTTCCAGTGACTATGCCTTCGCCCCTGAAACTTTCCGACAACAATTGACGCAAAGACACACTAATGCACATCAGAAAAAATGCGAGATGTTTTTATGATTTTAGTCTGAAACTGGGGGGTTTAAACCAGAAAACTTTTGGTTTTTTTTGCAAAAGAAAAAAAATTCATACGTTTGGGCTGACGCTGACCAGCACAATGTGAGCAGCGAATCTACTTTCCTCCCGATTTCTAAAAATTTCATTCCTGTGACTTTTCGTAATACTACAGTATGAATCGGACCCAATTAGGGGCAAATTTGCTGCCCGTTTTGGCAGATAGTCATCATCTCATTGCCCTCATAACCTTCACATCCAGGAACTCTGCTCAATGTAACGGTGTTAAAGTTCCCCAAATCGTTGAGAAGGTCCAAGCACTCGCATACCATTCTCGAAGGTATCTGATAGTATATAGATGAGGGGCTCTTCATGGTCCTACGGAGACACTCACCGACACATATTCCGCTGGCATGACCCGATTTGCTAAATCGGGGCCCGTTGATTACCGCCCCTGTTCTAGAATTCACCAGCGTTGACCTATCAGTATACCGCACCTGTGGTCCTCTAGTTCTATAATCGTTTGTTGTTGCAATTACTATTTGCCTTCAAGTGTTTACCTAAGAATTAATTCAAATCAAATAAAAGATCAGAATATTTCATAAAAACCGTGTAGTGACATGATGATGAGAGTGTGAAAATTTAATTAATTTTCTATAAAATTTTATATGATTTAGTTTTTTAATTAATTGTTTAAGTTTTTTTTTTAATTTTACGATAATTTATTTGAAAATTTCGAAACGTTTTTTTAAAACAATACGATTTCTACAATTCTTTTGAAATTTTCATATTTTTATTCAGACGATTTTATTTAACGGTTTTTACTCCATATTTTACGCTTTTCTTCATTTCTAAAATGGCAACACTTTTCAAAATAGGAATTATTTTAAGTTAAGCCCTTATGACACTACGTTTTTTCTGCAGTGATAAATTTTCGAGAAGAGTGCAAATATATTGTAATGGAAAAATTAATCATGTCCAAAGAGTACAATTATAAAGGGTGGTTAAATTTCAAGGGCCGATGTTGATTTTGAATAAAACACAAACTATTTAGGAAATTATTGTAATTTTATTTTATTATGATATATTGGTATTACTCAATTATGTATGGAACAAAATATCGGCCAAATGGGCGCCGCGACCACGGCGGCACACCTCCATCCGATGGTCCAAATTTTCGATGACCCTGAGGCATAATGGAGGTTCTATGCCGTTAATGTGCCGAATTATCTCATCCTTTAGCTCTTGAATTGTTGCTGGCTTATCGACGTACACCTTTTCTTTCAAATAACCCCAAAGAAAAAAGTCCAACGGTGTCAAATCACATGATCTTGGCGGCCAATTGACATCGCCATTACGTGAGATAACACGGCCATTGAATTTGTTGCGCAAAAGAGCCATTGTTTCGTTAGCTGTGTGGCAAGTGGCACCGTCCTGCTGAAACCACATATCGTCCACATCCATATCTTCCAATTCGGGCCATAAAAAGTTCGTTATCATCTCACGATAGCGAACACCATTCACAGTAACTGCCTGACCGGCCTCATTTTGGAAAAAATACAGTCACTCTTTGTGGGTGCATTGGTTTTTCGACAATCACTCTTGGATTCTCATTCGCCCAAATGCGGCAATTCTGTTTATTGACGAATCCACTGAGGTGAAAATGTGCCTCATCACTGAAGATGATTTTCTTCGAAAATTGATCATCCACTGTTGCCGTGGTCGCGGCGCCCATTTGGCCGATATTTTGTTCCATACATAATTGAGTAATACCAATATATCATAATAAAATAAAATTACAATAATTTCCTAAATAGTTTGTGTTTTATTCAAAATCATCATCGGCCCTTGAAATTTAACCACCCTTTATTAAAATGAATGCAAAAATGTCAAATCGTCCACTAGTGTCATCAATAAAAGAAATGAGTAACTGTCAAAAAAATGTAAAAAAGTTCCAACTTAAAATTGACGTTTCGTACTTAAAATCTTCTATATGTTGACAACTTAGCGATTTATGCACAATGACTGCGATGTTAAGGTTAGTTTTTAACCGTATATTTTTCTTTAGCGTTTTTTTTTTTTAATTTTTTTTTTTTTTTTTTATCTTGGACCAGTGCTCAGGGGCTATCCCCTACATATGCAATGCATTGCACTGGAACTAGAGAGAAGGATAGGGAAGAAACAGACAGGTGGTGAAAGTGGTAGAAAGATAGAGCTTAATTCTTGCACAACTCTGCAGTTGCGTGTAAATTATAAAGCAAAGTTGCGGCGTCTCTGATGTTTTTTTTTTGACGCATTATTTTTTTAAGCTAATGGAGCCATTTTATTTTATTATTTTACTTCGCCGACGTTTTATTGCTCAAATACCGACGAAGGAGGGTGCTGTAGCACAGAAAACTCAGAAAAAACTTTTTTCTGATTTGACCCGGCTGGGAATCGAACCTGGGTCTTTCTGGTTGCAGAGCCAACACGCTGACTACTCGCCATCAGCAACATTTAGGAAATGTAAATATTATATTATATTTTTTTCTTTCTGGCTTTGCTGTACCTTCCTATCAATTTTATATTAATTAATGAACAATTAATGTAGAGTTATACGTGATTTAGCAACAGCTACAACAGTGGTCGTGCAGTCATATAATAATTTTCATAAAACCCTGTGTAAAATAACAGATTGTAGTCGGTAGCCTGATGTGGGATACATATGTGTTGAATGAATAAAGACAAGTACCGGGTGGGGCAAAAGTAATCACCCTAAGGGAAAACGCTATAACTTTTGAAAATGGCGCCAAATGTCAATTGGGTTTTGACATTTGTGGAATAAACACACGTGAAATAATACAAATCCATAAGCCATCAATCGGTCTACTCCGCAAAAACGCGGAATAATTGTTTCTGTTTTTTCTTAGGTTGTGTTGGCACAGCGTGAATATCCTGGCCATCCGACACCAACCGGACCAACACTGCGTCGTTTGGCCACACGCCTTGAAGAAACTGGGACAACAGGAGATGTTCCCAAGGTTGGATGGTCACTGGAATAGCCGTTCTCCTGACAATATCGCCAATGTCGAAGAGGAGCCCGGAACATCGATCAGACGACATGGCACGCAATTGAGCATTAGCATACGCAGAATTTTGTTGACAGATTTGAAGATGTTGCCTTGCAAAGTGCAAAAAATATAACAGCAAAAGAACATCACGTGAGTTATTTTGCCTCACCTTGTTCAACCATCAGTCTATAGAAAATTCGTAAAATAGTTCGTTTAATTAAAAAATGTTTCTTAATTTTATTTATTTTATAATTTGGCCATTTTATACACTGCTGAGTGTGGCAGTGCCGACATCATAAATTCCGAATTAGAACTGTAACAAGCCTGTGTCAATACATGATAAATAATTTTAAAACTTTTACACACTTATTCTTTCTATTAGTTACCAAACAACGGATTTTTTTCAACAAAAAAATTATAAAAATTTTCTTGAAAAAAAAAGATTCCATTGGATTGGACCTTTTTCGAAATAGACAAGCAGAAGACTGTCTGTATGAAAAACAACTTGAACGAATACTTAAATATTATTTTCCCTCGAGTATTCGAATATAAAAGTACTTAACAACAGATTGACAAAGTAGCTCACAGCGACTCATAAAAAGTATTTATGAGCGATTAAATTAAAGGAAACAAAGCTAAAGGCACGAAATATTTAACACACTCCATTCACAAAGATACGAGTACTTAACATGCCAAAGATGGTGACAATGACGGAACAGGAATGAATGAATGGTTAAAATCATGTCGATAAGAATGAAAATGAGAGGAGGACAATTGTTGTGAAGAATGTTCAAGACAGAAGGTTACATAAAAAACAACCCCATTCCATAGTCCATATAATAAAAGTGCTTGTACTACTAACAACTACAAGTATTCTCAGACTCGTAATCATTGTCACCATACTCATCATCATCATCGTCATTGTCATTTACATATGTATATGTAATTGCAACATGTCTGTAGTGTATGGACAGTGGTAATCACCATCAAAATTCTACGTGTAGAGTCTTTATCGTCTTTCAGTGTTGAAATGTTCAAGTCATCTATACATTCATCCTTATTTGTGTTTTATTCTATTTTTACTTTAAAGACTAGCGAGTTTTTTTTTATGGAAGGATGCCATTAGCACATGTGTGTAGCTACAGTGTTTAAGAAATCCTTTAAGGCAGGGGTGAGATTTTTTTACATTAATTTTTTCTATATTTTAGTAGAAGCCTCAAGTGACTTACTTTCTTCACATGTTGGAACTTGTATGCTTCACTTGTGTATTTATGGTATGTATTTGTTTTTAGTTTATGTACGCAGTGTCTTTCGTGTCCAGGTCAATTGCCGTCATCACATTTTGTTACGTTTCATTAAATACGTAACAAATTCGATTGGTATTTTAACCACACAAAAAAGGAAATAAAGCAAAGAAAATAATATGCGGTTCAAATATAATTGGAACAGACTTCAATAATTGGATGTACCACCTACTGTAGCTGTAGCTAGTCATAAACGTTTAAAGCCAAGGAGAAGTTAATACAGTGAAAGCTTCCAAAGCTTAACATCCGCCGCCACATAGATTTTTTTAGCCCCCCAGTGACTTTATTATCTTAGGGGCCAGGAAGCACCGCGACCAAGAAGATCTATTGTTCAAAGCCAATCATATTAGACCGTCATCTTCAGGCTTCTAAGGAACTCAAGCACTATTAAGGGTCTGATGTTCCACAGTTTGTGTGGAGGCACCACATTTCCACCCAGGTGCAGAAACCTCTGTCTGCCGAGTGCAGTACAATTTGTCACTTTCACAAAATCGTCAGGTCTTGGTCTCGGATATAGTTCTGAATCGAAGTTGTGCTGCTAGAGCGTTGTCGCTTTATAGCACCCTACTGTAATCAAGCTTCCTTGCTTCCTCAATGTCATGTTCCTTATGCAAGAACTATTATAAGCGCTTTCTAGCGGCTCTACTGAGTCGATCTTTCTCGTCCTAAATTCCTGAGCCATGAACAGGAGATGTGAGTAGGTTATATTCCTCTTCTGGGCCAGCCTGTACTAGGCAGAAATATTGATGGAATGATTTTTTTTTTTTAATCGGGTAGACAATGTCATGGCATTTATTTTTTAAATATCCTGCCCGGTTCACGATGTGACTCGAATTCGTTCGTTCGCATAACAACATTCACAAGAAAAACAACATTTAAAATTTTGTTTTTGTTTTAAATGTTGTTATGCGAACGAACGAATTTGCGTGACATCGTGAGCCAGGCAGATCATTTGCGGCATATGTCCGGCGCGGCTACGAGTTACATGGTTACATGTTACATCAGTTAAATTTGTTACTACTTCCTCCAATAAATATGGTGGTATGGTGTGTATGATGGCTTGAATATTGGCTTCCAATGCTTCGAGACTCGTTGGTTTGTCGGCATAAACCAATGACATAACCTGCCCCATAAAAACTAATACAGAGGCGTCAAATCGCACTAAAGAAGAGGGCAGTGAACAGGACCGCTTCTGGAAATAAAGGTATCATCTAGTTGAATTTGCAATAAATTGATTATTAAGCACACTGTATGACAAGTTGCGCCGTATTGTTCCAACCAAATGTCGTTGATTTTTAGCTGATTAATTTCTGAATACAAGTTGAGAATGGTGACGAATCGCCTTTTCTTCTTCAATTCTTCGCGCTACAGTCGCAATACTCTCTTCGGTACGCAGATTTCTTTGTCTTCTCGATGGTTTCGAATCGAAAAGAGTAAAATCAGTGCGAAAAAGATAAATAACTTTTCGAATTGCTTGCTACACTAGGCCGATTATGTTGACCGTATAATGGACGAAGTGCTCTATGAACTTCGTGAACAGATTTATATTTTCCAAAGTAAATTTCCACAATTTGGAAGCGTTGTTCTGGCGTTAAACGATTTATGATGACTCGCCAAACCTTACTGAACAGAAATGTCAACACAATTTGACATTCTCAGCTGTCAAACCATAGTTATCGATTTCGATAGTTCCCATACAGCTGAAAAAAAAAACACGAATCTGTACTCGTATTCTTGAAAATAAAATTGATTGATACTGAATTGCATTGCCGTCCAAATTTTCATGTGTCCATAATTTGTGTGAACATCAATTCTGTCTTACATGTGAATTGTCCGTCCAAAATGCATTCATTCAATTATTTTATACAAATAACATAGAATTGAGGGAGTGAGGGAATGGGGCTATGTATGCTGGTGAGTGTGTGTGTTTTTTTTTTTTAGAAATTTATCCATCGAATCAATACCCATCAATCGTAGCAGACTAGTTAAGTTTATTTTGCTTGTAGTTCACATCCACTGTCCCCATTTCGATATATTCTTTTTTACATTTCGATTGGAATTATTTTATTTATGTGGATGTATGTGTATGTATATATTTTTATTACTGGTGTCTATTCTTTTTCCTTAATTTATACACACCTTCATACACAAAGAGTGTGTAGTTGTCACATTTAATTGTGACAATTGCTCTGAATGCCAAACACGTCTTAATCTAACTATTTTATGGGACTGTCCGGTAGAAGGGTGTTTATTGGCTGAGTTCATTTTATTTATTTTCTTTTTGCAGAAAGTGTGTTTAATGTTAAATCCCTTGTAACATTTAAAGTTGTAAAAAACAACCTAACGAAATTTATTCTGCAATTCGGCTACAACTTGTTTTAAACGCTAATAAGGTCAAGCGCCATAGAATACTTTTTAATTGCGTAGAAGTTTAAAGGAGTTTTCAAAGCGAATATAAAACTGAACGTTTTCTTTTCATTTGGAAAAATTCTTTAGGGAACTCTAAAATCTTTCAATTGTTATACAGTCGAACTTCTCTATAACGTAGCAGTTTGGGGACCGTCAAATTTCTACGTTATAGAGAAAATTCGTAATAGAGAATTTGCAGAAAATTTTGACTACATTTTTTTTATGTAGAAAATATATTTATTAAGACAAAAAAAATTGTTTTTACATGAACACATTAATTTTCTTTTATTAATACATACATATGTGACTAAATTGATGCAAAAAATCGATTGCTTAAAACTTCGCAATAGAGAGATTATTTAGTGTGAAAAATTCTATTTAGGTTTAGGTACGTTACAGAGAGAACTTCGCTATAGGGAAGTTCGTTATAGGGAGATCAAAATATATGAAAATACTCACAAAAATGTTGTGTTCACGAATTTTATTTGTTATAGAGAAGATTTCATAATATAGAGAAGTTCGCTATAGAGACGTTCGACTGTATTTGAACAGTTTAGAATGTCCACAAGCGTGTGCAAAAGTATTATATACAGGCACATTCTGAAAATCACATGGGAAACCACAAACAAATGTTCTGTGCATAGAATTTTGTGATTTGAAAAAGTTCAGGCTGGCGATGCCTGGAGAAGTCTGCACGTTGACTACAAAAATCAAAAAATTCTTAGTTCGTTTAGTTAGTTTAGCCAGTTTAAGGCTAAATCATAAAAACATTACGCATTTTGTCTGATGGGTATTAGTGTCAGTTGTTGTCGGAAGGTTTCAGTGGCGAAAGCATAGCAATTCACAATCAAATCAGAGCGTCCTCCTTCGTCGGTATTGTGTAACACAAACGAAGTAAAATAATTACTAAAAAATGGATACTAAAACAAAGTTTAAAAATTGAATATGTCTCCTTGACATCAGAGGCTTTGCAAAAGCAGAGTTGTTTGATAGTGAAGCTTCACTATCTGTCATCTCTCTCACTATCTCTTTCCTCTAGTTCCAGCACAATGCATCGCATGTGTACGGGTCATCCCCTGAGTGCTGGTTCAAGTTAAAAAAAGTCTCTAATGTTTTCAAATCACCCGGTTATTTTTGCGAAATTTATAATAAAATATTTAAATAAATTAATCAATGTGTTCGTTGTTAATTTTCTTCAACAATCACAGAAAACAATTTTACTTTTTTTATTTTTAATTAACCCTTTAATTATAATAATACATTTTTTCAATTAAAAAGTTTAATCAATTCAATGGAGTTTTTAATTAATTTTTGAACTCAACATTTAAATAAATCAATAATTTATTTTTTTTGCCATGAAATCTTATTATTATTTAAATTGTTATCTGATGGCTTTATTTCATATATGTACCTACATATTAATACCCAATAGACCTCCGTATTGAATTCAAATATTTATTTTTTTACTAAATAAAAATTAGCTTGAAATTTTCAAAATATTTAATAAATTTGTTAATTGTTATTATTAAAAATTTAATTGAAAATTAAACTGATGCTATGAAATTTAATTGCGGTTATCAATTTCTTTACAGGTGAAAATGTAATTAATTTTTTAATTGATATTACAAAACTTTTAATTGAAATTTAGTTTTATATTTTTCTGTGTTGTTTTATTTAGCAACTACTTGTTATTACTACTTGTATTAACAGAAGATAAAAGGCGATATGACGAAAGAATTAACTCAAAAATTTCGTTTTTATTCCAATAAAAGAATTGCAATATATGGAATAAGAACTAAATCATATTTCAAATTATAATTACCCGTAGAACCCATTAAACGTCTAATACTGTATATTTACATACGTGTATTTTGAGCTTTTAAACTAATTGGTTCAAAACTGCAAAGCAACTTTAAATTCTAAAGATGTACTATTGCTACTATGATGAGGAGCAAAAATTACCACAATAACAGTTCATATCACAGCAGAAAACGAAAATCTTATTGTACATAAGTGCATGTAAAGAGTGTATCAAAATGGCCGCTATCTTGCTATCTTTTCTACATGACATTTTTGTGCCATTCACAGAATATGAATGGAGATGCTGATGGTTGAGTAGTTAGCATGTTGGGTCTGCAACAAATAGAACCCAGGTTCGATTCTCAACCCGGTTAAGTCAAAAAACGGTTGTCAAATTATCATAGAATACACGCATTTGTTCAATGAAATTATAAATTTCACATATGAAAGAGACTTGGTAACCATTAGGAAAGAACTACTGTGTCATCAAGAGAGCAATCACAAGACGTAATCTTTATTTCTATCATTCTTGTGAAAATAATGGCACAAAATTAACTTCAGAGGCGGCGAAACTTTGTTTTATAATTAATCTCTCTATCTTGTTCTAGTGCAGTGCAGTGTTAAAACAAATTGCTTCATATCATGTTAGTTTGAATATTAACCAAATGAAAATTGAGATTTTGTATATTGGATGGAGATGAACATCACCTACACAGTATTAATACATGAAACCGAAAATTTTAAATTTATATTTAGTTATGTCACCTTTGAGGAAGGCGTGCGATGTATGCAGTCGTGCACAACCATCATGGAATACCCACAGTTGTCTTTCTCTATACGTTACTTGATCGTATTTATTTTTACATAAATTTAAAACAAAGACAATGTTAAATATTTGGTACACCCTTTGCAAAAATAGAGGACCATTTCAGTGCCAGTAAAGATATGAAGACAGGATACCAGTAGCTATAAAGCAACTTAACATCCACAACCATAATTGTACCCGTATAGCGCGGTGTTTGAACATTAAACAATACGCATTCATTGGATACGCATAAATTATAAAGAAGATTGCCATTTGCTCTCAGGCACACAAATTCAAACAGTTTCAGACACAATATACATACATACGTACATATTTATAAATATGTACAAACGTATGTCTGTATATATGATTTGATATGCGTATTTACTGCCTCCGATCCAAAACCAATTTCAAAAGTATGAGAGATATAATAACAACAACATGTTTAACAATATGTACAAGGATAATGAAAGTTTTAAGGAAATTAAGCAATTTTCTTCGTTAAGACAACGAAAAGGGAACTGCTAACAGAAAAAATTTCGATTTTACGCTTTTGATTTCAGTAATACAAAATTGTTAAGCACAGTGGTTCAGCAGTGCACACATTGCCACACCTGCAACGCTTTCAGTCTCTTCAAATTCATTTATAATCTTGCACAATTTCTTGCAGAGTGGTTCGATTATCGCGGCCCCGTAATGCCACGTTTGCACCACCACATTTACGAGTTATTCGATTATGAAACGATCCATATTCTTATATTGCAAAGCTTTCACTAAGTCTGCTTTTCCATTTAAGCCAGTGAGAGTGGCGATGGTCGTAAACGTAAAAACGTAATATTTTTCCTGGGTTTAACACCAGTTTCAGAGTCATAAAAACATCTCGCATTTCTTCTGATGTGTATTTGTGTGTCTTTGTGTCAGTTGTTGTCGGAAGATTTCAGTGGCCACTGGTCACTGAACAGTAACGGCTTCAGCTGTAACCAATCCACAGGCACATCAGAACACCCTGCTTCGTCGATATTGTGTAGCAACGGCGACTAAAACAAAGCTTCAAAATTGAATACGTCTTCTTGACATCAGTGGCTCTGCAATAAACAAAAAAGTGCAAAAGCAGAGCTGTAAGATAGTGAACCTTCACCACCTGTACTCTTTTCCCTTTCCTCTAGTTCCAGCAGAATAAATCGAATGTGTAGCGATCATCCACCCCCTCTGCACTGGTTCAAGATTAAATAAACTATTTTAATACATAAAATTATAAAACATTAACAAGCATTTGCTTTAATCTATGATTTCGCTCCCACTGTGCATCAACGCGTTAAAAGTGAATGAATTGTTTCCAGAAATGTAACAATAACAGAAATGAATCTGCAGTGTGGATACAATTTATGTACCTTTAAAGTACTTTTGTAAGAAAATTAAAAATAAAAGTGATCGAAGGAAACAATATTTCTGGGGCAATATGGAAGAGTAGCTTAAGTCTAATTCAATCGAATGTTAAACTTGATTTTTTAGAAATTTAACTATATTATTATAACCTTTATCTGTCTCTGTTTTCATTAGAGTCCCAACTAATACAGAAATATGTTATTCCACCTTTTAATAATTGATTTATTAGAATTCAATAAACTTTTCATATTTACATTACTTAAGAGCTTAAGTCAAGCAAAATTTATAAAACTAATTCCAATTAAATAATAATTTATACACTATATTGATAGAATTTAATTTCAATTCACATTGGTACATTTTATTAGCAATAAATTCCTTTGTACTGACCATCCCTGCTCTGTTTCATAAATACTGATCCCTGCCATACTCTTGTTTTCCACAAAATACTTAAACACACACACACGCACGCACAAATCTATTCATATTTTGGAGGAGGAATATTTTTGCAATAATTAATAAATCTATATTCATATTTTTGCAGAAATTGGATAAATGTTCAATAAGGAAAGTGAGTAGCAAGGCGGTTCGATATGCATGAGAATTGAAAAAAACCTTTGCTTTTGGAATGTGATAATTAAATTCGGAGTGGACAACCCATACAAAGTAAATGAGAAATATTTGCTTTAAAATTCAAACTTTTCTCATTAGACCAATGCTCAAGGGACGTCCGCTACATATGCAATGCAATGGATGGCGTTCTCAACTTGTTATAACAGAAATGCGCTAAATCACACCGTTGACAAATATTTACAACCAAAATTGGTAATTCTCAAATGCTCTAAATGAAATTTGACTAAAAGTCGGTGTTTATATTTAAAAAAAAAACAATATTTATTGAAACAAAATATATGCATATATAACTCTCTACATATATGTAGATAGTTAAACCATTATAACTATAGAAATTTGAATATACAGGCAAATCTCGGTATAACGAATCTCGCTTTAACGAAAATCCGATATAACGAACATCCAAATTTTTTACATTAACAACTTCATACGAATACGGATATAACTAATGTTTAAAAAATACATCGCCATATAAAAAACAAAATGCAAGCAAACACTGTGTCCAATTTGAAAAAAAAAAAACCAACAACAGTTAAACACATCGTCCAGCCTTAAAAAATTGTGAGGACTTCAGTACGGAAGAGAAGCTAAAGGTCTGGTTTCTCGATCAAAGAAAAAATATTTGGCAATAAATGGAATTGCGCTGAGAAAAAAAGCCGTAGTTCTCTGCCGTATTTATTAAGATAATTTCCAAGCAAGTGATGACTAGTTATCTAGATTGAACCAAAAAACGGTGTGGTCTGAAGTAAGTGGAGAATAGTTATCATCCAAATCTGATTTAGTGAAACTATTTAAGGCAAAATTGCAAAAGATTATAGAGGAGCATAATTTAACTCGTGATATTATTTTCAAATCGTTGGTGTTAAGAGAAATTCAGGAAGGAGCGGTCAAAAAAGTACCCAGATACAAACATCAATCAAAGATATTTTCCAACAGGATTTAGCTTCTAATATAGAACCGTATAAATTAATATTTACGTATTTTGTCCTTTTTGAGCTTTTAATATTAGAATTAAAAATATTACTTTTATATTTTGTATGAACTGAGTAATAAAAATAAAACTTAAAAAAAAAAAAATTTTTTTTTGGTATTACAAATGGGCCTGATATTATATCATTCGTTATACCGGGATTTCCTTGTATATTAATTTGAAACTGAATTATTGGTAAATTGTTACAATAGTTTTTTGTATCAGTATTCCGGCAACAAGAAGTGTGGTGAAAAATATTGAAATTTGTTTGTAATTAAATTAATCCATGTTTCAAGTAGATAACCCTGATGGCTTAAAAGGCAATCTCTGGTTTGCCTCATTGTGAACTGTCTTCTAGCAAATGTTCTTGAAAATTTTGTATTCATTCTTCAGTAGTTAAAGTTGTGGTCACAAACGTCTTCAACGTTAATACTAGAAAATCGCTTTCAGTTCATAGAAAGAATGCATGGCTCCCTTAGAAAATTGTACGACTGGAATATGACTGCCATCAAATAGCTCCTATTGTGTTTTTAATGCTAAAAGCTGTAAAGGCTGTAAAATTAAAATCTTACTGTGTTGATATTTCTGTTCAGTACGGTTTGGTAAGTGATCATCGATTAACTCTTTTCGATTCAAAACCATCAACAAGACAAAGAAATATGCGTACCGGAAAGCATATTTCAACTCTTTCGAAATGAGCTGTCGTAACGGTGAGTAGCGAGCGCTATCGAAGTATGCTGACTGAATTTTTGTTTCCAAAAATTAATCAGCTAAACATTAACGACATTTGGTTCCAAGTAGACGGCGCAATTTGCCTTACTGCGCGCTGAACAATCGATTTATTGCAAAATCAATTTTGTGACATCTTTATTTCTAGAAGTGATCCTGTTCACTGGCCCCCTCGTTCGTGAGATTTAACACCCCTGGATTACTTTTTATGGGGATATGTTAAGACATTGGTTTATGCCGATACTTGAAGTATTAGAAGCCAATATTCAAGCCATCATTGACGCCCTATGGCCAGATTTATTGGAAAAGGCAGTAAAAAATTGGACTGATCGAATGGATCATGTAATTGTTAGGTCCGGCGAAATATGCAGGAACTCATGTATGAATGTCATGAAATTATCTACCAGATTTCATTCCAACAATATTTCAGCTAAAAAACCACGCGATACAATGATTTCAAAGGTAACAGGAAATATGAATTATAATAATAATATAAAAAGAAGTCGAAAAACTAAAAGAAGTAACAGGAAATTTTTTGGTTGCCTCTTAGCCGACTTCAATTTTTAATTGTTCCTCATTATCTACAAAAAGTACGCTTCGTTACATAAACGCGATTGATCGTGACACCGACGACTGCCAAAAATTATTGCCCACGTATTTTTGGTAAAAACCGTGAGCGTAGAAAGGTTTAAAAGAGATTTTAAAATTAAAATTTGTAGCAATAGTAAAAGTAATTTGTTTTTTAAATCTCGATTAAATCATTAATGTTTTTTTATGAATATGGCAATTAATATTTATGCAAATATTAACTGACATGGTGCCAAAGGTTGTACGTTGCTAACAAGTTAATATTTACAAAAGTGCATACGTCAAAGGCTACAGTTCAAAATAGTATATAGCAACACACACCTATACACACATTTTCACACAGCCTTTTTACACGCACTTACGCACACATACTTACAAACATTCCATAATGTATGCATTGGCGTAGACATTTTCAATTAAAATGTTTCACTTTTCGAGCATAAAAACAATTTAATTAACAATTCATTATAATTTGAATTCAAATATGATAATTTAATTAAAGTAATTGAAGTGACAGGGTGATTATTGAAGAGGAGAATAATGGAATATGTATGAATTATATTGCATATACGATTCTATTTCCTAGTAAATATTCTATGATGTATTTGAGAGCAGCGGACGTGCATTTAAAAATACATCCTATTCACTGTAGTCACAAGTTTCAAATAGATTCAACTATAGAAGTTTGATAATATCCTCCACTGCCTCTTGCTCGCAGAAAGTACTTTGGCTTTTATACCTTGAATGTGGTGGATGAAATGTCAGCGGTGGAGTCAGCGTTACCATATATTTTTTAAGAAAACCTTTTTATTTAAAAAAAAAACTTAATTTTTCAACAAAAAACTTTTTTCCAAAAAAGTGTCCAACTAATGAAAAAAAGCACAAAAATATGTATTTTGAATTCATTTTTAATCAAAATAAGATAAACAAAAAAAGTTGAACAACAACAACAAACTTTTTCTTCCCACGATTTTGAGCAGATCCCCATTTGTTTAGCTTTTGTTGGAGCCTCCGATATGTTTGTAGCGTATTCTAAGCTATTTTGCTCCTTTTGCATTGCCACTTAAAACTAATAACAGCAAAAACTAAAAATATTTCATTATCCTTACCGTTTCTCTTTAAATATTTATCCATGCTTTTTTCAAATAGAAAACTTTTTAGAAAAAATGACAGGCTTGAAAAACAATAATATTATTTATACACCACAGTTGTATTAAAGAGGGAATAGACACATTTAATACTGAAATACATGGCAACATCAAATATATCTGTAAATTAAAAATTAATAAACAAAACTTGAAAATTTTAAATGAATTTCAAAAAAAATTAGTTTTAAAGCTAAAAACTGAAAAAACTCCCAAGTCATCTATTACTATGTTCACACGACAATATGACCCACTTGTTTCGCTCTCGTATTAAATTTTGAAGCTTCGTTTTTAGTAGCCATTTTTTTAGTAATTAGTTTACTTCACCGGTACTACACACCGGACAAAAACGCAAAAGTGCCTTTAACGAAATTCTTGAAAAATGCTAAGAAATTTTACATGTTTATACAAGAACTCCCAAAAAATATTTGAGAATTACGGAATATACAAACAAAACAAACCAAATGGCTTCTTTAAAAATTTTCCTCATACAACAAACATTTTATTATTTGGTTTTCAATATATTGAATTTTTCGATAACGAATATGACGATCTCAAAAAGTAAAATTTCGATTTGGGCCCTGCTTTGTAAACAAAAAGAGTGAAAATATAGCAATAATTGCGGGTATTTTGAAAATAAATTAAAAACATTGTCAAACTTTAACACTTGTTGGTTCAATAATTGCAGTTCTGATAGAAAATAGGAAAAAATTGCAATGTTTTTTTTTATCTTTGTTGTCAGATTTTTTCTTGTTGACTTTTAAAACTGTACAAAATTATTCGCTTTAAAACTGGTTATGCATATTTTTTAAGACAAAAACTAAAGAAATATTTTTCAACGTTTCTTTTATGTAAGTGGTCTCAAATTAACATTACATTTTACTATTTTAAAACGAATTTAAAATGAAAAATTTTTTGGAGAAGGCAAAAACGCTTTCATTTTCACTTGCGTACGAATTTTTATATTCTTTGACACACCAGATAGTTTCAAATTTACTTACAACTTAAGCCACCTCAGAAATAGTGAAATGTATACTAAATACACAAAGAGCACTGGGGATGAAAGTTTGGCGACTACCAACAATCCAGAAAAATTGGATATGCCCCGCGTGGAGCCCGTGTAAGTTGGGATTCATTGACGTTTTTCTTTCGTTTGTTCCTTTGGAATGCTGTCTCATGTCTAATTCTTTCTTACTAAAAACTTTACGAACTTTAGCCTGATTTGGATTTAATAATAAACCAAAATCTTCGAAATAAATATTACTTAACTATAGACCAATAAACACCCTTTACAATTTGTTTATATTTGTGCTCACTTTTAACGGAAATAAAATAAATAAAACATTTTCAAACAAACAAAAAAAAGCACAGTCGATTGCTAAATGGTAGTTATACATATAAAAAAATATAAATAAATATTCATTAATCAGCAGATTTCATATGATTTGGTTTTTCGTATTTTTTTTTATCTATTTATTTTATTTTATGAAGTTCTTTTTTTAATTTTACTTCTTAACACTAATAAAGCAAGAACGAGCACATTAATCAGGTTAAAGTAAAAAACACAAAATACTAAAGAAAATATTTAAAAAATTAAATTTTAATTATAAAATGCAAAATGTGCAAAATTATAACCAAATTATTGTTTTTTTTTTTTTTTTTGAGATTGGATTTCAATAATATAATTTTCGTTATATTTTTTATTTTCCAAAGAGGTCGTTGGCCTTATTTCTGCTAAGGTTGGCATGTTAACGATATTCAAATTTTATAATAGAATTAAAAGAAAATGTATGAAGCAAAATTAATTTAAATTTTAATTAATAATATTGAGAAATGTTTTTTCAATTTGTTGTTGCAAAACTTCTTTTGGCCGCTGCAAAAATGTCATAATTTAATTCTAAGAAGTTTTAAACTTTATGAACTGATTAAAAAATCGGCCATTGGCCAAAAGCGTTTACAATATTAACCCTTTGCTTTCTTTATAATGCAAGAAAATTTGTAATTTTTCTTGCCATAAATAACAAGACTGAGTTAGCAAACTTTTAAAGCAAAACATATTGAGCGTAAAAAATTGCAACAATAATTTTTTTATTGGATTTTTATACAAAGTTTTTTCACAACAAAAAGTTTAAAAAATAATAACAATAATGTACCCTCAGTGGCACGTGTCAGTGATTGAATTCAGTTATGAAAAGTGTGAAAAATTTTCTGAATAACGCCAATAAGTTTTTGAAAATTGTAGCGTTACTTAAAAGAACTTTATTACAACTGCCACTGCCGCTGTTGCAGGTACTGGTGCTCAGCACTAAAGTGACAAAATTTTAATTCGTGCGGAAATACTTGTAAAGTAACACAGCAAAAAAAAAATGTTTAAATAAATCCATAAAGCAGAAATCAAATCAAATTACAGGCACTGCAATAGAATGTTAGTCATGTGTGTGTGTGCAAGCAATTGTACCAGCCAGACTCATACAAACGCACGTTTTATGCCAACACTAACACTCGTCTGTATTTTTATACGCACGATTTGTACTGATTACAGGACTTTAAAGGTTATTTTAATTTTTTTAAGCTGTTAAATCTCTGAGGTTTAAATTGTTTCGTATGATTTATTGAACTAATAACTGAGAAAAGGTTAGAAGTACGCATAGATTTATTGATTTATAATCGTTAACGAAGGGGTTAGAAAGGAAAAGCTGGAAAATAAAATATATTTCTCTGATTATTATCAAATTATAAATATCAAAAATGCTAAAAATATGTTAAAGTGGTTCACAATGCTTTTCATAGAACGCAAACACCAGTTAATTGAATAAAATAAAATTAATCCTTTAACGACGAAGAATTTTACGCTGGACATTTTCAACATTTTTTTTATGGATTCTTACTCGAAAATGCAACATTTCAAGACTAAAGTCTTGTCAAAATATGAAAATTTTTCTCAATATACGAGAAAAATCTTCGTGGTGTTTTTAGTTGAAACTTATTTGGATATTTAAGAAATTTTTCCGCGCGCTAATATTTTTTTCTTTTAGATTAAACTGGCAAAGAAATTTTTTAATTTCGTCTCCAACTATAAGACTAAAAGTTCTTACGATAAAAACTAGTGTATTTTTTATAAGACACTAAGGCCCAAATTAACAGTCATTAGTTAATTATTGGTAAACTAAAATGATGACTATTGTTTAACTAATATGTACTTCATATTCACAGTGTATTGTTTAACTAACATTCTCACTATAACTAAAGAATGCTAACCCTAACAATCTTTTAATTTTCAATATTGGCAGCATATATTATAGCACATAGTTTTTGATTACATTTGTTGTATTATTTCTTAAAAATGTATAAAACAAGCGTGCGCTCATCGAACTTTACCGCGCAAGATAGTGAATTGCTGCTGAAATTGGTATTATATATTATATATATTATATATATATATATATATATTATATATATATATATATATATTATACTAATAGTATTATATATATATTGTATTATGGTAGATGATATCAAAACAAAAATACTAATAATAATTTACTAATCACCTGTTGTCTAAATATTGGTTAACCAATGACATTTGGCGGTTTAACTAATAGTAAGCAGAAAGCTGTAAATAAAATATTATTGGTTAAACTATTGCTATTAGCTAACTAATGACTGTGAATTTGGGCATAATACATATGTACTAATATGTACAGGGTGGGCCAAAAGTCACCATGGGGTTTAAAAATATAATAACTATTTCGTTTATTTATTTTTTTTACAGATTCTAAAATATAGTAAATGAAAATTTTTATACACCCAGTGTAGAAAATAATGTCACTTAAATGAACCCCGTTTTCAGCTTCGGAATTATGGGCTTGGTTTAGAGCATTTTCCATAACATCTTTCAAAGTTTTTTTGATGTAGTGGAAGCATTTCTGTCTTTCGAATGTTGGCCTTGTTATCTTATTATCTTAGGGCCAGGAAGCGCCGCTACCATGAAGATCTATTGTGCAAAGCCCTTCATATTAGACGCCCATCCTAACGCTAAGGAATCCAAGCACTATTTCGGGGGCTGGTGCTCCACAAGTTTTGTGCGGAGGCACCACAGGTAGCGGAACCGCTGTCTGTATAGTGCAGGACAATGTGTCACTTCCACAAAATCGACAGACCCTGCTCACGGAGATAGTTCGGATTTGGAGTTGAGCTGCTAGAGCGTTATCGCTTCATAGCAGCTGACTGTTGAGCAAGCTTCCTTGCTGTCTAAATCTTATATTCCTTACCCAGAAATTATTTTATGTTCGAACCTTCTTATCCTCAGTTCCTGAGCCATGAACATTAAAGGTCACCGTTAGAAGACACACTAACGTAGTGTCATTAATCCCATAGCCATGGTACGAATAACACCTGCGATTACGGGTTTAATCGAGTTTTCCTATCTTGATGCGCCATTTTCAGTAGGAAACAGACGCCCCTCTTGCAGAAGTGGCAAATAACCACAATGGTCTTTAGCCACTTGGCGATTACCGCCGCATATCTCTCTATATACTGCTCTTACATGGAAGGCACTACGGTACTTCACCCATACTCACACCTTCAAATAACTTCAAAGAAAATCGTCGGGTGCTGACAAATATGAGGAACGCGCTGGCCAATTAATTTTCAATTTTCTGGAGATTAGTCGTTCTCCAAAAATTTTACTTAAAAGTGCCATTGTGTCTCGGGCAGTGTGGGCAGTGACCCCATCCTACTGAAACCACATACATCTGTCTGTTTTCAAGAGCAGGACGTAAGAAATGTTCTCTCATAAACAGATACCGCTCTCCATTTACCACTACAGCACTTCCATATTCATTTTCAAAGAAGTAAAGCCCAATGATATTTTCAGATGTAATACCACACCATACGGTACACCTAAAGAAGTGCAATAGGCATTGAGGATTGACTCTCGCATTTTTAGAACGCCGGAACCTCAGTTCTGCTTATTAACGAAGCCATTTAAATGAAAATGAGCTTCATCACTCTTAAACAGAGAAAAAATCGAACCCGTAACGTTGAAGCTGAAAACAGGTGTCATTTAAGTGAAATTATTTTACATACTTATAGTGATTTTGAGTCTCAAAAAGTGCATTGCACTTTTCACTCTATTTGTTACAAATACTTGCATTTAATTTCTTGCCTGATTTTGCGCCTTACATTCAAAAGATTTGCACTTTATTGTTCCGCTTTAGAGCGATTTGGATCCACTTTAAAAGGGAACCATAAAGTGCAAATATTTTGAATGAAAGGCTCAAAATCAGACAAGAAATACATGCACTTGTGGTTGAAAAGAAAACGCTTTTAGCGTAAAAAAAAATGTCCAGTTTGTATATAATATATAAACTGAAGAAAATAAAAAAATATATAATCGAAAAAGTAATTAAATGTTTAAATCCTATGGTGACTTGTGGCCTACCCTATACATACATACATATTAGCACTACGTTCCGCTCCTACGGTTCTTTTCATCACTTTTGTATCATTACTATTTGTTGTTTTCTCTTTGAATCAATAATGAGGGTCATTAAGTCATTTTGTTTTCGTTGTTTTTGTTCGTTAACTTGGTCATAATAATTTACCATTCAATTGTTTCGTGTCATTGATAATGTGGCTGTTTTTGCCAATGTTTTAACATCGTAAGTCTTACCCCACATGTCGATGTATCGCAGTGTGTTAATCTTTTAATGCATTTAGTAGCCACCAGACGCTGTTCACATAAGTGTAAATATTCGTATTTATCAAATGAATTGTTATATCTATTATTTTTGGTTAAAAATCAAAGACAATGTGACCGTTACAAATACAAACACAACAAATTACAACAATTTGTTATAAAATAAGGAAATTGACAATTAATTCATTTACCACAATAATATAATTCTCTGGGGATTTTGGTGATTACAGGAGTCGACCATTAACTGAACATTTATGTCTTTATGTTTGAATAAATGTATTAAAAGATTTATAGATGGATGAATGAGTTAATTCATTAGAGACAATTTTATTGCCATCGAATGAGGAAATTAATTTTGTTCTTAGGTCAAGAGTTTCCATAGGGAGTTCCGGAAGAACCTTCCAGGTGTTCCGTGAGGAGAGCCGACAAAATATTGTACGAAAATTTTATATTAATTTGAAATCAAAGAATTGAAATTAATAGGGGACCGAGTGAAATTTCCCATTCTTGAACATCATGAATCAAATGTAGATGGAAAAAAATCTGTAAATCTAAGGAGTATTTAAAAAATCGAGTGTTAAGAGGGTCACATAAACTAAAGGTCACATAAAAAAACGTATAAAAGCAGTAATCTAATACAGGGTGTGCCAAAAGTCACGACTGCGTGTAAAAGTTGAATAACTTTTTTGTTTATTATTATTTTTTAATGTTTTTTTAGATTTTATTCACCACCATCCAAAATTTAACGACCGAGCAACGAACCAAAGTTGTAGAATTTTACTTATCCAATGGGCTTTAAATTTCACTGACGCAACAAGCATATCGAAACTATTTCAACACCAGAAATGCACCTAACCAAATCGCAATTAAACGTTTAATTGCACGGTTCCAACAACAAGGTGCAGTGTCAGACACAGTGTACAAAAACAGTGTTTTCGATTCTGGACAAGGACGTTGCTTTTCTCGCTTTATTTATTCAAAATATATGTTCCGCTATGAATTTAGTAATAAAGTGCTAACATTTTAAATAAATAAGGCAAAATTGGGCAAGCGGATTTTAATTTCAATACCTTAAAAAGTAATTCAATAAAAATATTAACATTAAAGATTTATATCGTATTGTTTCACTAAACCATGAATGTTATTAACTGACCACCTATACTTTGTCTAAGCAAAGATAAGCTTTCCAAGAATAATGACTGTTAAATCTACTGATTTTTTTAACGCCCAGTATTACAGAAAACCATGTTCGTGTGTGATCCTTATAACTCAAAATTATGGAAACAAAATTTTATGGTCCAACCGCAAAAGATGATTTAAATAGGAAAGGAAGCAAAAAATATTAAATTAAATATCATGATTGTGTTAGGAATGTTGACCAAAGTAACACTCACACGAACACGGCCATAACCAAACACATGCACTGTTAAACAAATTGCCGTTACGAAAAGTATTTCGAGATAAAAATTTATTACACAAAAATTTGTTAGCCAGGGAAAAGATCCATTTAAAAAGGGGTCAAATTTGTACATGATTTTTTTTTATATTTTAAAAGACCCACACACACACACACACACGCACATATGTATCATGCATTATGTGATGATTTATATTAGAGGGTGGGGAAAATTTTCACATTATAAATGACAAACGTGTTCATTGGCTGCAAGTTTTTTGTCTATTTGTCCCTTGGTCTGTCTAATGGTCTAGTGGGGATATGCAAGCAACTGACTGACCATCATATTTGCTGTTCATGGTAGCGTGTGGTATGTACTTGATTTAGTGCAAATATTATTAGCTGCATAAGTGTGGTTTTGTTTGTTCATTTATACAATTTATATTCCGCCTTTTGTATCCATCCTTCCACGCACACATTCACACACATACACGCGGTTTTCGACATAACGTGAAAAGTCAAGAAAATCCAGAGTCGTATTCGAAATTATTCTCATAGTGATCAACATTTCTAAACAAAGATCGCCAACATAAAGATTTCCGTGCCGTCTCTGCGGGAAGTAGTTGCTTTATTTTGTTAATTTCCAGGAGCAACAGAAAACCGGAGCTTCACGCATTCGACATGGGTATAGAAATGCGTAGAAACGATTTAATTCCGTGAACAGCATTTTGCGATTAAAGGACCAATTGGGGTTTTAAAAATATTTTTGAAATTGGGAATGAAATCTAACGGAAAAAGTGCAGAGAATGCAATGAAAAAAAGTTCTTCACGATTAAACTAATTTATAAAAAGCAAAAATCAAGACAAAATTTTGAGAAATTTATATTTTAGAATCAAAAAAACAAGAACAATAAAAAAAACTGTGGACGGCTCTGCCTTCTACTGAACATTTTTTTTTATGAATAATGTTCACATCCAAAGGTCAACAAGACAAGTACTACATGTTCAAATATTTGAAAGAAGAAAAAATATTTCGTTATAATATCTGGTAACAAATATTGATAACGATAGCCAAGAATGGATAATACGTACGTGTTAACAAATATTAAAAGGGTGTTACCAGTAACTAAACTCAAGAATTATTTACATACAACTGAACAGGACATGTGCACTCATACTTAGCATACGTCCATGACTATGAAAAGAAAAAGGAAGTTTTATGAGGGATGTTGGACAAACCATAAATGGAATTTAAATTATCTCGGTTAAAAAATCTCTTATAACATTTAACACACAAAAACACATGGAGAAGAAGAACTTCGGTATATTTAAAAGTCAAAAGTCAAAAAGAATGTACTATTAAAATATGACAGGCAAGGATTAAAAAAGCATTCGCCATAACCAAATCACTAGAAGATACTAGATGGTATTTAAAGTAACTTTAATGTTCCTCAGAAAATTATAATATTTATATCGCTTGAAGAATGACAGGAATTTTTTGTGTGGCATGTCATATTTCGTTAAGGCTTAAACATTTCTATTTATTGTAACTATTCTTGCTAATGCCGAGATTGTGGTCCAGGTTACAGCATCGGCTTTTCATTTGCAGCAGTCTTTGGCGAAACCAAAGTACACTTTTTTCTTCATTTGCAGGCAGCTGTATCAATTAAATTAAAGTTCATCACAACATTTTAAGTGCTTTTTAATTGCAAACACTTTTTTTCTTGGATCAGGGAATGTCCACATTAAATATTTATAAAGGCACAGTGTATAAAAGAGAAAGGTGGTGAAGTGATAGAAGAATAGGGAAGTAAATTTCTTGCACAACTCTGTAGTTGCGCGTGTTTTTTTTATAATTTATAATAGAGTTGGGTTCAAGAGCTCTTTGAAGTGAGCGCTCTTATCATTTCAGTTCTTTTTGGTGAACTGGTTCGTTTAGTTCGTTCAGTAGTATCAGTTGACTTTTAGCTCATTTGATTTTGATGCTCAGTTGAATTTGTCGCTCAGTTGATTTTGCTTCTCAACTGTTTTTTTAGCTCATTTGATTCAATCAAATACAGCACCAAGGCTGCTTTAATCAGTAGTAGAAAGAGAAAATATGTTTTTGGTGCTGAAATTTGTTATTTTAGGGAAATTTGTGAAATGTTTTACATATCAATCAAATAAATACAAACTACAAGACAGAAATTTACTTAAGAAAAAATAGTGTTTGTACTAAATCGCCAATGGCATCATACAAATTTTATTTAAGAAAATTTTTTGGTTCCGGTAGCACTGATGAACCACTAAAATGAACGAAAAAAACATGGCAAGCGCTCTTCACTGAACTAGAATCATCAAAAAAAGTGAGCGCTCACTTCGCTCAGTTTACTGAATCGTTCAATTGAGCTAGCTCAGAGCTGAACGACACAACTCTAATTTATAATACAGAGTTGCTGCGTCTCTAGTGTTATGTTGACGTATTAATTTTTAAGCTAGAGCAGAACTATTTTATTTATTATGTTACTGCTCCGATGTTTTATTGCTCAAATACAGAAGAAGTTGGGCGCTGTTAGTAAAGGCTCCTAGAAGCATGTATCTTCGTATTAATGACGTCGTGTTATCAGAATTCCGACTTCAAACCTATGACAAATGACATCAATAAAACGAAAGCAGACATCAATCTGATGACAAATGTCATCATAGAATTTTTATCATAACTTAAGTGTCATCTATGCTATGACTCGAATAACATGTGGGTTCGAGTAAGTCATAAAAATAATTCGCATTTGTTCTGATGTGCATCCTGCAGGGGATGTCATTTAAATTTGCTATCGACTTTCGGCTGTGGCATTCCCGGGGTGCGCAGCTACGGTATAGAAGAATTTTGAGATTTTACCTTATTTTCTATACCCGAGAAACTCATTATGAACTGCCCAATCTCTGTAAACAAAGTAACGGTAACGTATGTATTTCAGCAAGGAAGTATTCTCAATTGAATACACGTCTCTTATAAGTTTAATCAATCAATCTCCTTTATGGCCAAATTCACAGTAAATAGTTATCTAATAGCAATAGTTTAACCAACAATATTTGATTCACAGCTTTTTCTTTATTATTAGTTAAACCACCAAATGTCATTGGTTAACCAATAGTTAGACAACAGCTGATTAGTAAATTAATATTAGTATTTTTGTTTTGATATCATCTACCATAATATAATATATATATAATACTATGAGTTTTTTATTTTCGTTGATATTTTGGTTTTCTCAAACCAATTTCAGCAGCAATTCACTATCTTGCGCGGTAAAGTTCGATGAGCGCACGCTTGTTTTATACATTTTTAAGAAATAATACAACAAATGTAATCAAAAACTATATGCTATAACAGTGCTGCCAATATTGAAAATTAAAAGATTATTAGGGTTGCCATTCTTTGGTTATACTGCTAATGTTAGTTAAACAATACACTGTGAATATGAATTATTAGTTAAACAATAGTTATCATTTTTGTATACTAATAATTAACTAATGACTGTGAATTTGGGCTTTAATCTTACTGTATGAAGTATGTTGCAGCCCTAACTCCGGGTTTTTATATATATAGACCAAAGTGTCTAATGCGACAGAATTGGAAAACTACTGTATGGGGGTCCTCTTCGGAGGCTATCAGATGCTGGAATCCCGCGGGTTCCCAACAAAAAGCCGAGCATTACCTGTTTTACTTCATTCGCTTACGAAGTCTAACTGAAGTCTAACTTTGGCACTATGGGGTCGGGATGTCTCTCTAATGGATTTTCTTATTTGAAGTTGAACTCGTAGCGGTTGTTGTTTTAAAAGCAATAATCGCTGCCCGATCGAACTCGACATTATTTCAAGGCCTTGTGGTATGGAATTGAATGGAAGGTTTATTGTAGATAATACTTAGAACATGATCGTACAATATTGTTGGGCTATTTTGCCTTAAATTAAAGCAATTTCGATCTGTTGTGCTGTTGGCATACAACAGAATGATTATTGAGCGTAAATAAAAGCTGAAATATTGGCGCAATTTTTTTTTTATCTGGGACCAGCACTCAGGAGATGACACCTACACATGCGAAGCATTGTGCTGGAACTATAGGAAAGGGATAGTAGGAGAAACGACAGGAGGTGAAGTTTAATTAAGTATTTTGCAGCTCTGCTTTTGCACGTGTTTTGTTTATACTCGTAGCAGTGCTGAAGCTTCGGTTTAGTAGCCATCTTTATTATTATTTTACTTCGCCGGTGCTACACAATACCGACGAAGGAGGGCGTTGTGATGCGATTGTGGATTGCTATCAGCTGAAGCCGGATTGTTTAGTGACCAGTGACTATGCCTTCGCCACTGAAACCTTCCTACAACAACTGACACACAAAGACACACTAATGCACATCAGAAAAATGTGAGATGTTTATTTTTATTTTAAAATTTTAGTCTGAAACTGGGGTTGAACCCAGCTCTTTTTTTGGATTCGTAGTCAACGTGCAGACTACCATCCATCGTGCCATCGCCACCCTCTAATATAATATAGTGTCAATAACAAAGATAGGAAAACGCTGGACCCCTGAGCAAAGGCGGTTCATGATTTCAAATAAATTATTACCATATTGCTACTTATGCGAGAGGTCTGTTTCTGTTGAATTTTGGATCTTGAGGGCATTATTGAAAGTCGTAAGAAATTTAGTAGGTGTTTAGACCACCCTTTAATTAGACGCTATGCGCAGCTACCCACGAAAATCTGAAACACAAACTGTTCTGATATGCATTAGTGTGCCTAACAGCGATTTTAATTAATTAATTTTAATATGTCATTTCTCTGATCTCGGTTTGTCATTGTTAAATTGATGAGAGAAGTGTTATCATTGGCGTTGATGATAAGATGCCACTACGATGGTGTCATAGAGTCTAACATTGATGTCATATTACATCAGCGTTATGCGGGTTTTCTATCAATGACATTATATTGATGATACTCTGTCATTAAATTGTTGCCAATTTGACATTTCCCTGATGTCGGTGTGTCATTGCATTGATGACAAATTTATCATCACTGGCTTTAATGATCAGCTAATATAAACCTAGACCATCACAATGATGAAAATGTTATGGGGTCAAAAAGGAAGACACTTGACATAGCATTGATGTCAAATTACATCAGCTTTATGATGGTTTTGCTTTCAGTGTACACACATTCGAAAAATTTGTCGTCTTACCCGGTCTTTAACGGTAGATCTTTAGGTTGCAGAGTCAACTCAATACCCACTCAGCCAACAGCACCCATTTTGACTTAATACAATTTGAAGCGCTTTTAGAAGCACTTACAAATTGCTGCGCTTAGGCAACGATCATCTTACATCATTCTGGTACATAAGACTATGTAGAACGTAGGAAAACATTCATCTTTAAAGCGATTGCCGAATTACTTGTCGCTATTGTTTGCTATTTTGCTGATGGATCCTAATGAATTTTATAAACGCTCGCACTTAATAGTTTTAAAATTTATTACCACTATTCGCCAAATGGTTATTTCTTTTTGAAATCAGATTACTATATCATGAACACTACTTCTTTAACATAATTAATTCTCAATAGATTATTTGGAAATTCAAAGAAATAAAGTTGCTTTGACAAGGCACAGAACACTCATTAGCCTAATGAGCTGCTTGCATTTGAGAATAAAACCCTTGAAAAGGAATTTGAAGTATTTCAAAGAAAATTTTGCTGTATAATATTATCAATATAATTAATTACAACACACATTTCAGTTCGATTAATATACGTAAATTGATAAAATTATCAGAAAATAATGTACACGGTAAAAAGTTATAGTTCAATTTGAACAACCAGCAATTTTCATTTTATACTATTTTGCAATTAAATCTTAAATTAATTCCAAAACAGTTAAGAAAATAAAATGCACCTGTGACTCGTTTCTGTAACTTATGAGAAGTTTTCACATCGAGAAAAATAAAAAAAATAATGGTTCTCCCGTGATTCACAGGGCAAGTCATATAAAAACTAAAACTTCTTACTGTGTTTCACAGAATGATGATTTTTTTTTCGATTTTAAAATATTCTCACATGCGAATGGAAATACCACCAAAATTTTAATTTTAGTCATTTCATCACCTTATAAACATAACGTACTGGAGTTAATTTAATTCGTTTTTATATTTTTTATACGAGGTCTGTTCAAAAGAAAAGGTGAATTTTGAATTTTTTTGAAAAGTATTTATTTATTCATCAGTATCCATTTTGTCCCCTTTAAAGTAATCCCCCTCAGATATGCCAGCGCTTCTTCCAATCCTCGAAGCACTTCTGAAATGCGTTTTTCGGTATGGGCATCAGGTCGTTCTTCGATTTTGACTTTATCTCATCAATTGTGGCAAAACGCTTTCCTTTCATTAGTCTCTTCAGTTTTGGGAATAGGAAAAAGCCTCCAAATCTGGTGCGAAAGGTGGTTGAGGCATGATTAGGGTGGTGTTTTAGGCCAAAAAATCACGAACAGCCATTGATGTGTGAGCTGGTGCATTATCGTGATGCAGAATCCATGATTTTTTTCCACAATTGTAATCGTTTGAACCGTATTGCTTCACGCAAATGTTGCATAACTTCCTTGTAGTATTCCTTATTAACCGTATGACCTGTTGGCAAGAACTCATGATGCACCACGCCATTGTAATCGAAGAAAAGAAAATTCACGTTTTCCTTTGAACAAATTTCGTTTTTACACACCGGCTAGGCATTCAAATTAATTAAAAAGTTGAACAAATCGTGTAGAGGGTGGCGATGGTCGAAGTAGCCTGCACGTTGTTTACAAAACGAAAAATTTTTTCTGCGTTCAACTCCAGTTTCAGACTCATAAAAAAAACATCTCGCATTTTCTCTGATGTGCATTTGTGTGTCGTTGTGTATCAGTTGTTGTCGCAAGATTTCAGTAGCGAAGGCATAGTCACTGGTCACTGAACAGTACCGGCTTCAACTGTAACCAAATCACAGGGCCTCCTTCGTCGGTATTCTGTATCACCGGCGAAGTAAAGTAATTACTAAAAAATGGCTACCAAAACGAAGCTTCAAAATTTAATACGTCTCCTTGTGATCAGAGACGCTACAACACTGCTGTAAAAACAAATAGCATGCAAAAAACATTGTTGTAAGATAGTGAAGCTTCACCTCCTATCATTTCTTCTACTATTCCTTTCCTCTAGTTCCAGCACAATGCACCCAATGAGTAGGGGTCATCTCCTGAGTGCTGGTCCAAGATAAAAAAAAAATTATTTTAAGTTTAAAAAAAATCGATTCTATCTTCCAGATCCTTACAGTTTTCTATGGCACGTCCATGTTCGACGACTATGTGTCGTAAGAATTGGAGCAAATCTTTTCCAAAAGCCCGTATCTTCGTTGTACCAGTGCCGGACAATCTTCTTGAAGAAATCTGCAAATGCTATCGTTAGATATACCTATCGTCTATAGATGTTTTTGGCAGGAAAAATGTCCTGTTAGTGCGTCAGAGAGTATTCTAAAGTTACTTCTCCCAAAGGAGTTAATCCTCTTTGCTCTGTTGGCATTGAAAATAAGGAATAACCGACACCATTAACGTCATGCCATCTTCCTATGTATGACCCATGTCGGATATTTATTACATATTTATTTTATATCGTTGCTCTTGAAGTCGAAAGGGGGATTAGGTCCTATAAACAGCTTCTTAGGCCTTTTCTTTTTTTAAACACTGCTCAGAGGATGTTCCCTGAGTATGGAATACATTGCACCGGGCCAGTGTAGAGAAGAGACAGGCACTAAATTGATAGAAGGACAGATAGCTTAATTCTTGCACAACTCCGCAGTTGCGCGTTTTTTGAAGAATTTGTATAGCACAGATGCTGCGTCTACGGTATTTTGTTTTTAAGCTAAACAAGATTCATATTATTTATTAATTTACTGCTCTGACTTTTTTTGCTCTGCAATCAGAAGATCCTTGGTTCAATAGTCTGCCAGGCAAAATTTTTTTCTGATGTGTCTATGATAAAAGCGCGGTGTATGAACAATAAAACGTCGGCGAAGTAAAATAATATTGGAAATGAAATAGCTCTCGTTTAGCTTGAAAATTAATTCATAATATAACATGAAAGTTGCAGCATCTCAGAAAAAATTAAAAATTGGTAGAGTTTTGAAGGAAGGGGGTGCTGATGGCGAGTAGTCAGCGTGTTGGCTCTGCAACCAGAAAGACCCAGGTTCGATTCCCAGCCGGGTCAAATCAGAAAAAAAAATTTCGGAGTTTTCTGTGCTACAGCACCCTCCTTCGTCGGTATTTGAGCAATAAAACGTCGGCGAAGTAAAATAATAAATAAAATGGCTCCAGTAGCTTAAATATAATTCGTCAAAAAACATCAGAGACGCCGCAACTTTGCTTTATAATTTACACGCAACTGCAGAGTTGTGCAAGAATTAAGCTCTATTTTCCTACCACTTTCACAACCTGTCTATTTCTTCCCTATCCTTCTCTCTAGTTCCAGTGCAATGCATTGCATATGTAGGGGATAGCCCCTGAGCACTGGTCCAAGATAAAAAAAATAAAAAATAAAAAAAAATTACGTTATATACTTCTTATCACTATCTGATCTGCCTTCAACTACTTTAGATGCATGCATTGCATACGTACCGGACATTCCCTGCGCATTGCTCCAAGAAAAAATATTAATTAAAACCGTTATGCCTCTGATTTTATATTCATTTTGCTTAAATGTTTTATTTTTAAATGATCGAAATCTGTAAAATTTTAGTCCTCTTAAAAAGAAAATCACATCTTCTAATACAATATAATTCCAATTTCCTCTCCCCCTATTTTATTGGATTTTACAATTTGTCATATTGATTTCACGCTTTTCATGTACAAATTTGTATTATTAACTTTCTGGCATATGAAAAGGATTTATTAATATACAAGCAACGCTCTGGCGTGGAAAATTTAAACGGAATAGAGTTAACAGATTTTCATCTGTTTACAAATATGAACATCTCTATTTCTTTTCTATTAATTTCTATTTAAACTGCCATCTACGCTAAAAAAAAAAAAAGAAATAGGAAAAAATAAAAATTCTTTAACTACTTAATGGAGTCTATAAATTCGACAAAGAACTCTATTAGATTTATAAATTTTAATAAAAAAGCAATAGAGAAAAAACATATTTTGTATGGTACAAAGTGCTTTCGCACTTTTGAGCGAATAATAAATAAAAGAGTTTAGAATGGCCTTAAAATATGCATAAAATTGTATTTTACATTTATGTTTTTTAACGACGGCCAGAAGAAAAGTTATTTAAATTTAATTCAACAAATTAAGAAACGCAAAGCAATCAACTGCTGTCGCACACTATTGTAAATTTCGACGAACTAAAGATATTGTAAAATATATATTACAAAGTTTGCGCATACAAAACTGGGAAGGGTGGGCATTGTATGCCGATATATCAAAATATCGACGTTTAATAAAAAAAAATATGGATATACTCGTATGTATATCGCCGCTATTTCGAAAACCTATATATCGATATATCAATTCTTATTTACGAGTATCGTTTTCGATATTTTTAAGAACTTTATAAATTTTTGCCGTATATCAACTGTATGTCATACTGGCATCACAGCATGCATCATATGTTTTTTAAACTGGTAAAAAGAAAGAGCTTTTTCATAATAACTCTCTATATGCAGAACCTACAAGAAATTTTTTAATATGGTTTTGGTATAATATAAGTTGGTTTGTGAAACTAACGACTCAAACAATACGGGCATAAGACCAGCCTGAAACTTCTTCAAATTGGGTTGGGCATGAAAAGTTATTTATTATCCCTGTCGCCAACCACTATACCAGAAGTTTCATCTCTGACCCTGTGCTCAATACCTAGATCAACCTCTGCTTGAGATAAAAGCTAATCGGTTAAAGTTTTGGATAAATTTTCAGCATTTCATGCTAGATCTTTCAGAAGTCGCCGTTAAATAATGCATTCGCCAGGCTTCTTCAATGTCTCCTTAAAGAGTTTCTTCAACTATAAATCTGCCAGTAGCTGACAATACAAGTTGCTTGACAGGCGATTACTTCAAACAGAGGGTGCTCCTCATGTCAATATCGAACGAATACTCATTTGATCAAACTGCTATGTAACTACTAGAATTAATAAAAACCAATATTTTTAAATAAAAAAGTATTTTTGCTGTTTCATATTTACGGATTTACGCTATTATGTATATATAATCGTGAGTGACAAAAATTTTAATAACTATCAATATATTAATAACACTAATTATTTTAAGCCTAAGGTCTTTTTATGTATTTTATATTTATTTCAATATTTCGCTACTCCTTTGTGTAGCTTCTTCAGGAAAATTGGTTTTTGTTTATAATAAAAAATATATAAAAAGACCTTAGGCTTAAAATAATTAGTGTTATTAATATAAAAAAAGGTCAAAAAACTAGAAAAATTAACTATCAATATATTTTTTTTAAATATCGATATCGATAAATTTTTTTCATTTGCCCACATTAGATGTGCAATAAATTTCAAAGAAGACAAATGGAATGGTAGTTTCAGGTAGAGTATAATTGTAATTTATAAAGTATAATTTTTTAGAATTCAATAAAATTTTTTAATAAGAAGTTTCTCATATTTACATATAAACTTCAAAAAACTATTTGAGAATTGTGGAAAAAACTAAGTTATTTTACAACAAGCATTTCTTAAATCAACAATTTTTTTTTTGTTGGTGTATATAATTTAAGTAGCAGAAGGTATTCGAAATTTATTGAATGATTTTTTCTCTCTAACACCGACGAGCTACCCTAATGTAGATACATAGCATACCGCTTCTGAGTAATGAGTTGTTGACAACTTTTTAATTTTCTTAGGGCAAACTGAAATAATGAACGAAAAAATTTCACACATTTTAAACCATGTTGTCTAAAATTTATTTAGCGAGTTGTCGATTCGAAACCATTTCTAGACATTAAACAATTTCTTAATGTTAATTGGTGTCTATTCCAATGTACATACATATATCACTACTATCCCCTTCGACGCTATTTTAGTAAAATACATATTTAGCTGTTCTCTAGCGTACTAATTAATGTATGCAGCAACGATACTTTACAAATGTAAAAAATGTTTGCGAATTAAGCCTTAATCTATTTTTCGTTATACAAATCATCTTCAAGCAGGTAACAGTCAGTGTCACTATTGGTTGCAGGCATCTTAAACGTTCGAGTAATATCTATCTTCAAGAAAAAAAAACATCGTTGATCTTAATAAAAACAAGTTTAAGGAATTTATCAATTGTTCCTCGTAAAATCGTGCAATTCGGCGGTGGCATCAGTTTAAAAGATTGTCTAAGATTATGGGTTTATTACAAAGAAGCCATTTATTAAGTAGGAATGTGGAAAATAAAAATATGAATATGGGTAGCATTTAGTCTTTAACACTTGATTTAACATTTGGTAAGTCACACACACACGCACTCACACATATTCCGCAATTGGTCTTATAACTGGCATACATACTCGCATACAAATATTTATAATGATTTTATAGGCAGTGTTTTGTTACACAGGATTTGAAATATTTTTCTTTTACTAGAAAAAGAAAGCTCAAAGGACGTTATGGGCACAAAACAACAACAGCACCAGCAATAACATCAATAAAAAAAGAAACATAAGAAATTGTGCTACAAAGGAACGTGTCTTTTGTGTGTGGAATATGAATCCTTAATAGATTTAGATAAATATCTAACAAACATATGTATGTACCAGTATTTCTTTCATAACCAAAAATATAGCCTTTTTTAGCGAGACTTCTACTTCCCTTACCCTTTCATATTAAGAATTTACTGCATTAGGAAGATACTCACACAAGGAAACCAGTAAAAAAAAAGGAAATTTTGTAATAATAAAGGACGTTTATTGATACGAGTTGCATAAAAAAAATATATATACATATATGTACGAGTATGTATGTATAGAAAGAAACGAAAAACGTTCCCAATTCCATAGAATTAAGTTTATGTTCATGTCAATACAAGATGTAAAATGTTACTTTACGTTTTTCTTCTGTGTAAGTAAAAAGGAAAACTGGCGAGTTATTTAAGTGAAATATATGAAACTAAATTAAATGAAAAGCATCTTGCGGATTAAAAAAATATATACGCATGTATATATGTATTTATGTATGTATATTTCTTTCGAATTGATAATATTTTTATGGTTTCAAAGAATTATATCCAACATTCAATATAAACATTGTTAAGTGTAACGATTTATTTATTATTTTTTAATCTTAATGAGTATTTTTAATACTTCCTTTGAAGTGGATTTGGATATTTTTTCTTAAATACAATTGAACCTTTTGAAGAAAGCTAAATAATCATCAGAATGTTAACAACTTTCCAAATTATTTGCCATTTCTTTTTTAATATTTACAAAAGGTATTTTCCAACAACAATCACTATGAAGTCGAGATTAAATATTCGTATTTTTTAATTCGAACTGATTTTTTTTTAATTAAAAATCATCAGAAATTTCTTTACAGCAAAGTTGAAACCAAAAATAAAAATTTTTTAAAAAATTTAACCAACTAAAAAAACGAAATAAAACTTAAAAAATAATACAATTTTATGTTAGTAAAATAAATAGGCCAGTGATCGATAACATACAGGCAGTTAAAATTACATGTCATAGTTACTAAGAAACAAACTAAATCTAAGACAACATTGTAAATTACACTGACAAACAGTAGCAGAACGAAACAACATGCTGTTTTCATCTGCAGCGTTCTTCGTGTTTTGTCCACTGTATGTGGTTGTCAGTAGGTGTAAATTATTAGCTGTATATATTTATTATTATTTTTAGTTTTGTATGCATTGCTCTTGAACTGCTTGGAACAGAGTTTATAGTCGTTATTTATTTACTAGGCCGTGAGGAACTGAGGCTCTTAATATACTGTACTGATGTCTTGTTTTATAACATGTAATACATTTTATGCATGTACATATACCAACCTACAAGCAAAATAAAAGTGCTCCGTATACCCCCTAATATAACACATTTTTGGACAGTAATTTAAAAAAAAAACATTTTTTTTTGACGAAGGTAGGGGTTGTCTTTTTAAAATTTTCTTTATATCTTTCGCATTTGCAGTCAGATCATAAAGAATGATATATCAATGTTTTTGTCTCGAGAAATCCAATATTCTGCATTATTAGGGCCTATTTCACCAATTCTAGTTAAATATCAGTTCATATCTAAAAGTCGTTTTTGATTTTCATCTAGATATACTCTATGAATATTTAAATACTGTTTAAGTAGTGAGCACTCTGCATTTGAATATTGATTTTGCAACACCTTTAAACAGCTTTAAAACAGCTTTTAAACAGCTTTTTAAAAAGCTGTAAGTTGCCGCTATCATATTAAATATCAGAGCGTTACCATACTTTCTTGTGTTTCATTATTTCAGTTGGTGAAAGTAAAATTTTTTTAAACATTTTAAATACAGATCATTAATTAAATTGTGTTTAAATATGTTTGGTGAAAGAGACCCTTAGTCATAGACTTTCAGTATCTCCTTTTAGTATTTATCCACCAGATCTCTGTTTCCCTGTCCCCCCTAATATCAGAAAATTAAAGCTCACAAAAAAACAATAGATGTTTGCTAAGGAAGTTTTTCGATAATCCCAGCAGACACATTTTAAAATTAAAAAAATTAACCTTAAATAATATTGTTACGGAAATACATTTATTAACAGCAATTTGTAAATCACCCTCGTATAAAAGTATTTTTTTAGATTTTTTTTTAAATTACTGTCCATAAATACGTTATATGAGGGGTGTACGGGAATTTTTTTGAGGTACGGTCTAATGTACATTAAGGGTGGGTCAATCTTTCGGCAAAAATCGTATTGTTCTGTTTTCCTTTATTGTAATCAAAAGTATATTTTTACATTATTGAGATAAATTAACTATCAAATTAAAGACAACAAAATGTTTCTTTTATACTTGACTCGCCTTAATAAATAAAGCACGAGCTTCCCAATAGAATAAGAATCATCAAAATCGGTCCACTCATCAAAATCAGTGTAACACAAATAAAAAATATAATTTCATTTATTATGCAGTCGAAATTAGAACCTCCTTTTTTTATAGTCGATTAAAAAAAGGATTGAAAAAGTATTTATCTTTCAAAATAAAATAAATCCGTAAGAAATATTGATTCTTCCGTCAAATATCTGTAAGCTTTTAAATTCATTTCTGGAAATACTCAAGTACTTTGTAAGCTGTAGAACTCACTCTGGTTTGAATGAACACGCGAAAAGGCTATTTCGTCACTAGTAAAAACATTGACGATTTCCTTTGATGCTGGTATTTTTTCAATCATATATACATATTCATTACAAAGGTACATGAATCTTCACAATATGAAATAATGCCAAGATGTATAAAAAATTTTATGTAACACCCTTGAACGCACAATAGAAAACGGAGCTACGGATTAACCAACATAGAGGCCTTTTTGTTCAGCACAATAAACTAAATTATCATGTCATTATGATTGGATTTCATAAATCCGAATAACTGTAGGGCGATAGACAACAGCAAATGTTTTACAAAGCAGACATTAATATAAATAATAATTTAATATAATAAATATCCTCAAAACTGCCGAACTGTGTAGTGGCGAAAATTTTATATTGGCTGAGTAGTCACCGCGTTGACTCTACAACCAGAAGATCGTTGCTTTAATTTCCCGTCAAATTGAGGGTGGCGATGGTCGAAGTAGTCTGCATTTTGACTACAAAACCCAAAATTCCCTGGGTTCAAACTGAAATCATAAACCCATTTCGCATTTTTTCTGATGTGCATTAGTGTGTCTTTGCGTTGCCAGTAGTTGTCGGAGGTTTTCATTGGCGAAGCCATAGTCACTGGTCACTGAACAGTAATGGCTTCAGCTGTATCCAATCCACAGGCACATCAGAACGCCCTCCTTCGTCGGTATTGTGTAGCACCGGCAAAATAAAATAATTATTAAAAATTCAAAACTTCATACGTCTCCTTGACATCAGCGATGCTACAACACTGCTGTAAAAACAAATAAAGTGCAAAAAGCAGTGTTGTAAGGTAGTGAAGCTTCACCTCCTATCATTTCTCCTACTATCCCTTTCCTCTAGTTCCAGCACAATGCACCGCATGTCATCTCCTGAGTGCTGGTCCAAAATAAAAAAGAAAGATGTGTCTGTGCTACCAGCGCCCTCTTTCGTCGGTATTTCAGCAATAAAAGTTGCCAAAGTAAAATAGTAAATTAAATGACTCCCTATTAGCATTAAAATTTAATTTCTTAACGTAATCGTAACATCAGAGATGCAGCAAGCCGCGGTTTACTCAGCGAAGGGTATTCTGGAATTCGACAATAACTTATACTGATAACCCGTAAAACTCATATGACCAAACCTATCTACCTCTGGTATCAGAGCAACCGGAAGCGATATTGATAAATTAAGACCAAAGGAGGTGTCTTGCGCACGTGACGTTCAAAGAAGACAGAGATGAAGCCCAGGCTGAACTACGAAGTTTGGCCAGAGACTTTAATTTGGTAATTTCGCAGCTATCTCACGCGGTTGATAGTTTGATGACTGATACGGGTAGATCGTCAAGTCGAAGTCCTGAAAAGCTGTTGTTGTGACTGGTTATGGGTTCGATTCATAGGGCCTGTAGTTGCCATCGAAAGACACGCCGGCAGAGTAACTTTTGGTCCACTAGGTGACATATCGTCATCTTAATGACATTTGCCTTAATGCGACTGGATACTGATTTAGGTGCTGTTGCCAGCAGTTGAAGTAAGATGAAAGCTCCCATGATGCTCTATCTTCGTATAGAGTCGAAAAACAATGAAAAAGCAATTTTATGGCAAATAATTGTGTATTAAATATACATAAATGATGTATGTTAAAAATTAAGCAATTATTAAATTGAAAATTTACTTTATTTACTAATATATTTAAAAACTAAAAGGAAAAAACGACAGTTCCGTACTAAATCCTTCGTCGTTCGTCGGCATATGAAATAGAAATAAATCTATCGGAGAGTTCGTCACGCACGACGAATTTCGTCCGACGGTGGTGTTGTGTTAATGTTCATATGGACAAATGTGTTTTAATTTTGATGACGAAAGTTCGCAACGAAAAATTCGCCGTTCTTTCTAATTGTATTCCCAACATTAGTCAATAAATTCAATAGTTAAATCACTAAAATTGAAAAAATAAAAAAAAAGTTTCTTTAATTAAAAACAGACTATAACTTGATCTTCAACCATGAATAGAAAGTGTTTGTAAATATTGCATTAGGATTTTAGTAAATTTCCAAAAAACCAAAAACGAATTTAGTCCAAGGTCATTTTTATTTTAATAAATTTGAAAAATTGTCATTTTGCAAAAATTCTCGTCGACATTCCCTTCTTTTAGCACCACAATTGTCCAGAGACTTTTTAACTCATTGTAAGTGTATTTGTGTAAAGTGTTTTTTTGAATGTATTTTTGGAGCACAACTCGAATTACAATTTGCGCAAGTCTTATGGAAATTAAGACCAAAATTAAATAAAAAAAAAAGTGTAACAATTTTTAGGTGTGAAGTTACACAAACACTCTTGGAAAGTTAACGGCAATTGACAGTCTCTCATTGTACTACAGCTCTATTACTCATATAAGTTTTCGTAAATATTTTTTTGGACAAAAGCATAGAGAAATAAATAAACAGGCAAACGGTTGGACGAGGAGATATGAAATGTGCACATAAATAATTCATAAAATCATAAAAATAACGCCCCTTCAGTTTAGCACTTGTGCTCCTCCTTTTCCACAATGAGCTTCGAGGAAATACATACACACATGCACATAATACATTTTAAATTCTTTCTCTATCTCTCTGACTCACTCTTTCTTACTTGTTCTCATTCACACGAACTTGCCGCTGTCATAGCAATGATTTGCCATTAAAATTTAAAATTCATTGCTTAAATCTTTTACACAAGTCTAATATTTTTAAATGTTTCGAAAGATTTTACAAAAAATTTTTGCTAAATAAATATTTATTTATTTTCCAAATGTCCTGATGGAATAACACCTGGTAATAAAAATAAACACACCATATTTTATGCATTTTTATACAGCTTCCACACTTGTACCTAAACTTAAATTCAAACACATATTCAAAGTATGTACATATATAACCACATATTTGATTCATATCGTTACTTCAATATAGAAAGGCCCTAACTCGCAATTTTCTTCAAGTAGAGTTTTTTAGATACAACTAAGCAAAGAGAGTGGTGTGCTCCGACAGACAATTCCTTACAGAATTTGATTAAAAAAAAAACCATATTAAAAACACTAGCACACAACTTGAATTTTTTAATGCTGTATTTTTTCAACTGAGGCATTAGTTAGGGCCGTTCTATATTAATGTAACGATATATTTGTGTTCGTACGTAGGTGCATATCTTTACCCTGCAGATAATATTGGAGAACGTGCTCCTTTGTAGCGGAAAGGGACTGCTTATAAATGTGGAACCTATGTAATTCAGCCATCGACCAAGTCATTTAGAATAACACTTTTTCTTCGTATTTGCGATTACTATGTTGCATTAAAATTACTCTCTGAGGTGCTCCATGGAGGATCTTAATGGAGTAGTTTTTACGTTAGTTCGATATAATGCACAGGTGGGTTATATGGTCCATTCCTGCAGTACCGTCATGATTTGTAATCTATTGTGCACCTCATACTGTCTATCGACCATCGAGTACGCCCGTGAATCGCACCACTTCATTCAGGGGGAGAGACCAGGGGTCTCCATCCGCGAGCGTGAACTCCTCCAAGAACCTTCTCCTTTTATTCATTATTGCCGGAGACTTGGTGATGAGAAATTCCATAGATTCTTCATTTTCACAGCGGAATCTGCAACTGATCGTGTTAGTGATGCTGTAGTCTGTAAAGATGCTCCTTGCAGGTGAAATGAATCGTAAGAGCTCCTGTGAGTATACGAATTCTCTTTATATCTCAGTCTGACAGCAATTGCTGCTCCATTTGTATCAATATACAGAAATCTTCTGGAATGTCGTAAACCGATACTGTTGTGCCGATATCGATCTATTTGCACCTTAGCCTAGTTTTTTACCTCACGTTTCAAGTGTGCACGTGCATATATAATATGATGTAGTGAATCATAATCAATAAAAACTCAATTTCGCTTTTTTTCATTTTAGGTGACGATATTTGCATGTTCATTTGTTGAACTGCTTGATTGATAGTTTATTTAAATGTAGGTTTTTGTTTAGTGCAAGTAAAAAAATTGGCAATAATTTATGCCGCTTGATTGCAAGTACGTTTAAATGCAGTTTCTTTTCATTGCAGGGTAAAATTTTGCGCTAATTGATTGAGAGAATGATTTTTGCAGAAAAAATTTACAATTTTACTAAATTGTTTGATTGCTAATGAAGGAGTGAATAAAGAAATAGCGCAAAATTAATTTCTTTGAGATATTATTTCGGGTAATGCAATGCCGATTTCGATCAAAATTTATTACACTATACCCTTTCATGGTCTAAATATATCTAATATACATATATGCACATAAAAGGTGTCTGGTAGCAGGTTTATATTTTCAAACTTAAATAAAAAACGTAATAATTAGCACAAAGTTTTATTAAGAGCACTGAACGATAGAATGGAAATGCGGATTTTATTTTTTTAAGAGTATGTCATTCAGATCCTTCTGATCCTTTTTTAAAATTTCATGAATAATTGCTCTTGGTAGTCCCAGTGACGCTGCTCTTTTCCGTATTGAAAGTCGCGAATTTTCACGGAAACTGCTTTGAAGCAGTTCAATGTTTTCAGGAGTCCCTGAAGATCGACAGGGACCTGGCCGTGCGCGATTCATAGCCGAAGCAGTTGCGCGGAATCTCTGCACCCACAAACGAATTAAATTTACCCTCGGTCCATCACTTATTCGCCGAATGCCGAACTTTGAACAAAATTGTCGACGAGCAACTAAAGGGTGGTTAAATTTCAAGGGCCGATGTTGATTTTGAATAAAACACAAACTATTTAGGAAATTATTGTAATTTTATTTTATTATGATATATTGGTATTACTCAATTATGTATGGAACAAAATATCGGCCAAATGGGCACCGCGACCACGGCAACAGTGGATGATCAATTTTCGAAGAAAATCATCTTCAGTGATGAGGCACATTTTCACCTCAGTGGATTCGTCAATAAACAGAATTGGCGCATTTGGGCGAATGAGAATCCAAGAGTGATTGTCGAAAAACCAATGCACCCACAAAGAGTGACTGTTTGGTGCGGTTTATGGGCTGGCGGCATCATCGGGCCGTATTTTTTCCAAAATGAGGCCGGTCAGGCAGTTACTGTGAATAGTGTTCGCTATCGTGAGATGATAACGAACTTTTTATGGCCCGAATTGGAAGATATGGATGTGGACGATATGTGGTTTCAGCAGGACGGTGCCACTTGCCACACAGCTAACGAAACAATAGCTCTTTTGCGCAACAAATTCAATGGCCGTGTTATCTCACGTAATGGCGATGTCAATTGGCCGCCAAGATCATGTGATTTGACACCGTTGGACTTTTTTTGCTTGGGGTTATTTGAAAGAAAAGGTGTACGTCGATAAGCCAGCAACAATTCAAGAGCTAAAGGATGAGATAATTCGGCACATTAACGGCATAGAACCTCCATTATGCCTCAGGGTCATCGAAAATTTGGACCATCGGATGGAGGTGTGCCGTGGTCGCGGCGCCCATTTGGCCGATATTTTGTTCCATACATAATTGAGTAATACCAATATATCATAATAAAATAAAATTACAATAATTTCCTAAATAGTTTGTGTTTTATTCAAAATCAACATCGGCCCTTGAAATTTAACCACCCTTTACGTAAGAATCATTACTATTAAAAAATGTCTCCACAGCGAACGCGCGATGATCACTCGACCACTACCACATCGTGACTGACTGACTGACAAATCCGCACAATCGATAATTCCAACGACGCCACCTTCCCTTCGCACCGTTTATTACTTTTTGAAATAATCGTATTTAAAAATATAAATTTGCCACCAGACACTCTGTATACAGTAGTAACGTGACTCACTGGCCCATCATCGCCCATTTCAAGTGGCTAAGGCTACAGGTTTGAAATTCACTTTGTAGACTCCTCTTTCGATATTTAGATCCCCTAAGAAGGCAGGTAAAATGAATAACTTAATATCTCAGAAACTAAGACGGATAGAATAAAAATTACAAAAGCATATAAATGCTGCTGAAAAGTACGCGGAACATGGTCGGTACTTTTTCCATACTTTTAAAGGGGTAAAACGGCCAAAAATATTTTTTACCCCTCTTTTCAAAACCAAAAACAGACATGGGTTCAACCCCAGTTTCAGACTAAAATTTCAAAATAAAAATAAACATCTCGCATTTTTCTGATGTGCATTAGTGTGTCTTTGTGTGTCAGTTTTTGTCGAAAGGTTTCAGTGTCGAAGGCATAGTCACTGGTCACTGAACAATACCGACTTCAGCTGATAGCAATCCACAATCACATCAGAAGGCCCTCCTTCGTCGGTATTGTGTAGCACCGGCAAAGTAAAATAATAATAAAAATGGCTACTAAACCGAAGTTTTAGCACTGTTCCGAGTATAAACAAAGAACGTGCAAATCAGAGCTGCAAAATAATTAATTAAGCTTCACCTCCTGTCGTTTCTCCTACAATCTCTTTCCTATAGTTCCAGCACAATGCTTCGCATGTGTAGGAGTCATCTCCTGAGTGCTGGTCCCAGATAAAAAAAAAATATATATATACGAGGTTTGTTCAAAAGGAAAGGTGAATTTTGTTTTCTTAGTTCTTGCCAACAGTTCGTACGGTTACTAAATAATACTACAAGGAAGTTATGCAAGGTTTGCGTGAAGCAATACGGCCCAAACGATCGGAATTGTGAAAAAAAAAACATCATGGATTCTGCATCACGATAATGCACCAGCTCACACATCAATGGCTGTTCGTGATTTTTTGGCCAAAACAACACCGTAATCATGCCTCAACCACCCCATTCATCAGATTTGGCTCCCTGCGAATTTTTCCTATTTCCAAAACTGAAGAGACTAATGCAAGGAAAGCGTTTTGCCACAATTGATGAGGTAAAGTAAATATCGAAGAACGAGCTGATGGCCATACCGAAAAGCACATTTCAAAAGTACTTCGAAGATTGGAAGAAGCGCTGTCATAAGTGCATTATTTCTGAGGGGATTACGTTCAAAGGGACAAATGGATATTGATGAATAAATAAAAAAAATTTTCAAAAAAATCCAAAATTCATCTTTTTTTTTGAACAGACCTCGTATCTCCAAAAGTATTCTACATATAACAAAGATTTTTTCGTAATATTTGACAAGAGTGTCAAAGTAAAGTGATTTTTGAAGGCAGCATAAAATGTAATAAAATTTCTGCAAACCCAATATGGCGGACAACTACTATATATCCTACCCACTTCCTTGCATTGAATTTAGGGAAGAAAACCAAAAATATAGTGGAATGGGTACTTTTCAGTAAAACTGCGTTTTCAAAAAGGTACCTTGTAATATAACAAGAAAATTATCCGAATTTGTTATAGATGGAATGATTACCGTAACAATATATGTTTGTATATACAAAAGTGGACGAGATTAGATAACTTGTTGTATTATATATTTTTATCGAATTTGAAATATAAACGTTCCTATTGGCTTTTGTTTCACATTTTTAAAAGAAATTATTTCATTCTTATATTTAAAAAAAAATATTTAATAACTTGTCTCATAAATCAATGGCAGAATAATGCATGCGGATGGAAGGACGGAAGGAATGTGGCCATGTATTCGTCTCGCATTTCACTCGATAATAATGTGCGGCGAAATCAAGCATGTTGCGTGTTTTTTTTTTATTGTGAATTCTACTGGCTCACTGTCCGCGAAACTAACACTATGATAAGGAGCTGGTTGAGGAGGAATAGCAAAACCGACGACAGTGGAGAAATTTATTTTTACACGGATGGCTCGAAATTGAATTGTTAGGTGGGCTCTGGCGTTTATAGCAACCACCTAAATATAAATAATACTTGCAAGCTGCCGGACCATGTGAGTATCTTCCAAGCGGGGGTCTATGCGATCGAAATGGCAGCTGAAGAGGCGACGATAGTATACAGCGGAAAAAGCATTAGAATCTGTGCGGACTATCAAGCTTCAGTTATGTATGGCCTTGACTTCAAAGTTACCATCTTCGAAGCTGGTTACGCGGTGCATAGAAAGCCTGAGGCGGATCCACAGAAACGGTCTGGTGACTCTACTTTGGGTGTCGTGTTACTGCAATATTGGTGCTGGTCCAAGATAGAAAAAAAAATAAAATATTGAGAGTAAGAAATTGCCGATAAGTTTGCTCGTGAAGGAGCAGCTTTATCTCGTCAACAATATGCAGGGATGTGGGTCTCAATACGTGAGTCCAGGTGGATATTGTGGCTGATATTTTTGTAGAAGACAGAATGCAGATAGAGGAGTTTCAGTACCTATTCCATCTCAAGACAGAGTTGGACGATCTATAACAGGCGGAGAATGAGAACCATATGAAGATGCCAAAGAAGAACATTTCCCCTTTTGTGGCAGTATGTACTGCGAAGGCGCGACTATCGCTCTGAAATAGGCTGAAACACACACTGCAGGATCTGTGGTAAGCACGATACTGAGTAATCAGATATTCATCCGTTGTGCGATTGCCCGACCCTGTGCAGGGGCAGACAAAGGACGCTGAGAGCTCCGGGCTTCGCAGAACTCAACAGTGAGGGGGACATAGTTCCCACCGGCGTGATGCAGTTATTGGATTTTTGCGGCTGGATATAATGACATCGTACGGAGTGCTGACTACAACAATCTACGTTATCTACTGTCTTTTTGGCTTTCGCGAGTTTTTCGTGATATTAAAATAGCACTATGTGCTAATTGATAGAAGAAAGAAATTGCTACAAAAAACTTAGGACCTGCATTATCGCAACGATAATTTTTCATATATTGCACTAGTCTTTGTAAATCCCTTCCAAATCACATACAAATTATAAGCGACGCAAATAGGTTTAAAGTTGAGTTATTTAAACTCTTTAGATAGATTTTTATTGGATTTTTTACACAACACTTAATTTAATTTAATTCCATTCCATTTCATTGTATTTTTTATTTGTATTTATTATTTATAAAATTTTTCCTGTTATTTGATCTACTCAGTAGTCACTCTATACTTATGCAATACTGCTAAATAAATTTCAAAATCATATCAAAGCAATTTATTCTCAACTTTTGTCACACCAACAAAAATTCCCTTTGGGAAGAATTGAATGTGTTTTAATGCAACAAACGAAAAAACATTCAACAAATATTTATCTGAATATATGTACGAGTATATGTATGTATGTATACATACTATTTAGGATGTTCTCCCAATTTACTTAATTTTTTATTTGTTATGTTCATATGTTATATATACAAGGTGGGCCAAAGGAAATCACCCTATTGGAAGATGCTCTTATTTTTGCAAATGGCGGCCAATGTCAAATCTGTTTTGACATTTGTGAACTAGACCGATGTAGAATACAAGTGAACAAGCCCGTAACCTACGCCCAAGGCATCCTCAATCTCGAGGAGGAAGTGAACGATTTTTTTAACAAAATCATAATGAGCGATGAGGCTCATTTCCACCGCAGCGGGTACGTGAACAAGCAAAACTATCGCTTCTGGGGCATCGAAAATCTACGAGTAATGCACGAGGAGCCATTACACCCGCTCAAAGTGACTGCTGCATGGTGCGCTGTTCACGTTGGAGGAGTCATCGGGCCTTCTTTTCGAGGACGACGCTGATCAAACGACAACAGTGGACGGTGCGCGCTATAGGGCCATGTTAACCGAGTTTTTTCTGCCGCAATTGAAATTAGGACTGGAGGACATGTGGTTCCAACAGGACGGAGCAACGGCACACACTGCGCGAGCCACAACCGGTAGCCGAAGTGATGAAAAAAGCCCGTATATCAATCAATTGTGACGGCTCCCATTTGGCCGATATCATCTAAATTCTAAAGGTTCAGATAAACATAATCAAAACACAGAAGTAAAGCTTTTCATTTAGAAAAAATGAGAGCCAAACAACATCGGATGACTTCATTTGGCCCACCACTTATTGTATATGTTACATGGTTGAGCGCCATCGAAATGCATGCACCATATCCATAATAAATTTGGCGAATATTCTGAGTAAATGTTTTCATTTTCTATATTTGTAATAAAAATGTTAAAGTCACTTATTCTTAATCTCTAAAAGTCTTCTTCGAAATAAAAAATAAATTAATGTAGAACTAGAAAGCAAGAACATAAATTAGAAAGCTTCAGGACAACAATTGCAAAACAGTTTAAGGTTGGCAGCAGAAGCCAAAAAAAGATATGAATTATTATGATAATGACGATGGTGATGATGGTGATGATGATGACTCCCAAGATGATATTATCAGTTGCCATAAAGAAAATCCTCTTAGAGTGGCAAGAATGCAAAACATGGAAGAAAAATCAGCACTAAATTACAAACAGACAGACAAAGGCATACGCGTACACACACCAACCCAAAATTAGCATTTTTAAAAGGTGCGAACGTAGGCAGGTTGTTTTCAAATCTCTAATACCCAAAAAAAATTTAAATGCAACATAATTTACATTAACATTCTCCTTAATTGAATAAAAAGAAACCCATTACAAGGACAAAAGAAAAAAAAACCAATAAAACATCATTATATAGTCTACAATTTATAATTCTGACTTACACCGTTTCCACCAAATAATAATGCATAGTTAACAATTAAGCAATTGTGACGCCAAAAGAGTCGATGCTCAGATGTAGATGTAAAAGGATATACGACCGCTTGGCAGAAAGGCACATGATCTGCCCTGGACAGCGCAGTAAAATTCTAATACTGGGAAAATCAATAAGAAAGCTGGTGTATTTTGAAAAAATTTTACATGCCACACAGCGACGGAATAGCTCATATACCCCTGACAGACATAGGAATTGTATACTCCAATAGTGTGGTTTACTATATGTGTATCAACCAAAACCACAATTAAACCATAAAATGGCGTGATTTAAAGCTGGTATGTATACCACGTCCTTTGATGGTTTAATTGTGGTTTTGGTGCATATACATGTATCATACCACGCTATTGTTGTATACAAATCCTATGTGTAGCAGCGGTATTACGTTGTGAGTACGCAGTTTTCAGTTCTATCAGAAGTAGGAAATCCTGAACATATTTAAGTGAATGAATGAATTAGAAATTGCGGAAAATAAGGAAACTGCGACATAAGAGATCTATTATATCGCCTGCCAAGTTGCAGAGCAGCTAAAACAAACTTGTCCACCTGAGGAATGTCAGATTGCCTTCGGTTCCAGCTTTGGCAGTTCCCATTCGCGCAATAGATGGGCATCCAATTGGTATTATCTGCTGCAGCATAAATTCTCTCAGTACCACATAATGTGAGCCGAGGTCTACTCCACTAATTCACAAAATCTACACCGACTGCTACTCCCAATGTCAAGTCTGTTGAGGTGCTTTCTCAACCCTCTCAATGACCCGTTAGGATGACGATGAGTGTACATCTCAAAGACATGAGAGTTTCGTAAAGATCGTGGTTGTACTTCCCAATCATCAGCTTCGACTGTCTCATACTTGGGTGATCTTTCCGTGTTCCGTATTGTGCAATAGTATCGCCCAAGGGTATAGCATATATCATATCGAAGATGGCACAATATATTGGCAAAAATTTAAATATATTTCATTTGTATTGTACATTTAAGACAAGTGAAATATCCTGTGAAATGTGTTGGCAACATTGTCGAATAGGCGATTTTCATTTTTTTTTGTAAAAAAGTTGCGCTATATTATATTTGAATATATTGTGCGACTTATTCCATAATATAGGTCAAAGTGCATCGATTAGCATATACATATATAGTATTGTATAATGGATGGGTTATTTTAGTCGCTCAACTACCAATTCTTTGAAAACCGTCAGAAAACGTACATATCGCACACTAAATCATAAACAGTCACAACTGAAAATTTATCACAATCGTGTTTTAAATAAACCCGTTCGAAAATCAAGTCACTAACTGCAATTAAAATTTCGTTGCATCTATTTTTATGTTACTTTTCATCAACTAAAGAGCACTATAGATAGTTGAAACACTGCCCCTCACATAAATAGTGTAATTTGAGTTGTAACGCAATTAATAAAATAAAAAAATGTTCAGTTGTATGGTGCATCATTTAGAGTTGTGTATATTTAATTTGATATAATACCCACCACTCAATGAACATATTTCGACAAAAAAGTCACAACTCAAAATTGAGGATGACGATAGCAGAAGTAGTCTGCACTTTGACTACAAAACCCAAAATTTCCTGGGTTCAGACTGAAATCATAAAACCATTTCGCATTTTTTCTGATGTGCATTAGTGTGCCTTTGCGTTGTCAGTAGTTGTCGAAGGTTTTCAGTGGCGAAGGCATTGTTACTGGTCACTGAACGCTACCGGCTTCAGCTGTAACCAATCCAATAGCCACTTCAGAACGGCCACCTTCGTCGGTATTGTTGTGTAGCACCGGCGAAGTAAAATAATTACTGAAAATGGCTACTAAAAAGCTTCAAAATTGAATATGTCTCCTTGACATCAGAGGCGCTTCAACACTGCTATAAAACAAAAACTTGCAAAAGCAGAGTTGTAAAATAATGAAACCTCACCTCCTGTCATTTCTCTAACTTTCCCGTTGCTCCAGCACAATGCATTGCATATGTAGGAGTCTGCTCTTGAGTGCTGGTCCAAGATAAAAAAAAAAGAAATTATCTCTTATTTTCAAAATTGGAGCACAAAAATTTTAAAAAAAAATTAGATAAACGTTCTTCTAAGAAGATTTACTTTACTGTGCGCCTCATTTGATTATAAAATTACAACCATGTTTTTAAAGACAGTTTTTTTTTGCTTCTCCTGAACATTTGTGAATTTCGAGTTGTGACTGTTTATGATTTAATGTGCGATATGTGTCTATGATGGAGGATATAAAAAAGAAAGACTAAAAAGACGCACCCTTTTGAAAGCAATAGTAACATAGGCAAACACTCACATATAAAAGTTTAAATCTAAACTCAACTTTCAAGTAAGTGGGCACCGTCTAGAAGACAGGAAACAGTGTCAACCAATAACAAAAAATGATTTACGATACTTTAACTGCAACTAACAGTATGAACTCCATTTAAAAATAATAACAATAAGTATAATTAATTGCTTTTATAATTATATTGGTATCCTTGTATCTATTTCTTTTCTTACCTTCTTTAGCTTATTTGTCCTTCCAAAATGTAAATTGAATATCCTATTAGAAGCTGTGATATGTTGCACGTACCATGCCGAATTCTTGGCACGTTCATACATACATACTCGTACATACATTCATATGTACGTTCATGCGAGTATGTACCTGTGTCATTAAAGCATCTAGATTCTAGAGCTCACGCTGACTACTTTACAATGAAAACCAATTATAATGGTTATTGTCAAAAACACGACTGGAATGAAATAAAAAGAATAAAATATTAAAATTAGAGGTAGTCAGTTAATTTCCATCGTTAGCAAGTACATAGAACAATTATGAATAAAGTGACTAGCATAATAAAAATATGCTGAACATATCCATGTCCACCATGTCGATGATCTCAATAAAATAATCGATTTTAGAATTATGCGTCAAGGACAAAATTTTTCATTTATTACTTGGACAGCAACAAAATATATACAAATGTACATAGATATATAAAGGGTGGTTAAATTTCAAGGGCCGATGTTGATTTTGAATAAAACACAAACTATTTAGGAAATTATTGTAATTTTATTTTATTATGATATATTGGTATTACTCAATTATGTATGGAACAAAATATCGGCCAAATGGGCGCCGCGACCACGGCGGCACACCTCCATCCGATGGTCCAAATTTTCGATGACCCTGAGGCATAATGGAGGTTCTATGCCGTTAATGTGCCGAATTATCTCATCCTTTAGCTCTTGAATTGTTGCTGGCTTATCGACGTACACCTTTTCTTTCAAATAACCCCAAAGAAAAAAGTCCAACGGTGTCAAATCACATGATCTTGGCGGCCAATTGACATCGCCATTACGTGAGATAACACGGCCATTGAATTTGTTGCGCAAAAGAGCCATTGTTTCGTTAGCTGTGTGGCAAGTGGCACCGTCCTGCTGAAACCACATATCGTCCACATCCATATCTTCCAATTCGGGCCATAAAAAGTTCGTTATCATCTCACGATAGCGAACACCATTCACAGTATTGTGCATTGGTTTTTCGACAATCACTCTTGGATTCTCATTCGCCCAAATGCGGCAATTCTGTTTATTGACGAATCCACTGAGGTGAAAATTTGCCTCATCACTGAAGATGATTTTCTTCGAAAATTTATCATCCACTGTTGCCGTGGTCGCGGCGCCCATTTGGCCAATATTTTGTTCCATACATAATTGAGTAATACCAATATATCATAATAAAATAAAATTACAATAATTTCCTAAATAGTTTGTGTTTTATTCAAAATCAACATCGGCCCTTGAAATTTAACCACCCTTTACAAAAATCGTCAATGAAATAAGAAGGAAAAGTTAATAAAATATACAATAAAGATGTATGTATGTACTTGCAGTAGTCTGCAAATACCCTGCAGAAATTAGTGGATTACATGATCCATATTAGTTAAAAAGGAGTAGTTACAAAATGGTCCCATGTAATGCAGGCATGGACCATATTATTTTCAAGCAAGAGTTTATTGCTGACCAACAAGTGTTCGTATTTTAACGACAGTATGCTTTAAGGCATCGTGTTTAATTCGTGTTTAATTTTCTGCTGATAATGCGCGGAGTAGTGACCTAGAGTAGTTTAGGGATTACTCTGATGTAATGCATGGCTGGAGTATATGGTCCTCACCTAGGACATCGCAATGTTACAGGGAACACGTTTATTTCATACATTTGGGTTACTTTTGGACAAGTCGTAGTCCCTTATGGAGTATACTTTACAGGCGTGTGTGGAGTATCCGCGATTTCTGCAGGGTAATATTGGACTACGTGGTCCATTTTAGATGAAATGGACTAGTTACAAACATGGTCCTATGTAAGGCAGCAGTGGACCACATCATTGAAAACAACAACTTATTGTTACGCGACAAGTGTTCGTGCTTTTCGTCGTATTTACGATTACTTCGCCTCATTAAAATTACTCTCTGAGGTACTCCATGGAGTGCTAACATGAAGTAGTTTATGCGTTAGTCCGATGGGTTATATGATCCACCCCTAGGACATCGTAATGTTAAATAAACCATGTTTTCTCCAAACATGGTGGGTTAGTCTTGGACTCGTCCTACTTCTCTGTGGACCACATGCATGTGTGGTCTAGCCACATATTTGCAGGGCAAGAACATTAATAATTTTAAGCTTTCATCCTAACAATGTGTTAGAAATTCTATGATTTGTGGGAAGTGAAATTAATTTTTCCCCTTAACAAGTATATATTAATTTACCCAATGGTTATGTCATTGAACATGAGGTGTTTTGTGATCTTTGTACGAGTATTTCCTTTGGGAATAATTTAGTACGTTTTTGTTTTGCTTTTACTAATTTCTTACGAACAAATAGTTTAAATTGCTAATAATGCGAAACTACGACAATAAGTTTTCGCAATTCATTTGGTAGCAGTAGAATTTGTTATTTTGCAGCATCTCTTAAGATAAAGTCAGATTCGGGAAATATTCGACTAAATAAGCGTAACCACCAAAAATTTTTGAATTGTAGAAAAATATATACATATGTAACGGATCATGTTCTCGTATATACTATGTTGCGGAGGAGTGAACAGGGGTGCCTGGTAACTTCTGAAATGATCATGTAGGGACGAGGGGAGAAATAATTTATGGATAGAGTATATATATATATGTATTTTTTTTTTATCTAGGACCAGCACTCAGGAGATGACTCCTACACATGCGAAGCATTGTGCTGGGAACTATAGGAAAGGGACAGTAGAAGAAACGACAGGAGGTGAAGCTTAATTAATTATTTTGCAGCTCTGCTTTCGCACGTTCTTTAGTTTTTTATACTCGTAGCAGTGCTGAAGAGCTTCGGTTTAGTAGCCATTTTTTTTTTTTTTATTATTATTTTACTTCGCCGGTGCTACACAATACCGACGAAGGAGGGCTTTCTGATGTGATTGTGGATTGCTATCAGCTGAAGCCGGTATTATTCAGTGACCAGTGACTATGCCTTCGCCACTGAAACCTTCCGATAACAACTAACACACAAAGACACACTAATGCACAGCAGAAAAATGCGAGATGTTTATTTTTTTTTTTTTTAAATTTTTTTGTCTGAAACCATCCATCGTGTGTCATCGCCACCTTCAATTTCCTGTATATGTGGAAATAATTATATTTATATATGCATAATATGTATATATATATATATATATATATATATATATATGTATATATAGATACATATGAGTATGTATATACCTGTAACCATATACGGAGACAACGGTGAAAGTTTGGAAAAATTGGGAAGGCCTGGAAAATTATGGGAAAAGTCCAGGTGATTCTGAGGGTAGATAAAGTGCGAAAAAAGTAGATTTTAGAGGAGAGAGATATTAGACACGGGCTGAATCACACAGAAAGATAATTCTGGCAAATTCCAAACTGTCCTTAAACCGAAAAAAAATAAAAGAAAACATAAGTAGTAAAGAAAAATAAAAATAAATTGAGTGGAAAATTTGTAAGAAGAAAAGAAAAAGCAACGGGCAGTCAACCTTTTGGAGAAAGGAAAAACGCCATAGAAGCCTGAAGGGGAGAAAATGCGTAATCTGTGTGGACAGGGTGAACCTCGGAGGAATTTTATGGGAACCAAGAGAGGCCGTCCTTAGAGAAAAGATTGGCTACAGCATCATTAAAAGAGGTAATCGATCCTGAAGATTTTGAGGGTGGGTGGAATAAATGCCACCGATCGCACCCGAGGGAGATAAGCAGGTGAATTATAGATATATATTTATGTAGCCAATAATACTCCTTGAAGGAGGAAAACAAAAAAAGGGCGTGCAGAAAGTGATATTTGTTAAAGATACAGAGATAATTAAGTACATATTATAGAATAGATTAAAGTTTTTTTTATTAGAGTTTTTATTGTATTGTGTCGTAAACATTTTGTAATTATTGAATTTTCTTTGTAATTAAGTACCATCTGAATGCTTTGTGAAGCCATAATTATTTAAGTTTTATAGTACAGTGAATGGTAGTATAAGCTAAAGGAATTAGATAATAACTTCGGTTGAGGGACTAACCACTAACCTTAGGGAGGTCCTTCAGGATAGTTATGATTAGCCATATATAGATTACGATAATAACGTTAGTGAATGAAAGGCTATCAAGAAATAATAAAATAATTTTACTTGGGTAGTGGAATTAATATCCGCTATTTCGGATCCGTTAGATAAATAGAAGATTTTTTTTTTGTGTTTGGTCTGAACCCTTTACTGTACCTTAATTACAGAACCGTTACCGGCAATAAGTTTTTCTGATCTTGTGTATAAAATTATTTTGTTTAATTATTATTGAATTGCATTTTGTTAACGAAAAAAATTAATTCATATCCAACTGAAAATGAAAAAAAGGAAAAAAGAATATTTGAATTTTATATTTACATTTATATTTTATGTTGTGAATAAATTTGTGTGTTCTTCTTATTTAAATAAAATTAATTATCTTATGTTTATAACGTCGATATAATGTGTTGTGCTTAAAAAGCAATTGGTTGAAGGCATGAAGGTGAGTTAAGGGAGGAAAAAGTCGAGTGAGTGTGGATCACAAGATTTGGTGGAGATTTGGACGGAGATATTGTGACATGGTTGGGAGGGCAATAGTAGAGGTGAATAATTGCCTCTGGGAAAGCGGGAAGCAAAGGGTCGTCATGTGTGTGTTTGTGTTGGATTTTCTTTTGTAGGTTTTGTTATTGTGAGAATCATTATAAATTTTTTAAGTGCAACGTACCTAGTGGGAAGGGTTGGGACTCATCTGAGATACGTTCACCGATACCTGAGCTAGGTAGAAGTCCCGCTAATCACTGCGGCTGCAACAACTACCCGCGGGTTCGCTCAGAAAATTTCAAAGAATAAAAAAAAATTATTGAAACGATCCAGCAGTTGTCCCGTTTTGCGCTTAGCATTCAATTAAAAAAAAATTTTGTTTACTATTTTGGAAAGGTTGAAATGTCGAGTCCAAGTTTTGTAACGTGCGTCACGAAAAATAACAATTTTTTATTTTCAAATCGTCTATAATTTTACTAAAATTTCATACCCTGTTTTTAAGTAAAAAAAATTTAAATAATACTGCATAAATTATGTAATAACTATTTCAATTACTACTCAAAGTTAGTCAAAATTCATCACGATTATTTATTTATGTTTGTTATATGGTTTAGCTTGTCTATATGCAGCATTTCATTTGGTGCTAATATCAAAATCTTTAAAAAAGCTAAGAAATTTCACATGTTTATACAAGAACTCTAAAAAAATATTTGAGAATTCCGTTATATACAAACAAAACAAACCAAATACCTTCTTTAAAAATTTTCCTTATACAACTAACATTTTATTATTTGATTTTAAATCTATTTAATTTTTCTAAGTATTTTCACTCGTCTTCTATGAACAGGCAGTAAATAATTTCTCTTTCTAATATAAACAAACATACAAATAGTTTAAACGACATAACCTCAAAAATTAACAAAACGGAAACATACTGATTGAATTGGCATTGTTTCTATAAACATCATTACTCCACTTGTCGTCCCGTCTCCTCCATTCCCGTCTACAACAACTCTACCAACAACACTTATCAATGTGTACAAAATTTATGAGATATTTGTTCAAAGAGCACGAAAACCATGGTCGTTATGAAAAGCAAAATCATCGAGAAGAAAAAACTGTCCTTTATTTGTCTTCAGTTTAAGGCTCCCCTCAGTTGTTAGAATATAACGAAGGGGTGACTACATAGTACTATATAGTACTGATACTTTCATCACACTCTGTGTGAATGCTTACTAAAAAAAAAACATTTTTTAAATACCCTTGTACTGATAGTATTTTAAGCATTTGATGTTTCACCCAACAAAATAAAAACCGACTAAGAACAGGTGGTGGCATTAAAAGAATCATCAGAGAATCAGTACGTACACCATACCCAGCAAAATGATTTTTTGCTTCACTTTAGGAAATGCAGGAAAGTGATTTTAATGCGTCCTTAATGGGATAAAATTGTGTCTGATTTGTGGTTTTTGTAAACTCTTTAAAAATAAAACTTTTTTTATTTAAAATATTTAACAGCATGATTTTCAATGTGTGGTGAATTCAAAAACAGTGTCTTTGACTCACACAATCACAGAATTTTCTATTGTATTTTTGCTACCCTTGTCCAAAGAATAATACAAATCAAATGTATGTATGTACATGTGTTTAATGAAGATGAGGAGAAATTGTGCATTTGTGTATTTTTTTCACACAGTAAATTAACTTTTAATTTTAATTCATAAGCCACAACAATCAAGGATGCATACTTTATGTCATTAAAATGAGTCTCTGCGAATTAATTTTGCAACAATTTTTCTAATATTAAACGGAAGCCTTTAATTTAAAACGTACATACATATTTATGTGTAAACGTTTAATTTGAAATTTAAAGTTCAAATTTAACTTTTTTTGACATCTACCGAAAACATAAATATATAGAAATATATATGCAGCATTTCATTTGGTGCTATATAGACCAGCTAAATCATATAACAAACATACATAGATAAATAATCGTAATGAGTTTTGACTAAAGTTGAATAATTGAAAGAATAATTACATAATTGTATTGGAAGATTTAGTTTTTCATTTTACCATTTAAATACAATCTCGCAAATATTTTTTGCGAGTTCTTGTATAAACATGTGAAATTTCTTAAATTTTTTCAAGAGTTTGGTTAAAGGTCTACTAAAGATTTTGATATTAGCACCAAATGAAATGCTGCATATAGACCAGCTAAACCATATACATACATACGATAGATAAATAAAAATTATTTTTCTTAATGAAGGTAGGGGTCGCCCTTTTAAACTTTTCTTTATATCTTTGGCATTTGCAGTCGGATCTTAAAGAATGATATATCATTGTTTTTGTCCAATATTCTGCATCATTGACCATTAATATCCAAAAGCCCATTATAGCATTTATCGACCAGATCTCTGTTGCTACCAAGCTTATATTACCCCCATAATGTCAGAAAATTACAGCTCGATAAAAAACAATAGAGTTTTGCCAAAGAAGTAATTCGATAATTCTTGCAGAACAGTCGATTTTGTTGTCTGATCTACAACTAAGTATGATGTAACGAAATCGTGTCTATTTGTATACGCTTCTTGCTTCCCTATCGCGTTCGCTTGAAACAAATACCAATACAAATACAGGGTGGCTGATGAAAGCCGATACCAAAAGAAAACTTGATAACTTTTTTTCTATCTAAGTAATCCAGAATTTTTTTTTTGGTTTTTGTAGATTGATCCTTAGATTTAATGAAAATGAAAAGTGGGACAATGGAAAAAGAATGGCGCTATCATGCATTGGAGTCCGTAGTTTTGGTTCAACTAATTTACAGGCTCATTTCAAGAAACTCAACCTTCCGTTGTCCACCCAGATCGCCTGACCTAAATCCAGCGGACTTTTTATTGTATGGTTATTGTAAACATGAAGTGTAAAAATCGCAACAGACAAATTTGGAGGCACTAAAACAATCAATTCTAGCGACAATAGCTGCAGTTCCAGCGTTAACTTTACGGGCAGTAATGAACAATTTTTTGCTAAGATGCCTTTCCTGCATCGATGAGCAGGGCGGGCATTTAAATTCAATTATCGTTAAGACTAATTCTATGTGCTTTCAAGTGAAAAGAGATTGAAAATATTCCATGCATTACAAAAGAAGTTATTATAGTTTCTTAATGTAGCAAAATTCATCAGCCATTCTGTACATGTGAATGGCTTTATACTAAACTGATCTCTAATGATCAATCTAAATTGAATTGCGAACCACTGGCAATATGATATCAGCCAAGAGGCTGCCGCCAGTTTTGATACACATTTGTGCCCGTTTTACCGTATTTTCCATTACTTTCTGCAATATTTCTGGTGATAACTCTTCGCATTCCTGCCGAATATTCTCCTCAAAGGCTGCGATTGTCTGGGGCTTGTTGGCATAAATCCGCGACTTCAGCCATTAACTGATGCACTTTATATGGGAACATGTGTAATTCTTTCACTAAAATTTGCTGTAGGGTCCGCATGGTGAGCCCCAATTGCGTAACACGTCGTCTGGTTGATGTTTCATTGTTCTCAGCAACATCAGCTCCCACTACCGCGATATTCTCGACAGAACAACCAGTCCGGTGGCAGCCAGGCCCTGAAAAATCTGTTGTGGCTCCAGTCAAGCAGCTAAGCGGCGTAATGTTTATCGCTACGCTCTTGCGGAGTATAGCGCTCAATTGTGTCTGTTGTATTCTGCAGCTGTCTAATTCATAAATGTCAAATATGATTAACATAACACGCCATTTGCAAAAGCTATTACATCTCACGATAGGGTGATTAATTTTGTGCCACCCAATATATTGGATTCGTCTGCTGCCGAAAGACGCTCGTCAGCCCCTGCCTTCGTTCATCGAAAAACAAATGAAATGAAAATGTCCTAAAGTGCTCAAAGAAGTAGTAAAAATTGTGTAATTCTTTGTAGCCCTTTTTATTCTTGGAGCAGCACTGAGGAGATGACCGTTACATATGCCATACATTGTGCTGGAACTAGAGGAAAGGGATAGTGAGAGAGATGACAGGAGGTGAAGCTCCACTATATAAAACTCTGCTTTTGCACGTTTTTGGTTTATAGCAGTGCTGCAGCGCCTCTGATGTCAAGGAAAAGCTTCGTTGTTAGTAGCCATTTTTAGTAATTATTTTACTTCGCCGGGGCTACACAATACCGACGAAGGAGGGCGTTCTGATGTGCCTGTGGATTGGTTGCAGCTGAAGCCGGTACTTTTTCAGTGACCACTGACTGTGACTTCGCCACTGAAACCTTCCGACAACAACTGACACAAAGCCACACTAATGCACATCACATTATTATTATTTTCAGACTTGATTTAGTTTTATGTTATTTTAGAATCTGCTCACACTTACATTCTTCACATTCACACTCACATCTTTCACAGCGTTCATTTTTGCTGTTTTGTTTTTTATCTTGGACCTGTGCGCAGGACAAATCCCCTACATATGCAATGTATTGCATTGGAACTATATATATAGAGAGGCATAGAATAGACAGGTTGTAAAAGTGGTAGGAAGGTACAGCTTAATTCACAACTCTGCAGTTGCGTGTGTTAATTATAAAGCAAAGTTGTGACGTCTGATGTTAATTTTGACGCATTATTTTTAAGATAAGGGAAGCTATTTTATTTATAATTTTTCTTTGCCGTGTAATTGCTCAAATACCGAGGAAGAAGGCGACCCCGCGCCTTCTGGCTGCAGGTCCAAAACATCTACTATGCCATCAGCACATTCTATATTAGTGGGAATGAACACGACGAACACTTGCTTTGTATTTTAGTCTTCGGCAAAATAATCATCAGTAAACCTTGCTGGTTTACCAGCAAGCACCCGAAATTATTGCAATGATACATAATTAAATTTATAGAGCCAACAGCATCCGAATGATTGGAATGAGTGAAAAGCAGCAGCAAATATGTATGAATTGATTTTTTGTTAACTTGTTTGAATACAAGGGCACATCTTTAGGATGTTAATTACGTAAAAAACGCATTAATATTATGCTTTCATAAATAAAAGTTTTATATAACTGCTTCCCTTTCCTGTTTCCGGATGGCTGCTTAAAATATAAGAAATCAACTAAACTCTTTCCGTTGTTTCTTTGGAATGCTGTCTCATGTCTAATTCTTTTTGACTACAAACCTTACGAACTTTAGCCCGACTTTGATTTATATTTGGAAATATTGATGTTTGTACAAAAATTTATAGTATAAATATAATATAAATACAATACATTTTTTTAATATCAAATCAAATATCAAACCAATATCAAAAAGACTAATGATCATTGTATGTTACTCTTATGATGTTATATACATGCACACATACTTACTTTTACTTTCACCGACATGAATGTGACCATTAATGATTAGAAATTAAACTTTGAACTTAAATATATAATTAGTAACAATTAATTCACCTTCACACTTATTTTAATTTTTAAACAAAATTTCAAAATGTCAAGTTGGATTTTTTTCACAAAATCAGCTGTGCTTATTTCCAATATAAATGATAGAGCTGCCATATTTATTAAATTTGATAAGACTTTCGCATTAAAAATAAATTAAACAGAAAAAGTTAAAAAAATAATGACTGACGATGATTTGGAAAAAATATATAGACCCTCATCCACTTTAATAGTAGCAGCCAAATCTAATCATATTGAGGAAAATTACAATTATCGGGTAAAAGCTTTAAATTAAAATAAATTTTAAGTTTGTTATTCTAATTCCATTTCCATAAGATTTTGCTGGCGAAACGATCTGTATCTACAGCTTTTGCACCAGATCACTATGTTTTTCCGGGTGGAGTTTTCGATTTGAAAGCTGATGAAAGCACGGATTGGTTGGAGTACTTCGCGTCTTTTGGCGTTAAAAAAGAAGATCTGGATAAATTGTGCCTGTGTCGCCTAACTAACAGACCTAAACCTTTAATGACTAATGGTGTTAATTTCTCTCGGGATATTTCGCTACGCATTACGGCTGTAAGAGAAGCTTTCGAAGAAGTTGGCATATTATTCTGCATTAATCGAAATGATTTCAAAAATACTAAAGCGAACAGAAACTTCAATCATAATTTTGACCGCGTCCTTTGGCAACGTAAAGTTCACAAAAATTCTATGGATTTTCTAAATTTATGTAAATTTTTGGATGTCGTACCGGATTTGTGGTCTTTGTATGAATGGAGTATTTGGCGTAGTCCTCCAACCGCTTTAAAAAAATATGATACAGTTATATATGTGGTTACAATAGAATTGGAGCCGGATTTGACACTGGAACCAAATGAGATTGAAAAAGCCTTGGTAATTATGTGTAGATATATTTATAAATATTTTGCATTATCTAAATTTTTAAAGAAAGTCATGCGTATTTCTGGAAAAGATCAGGTTTTTAATATAAAATAATTTGATAGTATTCAAGCTTATATTGACAATCGACTGTATAACCAGTTTCGTTTCGAATATTGACCATATTTTGTAACAAACTGGTACGGATTGAAATAATTTTTTTTTATATTGAGAAAAAATTGCAATTATTAGCTTTGCAAATAGTTTATACTATAACGATGAGAGAGAAGCATGATTTTAGAGGATGTCGAATTCAAGAAAATTTCTTTAAATATGGTTTATTTTAAATCAAAAACTTTGAAATTAATATGAAATAAAACATAATCATGTTTTTTTTAAACTCTCTGCAGTGGAAAACACCGTCACAAGCACTTGAACTTTTTACAAATCAACTATTATGGTTGGCTCCTATGCAATTTTACGAAATCTCTCGATTGCGTAGTTCTAAAGAATGGTCAGCATTACAGATATTTGTTAAAAAGCGCAGCTCAAGAGGTAGTACATTAATAATGTTGGCTTATTATAAATGCGAGGATTCTTTAGTGGGAGTATTACCAGGTATATATCTATATTTAGCTTTACTATATTTTTTAAAATTAAAGTTTTAGGTGATGACTATTACCCGATTAGTACATTAAATCATACGGAAACAATGCAGTTGCCTTTTACGGATGCAGACTTTAAAGCCAAAACAAAAAATATTCATCGTATAACATATTATGATATGTATACTTTATCAGTTACTTCAAATATTACACCTATTGATGGACATTTATCCCCTCTGCTACCATTAAGTAGTAGTAAATTGTAAATATATAACTTAAGGTATTTAAAAGATTATAACTTTTTTCAAGAATTTGGTTAAAGGTCTATTGAAGATTTTGATATTAGCACCAAATGAAATGTCGCATAGAGACCAGCTAAACCATATAACAAACATAGATAAATGAATGTACTAAATTGTATATCGTTTTAAGAGTTAAGGGTTAAAAATATTAATCACTACAATTGTAGTGTAATGCTAGGAAAACAATTGGGTCGAACGACGAATTATTCGTTGCTAACTTTCGTCCTCAGAAATAAAACACATTTGTGCATATGAAAATAAACACAATACCGTCGTCGACGAAATTCGTCGTGCGTAACGAACTCTGAGATATATTTATTTCTATTTCATACGCCGACAAACAAATTAGTACAGTTGCCGTTTTTAATTTAGTTTTCAAATATATTAGTAAATAATGTAGATTTTTATTTTAATAGTTGCTTAATTTTTAAAATAATTAATTTAAGTTAAATATACACTAGTATTTACCGTAAAATTGCTTTCTAATTGTTTCTGTTAATGTTTAATTTTTTCAAGTAATTTTTATTTTATACGGGAAGGCAGACAGCAAACAACTTTGCTGACTATGACAACTGCAATTTTTTCGTCGTTATTGTGCCACTGAGAATTTACGCAACGTACTTTTACCGACGAATTCGTTGAGCAGAACGATGTTCGTCGTTCGGCCGAATTGTGTTCCCAGCCAGGTGGCATGGCTTATATATAAAATTTAAAAAAGTTAAAAACATAAAAATGTGATTGAACATAAATAATCACAGTTATATATAATTTTTTATAAATGAAAGATATGTATATTAGTTCAAAGCAATATATTTACATTTGGACTATCTTTACATATATTACGACAGGCGTGACATAATTTATTTAAATATGTTTTTTCTATTGATTGCCGGACATTTTCTTCAGCTTTTACATGCAAGTTTAGAGATTTATCCAAACTGCAACCATTTTCGGAGGCCAGTCGCGAATATTCTATAGCTAATAGAGTAGTAGAAACCTGATAGTCCTTAGGCGATTTGCAAAATATGCACCATTTATCCTGGCTAGTCGAATTGTCAGCGTCGTTTAAATTAAGTTTTGCCAATCCCGTATGTACATCCCGATTAACAGTTATTTTATCACCGGTACGAAATACAGTGGAAACTGTGGCGGAATAGTTATGCTGTAAATTGTCTACAAAGGACTTTGTCAGATTTTGTATACTGGCTGATGAACCTGCCTCCATCCCAAAACGTTTAGTCTGTAATGCTCGTAAGTTTTGAGCCCTTAGATATAATTCAATTTCTGTAGTAGTTAAATCTTTTAAAGGTCTTAAGAGCTTAACATCACAATTCAAACGGTCATCAACTAGAGCTACATCCAAGGCAGCGCTACCACCTCTGCCCAATGCCACAGCAGCCAATAAATCAGAAGCTAAATCTGAGCTTATATCACACACAAAAGCATATTTGCTCTGAAAATAATTTGCAGCGATAGCGACTAATTTGCTACGATGGTATTTAACAAACTCTTGCCGGGATGTTAAACATTTTATGGAATATATAGAGTTCAGTAACGATTGCTTTTCCTCTTCATGTCTCAATTGGTATTGCTGGTCTTTGATGCTCTTGATATTAGTAATGCAATCTATCACCTCCTCTACTTTCACCAGTGGTACAAAAAAGCTCTCAAAGGAACTGTATTTTTGTAGGAATATTTTAAGTTCATCAAGATGTCTATTATATTTTTCATCAACTGCACTGCATTGATATAGCAATTGAAAATTGTCTATATATAGAACAATGACTGTACAGTGTAGCCTCTTAAAAGTATTTTGTGTTTGAGCATGATGTAGCATGTCCAATAGTACAATTGAATCGCCACTACCATCAAATACCAATATAACTTTAGAATCCTTAGGCAATACCTTTGATGAACCTAAAGCAGCTCGGAATTTGTGACGGGTATATAATAGAAAACATTCTCGGCACTCTGCATGCCTAAAAGTTAATTTATAAATAGCTCCAGGTTTCTTACATTTATTACAAAGTGTATTTTCTGTTAAATAAATACTCTTAGTTTGTTCTGCGTCTGGAATCATTGCGTGTATCCCACCATCATCGCCAAAATCATCTTCTCCTATACTGCACATTTTATTTTAGTCTTCTTTAATTCATTGAGAAGTTGCACATGCAAATGTTTATGAAATTATTCTGATGTCCACTATAATTTTTTTTTGTATGAAAATTGTGGCACTATTTCTCAGTTAAGTTGGGTGTGGCCAGATTTTTTTTTAATTGTTTTATATTTGAGAACTATGGTGATTTTCTTTCTGAACAAAAAATACATTTAAAAACTGATAAATATTTTATATTAACTGAATTTATTTTTATGACCATAATTATACAAAGTATTTCAGAACTAACTTAGCGTTTCACTTTCTCTACTGATTTTAACATAATTTTATCAATAATAACATTAGTTATTTAAGCTGTAGGTCTTTTTAATATATTTAATATTTATTCTGATTCGATATTTCGCTACTCCTTTGTGTAGCTTCTTCAAGAAAATTGGTTTTTGTTTAAATTAATTAAAAATATAAGTAGTATTTTATCAATAATAATAAATTTTTTTATAAATATGTCTTTCCTATAGTTCCAGAACAATGCATCGCATGTGTAGGGGTCATCTCCCGAGTGCTGGTCCCAGTTAAAAAAAAATCACAGGAATAAATCGTCCTGTTTGTGTGACAGAATTAAATCTGTTCAGTAGCTCTCCGCTAATGGAGAGTAGAGAGTCAAACAAGCAAATTTATTACCAGGTAAACTCACTAGGAAATTCGCCCGTCATTTGATACAAGAATTTGTAACGTGCTTTTTGCCGAACGTCAAAGTTTGTTTACTTTTGTGAGAAAGTTAAGAAAAGTGGTTCTAAATTATTTAATAATTATAATAATATAATACTATTAGTCTCACTTCTATTTTTATTTTGACCTTTATTAAAATTTTTTAATTATATTTATTTTTGAACGATGCTCTTTTTATGAAAAGTTTTTTAATAATTATTTATTTTTCAATATTTCGCTACCAAATAGGTAGCATCGTCAGGAAATAATAATTTGTACAATAAATTAAATTAAAATAAATATAATTAAAAAATATAATACTATAATAATAAGAGTGCAAAATATATTACTTTTTGTAATAATTAATTTAATTTGAACAATCTATTTTATTAAGTTTTAAGTTTTTTTTTATTTATTATCTTTATATAATCTCGATATTTCGTTAACCTTTGTAATTTTATTAGGTAAAACATACACAATTTATAATAAAATTTTTTTCAACAACATTTGTGTACGGAGTCATAAGATTTTGGTATAAAGCATAGTATGTTAAGTAACGTGTCAATTTTTGTTAATATCGTTCAATGTGGCAAGACTTCCGAAAAATATATACATCATTATCTCTTTCTCTCTTATAGGTGATGCTATACAAATATAAGAATATTATTGTTTTAGTCGTTAGCTTACCATATGTCAAAAATTTAGATCGTATTGAAAGTATATATTAAAATTTTATATGTTGTTACACAAAATTTCAATTTATTTTAAAAATACTTAAAGTTAATATTTTGAGAATATATACTTAAGTGTATATTAATAGAGTAGAAATTGAAATCATATTTTATGTTTTACAATCTGGTATCATTTTTAGTACAACTCGTTTGACTTCCATTCAACACTATTCGTTGTACCACAGTAATTGTAAGTGTGCAGATAAAAAATAAAAAATTACAGTATAAAGTAGAAAAAAATTATTAAATTGTAGAAATTTAAACAAATTTGGAAACAGGCTTCATATTAAAGTAGGTTATAGATAGAAAATTGAGTGAAAGTAGTGCAGATTTATAGGGTAAAGCAGATAGTATTTCGCCAATACTGTTAATTTAGAAGCGAGTGGTAAAATCCAGAAAAATTTTCCTTTCGCTACTTTGCATTGTAACGAGACGAGTTTGGATAACTATGTCGTAAAATAAAAACTGCTGCCTACATTCGCTGGTATACAACGAAATACAAAAATTATAGTTTTATGACTTACATATTTATAGAAAAAAAGTATAATCATTTTATAACAAACTTTGTTTCCAAAATGTTTTTCAGAATACTTGCTAATTAATTTCTGACACAACAAGAAAAAAAGTGACGCATTTTATATTTTATTGTAAAAATAATACCACACACTAAGAAGTAGTAACAAGAAGAAGCAAATAACTTAGGTCATTTAGCGCAAAAAATATACGAAAAAGAAAACAACAAACACCAAACACCAAAGGACCAACCCTTAGATTGATAAATAAATAGATCCACTACTGGACAGAAACTGAAATAGCTGCATTGTTAATCAGCAATCTTCTCTCGTCACATATAGAGATTTTAAAGATGCTGATAAATAACACTGAAGCTTTGAAAAGCTGGCTAGTGGAAGTTCTTGAACCTCTGTAAGTACCCATAAATGAATAATATGATGAAGTATAATTTAACAATGTTTTTTTTGCAGGTGTGATGCGGATTCCTCTGCTTTAGCTCGTTACGTTTTGGCTCTATTGAAAAAAGACAAGCCGGAAAAAGAGCTAAAACGTGTTATGATTGAACAGTTAGATGTTTTTCTTGTAGAAGAAACAAAACCTTTTGTGGAACGTCTATTAGAAGCCATCAATACCGAAGAATATTTAAAAAGTGTCCTGCCTACCACTAAAGCAATTATAACTGGGGACGAGAATACTGAAGAGGTGTCCTTTGCTAACAATGCTGCCATTGGATCACCTTCCTACTCTGCGAACCATACCCCGATTATAAATACTGGTGCTTCAACAGCAACATTAACTACACCGTCAAATGTTCCAAATGTGATAAATCAAAACAAGAGCGATGCAATCAATATCGTAACCGCCAAAGTGATAGAGAGCGATGCAACTTCAAGTAGCATATATCCGGATGTAATAAATACAACAGCAATTGAAGAGGTGAGAGATATTAAAATTATTTTCGCAATGTTTGTACATTTAAATTTGAGATTTTTTGTAAGCGGTAATTTTAAACCACCCTTTCCGTTCTCTTTTTCTGTAATTCTGAAATGAAAATTACCCGTATTTGTATGTTATTTACGTTGGCATACGATAACATATTCTTTATTCGAATTACAGAGTAAGCCCCCAGAAAATTTTTAGAGAATGAAATACATATATATTTGGCATTTACTTTCTAAAGAGTGTTTGATGTTAGTGTTCCGCCTTAGGTCTCTCATCCTGGCATATTTTTCAGAATTTCGGCTGGTATCTCAACAATGGCAGCTAAAATGTTGTCTTCCAGGGATGGTATTGTAGGTGGCTGTTCTGAAGCGATTCCATGTACAGGGTGTCTGGTGGCAAATTTGTATTTTTAAATACGATTATTTAAAAAAGTAATAAAGGGTGCGGGGGGAGGGTGGTGCCGTTGAAATTATCGATTGTGCGAATTTGTCAGTCCCGATGTCGGAGTGGTTGAGTGAGCATAGCGCGTTTGCTGTGGAGACATTTTTTAAGAGTAATGATTCTTACGTAATTGCTCATCAACAATTTTGTTCAAAATTTCGTATTCGGGGAATAATTTAATTCGTTCATGGGTGCAGTAATTCCGCTCAACTGCAATGCCCCACGGCCAGGCCCCAGTGGATCTTCAACGACTCTCAAAAACATTGAAGTGGTTGAAAGGAGTTTACGTGAAAATATGCGACTTTCAATACGGAAAAGAGCAGCCTCATTGGAACTTCCAAGAGCGATTATTCATGAAATTTTAAAAATAGATCTGGATGACATACTCTTTAAAAAAAAAATCCGTATTTCCACCTACCTTTCAATGCTCTTAATAAAACTTTGTGTCAATTATTATGTTGTTTATTTAAGTTTGAAAATATAAATCTACCAGACACCCTGTATTTCCACAAAAATTCTTTAGTGGGGTAAAAAATCATGATTTCCGCGAACATTGGACTGCTCCAAAACGATATTAATCGCTCGCCAAACGTGCCCCTCAATAGTTTCATGGTATCGCGTGCCACCACATGTCAACCACGGTACTTTCTACCATTTCGGGCAAAAATAAGGTAATCATCGCAAGGTACTTTGCTCTAATCATACCGCCGACGCCTAAAGCGCAGCAAACAGTGCATCATTCAGGGTGCATTGGCTGGCCTTGAACTACCTCTGCAATTTTTCCATATATTCACAAAACATTCATTCATTTGAGGGTGGCGATGACTGAAGTAGTCTGCGCGTTAAAACCAAAAATTTTCTGGTTTCAACCCCAGTTTCAGACTCATAAAAACATTTTGCTTTTTTTATGTGCATGTGTATGTGGCTTTGTGTCAGTTTTTGTCGGAAGGTTTCACTGGCGATCCGCAATCACATGAGAACGCCCTCATTCATCGGTATTGTGTAGTACCGGCAAAGTAAAATAATTACTAAAAATGGCGACTAAGGCGCTACAACATTACCATTAAACAAAGAACGTACAAATGCAGAGCTGTAAGATAATGAAGGTTCACCTCCTGTCATTTCTTCTACTACCCTTTCCTCTAGTTCCAGCACAATTCATTGCATGTGTAGAGGTCATGTCCTGAGTGTTGGTCCAAGATAAAAAAAATTTGTATATGATGTAAACGGGCACACTGTTCACCTATTTGTCATTTTACTTATATCTGTTTCATGAAAATTTTCTTGACAGCTGAGCGGAGGCTTGTAAAAATGTGACGAAAGTAGTTTCATGGGTATATGCTATGTTAGTGGCATGCCACTCACTACCCGCATGCCAATTTTGCTGCCAGATCAAAAAATGTGTCAGTGAAAAGTTGGGAATGTGATGAGTATTTCGAACTGTCAGTGTCATTTGTAAACGATAAGTTAATTTCATATCACTGTTGCAGTTCCTTTTTTAGATATTTTGTTAAAGTATTCATTTAGTTATTTATTTCAAGTAATATAAAAAGCAGTTCTTCAATATATAATAAAAAGATCAGAAGAAGTGCTATAAATATAACTTACTATATACATATGTAAAGTAAAAAAAAAACATTTAGTATATGATTTAACATAAAATTGAAACAGCGAAAATTAAAAGATAAATCAGGCCTGTGCTGCAAATCACGTGATTTTAAATGACGAACCGTTCTGAAACCACACCGACGATTTGAAGCGATTTTACATTTTTCGGCGTGGTTTTAATTTTTCGAAAACACGAGAAAACAGCTGATGTTTTATATTTGTTTATATTTTTGCATTGTGAATTAAAATATTAGATGAAATAAAGAATATAAAAAAGCCAAGAGCTACTTTATTGTCAATAATTGCTTTAAGAAAGCATCATTAAGAAAAAGAATGTGAAGCTTTACAAACCATAAATTCTTTATTAGATTTAATTATTGATCATTACTAGATTTTTTGTACAACAATATATAAAGTTTGTCTTAAATAAAGAACATGTTGGTAAAATATGTACAGTGGCCAAAAAAACTATTCGACATAGGCCGTAAACTTTATATATTTATCAAGAAAAAAATATGGAATGTTGTTTTTAACAAAATAAACTTATAAAAGTCTTTATTAAAGAACACAAAGTTATATTCAGTAAAAAAAAATGAGATCTCAAAGTAAAAAAAGCAAAAAACACATGAATTAAAATATTAATAACAAAAAACAAGCAAAAAAAGTATTCGACATTGGCAACATTTTTAAAATACATGAATTGAAATACAAGCTTATTTCTACTTCAGTACCGAGTTGCTTTTCCTTGCCTACGTATAACCTCTTTTAAACGATCTGGCATAGATTTTACCAACGTTTTGGTATATTCTGGATCAATTTGGCTCTATTCATCCTGCAGGATAACTTTCATCTGGTGTTTGTTCGTAAATTCACGTTTTCTGATTTTTTTTCCAAGTGACCCGAAAGATGTTCAATAGGGTTAAGGTCTGGGGACTGTGGCGGCGTTTTTATTAATTTTGGACAATTATATAAAAGCCAAAGCTTTGTATTAGTGGCACAATGTTTGGGATCATTATCTTGATAAAACTGAAATCTATTTGCCAGACCCAATTTTTCACCACTTGACCTCAAATTTTGCTTTTGGAGGTCAATGTACTTTCGGTGATCCATAATCCCATCAATAAACGCAATATTACCCACGCCTGATGCCGCCATACATCCCCATACCATAACACCACCGCCACCATGTTTAACAGTTGGTACCATATTCCTTTCATCCAATTCTGTGTTAGGCCTGCATGTACCAGAACTTTTCCATCACATCGAAAAAGGTTATATTTACTTTCGTCAGCAAAAATAAAATCCATCCAGAACTCCATTGGCTTATTCACATGCTCTTTCGCAAAATCTAATCTCAACTTTTTATTTTTCTTAGTAATGTGTGACTCCTGGCTGATCGTGCATGGAAATCGTGCTTTTTTAAGACGTTTCTTATTGTTTGAGGTGTAACGGATATACCTAAGTGTTCCTCAGTGTTTTTAGCTAAAGTGTTAGCAGTAATTTTTGGATTTTTTCTTACTTCACGCACGATTCGCCGTTCATCTGAATCTGTAAATTTGCAAGGTCGCCCAATCCTTACCTTGTTTATCACAGTTTTACTTGATTTGTACTATTTTATAATGTAATATACAGTAGTTCTTGACCTTTAAACGATTTCTGATATAGTCTTTTCCGTTTTTCCTAATTTAAAATGATGTATTATTAAATTTCTTACATCAACAGAAGTTTCTTTCCCTTTACGTCCCATCATCGCGATCACTTGCACAGAAATAAGAAAAAACTTGTTGTAAATGATAAACAAGAAATGTAGCGATATTTTTACCAACAATGACATGAAGTAATAAGAAATACACAATCAGAATAAGGGAAAAACAATGCCAGTCGAATACTTAATTTGCTTTGCAATTTTTTATTTTTCGTTCAAACAGATAGATGAGTTAAAAAATGTGCAATTTTTATTATTTTTAGGACCAAAAATTATTAAATACATATAATACAATGTGATCTCACGTTTATACATATAAAAAACAAAAGGATACTAGCGTTTTCAATGAAATTTAAGAAAATAATTGCAATGTCGAATAGTTTTTTTGGCCACTGTATATATTTACATGACTTATAAAGACTGTTACTTTGGCAACCTCAAAAACATGTTCAAAAAAATTAAACAGCTGACTGCTGAAAAGAAAATAAAACCAAGGCAAATTCATTATCAGGTAAACTCACTAGCAAATTCGCCCGTCATCTGATACAAGATTTTGTAACTTATTTTTTGAGCCGAACGTCAAAGTTTGTTTACTTTTGTGAGAAAATTAAGAAAACTGGTTGTAAATAATTTAATAATTATAATACTATAATAATAAGAATGCAAAATATATTACTTTTTGTAATAATTAATTTAATTTGAACTCATATTACACTAATTTAAAACGTTGTTTTTAGGTCATGTTATATTTAACACAACACATGTATACAAAAAATTTGACGTTTGGACAAAATAAGCGAATTGACGAATTGCCCTTGCGACAACCTTAGGTGTGTTCGTTTACTCTAAATTGGGCGCCCGCAGGCGCCCTATCTTACCAGAAAACATTTTCTTACGCAAAAATTGGGTAAATGAGAAAGGTTTTGAGAGTGTAATATTCTTGTTCTTTACGCACGAGATCGCCCGTACTTTTTCTTCGGTTTAGTTTGGGCGTGAAGAACAAGCAATCAGCTGGTTTATAAGTAAACAATAATGAAGTAAAATTAAAAGTTTCCCAACAATGCAATGAACAAATAATAGTTAATTTTATTTCATGATTTAGTTAAAAATTATTTGGGGTTTCTTTAATTGACATGTACAAGCCAAATTATTTTGTTTTTATGGATCTATGATTTGTGTAGATTCGTAATTGTACATTAATATGTTAAAAAAAAAATAAAAATATGTTATGGTATTTCCATAAAGTATTTTTTTATGTAAAATCAAATTCAAAAATTGAGAAGGAAAGCATATCCATATAGTATTATTTTTCTAATGCTTACTTAGCTCACCAATGTACTTTTCCCAATTTTTGACTACAAATTCAAGATTCTTATGTTAAAAATTCAACTAATCAATCGAGAATTAATGTTGAATACGAACAAAAAACCAAAAATTTATAAACAAAAATATAACAATCCATGAGTTTACTTTTTTTATTACACATACATATTTCTATTTTTAGATTTTCTCCTCATCTATATATATATATATGCTTTTCTCCTCAGTTGTTGAGTTTGCTTTTATAAAAGAATACTTAATGAGAATATCATAAAGTATGTAATAATACATTTCACATATTTTTCTCGGGAAAAGCATAATTGTAAAAGTAGAATCATATAAAAACAGATTTTCTATTTAATTTATTTATAACAATAACCAACCGATCCCATAGGGCCAATTATAGTTGGTGGACTACAAGTGTAACATAAGAATAATTAAATATGTAGGCAACAGATGAAGTAGAAATAATGTTTATGAAAAAATAATAGTTATAATATTATTAGAGCGCTACAATATAAATTGGAAGTTATATTGCGCATTCATTTGACTATATATATTCAGAATCTAGATCAGCTCAATTGTGAGAAATGCTTATCTTTAACTGAACTACGAGTAAGACGGAATGCTCTAAATTTACCCAAAAGCATTCCAGATAACAATTTTTGTACATTTTTGAGACAAAATTAGAAAGTAAAATTTTTTATTTTCTGTACAAAGTTGCACGAACTTTTTCTTTGGGTAAGTTCGGTATAGAATAGAATTATCGGCTGTTTTTTATTTACATATGAAACTAAGAAATTAATCAGAAAATTTGCAAAGAGCAACAAAAGTTTTTATTTAATTAAAATTTATTAAAAAAGAAGATTTTTTAAATAAACTTGAAGATGTAAGTAGATATGTACATATGTATATTTGTGCATATTTATCACTGTATTTAATAAAAAAATTTTACTTTTTTTTCAGTTTATTTTTGTCCACATTTTACAGCCGTTGCCAACGATGCAAATGTTTTGCTTTTCAAATATTATGCATTTGAAGCATATTTTAGTGATTATAGACTAAAATAAAATTTATTTGGGCACTTTTGTTATGCACGTGGAACATACCTATTTTGTGGTAACTTTTATGGTTTTTTTTCGTTTTCTTACTTTTGTTGATTTTTGTCTCTTATTGAGATAAATTATAGTTTACTCTCAATTTACCGAACTTTACCAGAAAAGTAAGAAAACACACTTTGTATAAATAAACCTTGATGTAAACCACGACATTGGCAAACAAAGCAAAACAATTATTTACAAAAAAAGCGATGTTCTTACAAATTTGCTCATATTTAAGTCTTTATATGTGGCAAACCCAATTTTATTACAAAAATAAATAGAAAACAAATCACATGAAAAATATTATAGCAGTCATTTAGCTGATGATTTCAAATCACGAGATTATTAAAATTTTTGTGTGCAGAATACCATTTCAGTGATTTCAAATCACTTTGACAAAAAGTGATTTGCAGAACAGGCCTGAATAAGATAAATTTATTTCGCAATCAATATTTAGTTTTGATCCATTTCAAAAAATTAAATAGATTTCTTACTATTTTGAGTTTGGTAATGGTATATATGAAAAACAATATTCAGTTGAACGATTTATATATATAAATTATTATACAAAAATAATATTTTTTGATATTTATAATTCTACCATTTTCAGAGTAAAACCAAAGATATGACGACAGAACGTAGCTCGTCGTCATCATGCACTACTCCTCATCAGTCCACGGCATCGCAGTATCACCAGCATTCAGGTGGTCATCATCACCACCATAATACATCGAATCGTAATGACACCCATTCTTATGGTGGCAATGATCGTCATCACCATCACTCCCAAAGTGTTAGTCCACCTGCCGCGCGTATTAATGTCATTAATGCTGCGGATAAAGAGAATCAACCTCGCGAAAGTCGCAGGAGACGGGCCTCTTTGAGGTCACGTTCTAGATCACGATCTCGTTCTCGATCAAACGAACGTTTTGCGAGACGTTCCAGATCACGTGATCGCCGTATTAACGAACGTGAGAAAACACAAAGGCAATTTCGTAACAAGTCACCACCTATGGGAGGTGGTGATTCCAGACACGATCGTAGACGCGGTGCTGGAGGGGGTGGTGGTGATAGACGTCGTATGATGATGAATAATATTGGTGGAGCTTCATCGGGTGATAGATCACCAAGATTTGGTGGTGTAGAACGTCGTGCAAATGCCGGTGTGGGAATTGGCGTTGGGGGACCTGGTAATCGATCGACAAACCGTTCACCAATTTCACCACGGAGTCGTTCGCCTTCAGCTGATCGATGTGTTAGAACTGGTAAAATGTCGCCGTCTGTTGGACGTCCTCAGGCTCGTAGTAGTGGAATAAGCGGCAGTGGAACAGGGGTTGTATCTCCCTCTGATGCTCGTCATCAGCACATCATTGAGGGCGAGAAAAGGCAAAGGTGCCGTGATTTTGATGAGAAGGGTTATTGCGTTAGAGGTGAAACTTGTCCTTGGGATCATGGTGTTAATCCAGTAGTTTTTGAAGGTTTGAACAATTCGGCTTTAATAAGCATGTCACTGCGCGAGTACAATCCTGACGCTCCTGATCTTTGGTCGCGCTCTGCGCCACCCAGTGGTGCCGTTGTTGGCGGTGGAGCTCCTGGAGCTTTAATGGCGGGTGCTGCCACTGCTGGCATTAATCCTTTTACAGGTGCCGCACGTCCAAATGCTGCAATGATGGGTGGTCCAGCCAGTTCTGTTGGATTTCCTCAAGTGCCTGGATCTGATAAACCTACAAATGGTGCTGGACCTTTGATAGCAGCGGAGTATGCCCGCACAGCTGCTGCTGCTGCTGCTGCTGCTGGTTTCCGGGCAGCTGCCCCAATGATACCGTTTCCCTTCAATCCCGCCGCCGTAACAACCCCATTACAACGTGAACTCATCCCAATACCTGTGGTTGACGCAAACGCCGGTGCAGCCGCTGCTGCTGGAGGAGACATTACAGCTGCCATTCAAGCACAAAATAAGCGCCGCTTTGAACTCGAGGACTCCGTTGCCATAGCTGATGGACCAACTAAAAGAAAAATTCCAGCTCATAGTCGTTTAGGGCCACGTGTTCCCAGTTTACAAAATTGTTCGTTGGAACTTCGTAAAATTCCTCGTGGTCTTAATACAATCGCTCACCTTAACAATCACTTTGCCAAATTTGGTAAAATTGTAAATATTCAAATTTCATATGATGGCGATCCAGAAGGCGCTATTGTTACATTCTCAACACATGCTGAGGCGAATGTAGCATATCGCAGTACTGAAGCTGTACTCAATAATCGGTTCATCAAAGTATTCTGGCACACAGCTGATTCTTCGATGTCCAGCGAAAATAATTCAATCATGGCACAGCAAACGGGAGGTCGCAAAAATAGTCAATATCATTTGAACAATATCCCAGCGGTTCCAACACCTAGCGCCGATTCAGCAAAAACGACCAACACTAGTCAAACGCAATCATTGGGCACAACTGTCGGTAGTACGATAGGTAGTACAACCACCCAAGATACAGTTACTAATACAACTGCAAATAGTGGTACACCCATAACGACAGCAACTGTGACTGCAACCCATGTGGCCCCACCATCTTTACGTCTCAAAAATAATATACCACCACGCACTGGCAGCGGTGGTGTTTCCAGTGCTGTTTTCCGAAAAAAACAAGAAGAACAAGTTAAGGCTGTAGCTCAACTGGCGAATGGGTTACGTAAACGTAAACAGGAACTTTTGCAAAGCTATCTAAAACAAGTAAAATCTGCTTTAGAACTTGTGGAACGTGGTGAATCAACAGATTCTCAGCGTGGTCAGACTTTAGCCACTATCAAAGTACTTCAAGACACCATCGATAAATTGCGCAAGGAAATTGCTACCGAACAAGAACAAATACAGGCTCAAATACAAAATCAAAATCAGCCACCACCGCATAAAAAATCAAAAGAACAACAAAAGAAAGAACTCCTTGATATCGAGTTGGAGTTATTTGCGCAACAGCAAGAAGGCAATGACACAACCGCTATACAAAAACGTCTTGAAGACTTACAACGTAGTTTAGGTATTGGTACCGGTACGGCTGCCACTGTCGGTGGCGGTACCGGCTCAACTATAGGAGCAGGGAAACCTGCTCATTATATTCCGGGTGGACGCCCAATACCACGAGGTAGAGCTTCATATCCCGAGGGTTCGACCCGCGTCGATAGGCGTCCTAAAACTATTGTGGTTACTGGATTCTCAAGTGAAGATGCTGACTTTGTGCTGGGTCATTTTAAAGTAAGTTAATTGCTCTGAGTAAAATTGGGAATTATTTCAATTTGCATACAAGTAAAGCAATATATTAGACGATACTGCAAAAAAAAAACAAATAATATTCTACATTAAGTAGTGACATTAAGTCACAGTTAAGGTTAAATTAGACGTCACCTATAAATGAATGCATAAGATTGGTTCGCTCAGTTGTCTGGTTATCGTTAAGTCACGTCTAATTTATCCTTTAAGGCCACGTCAGATAAAACTTTTGCTTCACGTTGCGTTACAGCTTCGCTTTGACATCTAAGATAAAATGTATATACATACTTATATGAAAGATGCCACATAAAGCACTTTTAACGCAGCTAGAAAGCTGCTAAAGTTTGTGGGAGCAATTAAATTGGTTAAATTTGATTTTATGGAAATGCATTTTTTTTTTCTGTGTAAAAAGATAGATTTTTGATTTCGAGGGAAAAAAGATTATTTAAAAAGAAAAACTAAATTAAAAATAATATTATTATTAATAAATAAATATTATTTTTTGATATATATTTATTAAGCCTGAGGTCGTTTTTTTTTTTTTTTTTTTTTTATCTTATTTTGTTTTTTATTATTCGATATTTCGTTAACAGCTTGTTAACATCATCAGGAATAATAGGAAATAAAAAGAATAATCGAATAATAAAAAACAAAATAAGATAAAAAGACCTCAGGCTTAATAAATATATATCAAAAAATATAATAAAAAAGGTCAATTAATAATATAATTAAAATAAATATTATTAATAAAACAAAATATATATATATAACGCCTTTTTGATCCCGTTTCCTGACGAAGATTTGGAAACAGAATATTTATAAAAAAATTTTGTTTTGGGAGAAATTTTTTATTGAATCCCAATGGCAATTGGAGGGATCAGAAGAAAACAAAAAAGAGAAAATACATTAATACTATAAATTTTGTGTGGAATAATCAGAATCGAATGGGTTGGAAAATACGGATTAATAAACTTTATTTCAACTACATATTCTGTGATTATTTGTTTTGCGTTTACCTCAAAAGGAAAGAAGGCAAATACTTAAATTAAAAATCTATTGCAACGAATAACATATGCGTATACATTAAGGGAAACTAATAAACCACACCCAACGACGAGCACGCCCGGAATAATATTTAGCGCCTTTTTTTTTTATATTATCTAAAATGTATAAATCGTTACAAGTTCGTCAACTGTCAACTTTTTGCGTGCTTTGACAAGCAGCTAGAATATTTTCTTTACTCGTGTCTTCCTTTCTATTCTTTTCCTTTTAAAACAGAAGAACATTGAAAATATATCGTCGAATAGCATTATTGACTTTTATTTTTATAATAAATAAAAAAATTATCAACCATTTTTTTTTGGTAAACAAACAGTGCGCGAGAGTCGTCAAAGTTTTTATTGTATCATACACCTTTTGCTTTACACTTTTCTATTAAAGCTAAAAACGTTACGCAAAGCGACAAAGTTATATGTGAAACGGCCTTTAGCGGTTTTTTTATAACAATACAAACTCTATGAACCTCTTACAGCTTGTCTGTAGAAACACCCAGGGTCTAAGCGGGAATCGAACCCGCACCTCCATATTGATAAGACTAATGCTCATGCACTAAAGCTAAAAATATTAGTTTATCTTAAATTGCAATAATTCTTTTTCAATAAAAAGAAAAATTAAAGATTAGCGCTGTATGTAGACTTTATTGGGCAACTGTATCTATCTGAAGTTATCAAATTGATCATTTAAAATATTGATTTACACATACATATGCATGCAATTGTTTGCTTTAAAATTATACATACTTTTATTTATGATAACGTTTTTCATTTCCTATGTAGCATTTTGGTGAAATTACTAAACATGACATAGATTTGGAAAAACCTCAACTAATATTGTCTTATGCTACTCGCATAAATGCCGAACAGGCAATTTTGCGTGGTAAAGTCTTTAAAGATAAACGCCTACAAATTGTTTGGGCACCAGTGGTACAACCCACAATATCGGCAACAGCTGGTAATAAGACAGTCACGCCTAATATTGAAAATAAAAAAACAGGAACAGATGCGAATAAATTTCAACCGCAAGAAGCTCAAACAGCCATTATATCATCACCATCATATAGTCCAGTTAATAACGATGTAGATGCAAATAATACAGATACATTACCAGAACTAAGGCTAGAAGATGAAGAGGAAGATGAGGAATCTGAAGATCGTTCATGGCGTCGTTGATTTTCGATATTTAACAGTACGCGCCCTACTAACAGCACCAACACAAACGCATGCAGCCATACCAACTGTAACCAGAGTCTGAGATGTAGAGTCTAATCGCCCCTTCTTAACTTCGTTAAAGTAAAACAATAAGATGGAAATCCTCAAAATTTCGGAATCACTTGAAAAAATTAAATTAATAACTGTTATTAAATAGCACATATTTTATAGATTAATACATAATTACTTTTTATATACTACAAGAAAGAGGAATATAAAAAAAAGCAAAGTATTCTAAAATATTTTTTCCATCTTAAGCCAAGAGTGCTGTCTCATTGAAAATTCCAATCGAGAAAAATATTAAAATTTACAATAAGGTTTGTAATAAAACATACAAACTTTTTCTACCCGGGAAAAACTACTCTATACATAATTAACATACATACATACATCCTAATTATAAATAGAAGTTAAAAACAGAGCAATCTGAAATATAAAATCCGAAAGAGAGTAATAAACCATCATTCTTAAATCTAAGATGAATTTTAAATTTTTAAAGGATGTGTATAAAAAAATATAATATTAATATAAACATAAATGTGAAACATTTGTTTTGTAAATTTCTTATTACTTCCGATTGCGTTTCACTGTTTGTCCCTTCCCACTTTCTGTATTGTATTAATGAAACTACAAAACAAAAAAGAGATTTAAAAATGTGTTTAATAAAATTTTTGAAAAAAATATTGAATAATTTTCAAAAATACACACATTTTTAACTTTATCTTCGCCACCAGTAATTTATTACATGTAAATTTTACTTACTTATTTTATTTTTAATATATTTTTCTTTTAAAACTTCCTCTTATTATTATTATTATTATTATTAATCGTTTTTATGTTGAATTATTTTTCTGTTTAATATTAAATTGAAAATACCTATCGTCTCTTAAAATCCAAAAAGCCATAAGTAACAAAAAATTTTTAATTGATTTTTGATGGGTTACGATGTAAATAGCTAACATACATTATCTACATCTAACAAATTTAATTGTATACGTTTAAAAATACTAGTTTTGTTAAGGGTAAACGAGTTTTAGATTCATAAAGTTTTTTGTTGTAAAAACCAAAAGCTTTGCTTACGGTCTTTTGGATTTTAGCTGATGATATATTTACTATTAATACGTAATTCATAAAAACCAACACAATAAAAAACAAATCGTGTATTAATGCAAACACAATATATATATATATGTTTGTGTATATACTATATATGTATGTATATATATATATATAGTTAAAAAAATTAATTTTCACACAACTAATAAAAGAATTTAAAAAAAATTCAAAAAAAAGAGTAAAAATAAAAAGCAAATAAAATTTAACAAACAGCAAATATATCATTAATGAGGATAATAAAGAAATTAAAAAATTCATTATTATTTGCTATTAAATTTCACATAAATCCTTATTTCGTTTTACTTTTGGGATGGGTATTGATGGGTGTGGAAATGTTTTCCGCATTTTGTATAATCACAACTTCCAATTTATTATTTTGAAGTTATGCAAATATTTAGAAATTATCTAAAACTGTCTAAAAAAAATTTTTTTTAATCTATTACAGACTAGATTCCAACACCGTAATAAAGCCTATCGTTTTTTTGCGACACTTGACCGCACACAATCGGAATTTCGCTCCTCTCTTTAGTGAAAATTTTAGCCTATCGTTAGATGAAATGCAAAACCACGTAAATAACATATTTACTTTTTAAAAGGGAAGAGCCCCGGTAGTCTAGTGAGTAGTGTGCTAGTTTACTAGTGGGGGTTCTAGGTTCGATTCCTAGCAGATACTGTGGTCTGTGTCACCACACAAGTGAAAATTTTTTCACAACAGGTATCACAGTGGAACCATAATAAATTGTACCCAAGTGGGCTGCGTCTTTCATTACCTTTAAATCCTGCCGACCTAACTTAAAAGTAAAAGAAAAAAATTTTTAATACAATACACGTATTGGTAGTAACATTCGTTTTATTTTTGCTTATAAAATTTAGCTACTTCGCCCCTCAGCTGATTGAACGATTCGTAACTTATTTTTAGGCTAAGTGTCAAAGTTTGTTTACTTTTGTGGAAAAGTTAAGAAAATTAGTTTTGAATAATTTAATATTATAATAATAAAAATACAAAATCAATAGCTATTTGCTATAATTAATTTGAATTCAACTTATATTACATTAATTTAACGCGTTCTTTTTAGATTGTTATAATTCTTTATCTTTATACAAAATTTAACGTTCGAGTAGCACAGCGAAATAACAAATTTACCTTGCTACAATCTTGTATTTTTTTACTTTGATGCAGAAAGTAAACAAATGTTATCGAAGTTATCGCTTTTTGGTGTTAAGTCCGTGTTTATCATAAACTAACGTATATTCTGTGCTTTAAACTTCACCTACGTTTGTGCTTTAAACTTCGAAAACTTGTTTATGTTTATTTATTTACAAGTTCTGTTAAATTAAAAATTCTGTTGGTGTGAACAAAATTTGTATTTAAAATCAAATGATTTTAAAAAATAAAAAATTCTTACACACACTTTATTTTCATAAGTAAAACACATTTTCTTTGTAATATTTGTTCCAGTTGTTTTTTAAATAAATAATTGAAAAGGAAACTGTTATTTCCAAGATTAATGGACATATGTACACATGTGTAGAGGCTGTTCTGTATTCCCCGTGAAATCTTCAAAGTATCTGCCCCAAACAACAATTAATTTATTATTTTTAGTGAATGGATTTTCCTTAAATAACCATATGTTACTGCTTACATTTTTATCCTCTTTTTGTTTATGGTGTGTTATAAAATCATTGTATTAGATTTAAAAAATTCTTTTAGTTCGTTTACCCTGTTTTTACACATGTAAGAGATTACTGGCAAGTAGCAAATATGTATGTACACTGCGTTCTACAAGAATATGTGCACTGTCTTAGCAATCAATTAGAGCTTGCTGCTCTCAGGATAATTCATGCAGAGAATTATGTTGCACTTTTTATTAAAGGTTTAACAATTGAGAAAAAGAGTATACACAAAGAAGACTTGAAAAAGTTCCGTTAAATATAATATGTATGTACTTCTTTTTATAATTTGCGAAGAAAATTGTGAACTATTTTTGCGTCAGTTGAATAGGTGCAGTGGTTAAAATGTGTTTGTATGGTCATTGTGTCAAATTTAATTTCAAAATAGTTCAGCAATTTTTAAAAACAAAAAACTAATATAATTTTTAATCGATTTCAACTGAAAATGGGCCGTGGTAAATCATTAACGTTGGAAGAGAAGGCAAAAATTGATGCCTATGATGATCAAGGTCTGTCCGGCCGTGAAATTGCTTTAAAAATTCGTAAAAGCGCTAACGTTGTGTGGAATTATTTAAGAAATAAAGAAAACTATGGCCAAAAAAATATAAAGGGACTGCAAACAATGGCCACAAGAGCTACAGAAAGGGGAAATATTCTAAGAATTGCCTCCAATTGTAGTGACTCTGCTACAAAAATCAAAGCAAAAAGTGGTTCCAGTGCTAGCCTTTCCACAGTTAGAAGGATACTACATACAGCAGAGCACTTAAAACGTATTAAGTTGCAGGAAAACCACCATTGAACCAACAAGGTAAAGAATTACGGTTGAATTTTTGCAAACACATGACTTGGAAGAGTGAGTAGAATAAAGTAGTTTTCTCTGACGAAAGAAAGTTAAATTTTGATGGACCCGATGGTTACAACTACTATTTCCATGATTTGAGAAAGGAGGAACGCTTTTTAGCTCGTCGCCATAGTCGAGTAGGTGGTGTTATGGTCTGGGGTGCGATATCGTACTATGGAGTCATAGACTTGGAATTTAAAACCACCAAAATGACAGCAAATTCCTCTCAATCTATTCTGTAAACAGCGTTTCCAAAATTTCAGGATTTGTTTGGACCCATCCCATGAACTTTCCAGCACGATAATGCTCCTATTCACACGGCAAGGCTTATTAAAACGTGGATTTGCGCACAAAAGGTTGAATTGCTGCCATGGCCACCATACTCCCCGGACTTAACGGACATAATGGAAAACGTGTGGGGATGGGTGTCTCGGAAAGTGTACGAGTCTGGGCGGCAATTTGATGACCGAGAATCTCTAATTGTTGCAATAAAATCGGCATGGTCGCAGATTTCCTTACAATATTTATCGCAACTGTATAACTCCCTTCCAAATAGAATTTATGAGGTAATTTTATCGAAAGGAGGAAGTACACATTATTAAAAATGAATAAAACATTAAATTAATAAACAAAACTTATTTGTTTCGAGCTTTTTTATTGTTTTATAATATGAACCTATTCAACTGACACAAAAATAGTTCACAATTTTCTTCGCAAATTATAAAAAGTACATATTATATTTAACGAAACTTTTTCAAGTCTTCTTTGTGTATACTCTTTTTCTCAATTGTTAAACCTTTAATAAAAAGTGCAACATAATTCTCTGCATGAATTATCCTGAGAGCAGCAAGCTCTAATTGATGCTAAAACACTGCACCTATTCATGTGAAACGCGGTGTACGTATTATAATCGAAAAAGTAAAAAAATTAGTTGGAATGTCTGGTAAGTTGTTTGACAATTTACTCCATAGGCTAATAATTTACTCGTTTGTGTGTAAGTTCATTTTGAAAATGCTGTCAACAAGTAAAGTTCTAGCAAAAATTGCTCAATAACTATACGAGCTCAGTATTGCCGTGTTGTTAATATCAGCAAAAATATAATCTAGAACTTATTTTTCCAAAAAAACATTAAATTAATGTTCAAAATTAGCATTAGGGGCTGTTTTTCTATAGTTGTGGTCTTTTTTAGTTTTTATTTTTTTTTTCACAAACCCAATCAAAATCAATCAATCAACACCTCATTCATTTTAATATTAAATTAATAGAAAATTGGTACTTGGTAACTCTGTTATCTTCTAAGTAGACTGGCAAGTTCGAAAAATGTTAATGGGTTGGTGAAAAAGTTTGAGTGGGGTGAGTTTTTCGGACTGACACATGTGTAAATGCCAGGTTGCGTAGTGCTAGCGTGGAAGCATGATCTAATCATTATATACATAGATAGACCATGCATGCAAGTAATCATAGGTTAATAGGTGTCTGTGCAAGTAATTAAGTAAAATCGCAATATATCAAAAGAAAAGGTGAATTTTGAATTTTTTTGAACAGTATGTATTTATTCATCAATATCCATTTTGTCCCCTCAGATATAATGCCAGCGCTTCTTCTAATCCTCGTAGCAATTGTGAAATGCGCTCTTCGGTATGGCCATCAGCTTGTTCTTCGATTTTGACTTTATCTCATCCATTGTGGCAAAACGCTTTCCTTTCTCTGGTCTCTTCAGTTTTGGGAATAGGAAAAAGTCGCAGGGAACCAAATCTGGTGAATAACGTGGTTGAGGTAGATTCGGGTGTTGTTTTTGGCCAAAAAATCACGAACAAGCATTGATGTGTGAGCTGATGCATTATTGTAATGCAGAATCCACGATTTTATTTTTCAATAATTCCAACCGTTTGAGGCGTATTGCTTCACGCAAACGTTGCATAACTTCCTCGTAGTATTCTTTACTAACCGTCCGATATGTTTGCAAACGCTCATGATGCAGCACGCCATTGTAATCGAAAAAAACAAAATTTATCTCTTCTTTTGAACAAACCTCGTATAGTTAACTATGTAATATATATATATTTTTTTCTTTATTCTGATGTATATAGTAATTTTAAGTCAAAAATTTCTAATTTATTGAACACGTAGTAATGAACATGAAGTATGAAATCTTTTGTGCTTTCACGTACTTATCATTTTTCGAATAAATGTTTCTGGCAGCACTTCACATGCCGCAGTTGGAAATTGTTCATGTGTCTATTTTGAAATGAAGATGACGCTAAAGTACTGTAAAACATTACTCTAACCGCTTTAACTTGTATTCTTATGGCAAAAGGTTAACTCAGGAAACTCTCTACATCTCTTTCAAATACGTGCGTCATTATGCATGCACGCGCTTTTGGAAACATTGTTGGCAAAATTCAACGACGCCAATTTATTCGAACAAGAATTCGATCATCATTCGGCGTTAATCAGCTAAGCGGTATAGACGTGTGCAGTGGTTAGTACGGCGCAAGAAAAAAGTACAACTTTATATTTTGAAAAAAAATTCGTTTGTGTGCTAAAATAATTAAAAAAAACAACCTATTTCTTTTTTGGAAGTGTTACTGCTGTGTGTTTTATTAATAACAGGAATAAAATACATATCTTCTAAAGTTTTCTATAAATTTCTAACCGAGTTTTGAAGTAATAAAAACTAAAACAAAATGGCCGATGTTGCTGTTGAAAACAAGTGAGTACAAAGTTTTTCACATTTTCTACAAAATTGTCTTGTTTTTATGGAAAATAATTAAAGAAATCCAAATGGAAATTTCTAGACTAGTGTGTAAAAAAAACTGGAAAAAATTTTAAAAATTTTGTCTGTATCACAAAACAGCGGCATTTGCGAAAAAAATTTACGGCGTCTGTTCTCTAACTTGTGCTATCTTTGTTACGCTTTAGTGCAGTTAACGTATACGAATTTTTAAAATTGTTTTCCACAGTGTGTTTGTTTCGTTCTTGTTTGTTTGCTTCTTGCTCCCCTCGTTTCTCATTATTTTCGAATACTTGTTATACTTATATATATACTATATATTTACTACAGTATATAAAGCAGTAGAGCGGCGTTTTAAATGCATGGAGTTGCCTTAATTTATTTCTTCGAAATCAACGAATATAGCAAAGATGATAAACTAATGCATGAAGCAGCATAAAGAAGCCAAGCGTGTGTTATCGGTGGTTGTGTATATTGTGCTTGGGATTTGTATCAACCAACAATGGTAGGAAATGGTTGTAGAGAATTTGTTTTAGAAAAGTTTCGAGTGCTGCTGGTTTGGATAGACAGATAGATATACATACATCTGTATATATATCATAAGTGTGTTTTCAATGTGTGCGATCGAGGGGTGGTGTTTTGTAGTTAATTTTCGTTAACTTTGCCGGTTAGAAGAAGAGACATTTGAATTGTCTGATTTGAAAAAAAAAAAAACGTGTCAAAAGTACAATATATTTAGTAATTGAGTGTAGAGTTGATGTTGAATAGCATTTGCTCATTAAAGGTAGAAAATTTTTGTTGTATTGCAGACGACACAAATGTTTATAGAATTAGCACGTTGTTTGTAAGCATCATTCGATAATAATAATTACATATTTGTATAATAAATGTCTTTTAATGTAATAATACATACAATATGTGTATGTGTATGCATCTGTGCGTAGTTATATTACATGTATATTCCGAAGTTAAATGTGTAACTTGGGGGGTGAAATATTTTGATAAGTTATTTACAATACGTTGTGAAATTGGCGCCCAAAATTTTGGCATTAGAAGATTTTTTAACGCATATTTTAATCGATCAATCTTCTAAAATAAATTTTCTTTTCAAAGAAAAAAAGATGTCGGTTATTTATTTTCTTTTGTTTCCCTTTTTGCGCGCTAAAAACCTAATTTTTCCTTCTTATACCTTTGTACATTCATAAATGTGCAAAGTGTGAAGGCAATAACAAAACAACAAAACATTTTTTATATTTGAAATAAGTATTTCTGTTATATTTTCTCATTTCAATTCATAATTGGAACGAGTATTTCATTATGTTGTGTGTGTTCACAATTATCACCCCTTATGCTTCCCACTGTTTTTTTTTCGCAATGTGTTCCATTTTGATTGTTGTTTAGTCATGTTTTTTTTATTTAATGTGCATAAGTTGCTTTTGGATTCAAAAACACATGTGTGTGCTTTAAAATGTGTCGATCAGAAAAGTGGTGCTGTGTAGAAGAAATATCTACAAATTGGCAGATGTGTGTATTTTTGCTTCTATTATTAGCATTGTGAATTATTTTCTTTTCTTTTTTGTTAGCCACATTTTTTTTTTAGAGTTAATTATTTCTTATACCACTTTGCAAATATATTGTTTATGGAAATATCCATATATTACTCTCATTTACACTTTTTTAACTATTAACTTCGTTTAAGTACCAATTATGTTAGTCAATATTGAATGTGCATGGCAAATTTACTTTACATTAATTAATTCGATGTTAATGGGGTGTACATAACCAGGTAGTTAGCAAAGCTTCGTAGTGAAATGTTTAACTTTCGATGTGTTGTGCTGTTAAATGAAGTAAAGCGTTTGTGTGTACACAAAGTTTATTGTCTTCAACTTCTAAAATTTTGTAAAAATAACAATTTGTGATGTTGCTGTTGAATGTTGCGATCTTAAGTAAATAAGAAATTCACTATTCCATGAGTAGTACGTAAGTTATAAGCAAAATTTCATATTCCTAATAAGTATAAAACCTATAAGTTATGTCCTATATTATATACACTAGTACCTACTATTTTTTTTTTGAACAGTTTGATTTTTATAGCACAATCTTAACTTTTATTAACTTTCACCCTTTAACCGTTGTTAGCAGTGCTGTGCTATTAGGTAATAATCTTTTATCTTTAGTTTCGAATTCTCCTAACTTCAGTTCCATTTTTAAAACATGTGCTTAATTTGAAGATCATTTATTATAGCTTTGCATGCAGTACAGAAAGGAAATACATGTGTATGTATTAGGTATAAAAAAAAACATTCACAAAAGTTTGGCGCAATGAGGGTCGAAATGTTATCATTTTAGGTCGCAATAGGTTTTTAAACTCTTCATCAATTGCCTTTTGTACAGGAATGTGATTATACAATTTCTTTAGTTTCTTGTCATATCACAATATGTTTGTATGTAGGTATGTTTTTGCACGATAGAATTCGCGAATTATAAAATCCAAAATATAATCTACAAATAATGAGTTGGTATAAGCGCCAATGAAATGTACTCGTACATATAGACTAACTTAACCATACAACAGGTATATACATTTGTATATAATCTACATTTTAATTGTACATATAAATAAATAATATGCATGCTTGTGTACGTGTAGCTCTCCACAATATGCATATATAATTTTATTTAATATTGTGCACTTTTGCATTCCACTTATTTAAATTAAAAATTTGTGCTCTTACATATAGTACTTATTTTTTAATTGGCTTTTTTTTTGTATTGATAGAGCGCCTTCTGACGCATAGTAAGTAGATTTATAAAGCAACTAAAAGCTGCAACTAGGGCTGCGTTCGTACAATTGTGATATTTATTTCAGGGCTACCGAAATACTGTTGTAAAACCCATATTAAAATAAATTGATATTTCTCATTGAACATATAAAAAATCATATACTGATTAACTATTAACTATTTTGTTTGCCCTGTTTAATTAAAGAGAAACTCCCATTGTTGAGAAAGTAACAGCTGAAGAAGTTGATACTGGTAAGAAAGAAGTTTCTGCTGATACTCCTGCTGTTGAAGAACCAACTACCACCGAAAACGGTGATGCTTCAATTGCTGAAGAAAAGAAGAAAAGTTCCGAAGCAGCCAAGGAGAATGGTGATAGCGAAGCTGTAGCAGTTGAGAAAACTGATACAGATGGCACAACCGCCGAAGCCGAAACTCCTGCTGCCACCGATGTTGCTGCTGAAGACTCAGCGCCAGCCACAACTGAAGAGAATGGTGTAGAAGAACCTGCTGCTGAAGCTAATGGTGATTCTACAGGTAAACAAATCATATATACATACGTATTATTATATTTTGTGTATACATATATTTTTTAATAGTTAGCAAGGTGATCATGGATTTTTTTTAATACGTTTATTGTTTTAATTGCAGATTCCCCCGCTGAATCGGTCAAGAGGAAAGTCGCTGAAGCAGAAGCCACAACAGACGATGCTGCCGAAGTGACACCAGAAAAGAAGGCCAAAATAGAAGAGACCTCAAAAGAAGAGGTCCAAAACGGTGCGGAAGCATCTGAAGTAGCGGCTTAATCTTTTAATTAAATACACAACAAACCTACCCTCTACTATATATAATATATATATTAAAGAATAACACAAGAAAAAAACAAAAACTAATTCTAATAATTTACTTACATTAACAAAAAGAAAGAAAAAAAAAAACAGAAAATAAATTTTAAAATCCTACAAAAAATACAAAAGCAAAGAAAAAAACCTGTAAACTACCTACACAAAAACAGAAAAGAGAAAAAAAGGAACAACCAACCGTATATCAAATCTCTACAATCAAACAACTTGAACATTAATCAATTGTATCTAATAATAGGTGACACGATATCATCCAGGCAATATGAAATTTTCAGACTTTGTAAAAAAGAATGTATATTTTGAATTGCATTTCGATTTAAGATTTTTACGTGTAAATTTCTTAAAACTAAATATTAGTGTTCAATTTTTTTTACGCAATATAATGCGTATTTAAATAGAACGAAGACCGACAGCATTTTTATACACACAATACACACGTACATTCGAAATAACTTACAAGTGGCAGCATATCCTTTTTTGTGATAAAGGATGTATACTTCAAACAAAAATTTTAGTTATTCGGTTACGCTTTTGTCCTCTTTTTATTTTTTGAAATGTATATTAATATTTTTCTTCTGCCACAAATAAAATTATGTTGCGAATAATTGGATACCTTAATACAAAGGGCGTGGCGAGTTATTTTAAGAATTATTATTTTTTAGTTTATATTTTTTATTATATCTTTAAAGGACGTTTGAGATATATTTGACTTTCGATTTCTTTGTACTTTATATTTTTTTATGTCAAACAAAAACTTCAGTTTAAATACTACCTATCAGACTAGAAACAGGCTAAAAAGTTGTAAAAAAAATAATAGAAAGTATATTTAAATAAAAACAAACATTCAATAAAATACATTCGATTGAAAAATAAAACCGTGATACAAAGAGTATTTTTCTTCATGTATTGAGAAAGTAAAATTGGTAACGAAATACGGAAAGTGTCCAAGCAATATCTTGCATGGCAATGAGAAGAATTGGCGGAAGAGGCTAACAAAATCAATTGCAATTGCGACTTGGGGGATTGAGATAAAAAAGAACCATCTCCCTAAATTTATTATAATTTAGGTGGACTTTCGAAATGAAATAAATAATTTTGTCAACTGGACCGCGTTTTTAATAAATTTGTTTCGTTTTAAATCAAAAATTATTTTTGTGCAAGTTCTGTGAATTTTTAATTGATTTTTCTTTTGCCACGTTGAAATTCTGAATTCACCACTTGCATAAAATATATTTATTAAGAATTCCTTGAGCTGTGCTTTATAAATCGATGCGCTCATCCACGTTTCTTAATAAAATTACTAGACTGTGGAACTGGAAAGTAATATTATTCTGGAAATGTTAGTAAAACCAGCATTATTTAGTTACGTGTAGCCTAATTTTGAATAAAATGAAATGGTAAATTGCTTCTGACAAGTTCATTTGTTGGTAACTGTACTTTGAGTTCAACATGAAAATTCTTTAGCAGAGACACTTTGGTGAATTAAAATGTACTTTCTGCAGTACGTTTTTACACCGCAAGCAGCAGTGAGGACAACCCAGTGGTTTTACCACTAAATAACTATTTTTTAAATCCGGTGCCGAAAAACTACTAGACAGTTAGAAAAATTCGTAATACACGGGAAACAACTGTACTTTTTAAAGCAATCGTTCCAATAATCACCCTTAAAAATAAGTTTGCTGTCTGATTTTCTATCCGCAAAAATTCTCTAATGTCGTGGCTTCATAATTAGGTATAAAACAATTTATATTGTGTCTTAGACGGTACGTATTGTGGCCAGACAATGTTAATAATATAGAATTTAATATATTGGTAATAAAGATATATATTTTCTTTTATTTGCGAAAGTTTGACATGTAAACTGTGTTCTCAGTTGATGAAAATCTAGAAGGTTCTAATAAGCGTTATTGGATTAGTTTATAACGAAATACATTTATACGAGGGTACTACTCAAATTACTTTTAATAAATATATTTTCGAAACATAATGAAATATTGATTTTTGTATTGTTTTTTATTTGAGCTAAAGCCCTCTTTCAATTTACGAATATTTTTCTGTCATAATATTTGCAATTTTAACTCGAACTCGCGTTCTGTAAATTGCAATGGCAATAAAATTTTAACTAAAAAATATGAATGCTTTTTAAAATGTTGTTTTGTTTGTTTATTGTTGTGTTTTAATTGCTGATCTAAAATTATCTTAAATGGTTATCGAAAAATGTATTTTGCCTGTGCTCTTAATAATTCGAAGCAATTAGCCGTTTATTTTACCTAAAAAAAAAAAAAAATTGTAAAAACATTAAAACGCTAGTTCAACAATTTGCTTGCAATTTACAAGAGTTTTGAAAATCATGCAAGTGCCAGAATCAAAATGTACAATAATCTTTAGTGCTTTATTTAATATTATTTGTTTTAATTGAAATACCGCAAAGAAAATGTAGACATCGAAATTACTGTATTTTTTATATGTGTTTTTATTCTTAAGCACGCGTTCATTCGTCGTCGATTATTATAAGTTTTAAAAAAAGTGTTAAAAAAGCCTTCGTAGCAAATGCAGTTTAGTGAAGCAGCTCAAAAAAAAATTGCCCAAGTGATAGAAAATTGAGAAATAAAAATATAAAATTAAATAAAAAAGTTGGCGGCAACCCAAAATGTTTTCTGTGTAACTTATACCAACGGAAAACACTTTTTTAACGTGCGTTACTGCTCACGCGTGCTGTAGGCAGCTCTCGAAAAAAGTTAAAATAGTTATTATTCATAACTCGGAAAATATGGGTTGTCGCCATTTTTTTAACTTTTATATTTAAATTTTCTATCACTTTTGCTATTTTTTTGGGAGCTGCTTTACTAAACTGCATTTGTACCGAAAAAAATATGTAATTAATTGTACAACACTTTTTGACTGATTTTTATGCAAAATATTTTATTTGGGGCTACTAAATGATAACCAGAAAATGCCTTTCTTTATTAAACAACCCACGATACCGTCGCAGTTCGATTTTTTCATTATTAATAAAATAAAAAAATTTGTACGTATATTAAATTAGTACTCTTTCAATGTTTTTAGATCCCCTTAGTGGTTGCACTGGATGTATGAGAGCGGTTGGATTTATTTTATTTTGTATTCTCTCGGCACCAACAAACAATTTTGTTAGTAGATGATTGACGATGTGAAACCAGTTTGATAGTGTATTACTTTAAACACATAGACAACAGTAGACCACCGACTGCAATCTGTCAAAAGTAAAATAAGTACACATTTTATATGAAAATTATTATTCGGACGACAGCACTACAGCTACATAGCTAGACCTCCACCGTTGTAACTGCCGCCAACTTAGCGTAATTTGAACTGTCAGTCTAATTTACAATTTGGAATTTTTTTTTTATTTTTGTTAAAACAACAACTCGTATTCTGCAGCGCTTTTAGCTTTTCTGCAGAAACACCGATAGTCTAGGCGGCAATCGCTGCCTAGGCTGCGGACGTACCCAATGCAATTAAATGAAATAAAATGCAAACACTTTTCAATTCATCTGGTTTTGCCTAAACCGTTTACATTTGGAAAATTTATACACAGACAGAAATTGTTTGAATTCTTCTTTCTTTAATTTTCGCAGTTTGTTTTGTATTACAAAAACATATAAAATAAGGAAAATTGGTGAAATTTTATAAAACCAAATAAATAGAAGTGATTTTTTATAAATATACTAGCTTTTACCCGCGGCTTTGCTCCAGTTATTATCTCCATCGATTATACAGTTTCGGAAATGCATATCTTACCCCTACGTCGCCTTCTGGTTCTATTTAAGAAATATATATGTAGCATATGTGTCCTTGCAGAAAAAACATAAAACATAAAAACATTTAAATTTCATTAAAATCGGTTAGATAATCTAGCTGGCGTGGAAATTGCCCTTACCTTCTCTCGGTGTCCTAGTTTTAAGAAAAGTAATAACCTATAACCTTCCGGGAGTTGCGCAATTGCCAATGTGTCTTTTTAAACTCAAATACATCCAAGTTTTAAAGTTCATCAAAATCGTCTATGTAGTTTTCGAAAGGCCGAAATTTTCCCCCTATCGCCCTTCTGGTACTAGTTTTAAAAAAAGTAATACCATATAACCTTCCCGCAGTTGCACAAACTATCGCATTTTTACGTAATAGAAATATATTTTGTAGTTTTATTTTTATAAAAGTAAAATATTTAAATGAGAAATATTTAGATACAAAATATTAAATATGTTGAAACAAAGAGAAAATATGGAGATATTTCTAACACTAAACGACTATCAGGTGACCTATGCAGCCAATAAAATTTGTAGTTGTGTAGCCTGCTGTTGTACATGTGCTTAATGCTTCCATTTGTGTTTTTGCGCTAACGAGCCTGTTTTAGTTTTCATTTTCTTCATCAAATTGAATGAATTTGTTTTGAAAAAACCTCAGTTTCATTTGTTCACTGCGAACGTAAGGAAGTGCCGGATATTTAAAGAGAAGTTGACTAAACAACTTGAAAAAAAATATATACAAATTTACCACCTTAAATATTTTAAAATTTTTGAGAATCAATAAGAAAAATATACACTTTTCAGTGAATTATCCTAAATAAATTTATTGAAGTGCATATAATATAAATTTAATTACATACATACATATATACATTCCATTTGTGTTAAAATTCCTTAACAAAAAAAAAAAAACAAAATAAAATTTAGCAGCAAAAACGGTCCCTGACAAGCCCCAGCAAACATTTTTTAAAACTGCTGCACTACGTACAAATCCATGTGCATACTTTCACATATACATACATACATATGTTTGTATAAACGCACTGAAATAAACTCATCAACTCTTGAATATTAAATAAAAAAAATAAAAAAAATGTCATTAGCTTTACAGACGGTAAGTGTTATTTTAAATATTTTTCCATGATATTCTTTTTTGTGCATATTTAAATACGTGTACGACGAGAGTTTTCCTCAATGGTGTTGTAATCAGGGTTGCCAGGAGTAGACAGATTAAGGCACTGGAACAGAATAAAGTAGTTGCAGTTGTAGCTGAAGCTGGCGACGTAACTAGTTGTGCAGCAGAAGAAAAAGCGAAAAAAATACTGAAACTTCCTACATGGTTACCAAATTAGACCTTACAAGTTAAACACGAATAATAATAATGAATTTTTAATCATAATGCATAGTAAATGGTGTAATAAATGCATTACAATCATATAAATATTCTACAGTTTTATGAAAATTCATTACCGAGAATCAGCTGAGAAAGTTCAAGAATTCGGTCTTTGCCCTTCAACTTCTGCTACAACTACACATTCTGTTCTCTCATTTAAAACACACATTTTTTTACCTTTTGACAGCTTGTAGCGCTAATCGTTATGTTATAATACGGCGACTATTCTGTTCCCCAGTTAAAAGTCTAAATCGTCAAAAAAAACGTGCTAAAATGTTCTACAATTAATAGTTTTTGTAACATTGCTTTTTAGGAATATATGTACACACTAAGTCACCGTCCATACTGTGAAGCATATGCTGCAAAACTTTTGAGTTTGTTGATGAGAAGGGGAAGAGGAGTCGAAGTATGTACGCTGTTTCATGTACATGCAGTTTTTGTTGAATTTCTTATTTGCATCTTTTGACATGAGGTGTATTTGACGTTTCATTTTATTTCTTTTCGTTTGGTATACTGTTAACATCTAACTTAATAATAGCTACCCTGTTTTATTGTTAATTTTTTGTGAAATATAATCAAAAATTTAAAAAAAAAAATATAAAATTATATAAAAATTATTATATAATTTTTCTTCTTAGCGTCCATTTTGCTTCAAATTATACCTTGTGCTTCAAATGTTTATCAAAAAAAAAATATTCACACCTTCTATAACAGGGTAGTTATTTTATATTTACATTCGGTATTGAGAAATGTCAAAAAAAATTAAAAAAAGAAGATAGAACGGAGGAATAAAAAATACTAAACATGAAGCAAAAGATTCATGTATGGACACTGCTGCAGTTTCAAAAGAGAATTCAAAAAACTTTTGCAGCAAAAACTCAACAGTATGGACGGGGACTAAAGAGCTGTACAAAACAGCGTTTAAAAAACTGCAGTCAATGTAGCAGAAGTCGTAAGTTTTTTCTATTTTTTCGACTTCTCTTTTTGTCACTACACAAACACAACCTGTTCTTTAAGTTACCAAAACGAAAATTCCTCATGTTTTTCTTCCAAATGTTTTCTCTTCTAAACTCAAACATATTAACACTAATTTTACTGATATACATATGTACATACATATGAATACAGGTTTTGATAAGCAAACAGTTATTCACCCCGAATAAGAAGTAAAATTTATGTTCCCGTGAATTTTGATTCGTCTCGCGGTGAAAACTGGTATCATTAAGTTCACGTGGAATTTTTTCCCGTTCACCTTCATAGTGAATGTAGAAAAGGGAAAAAGATTTCAAAAACATAAAAATTAATTAAAAGGCAAACCAATTTAACTTTTAATACAGAAATAAAAGTTCGTGGCTTTACATGTCTTATTTATTATTATTTATTTATTAACAATAAATCTTTACAAAAAGGCTGCTGAAATGCACGGTTTATAACAGTAGAAATGCTTAAAAATGCATTTCATATGGAGCTTTAAAAATACTACTGCAAATGATATAGATAAGTTTGTAAAATATACATACATATATGTAAATATATAACAGCAGGGAAGAATTTGTGAAATTTCAGGAAGATTTTTGTCGTCTCGAAAAGTAGTGTTCTTCCGAATTCTCAATATTCAAGAAAAAATTTCATTTTATCTTTCTTTTATGCTAACAATAAAAACTAACACACCTTTTTGTTTTCGTTTTTTTTTTTTACTAAAACTGTTGTGAAAAAAATAAAATTTGTTGATCTATGAATTGCAATTTTGAAATTGTCAATTATCATTTCTGATTGCAAATCTTGTTTCTATACCCGCATTTATGTATGTACATACATACATACATATGTACATATATGCATTACTTCCAGCAGGTAAATTTATTATTTATTGTGACTTTGAAAAGTTTTTTTTTGTTTTATTTTTATTTTGGAACAGCAGTCAGTGGCTGGCACCTATACATGCTATACACTGTCCTGCAACTAGGAAATTAGATTATGGGAGGGGGATAGAGGGTGTTGTTCGCACGTTAAAAGTGACAGGAAAGATTTCAGCAGGAAGTTTATTCCACATATGCGCTATTCGGCCGAAAAATAAAATTTTTTCTCTAATATATTCGTTGCCAAATCAACAACATATGAATGCGCGCTAAATGATGAATGCGTTGTTCGTAGATATTAGCGGGATTCGGGAACAATTTCCCCGATTTCATTAGAGCACAACACATTATAGTGCCTCCGTAGTCTAGTGCATGAGCATTAGTCTTATCAATATGGATGTGCGGGTTCGATTCCCGCTTAGACCCTGGGTGTTTCTACAGACAAGCTGTTAGAGCTTCGTAGAGTTTGTATTGTCTTTAAAAAAAAAAAAAAAAAAAAAAAAAAAGTACCGATAGAACAACGAAAGACATCCCACACGGTCGAGTAACTTCTAAATAGTCCACACATCAGAGTTGTATTTCATTTTCGGTTGGATGTAAGTGTTATAAATTGTAAGGAAATCAGTTGGAGTAAAGTACGTCTTGTACCCTCTAAAAAGGCGAGTCACTTAAATGTGCTGATTCCATCGAAAATCACACTGAATCTTCATGCCAAGAAGATCATGAACTTCTCATTTCTCAATATGAAGCAGCCTGATCGGTCATGTGAAGGTGTGTAAGCATGCAGCATTGGGTCTTACGATATTATGGCGTGGTGATCATTCAATCTACGATCCATATTCAGCCTCATTACCCCGATCTCAGTCGATGAAGGCATGTAGTTGAATAAGTGTGAATTGCAAATGTTGCTGTAATCACCAAAAGAGTGGATGGGTTTGGCAGTTTGACATAGAAGGTTGTTATAAAGTTAAGTAATAGGGTAGGAGCCTTGCGGATGGGTTTGGCAGTTTGACATAGAAGGTTGTTATAAAGTTAAGTAATAGGGTAGGAGCCTTGCGGTATCCCTAAATTAGTCATGAACTCGTTAGATGATTTCCATGAGAAAGAGCAATATAAATCGAACGAAGATATTATCGACACGACACGCATTAAGTTTTTCGAAAATTAAAAAAATTTTGATTTTTCGGCGTGTTGTTGTAACGTTTGGGTGACTGTCACACAATCTTTTATATAGTAATACGTTTCTTATAGTTATGACCAGCTTGTAGTTAATATATTTAACATTATTTGCGGACGTAACGAAATAAGAACTCACCTGAAATCCTTGGCCGATCTTTGGAAATGCAAAAATTTAAATTTTAAAAATTTTAAAACATGCATTATAGATGTTATTAGTTGAATGCAAAAACAGGCAAAAGCGATGGATCTTGCTGAAATTATTATGGCATACGCCACAATATGTAATATTATCTTGTTTTTACTTAATTACCGCAGATCAGGACGGAACTTCTAGCAATCTTTACTTCATTCGAACTTGGTTACAAAATGTTGTTGTATATGAGATTGCTAATGCGACAAGCATACTAATTGGATGTTAACTATGTAAGTTGTACCAACGGTTGTATCGTGTATGGCTTGCTTTATATTAAAGTGTGGCACAAACACAACAAAAATGTCTTACAAGCATTTCATGAAATTGCAATTAGTGTGTATGTATTACTTGCTCATTGCAAAACACATACTTCCGAAAATATTTCTTTTGTTCCACGATCAAAACATTGAAGAAGAGAACACAAGTACTACAAAACAATGTTAAAATAAAACAAGGCTGAAGTAGAAGAAAAATGAAGTAGAAGATCAAAACTATTTTGGAACATTCAAAACATGTTTGAATAACTCGTAGACAAACTTGCAAAGAAACTTTTGCATTTTTTATGAACATAAAAAATCGAATGTATACAAATAAAATAAAAATATCACAATTCATGTTAGGTTTGAGGTTCGTTTGTAAGGTTCTTTAAAGAAAAATATTTAAAATTTCGCAAAAAATTTTAAAAATTTATAATTTCATAAAATTTTGTTTTGATGTTTTGCTTCATTTCAACACACAAGCACAAACAAAACTATAGAGAGAAACTTTTCGAATGGTGCTTGTTTTGTTTCAATGAGAGTCATGTTTTGTTATGCTTGTTTTGTTGAGAATGTTTACTCTGGAATACACGGCTTGGAAGTAGTGTGCTTTAGAATGCAGAACTTTCAATACATTTTGTACCAGCGTTTAAAAACTTCTGATATGTGGAGTTGCTTTGTCTACTACTTTTGCTTCTGCTACTTAAAATACAAGGAGTCGAAGTCAAAGAAAAATAAAAACACGAAAAGTTCAAACAGTTGTAGTTGAAGTATAATACAAAAAGAAGAAGTTGCAAGAAGTCGTAGTTTTTGTAGACTTTAAAAATATAAAAGTAAACACAACGTGGTACTACAGAAGTATTTGTACAGCTCTTTACTTCATATAATATGTACTGAAATTGGAAAGATAAGCAAAAGTTAGATTAGGGAAGATTAAATTTTTCAAGAACATAGTCATCAAACAATAGTTTCTTTTTTCAGACATTTAACAACAAGTATAACTGCCAGATATTTACATATGTATATCTCAAAATCTGACTTCCTAAACGCATGTTGCTTTGCCGTAACACATTGCAGTGTGTTGGCAAATTCAACCTTGAACATTTTGACAATGTACTTTGTTCCCATTTGCTGTTGTAGTGAATACGTAAGGAAAAGCAAGAAAGACATCCGAATAAATTTAAATGTAAAATAATTACAACATGCAGCACAATGGCGACGCATGAAGGAAATAAATGAGCGATTTTGCTTATAATTTAATTTATTACAGTAAAAAATAGACATACTGTATTGATACATTGTAAATATACGATTAGCAATTCAGCCTTTATTTTACAGTAGTGATGAAAACAGTTCACACTTGAATAATTTTTAGAGCTGGTATTTGTTTATTATCTCTTCTTTCATTTGCAATATACATATGCACATATCTACTTGCAGTAAATGAGTTTAATTATTCTCTCTGTTCCGCAATTGTGGAAAGGTTTTTTTTTAGAGCTGAAGGAGACTTTGCAATTCTTCTTACCATTGCTGCGGTATCATTCCATAATTGTGGTACTGCCAGAACAGAATTAAACTTCAAAAAGGCTAATTTAATGGGGAGAATTGCTTTTTAGCCAAAGCGTCACAGCAAAAGAGACCACTCAAGAAATTCTGTCATTAACATTAAAATGAATTTTTTTTTTATCTTGGACCAGCATTCAGGTGATGTCCCCTACACATGCGGTGCATTGTGCTGGAACTAGGAGAAAAGGATAGGAGTTGAAGCTTTACTATCTTACAACTCTGCTTTTGCACGTTATTTATTTTTATGGCAGTGTTGTAGCGTCTCTGATGTCAAGGTGACGTATTAAATTTTGAAGCTCCGTTTTAGTAGCCATTTTTTAGTAATTATTTTACTTCGCCGGTGCTACACAATGCCGACGATGTAGGGCGTTCTGATATGACTGTGGATTGGTTACAGATGAAGCCCTTACTGTTCAGTGACCATTTGTAAAATTAAACGTAAAAATTGCAACAAACTTGTATTTAAATTCTTTTCTTCCACATCTTCAGACTTAAAGTGTAAAGATGGCTTCACCCATTCATTCCGAACTAAATATGATTGTTCTTGAAAGGGAGAAACAGTTTTTTACGAACAACTCTCAGCTTGAACTGCTTTAATTTCATTTTATTTTCTTTTGTCTAGACACAATTGAACTGAGTTGCCAATAGGTTCAATATTTTCACACAAAGTTGAATTGAGTTGTCAAATCTGGTGAATAAGGTAGTTAATGCATGATTAGGGTGTTGTTTTGGTCAAAAAATCACGAACAAACATTGATGTGTGAGCTGGTGCATTATCGTGATGCAGAATCCATAATTCTTTTTTCCACAATTCCGATCGTTTAAACCGTATTGCTGCACGCAAACGTTGCATAACTTCCTTGCACAGGGTGGCACAAAAGGAGCTATATGGGTTGAATTCTTTATAACTTTTTTAATTATTATTTTTTCAGCATTCTGTGAAGAAGTCTTGGAGAATTAATTATGAAACATTCAAAATGAAATCATGGCCATTACAGCCGAAATTTGCAAAACGTTATGGAAAGTATGTTAAAAAGGGCACGTATGTGAGAAGCAGAGAATGGACATCACTTACAGGATATAATTTTTCAAAGCTAATCGCAAAAAATTCCCCAATAATATACTGTATTTAAAAAAAAATCATAATAATCGCGTAAATAAAAAAGTTATAAACCATTTAAACCATATAGCTCCTTTTGTGCCACCCTTGCCCTGTTGACAAGAACTCATGATGCAATATGTAACTGTAATCGAAGAATACAAAATTCATCTCTTCTTTTGAACAAACCTCGTATATCATAATACTAAATTGTGAGCAATTGCAGTTTTTCATGCATTATTATACACCAAATCTTTGAAAATAAAGACAAAAAAAGACAATACAAACTCTACGAAGCTCTTAAGCTTGTCTTGTAGAAACACCCATGGTCTAAGCGGGAATTCCAAACCGCACCTCCATATTGATAAGACTAATGCTCATGCACTAGACTACGGAGGCACCTAAATTATTCTAAAATTAATAGATTTTGATTTTCAACAACAACAAAAATTTTCCAAATAAGTGAATCGTGTTGCAGAAAACTCTCAGTAAAAATTTCTGTCCAGACAACATTTTTGCTGGGAACAAATGGATGATTTCAGGTTAAAGCTTTTCTTTCTAATCTACTATCGGGAGATTTTTGCTATTTAGTTTTTCAGTGTTTATTTTATATTTGCCATTTCACAAACGAACAACGCTTGCAAATCATTGAAATAGGAAAGTTGGTTGAATATCCATTTTTTTATATCGGAAAATTGTCTCAAGCCACGAAAATCGCAACATTATGGTCAATGGAGGAAAGTACCGAATTTGTTCGAAAGAATTGGACTTGGTTGACATGTGGTTTCAACATTATGCTGCCACATGGCACACGATCTCACGAATCTATGAAGAGACGAGTTTTAAGATCAATTAATCTCACGTTTGGCATCAGTCCATTGGCCGCTAAAAACTTGCAATTTGACTTCACTAGTCTGTCCTTTGTGGGAATACGTGAAGTCTCTCGTATTCAGAGAGAAGCCAGGCATAACCCTAGCACTGGCACATCACATTGCAACTGCCATTGCTGCGCCACCGCCACTGGAGTGAAGTATGTTTTACACCGTGGGGAAAACCCGGAGCACTTGAATGCTTCTTTAGGGACTTGAAAAGTGTACTCAGTGCATCGAACATTACACTGAATCTTCCGATTCCAGAATACTTAATTACAGAGAAAGCAGAGTGATTGAGCATGCTTCGGTGTATCAGTATGCAGTTTTGTAAATTGGCAGAGTCCGCAACGAGAGAGTTGGTCCGCCCTTATAGAGCAAATTGCGATTAACTTATATTTTAATAGGAACATTTACGAAATGACTAATGTGATCTTATATAAAAAGAGTACCTGCCATTCAATTCTCATGTTTACTATGTAGCCAAGGCTGCTAAAGGGTGCTTTACATTTTCCCACAAGTCGTATGACATGCCAAATTTTTGTGTAGCGTAATATGTAATGAAACTATACGATTTTGGGAGAAAATACGGATGAAAATTTGACAGTCGTATGGCTCTCACGATTTTTTAAAATTTTTCAAAAACCAACGCACATGTTGTACATGTGCTTAATGCTTCCATTTGTGTTTTTGCGCTAACGAGCCTGTTTTAGTTTTCATTTTCTTCATCAAATTGAATGAATTTGTTTTGAAAAAACCTCAGTTTCATTTGTTCACTGCGAACGTAAGGAAGTGCCGGATATTTAAAGAGAAGTTGACTAAACAACTTGAAAAAAAATATATACAAATTTACCACCTTAAATATTTTAAAATTTTTGAGAATCAATAAGAAAAATATACACTTTTCAGTGAATTATCCTAAATAAATTTATTGAAGTGCATATAATATAAATTTAATTACATACATACATATATACATTCCATTTGTGTTAAAATTCCTTAACAAAAAAAAAAAAACAAAATAAAATTTAGCAGCAAAAACGGTCCCTGACAAGCCCCAGCAAACATTTTTTAAAACTGCTGCACTACGTACAAATCCATGTGCATACTTTCACATATACATACATACATATGTTTGTATAAACGCACTGAAATAAACTCATCAACTCTTGAATATTAAATAAAAAAAATAAAAAAAATGTCATTAGCTTTACAGACGGTAAGTGTTATTTTAAATATTTTTCCATGATATTCTTTTTTGTGCATATTTAAATACGTGTACGACGAGAGTTTTCCTCAATGGTGTTGTAATCAGGGTTGCCAGGAGTAGACAGATTAAGGCACTGGAACAGAATAAAGTAGTTGCAGTTGTAGCTGAAGCTGGCGACGTAACTAGTTGTGCAGCAGAAGAAAAAGCGAAAAAAATACTGAAACTTCCTACATGGTTACCAAATTAGACCTTACAAGTTAAACACGAATAATAATAATGAATTTTTAATCATAATGCATAGTAAATGGTGTAATAAATGCATTACAATCATATAAATTTCCTACAGTTTTATGAAAATTCATTACCGAGAATCAGCTGAGAAAGTTCAAGAATTCGGTCTTTGCCCTTCAACTTCTGCTACAACTACACATTCTGTTCTCTCATTTAAAACACACATTTTTTTTACCTTTTGACAGCTTGTAGCGCTAATCGTTATGTTATAATACTATTCTGTTCCCCAGTTAAAAGTCTAAATCGTCAAAAAAAACGTGCTAAAATGTTCTACAATTAATAGTTTTTGTAACATTGCTTTTTAGGAATATATGTACACACTAAGTCACCGTCCATACTGTGAAGCATATGCTGCAAAACTTTTGAGTTTGTTGATGAGAAGGGGAAGAGGAGTCGAAGTATGTACGCTGTTTCATGTACATGCAGTTTTTGTTGAATTTCTTATTTGCATCTTTTGACATGAGGTGTATTTGACGTTTCATTTTATTTCTTTTCGTTTGGTATACTGTTAACATCTAACTTAATAATAGCTACCCTGTTTTATTGTTAATTTTTTGTGAAATATAATCAAAAATTTAAAAAAAAAAATATAAAATTATATAAAAATTATTATATAATTTTTCTTCTTAGCGTCCATTTTGCTTCAAATTATACCTTGTGCTTCAAATGTTTATCCAAAAAAAAATATTCACACCTTCTATAACAGGGTAGTTATTTTATATTTACATTCGGTATTGAGAAATGTCAAAAAAATTAAAAAAAGAAGATAGAACGGAGGAATAAAAAATACTAAACATGAAGCAAAAGATTCATGTATGGACACTGCTGCAGTTTCAAAAGAGAATTCAAAAAACTTTTGCAGCAAAAACTCAACAGTATGGACGGGGACTAAAGAGCTGTACAAAACAGCGTTTAAAAAACTGCAGTCAATGTAGCAGAAGTCGTAAGTTTTTTCTATTTTTTCGACTTCTCTTTTTGTCACTACACAAACACAACCTGTTCTTTAAGTTACCAAAACGAAAATTCCTCATGTTTTTCTTCCAAATGTTTTCTCTTCTAAACTCAAACATATTAACACTAATTTTACTGATATACATATGTACATACATATGAATACAGGTTTTGATAAGCAAACAGTTATTCACCCCGAATAAGAAGTAAAATTTATGTTCCCGTGAATTTTGATTCGTCTCGCGGTGAAAACTGGTATCATTAAGTTCACGTGGAATTTTTTCCCGTTCACCTTCATAGTGAATGTAGAAAAGGGAAAAAGATTTCAAAAACATAAAAATTAATTAAAAGGCAAACCAATTTAACTTTTAATACAGAAATAAAAGTTCGTGGCTTTACATGTCTTATTTATTATTATTTATTTATTAACAATAAATCTTTACAAAAAGGCTGCTGAAATGCACGGTTTATAACAGTAGAAATGCTTAAAAATGCATTTCATATGGAGCTTTAAAAATACTACTGCAAATGATATAGATAAGTTTGTAAAATATACATACATATATGTAAATATATAACAGCAGGGAAGAATTTGTGAAATTTCAGGAAGATTTTTGTCGTCTCGAAAAGTAGTGTTCTTCCGAATTCTCAATATTCAAGAAAAAATTTCATTTTATCTTTCTTTTATGCTAACAATAAAAACTAACACACCTTTTTGTTTTCGTTTTTTTTTTTTACTAAAACTGTTGTGAAAAAAATAAAATTTGTTGATCTATGAATTGCAATTTTGAAATTGTCAATTATCATTTCTGATTGCAAATCTTGTTTCTATACCCGCATTTATGTATGTACATACATACATACATATGTACATATATGCATTACTTCCAGCAGGTAAATTTATTATTTATTGTGACTTTGAAAAGTTTTTTTTTGTTTTATTTTTATTTTGGAACAGCAGTCAGTGGCTGGCACCTATACATGCTATACACTGTCCTGCAACTAGGAAATTAGATTATGGGAGGGGGATAGAGGGTGTTGTTCGCACGTTAAAAGTGACAGGAAAGATTTCAGCAGGAAGTTTATTCCACATATGCGCTATTCGGCCGAAAAATAAAATTTTTTCTCTAATATATTCGTTGCTAAATCAACAACATATGAATGCGCGCTAAATGATGAATGCGTTGTTCGTAGATATTAGCGGGATTCGGGAACAATTTCCCCGATTTCATTAGAGCACAACACATTATAGTGCCTCCGTAGTCTAGTGCATGAGCATTAGTCTTATCAATATGGATGTGCGGGTTCGATTCCCGCTTAGACCCTGGGTGTTTCTACAGACAAGCTGTTAGAGCTTCGTAGAGTTTGTATTGTCTTAAAAAAAAAAAAAAAAAAAAAAAAAAAAGTACCGATAGAACAACGAAAGACATCCCACACGGTCGAGTAACTTCTAAATAGTCCACACATCAGAGTTGTATTTCATTTTCGGTTGGATGTAAGTGTTATAAATTGTAAGGAAATCAGTTGGAGTGAAGTACGTCTTGTACCCTCTAAAAAGGCGAGTCACTTAAATGTGCTGATTCCATCGAAAATCACACTGAATCTTCATGCCAAGAAGATCATGAACTTCTCATTTCTCAATATGAAGCAGCCTGATCGGTCATGTGAAGGTGTGTAAGCATGCAGCATTGGGTCTTACGATATTATGGCGTGGTGATCATTCAATCTACGATCCATATTCAGCCTCATTACCCCGATCTCAGTCGATGAAGGCATGTAGTTGAATAAGTGTGAATTGCAAATGTTGCTGTAATCACCAAAAGAGTGGATGGGTTTGGCAGTTTGACATAGAAGGTTGTTATAAAGTTAAGTAATAGGGTAGGAGCCTTGCGGTATCCCTAAATTAGTCATGAACTCGTTAGATGATTTCCATGAGAAAGAGCAATATAAATCGAACGAAGATATTATCGACACGACACGCATTAAGTTTTTCGAAAATTAAAAAAATTTTGATTTTTCGGCGTGTTGTTGTAACGTTTGGGTGACTGTCACACAATCTTTTATATAGTAATACGTTTCTTATAGTTATGACCAGCTTGTAGTTAATATATTTAACATTATTTGCGGACGTAACGAAATAAGAACTCACCTGAAATCCTTGGCCGATCTTTGGAAATGCAAAAATTTAAATTTTAAAAATTTTAAAACATGCATTATAGATGTTATTAGTTGAATGCAAAAACAGGCAAAAGCGATGGATCTTGCTGAAATTATTATGGCATACGCCACAATATGTAATATTATCTTGTTTTTACTTAATTACCGCAGATCAGGACGGAACTTCTAGCAATCTTTACTTCATTCGAACTTGGTTACAAAATGTTGTTGTATATGAGATTGCTAATGCGACAAGCATACTAATTGGATGTTAACTATGTAAGTTGTACCAACGGTTGTATCGTGTATGGCTTGCTTTATATTAAAGTGTGGCACAAACACAACAAAAATGTCTTACAAGCATTTCATGAAATTGCAATTAGTGTGTATGTATTACTTGCTCATTGCAAAACACATACTTCCGAAAATATTTCTTTTGTTCCACGATCAAAACATTGAAGAAGAGAACACAAGTACTACAAAACAATGTTAAAATAAAACAAGGCTGAAGTAGAAGAAAAATGAAGTAGAAGATCAAAACTATTTTGGAACATTCAAAACATGTTTGAATAACTCGTAGACAAACTTGCAAAGAAACTTTTGCATTTTTTATGAACATAAAAAATCGAATGTATACAAATAAAATAAAAATATCACAATTCATGTTAGGTTTGAGGTTCGTTTGTAAGGTTCTTTAAAGAAAAATATTTAAAATTTCGCAAAAAATTTTAAAAATTTATAATTTCATAAAATTTTGTTTTGATGTTTTGCTTCATTTCAACACACAAGCACAAACAAAACTATAGAGAGAAACTTTTCGAATGGTGCTTGTTTTGTTTCAATGAGAGTCATGTTTTGTTATGCTTGTTTTGTTGAGAATGTTTACTCTGGAATACACGGCTTGGAAGTAGTGTGCTTTAGAATGCAGAACTTTCAATACATTTTGTACCAGCGTTTAAAAACTTCTGATATGTGGAGTTGCTTTGTCTACTACTTTTGCTTCTGCTACTTAAAATACAAGGAGTCGAAGTCAAAGAAAAATAAAAACACGAAAAGTTCAAACAGTTGTAGTTGAAGTATAATACAAAAAGAAGAAGTTGCAAGAAGTCGTAGTTTTTGTAGACTTTAAAAATATAAAAGTAAACACAACGTGGTACTACAGAAGTATTTGTACAGCTCTTTACTTCATATAATATGTACTGAAATTGGAAAGATAAGCAAAAGTTAGATTAGGGAAGATTAAATTTTTCAAGAACATAGTCATCAAACAATAGTTTCTTTTTTCAGACATTTAACAACAAGTATAACTGCCAGATATTTACATATGTATATCTCAAAATCTGACTTCCTAAACGCATGTTGCTTTGCCGTAACACATTGCAGTGTGTTGGCAAATTCAACCTTGAACATTTTGACAATGTACTTTGTTCCCATTTGCTGTTGTAGTGAATACGTAAGGAAAAGCAAGAAAGACATCCGAATAAATTTAAATGTAAAATAATTACAACATGCAGCACAATGGCGACGCATGAAGGAAATAAATGAGCGATTTTGCTTATAATTTAATTTATTACAGTAAAAAATAGACATACTGTATTGATACATTGTAAATATACGATTAGCAATTCAGCCTTTATTTTACAGTAGTGATGAAAACAGTTCACACTTGAATAATTTTTAGAGCTGGTATTTGTTTATTATCTCTTCTTTCATTTGCAATATACATATGCACATATCTACTTGCAGTAAATGAGTTTAATTATTCTCTCTGTTCCGCAATTGTGGAAAGGTTTTTTTTTAGAGCTGAAGGAGACTTTGCAATTCTTCTTACCATTGCTGCGGTATCATTCCATAATTGTGGTACTGCCAGAACAGAATTAAACTTCAAAAAGGCTAATTTAATGGGGAGAATTGCTTTTTAGCCAAAGCGTCACAGCAAAAGAGACCACTCAAGAAATTCTGTCATTAACATTAAAATGAATTTTTTTTTTATCTTGGACCAGCATTCAGGTGATGTCCCCTACACATGCGGTGCATTGTGCTGGAACTAGGAGAAAAGGATAGGAGTTGAAGCTTTACTATCTTACAACTCTGCTTTTGCACGTTATTTATTTTTATGGCAGTGTTGTAGCGTCTCTGATGTCAAGGTGACGTATTAAATTTTGAAGCTCCGTTTTAGTAGCCATTTTTTAGTAATTATTTTACTTCGCCGGTGCTACACAATGCCGACGATGGAGGGCGTTCTGATATGACTGTGGATTGGTTACAGATGAAGCCCTTACTGTTCAGTGACCATTTGTAAAATTAAACGTAAAAATTGCAACAAACTTGTATTTAAATTCTTTTCTTCCACATCTTCAGACTTAAAGTGTAAAGATGGCTTCACCCATTCATTCCGAACTAAATATGATTGTTCTTGAAAGAGAGAAACAGTTTTTTACGAACAACTCTCAGCTTGAACTGCTTTAATTTCATTTTATTTTTTTTTGTCTAGACACAATTGAACTGAGTTGCCAATAGGTTCAATATTTTCACACAAAGTTGAATTGAGTTGTCCCATCATATACAAGGTGGGCCAAAAGAAATCATACGGGGCAAAAGTCATCACCCGATGTTCTTTTGCTGTAATTTTTTAATTAATGACAAACTTGGGTTCTGCTTGGATGGCCTTTAAATGTAGGGGCAGCCACTTGGCTCATATCACCAGCTGAACCAAAGTTTTTCATGAAAATAAAAAATTACAGCAAAAGAATATCGGGTGATGAATTTTGGCCCGGACGATTTCTTTGGCCCAACTTGTACATAGTCTGTTCAAAAGAAAAGGCGAATTTTGAATTTTTTTCGATATTATTTATTTATTCATCAATATCCATTTTGTCCCCTTCAAAGTAATACCCCTCAGATAGAATTTACTTATGCCATCGCTTCATTCAATCGTCGAAGCACTTCTGAAATGAGCTTTTCGGTATGGTCATCAGCTCGTTCTTCGCTTTTGACTTTATCTCATCAATTGTGGCAAAACGTTTTTCTTTCATTAGTCTCTTCACTGTTGGGAATAGGAAAAAGTCACAGCCAAATCTGGTGAATAAGGTGTTTAATGCATGATTAGGGTGTTGTTTTGGTCAAAAAATCACGAACAAACATGTGTGAGCTGGTGCATTATCGTGATGCAGAATCCATAATTCTTTTTTCCACAATTCCGATCGTTTAAACCGTATTGCTGCAAGCAAACGTTGCATAACTTCCTTGCACAGGGTGGCACAATATGGTTTGAATTCTTTATAACTTTTTTAAATATTATTTTTTCAGCATTCTGTGAAGAAGTCTTGGAGAATTAATTATGAAACATTCAAAATGAAATCATGGCCATTACAGCCGAAATTTGCGAAACGTTATGGAAAGTATGTTAAAAAGGGCACGTATGTGAGAAGCAGAAAATGGACATCACTTACAGGATATAATTTTTTAAAGCTAATCGCAAAAAATTCCCCAATAATATACTGTATTTAAAAAAAATCATAATAATCGCGTAAATAAAAAAGTTATAAACCATTTAAACCATATAGCTCCTTTTGTGCCACCCTTGCCCTGTTGGCAAGAACTCATGATGCAATATGTAACTGTAATCGAAGAATACAAAATTCATCTCTTCTTTTGAACAAACCTCGTATATCATAATACTAAATTGTGAGCAATTGCAGTTTTTCATGCATTATTATACACCAAATCTTTCAAAATAAAGACAAAAAAAGACAATACAAACTCTACGAAGCTCTTAAGCTTGTCTTGTAGAAACACCCATGGTCTAAGCGGGAATTCCAAACCGCACCTCCATATTGATAAGACTAATGCTCATGCACTAGACTACGGAGGCACCTAAATTATTCTAAAATTAATAGATTTTGATTTTCAACAACAACAAAAATTTTCCAAATAAGTGAATCGTGTTGCAGAAAACTCTCAGTAAAAATTTCTGTCCAGACAACATTTTTGCTGGGAACAAATGGATGATTTCAGGTTAAAGCTTTTCTTTCTAATCTACTATCGGGAGATTTTTGCTATTTAGTTTTTCAGTGTTTATTTTATATTTGCCATTTCACAAACGAACAACGCTTGCAAATCATTGAAATAGGAAAGTTGGTTGAAGATCCATTTTTTTATATCGGAAAATTGTCTCAAGCCACGAAAATCGCAACATTATGGTCAATGGAGGAAAGTACCGAATTTTTTCGAAAGAATTGGACTTGGTTGACATGTGGTTTCAACATTATGCTGCCACATGGCACACGATCTCACGAATCTATGAAGAGACGAGTTTTAAGATCAATTAATCTCACGTTTGGCATCAGTCCATTGGCCGCTAAAAACTTGCAATTTGACTTCACTAGTCTGTCCTTTGTGGGAATACGTGAAGTCTCTCGTATACAGAGAGAAGCCAGGCATAACCCTAGCACTGGCACATCACATTGCAACTGCCATTGCTGCGCCACCGCCACTGGAGTGAAGTATGTTTTACACCGTGGGGAAAACCCGGAGCACTTGAATGCTTCTTTAGGGACTTGAAAAGTGTACTCAGTGCATCGAACATTACACTGAATCTTCCGATTCCAGAATACTTAATTACAGAGAAAGCAGAGTGATTGAGCATGTTTCGGTGTGTCAGTATGCAGTTTTGTAAATTGGCAGAGTCCGCAACGAGAGAGTTGGTCCCCCATATAGAGCAAATTGCGATTAACTTATATTTTAATAGGAACATTTACGAAATGACTAATGTGAACTTATATAAAAAGAGTACCTGCCATTCAATTCTCATGTTTACTATGTAGCCAAGGCTGCTAAAGGGTGCTTTACATTTTCCCACAAGTCGTATGACATGCCAAATTTTTGTGTAGCGTAATATGTAATGAAACTATACGTTTTTGGGAGAAAATACGGATGAAAATTTGACAGTCGTATGGCTCTCTCTATTTTTTAAAATTTTTCAAAAACCAACGCACACCATTAGATCAGGGATGCGTTTTTATGTAAACAAATGTGAGAAAGCCATGGAGGGAAAACTGCTTTCATAAATTTATACCAATTATAAAATCAAAATGTACATTTTAGAGCACGACCGCACAATTTTATAAACATATACGTATATTTTCTAAAAGTACACTAAAAATTTTGACCACGAAAATAACATATTCCAAAGATATAAAAATATTTTTCAAGGTTATTAAAAAAAAATTCAATTGCACAAGAACTCCATCCCTGGGGAAAAGAAGTAAACAGCTGTAGTTAAATTAAATGAGAATGTTTTCATCGTACTTGATTTTATCCATACCAATGGTGTAAACGCCAGAAAACATCCGACCGATTTTTACTCTCTTTTTTTGACAAACGGATGGAATTACATTTTATTTTCTCTCACATTTTACGTACGACAAATCTTATCATTTAAAGCGAAAATTCTCAACTTGAGGATTCCTTTTTTAGTTTCGTAAATGAAACCATGTAACTGGTACTATTTGTGGGCACACTGTACGTGTATAATGTGACGATAATAATATGTAACAATTATTATCTAAACTTTTGATAAGCATTAAATGTGCCTTATTTAAAAAACTTAACAATAATATAACTACTTAAGGTACGGCCGAGGTGAAACATACCGAGGTTAGTTTTCAACTGGGAGATTAGATTACACAGAAAAACAAAATAAAATTTCTTTTTTGTTGCATAAAGTTTTTCTACTGTTGTTTACTAATTTGGGTGCGCTGATTTGAAATTTACCCTCAGATTTTTTGTAGCAGCTCTAGTTAGTGCGATACAGGTACCGTCTTAAATTTACATAAGTAGTCGATAGTTTCTATCAATAGCGGTGTAACTTAACTAGTTCCTTTATAAATTTCAGTATGTCTTCCTCAAGAAGGACGTGTTTAAATAATCCTGATTGTTTTTGTGTTATTTGTGGAGAATATATGTTCCAAAAATTTCATTTAAATGTGTCGGACTTTGTGAAAAAGGCATACTTGGATTACTTTGGGTTTCCGTTGCCGTCAAACGCTAAACCTTGGATACCAAGTTTGGTATGTAAAACATGTGTTGAATCTTTGCGACTGTGGGCAAACAAAAAAGACCCACTTTTAAGTATAAAGCTCCTATGATTTGGCGTGAACCATCCAACCATCATGACGACTGTTATTTCTGTGTAATGAAAATCATGGGAATAAACCATAAAAATTGCTCTAAGTGGATATATCCAAACTTAAAATCTGCCATAAGACCACTCTTGAGTATTAGTGACACATCAACACCACAGCACCCATGTACATCTTCGCAAAATGCAGGACAAACCGAAAACGACGACAGTGGTAGCGACAGTGATTTTGATTGCTACGGTAGTCCCCGACCACTAAATCAAGATAATCTAAATGACTTGATCAGGGACCTTGGACTTTCTAAATTTTCATCAACCATATGACAGCTGTCGATAAATGTGCATGGGAAGAGTTTGTTTGGGTAGTGAGGAATTTTTTGGGCAATAGGAAATGTGACGGCTACATTCAACACGTTGAACAGTTGCTGATACACTTCCAGCGGCTTGGATGCAACATGAGAATTAAGCTTCACTACCTTCATAGCCATCTATACTATTTTCCTGAAAATCTCGGTGACCTAAGCGAGGAACAAGGAGAGCGCTTTCACCAGGATATTCGCACTATGGAGGAGAGGTATCAGGGGCACTGGAATGAACATATGATGGCTGATTATTGTTGGAGCATTCAAAATAAAGGGTGGTTAAATTTCAAGGGCCGATGTTGATTTTGAATAAAACACAAACTATTTAGGAAATTATTGTAATTTTATTTTATTATGATATATTGGTATTACTCAATTATGTATGGAACAAAATATCCGCCAAATGGGCGCCGCGACCACGGCGGCACACCTCCATCCGATGGTCCAAATTTTCGATGACCCTGAGGCATAATGGAGGTTCTATGCCGTTAATGTGCCGAATTATCTCATCCTTTAGCTCTTGAATTGTTGCTGGCTTATCGACGTACACCTTTTCTTTCAAATAACCCCAAAGAAAAAAGTCCAACGGTGTCAAATCACATGATCTTGGCGGCCAATTGACATCGCCATTACGTGAGATAACACGGCCATTGAATTTGTTGCGCAAAAGAGCCATTGTTTCGTTAGCTGTGTGGCAAGTGGCACCGTCCTGCTGAAACCACATATCGTCCACATCCATATCTTCCAATTCGGGCAATAAAAAGTTCGTTATCATCTCACGATAGCGAACACCATTCACAGTAACTGCCTGACCGGCCTCATTTTGGAAAAAATACGGCCCGATGATGCCGCCAGCCCATAAACCGCACCAAACAGTCACTCTTTGTGGGTGCATTGGTTTTTCGACAATCACTCTTGGATTCTCATTCGCCCAAATGCGGCAATTCTGTTTATTGACGAATCCACTGAGGTGAAAATGTGCCTCATCACTGAAGATGATTTTCTTCGAAAATTGATCATCCACTGTTGCCATTTCTTGCCACCATTCTGCCCATTCACGACGTTTGGAATTCAAATTGAGTAAGTCTGAAATAGAGAAATGTCAAATAAAATTCGGAAAAAAGCTTGGCGTTTAGGTGTGGTTCACATTCAACATCGGCCCTTACAATTTAACCACCCGATAGTACTCATATAACACCTCACTCTAGAAAATCCAAAAAAATGAAGTTTTATTCAGAATAAATATGTTTAATAAATTTTTTAAACTTAAACCATGTGCATTTTCAATGAAAAATCCTGTCACTTCATAACTCCAAAACTAGAGCTGCAACATGAAAACGGCATATATTTTTGAAATCAGCATGGAAAAACTATTCCGATTCATGTAAAAAATCTCATGCAACAGACATGCTGTTTTCCAGTGTTATTTAATGTTTGTAGTGTTTGAGTGAACAATTAAAGGTTTAAAACCGTAACAAAACATAAACTACTCTAATATTTATCTTCAACTCGAAAATTGCCAGAAAGTGTTATTTTTTTCTTGCTTAATGGATGGGTATATTTTACAATCACTACTGTTGCCAGGAAGAAGAGGGGTCAGAGATATTGGCATATCCTTTGTGTCTGCGTTCTAAACTGGACTGCCAACGCCTTCGTTTTCTGTGCAATCGGTTTAGTAGCCTTTCGGTTCTGTCTACTGTGGACCCTAAGTATTTGACAGCTTTCCTATGTCATAAATATTTTCAAAATTTATTGACGTCAGCAAATTGGAAAGAAGTGGAAAAAGCATAGTTATTTCGTAATAATATATACATACATATACATATGCAAATATAAATTTTCGGCAGATAAGATTAAAAGTCCAACTTAAATTACGACGCAAAGCGCAACGTAATTTAGCGCTTAGCTTTTACGCTGAAAAGAGTAACCTAAATTAGAGCTTTAACGTTGCGCTAGACACAGTAATGTTTACTAACTTTGATTAATAAAAAATAAATAGAAATAAATAGAAATAAGATATAAAGACAAATCACTAAATTTACCTGAAAACAACTAAATTGTCATTACTTTTAAAAAATTTTATTTTCTTTCTGCAGCCAACTTCACTTCTTTATGCGCTGTCAAAATTGGATTTTCCAATTGCAAAGCATTGACGCCGCTTTATTTCGGTTGGTTCATACACTTATTTGGGCATGAGAAATTTTGACAGCCAGACAACGCCTTGCGTCGTAATTTAGGTTTGTCTGTAAAGTGAGGAATTAATAGTCAAACAAGAAGTTAGTTTCAATTTATGTTTACTTCTGTACAAATAAACGATAATAATACGATATAAAAGTATTATTTTAGTTAGCGATAAAATCATGGTCTGAACTTTGAACAATATGAATTATAACTGGTAGAAATGTATGAGTCATTTCATGTTCGTTTTGTTATTAAAGCACAACGATAAGATTTGTCGTACGTAAAATGTGAGAGAAAATAAAATGAAATTCCATCCGTATTTCAAAAAAAAAGAGAGTAAAAATCGGATGGTTGTTTTCTGGCGTTTACACCATTAGTATGGATAAAATCAAGTAAGACGAAAACATTTTCATTTTTTTTTTTTTTTTTTTTTTTTTTTTTTGTCTTGGACCGGCACTCAGGGGATGACCCCTACACATGCGATGCATTGTGCTGGAACTAGGAAATTAGGTTATGGGAAGGAGGATAGAGGGAGTAGTGTTTATTGACATTTGATTTAAATCTTCCCATGCTAAAAGTGACAGGAAACACCTCTGCGGGTAGTCTATTCCACATACGTGCCGTTCGGCCAAAAAACGAATTTTCCCTGTAATGCGTAGTGCGAGTCGCCCTCAAATCGACCACAAATGGATGCGCTCTTAATGATGATCGCGTCGTGCGCGCGAATAACCGGGTTTCGGGAACAAGTTCCCTGATTTCATTAGAACACATCCCATTATAGTAACGATAGAACAACGAAACGCACCCCACGTTGCGACGATGCTCAAGAGAGTCAATAGAGTTGGCTACCCTACTGTCTCCTATGAGTTTCCTCGCCCTTTCTTGTACACGGTCGAGTAACTTCAAAATAGTCTTTGGAGCACCGGCCCATACATGAGAGTTGTATTCCATTTTCGGTCGGATGTAGGCGGTATAAATAGTGAGGAGATCAGATGGGGTGAAGTATGTCTTACACCGCCTTAAAAAGCCTAGGCACTTGAATGCTTCCTTTGAGACCTGAAAAATGTGCTCAGTCCATCGGACATCACACTGAATTTTCATGCCAAGAACATCAAGAGCTTCTGATTCCTCAATGTTTATGCCACCCATTTTTACAGATGAGGCAGCGTGATCGTGCATACGGCGGTGTGTTAGCATGCAGCATTGGGTCTTTTGGGAATTGAAATCGACCCTGTTCGCGTGACCCCATTCCAATATTCTCGTGAGGTCACCTGTTAGCGAATCATTCATATTCTGCCGCGTCGCCGCGATCGTAGTTGATGTCGGCCTACGATCGAATGAATATGAATGGCAGATGCTGCTGTCATCTGCGAAAGAGTGGATAGGGTTTGAAGTATGACATAGGAGGTCATTAAGAAAAATAAGAAATAGGGTAGGAGAAAGAATAGAGCCTTGTGGTACGCCTGAATTGATTTTGAACTCGTTTGATGAGATCCCGTCTATAACAACTCTTATAGCGCGATCCCTGAGAAAGCTCGATATAAATCGAGAGAAGATATCACCGACACCAAAAGCAATAAGTTTGGACAAGAGTGCTCCATGCCACACTCTGTCGAATGCTTTTGAAATATCTAGAGCCACTACCTTACTTTCGCCAAAATGGTGGATGGATCGACACCATTTTTCCGACAGGAAGGCTAATAAATCACCCGTGGAACGTCCTCCACGGAAGCCATATTGTCGGTCGCTGAGTAAGCTATTGGACTCCAGATATTTCATAAGATGGAAATTTAGCATACTCTCCATTACTTTAGAAATGGTAGAGCATATTGCGATTGGGCGATAATTTTCAGGGTTGCTTGCCTCTCCCTTCTTGGGGATCGGCGTAACATTTGCAACTTTCCAGCACGACGGAAATTCACCTGCATGATAGAGGGTGCTGAAAAGGATTGCCAGAGGACGCGATAACGTCGAAGAGCACTGCTTCAAGACCAGTGCCGGAATTCCATCCGGGCCAGGAGACTTATTTATGTTGAGGTCCGATAAAACCCTTTTAACTGCACGAGCCCGAAAGTATATCTTTGGCATAGTTACGGATACACGCTCGGATGCGGGCAGTGGTTGATTGCTTTCCGGCAGGTGAGAATTACCTGCAAACATTTCAGCTAGGAGGTTAGCTTTATCAACCGGGTCTGTGAATATTTGATCAGCCTTTAAAAGAGACGGGATAGAAGAACTAGCATTTCCCTTAACTCTTTTAACGAATGACCAGAAGCTTTTACTTCCCCGTGGGGCAGTAAGAACTTTAGCGCGAAGACTCTGCTCGTACAAAGCTTTTGCACGTCTTAGCACTTTGGCACACGAAGTTCTCGCCCTTTTGCGCATCATATCAGTATCTGCGTTTTTATTATTCCGCCAGACACTAAATGCTTCCTCTCTGGATCTGACTGCAAGTCTGCACGTCTGATTAAACCAAGACTTTGGTCTAGGCCTAATCGAAATTTGCTTTGATGGTATGAACGTTTTCATACCAAGCATTATTATATTTTGAACCATTTTAGCCATGGCATTGACATCATTGTCGAGGAAGCAGAGCCTCCAATTGAAATGCCGAAAGAAATCGTTGAGCTCAGCCCAACGTGCCTTTTCGTAAATATATTTCAAACGTTTCATAGCTGGCGGTGAAACGCCTCGAAGTTCCGCAAACGAAAAGGAGGCAGAAATGGTGCAATGATCCGAATTGCCGAGAGGTGCGCTAATATTCATTTCATACTTTTCAGGGTGTGAAGTGAGAAAAAGGTCGAGGGTGTTGTGTTGGTGCCCGTCAACACATGAAATATGTGTTGGTTCATTCACTAATTGCACAAGGTGATTGTGCGCTGCGAATAGCTCAGCATATTGGCCTTCTGGAGTTGTATTGCTCGAATGGCGGAGCCACGATAAATTATGGACATTGAAATCACCAGCAATAACGATTTCACTGTTCGGGTAATTTTCGAGGATCCCCGATATATTGTCGGAAAGGGCATCGAAGTTCAGTATAGTCTTCTCCCTTTCCGTGTGTGGGCTTCTGTAAAGAAACCCGAAATGCAGAAGATGTGCCCTGATTTTGAATTTAACCCAAAGACAGCTAAATTCGGGATCATGCGTGTCTAAAGATTGCTGGCACTGGTACACAACTTCATTGCGTATATAAATTGCAAGGCCCCTGTGAAGATAGAAAAGAGATAGGAGGCGATACCCAGGTATGTGAAAATCCTGTGGGTCAGCATCCTCAGACACCTGGGTTTCACTTAAGGCGAAAACATCCGGCCGATGGAGACAAACGTGAACATAGACAGAGAAGAAATTTGCCCTTAGACCACGTATGTTGCAGAAGTCAATTCTAAATCGGCCTGTCATGATTAACGCGAGAAAACCCAAATGAAATGTCTATCTTTTGTATTGAAGTTGCCACTGAGCTAATCGCTGCTTGAACGACTGCCGGTGATCAGTGTTACTCCTTCATCACCAAACAGTCTAGCAGTAACCAACACAATGGCACCAACAATGCAAAAGATTTAGTCGGGTATTGTAAAGGGAATTAGCACAATGACGCGAAAAAAGGCCATGAAAGACCTCATCCGGTCACCGTGACCCGAAGTGACAGCACTGGTTGGTAGTGTCAGCACTGATGTATTTTAAATGTCGTTCCGTCACTGGTAACGGGGCTTTTCCTTTTCTTATATTTGTTTTTTGTGTAAGTTGTTGTTGTTCATTCGTGTATATGTTTGGAATATTTTATTTTTGTTTTGTTTCCAGATTTTTTCACTGTTTAATTGTTATAGTTTTTTTTTATTTTATTTTCAGTTTATTGTTTTTGTTAATTTTTCGTGTAAGTGAATTTTTTCAGTTGTTTATGTTTATTGTGTTTTTCTATTTGTCACTATCTTGTTTATTAATTTTTTGGCACTTGTCTGTTTTATTTTTAATGTGAATAAATTTTATTTATTTGGACCAAAAGAAGACGCGTGTCTACCAGACGAACGACTAAACACTACTCAGCTCTTTGCTGGTTTTCCCCAGGGATGGAGTTCTTGTGCAATTGAATTTTTTTTTAATAACCCTGAAAAATATTTTTATAACTTTCGAATATGCTATTTTCGTGGTCAACATTTTTAGTGTACTTTTGGAAAATATACGTATATTTTTATAAAATTGTGCGGTCGTACATTTTGATTTTATAATTGGTATAAATTAATGAAAGCAGTTTTCCCTCCCTGGCTTTCTCACATTTGTTTACATAAAAATTAGACTGTGTGAGAAGGAAATCTAATGAGATTTGGTGCGATTGACAAAATATCTAAAGTAAAGGGTGGCTGGTAGCTGATTTATATTTTCACACTTAAATAAAAAACGTAATGATTAACACAAAATTTTATTAAGAGCATTGAACGATAGAATGGAAATGCGGCGTTTATTTTTTAAAGAGTATGTCATCCAGATCCTTTTTTAAAATTTCATGAATAATCGCTCTTGGAAGTCCCAGTGAGGCTGCTCTTTTTCGTATTGAAAGCCGCGGATTTTCACGTAAACTGCTTTCGACCAGTTCAATGTTTTCGGATCGACTGGGCCCTGGCCGTGGGGCATTCATAGCCGAAGCAGTTGCGCGGAATCTCTGCACCCACGAACGAATTAAATTTACACTCGGTCCATCACTTATTCGCCGAATACCGAACTTTGAACAAAATTGTCGACGAGCAATTACGTAACAATCATTACTCTTAAAAATTGTTTCCCGATGATCACTCGACCACTTGCGACATCGTGACTGACAAATCCGCACAATCGATAATTCCAACGGCGCCACCCTCACTCCGCACCGTTTATTATTTTTTGAAATAATCGTATTTAAAAATATAAATTTGCCACTACACACTCTGTATGTAATAGTAACGTGACTCACTGACCCATCATCGCCCATTTCAAGTGGTTAAGGCTACAGGTTTGAAATTCACTTTGTAGACTCCTCTTTCGATATTTAGATCCCCTAAGAAGGCAGGTAAAATGAATAACTTAATATCTCAGAAACTAAGACGGATAGAATAAAAATTACAGAAGCATATAAATGCTGCTGAAAAGTGCACGGAACATGGTCGGCAGTTTTTCCATACTTTTAGTGGGTAAAACGGCCAACAACTATTTTTTACCCCTCTTTCCAACCATATACGAGGTTTTTTTTTCAAAAGAAAAGGTAGTATTACATTTTGTTTTCACATTATCACACTTGAAATAAAATGAAAATTATAAGTAGAAAGAAAAAAACCGGTTCAGAAGTAACTGATTTCTTTGTAATTTTGTTCTTCTCTTTATTTGCTTTTGTAATATTGTGACGGCCCTGATCAAATGAAAAATGTTAACATTTAGAAAAAAATTCTGAAAACGATGAAGTCTTATGGGATGTCAATTTATCGTTTTCATAACACATTGCATTCATACAAATACAAAGTATTATAGTGTGAAACGCCCTTAAATACCTATTGAGAGCAAAAATATTTCATCAACTTTGTTTGTATTAATTCTCGAAAAACTTCCGAGTTGTTTATGAATTGAGCTCTCTATGCTGCTTAAGACTTCACCATCTGCCTCTTCTCTCCCGAGACCTTATTACCAACTTTGTATTGTATTGTACAGGGTGGGCCAAAAGTAATCACCCGTGGCATAAGTAATCACTCGATGTTCTTTTGCTGTAATTTTTTTTTTAAGACAAATTTTGGCACTGCTTTTGATATGGGCTAAGTGACCGCCGCCAGAGTTGAAGACCATACATGCAGATCCAAAGGTTTTTATTAAATAAAATTACAGCAAAAAGACATCGGGTGATTACTTTTCGCAGTTTTTAGCTGTTTTTATTTTGAAAATCTGATATCAAAAACAGAAAATTTCCATTGATTGTAACGTTGCAATTTTCATCGGTCAAGAAGAAGTACGGTCTAATTATGCCGCCTGTAACGCACAGCACCAAAAAGTGCATTCTTCAAGCTGCAGGGACAGCTCTTGAAATGCCTTTGGCTGCTCTTCAGACCAAGTTTGAAAATTCTATTGGTGTAAAAAATCTTCGCCTTCGTGTTTGGCGCTGAAGACATTTTCTCGATAGAAAAATAGATCTTCATCTAACTTTCCTAAGGCCTCTTCCCTAAATAAACGACGTAGTGGTAAGTCTGCTGGCTTCAGTTCTTACAGAAACTGTAGTTTCTATGGTTTCATACCGATATTCTTAATAAAATCTTCTAGGTGGTCGAATAACACAGGCTCAATTATTGACAGCAGGGACGAGTTGACTTATCTCGATCTTCATTGCCAGCGGCGGTTGCAGCAGCAATATTTTACTCACGCACCCTTCGTATACTGGTTAGTCGATTAATGTCCAACAAAGAGTATGGCGATGGCTGAAGTAGTTGGCACGTTGATAACAAAACCAAAGAGTACTGGGTTCGAGACCACGGCTAATATATAATATTCGCTATTAAGTTTTTTTTTTTTGATATTTTTTAAAACAGAACAGCATTGAAATATTTTTTTTAACAATTCTTTTATTTGAATAATTCCACCTTTTAAATTTGAAACGAATTTAAAACGAAAAATTTTTGCGTTTTACTTTTTCTGGAGAAGGGAAACACGTTATCATTTTCACTTTTGTGACACACCTGAATAACTCTGATATACAAAATTTTGCATTCGTCTTACTTTGTTATATTTTTTGTGAAACGTAAATTACAAAATTTATGAGAAAAGGATAGCAAAAAGATTTGTGCGGGACGACCGACTAAAATATGCCACAAAGCGATCAACATGTAACTGCTAAAAGTGCTCTTATTTTGCCACCGTTGTTTCCATGTGTGTATATGAAATATTAATGATTAAATACGTATGTTATAATATTTAATCAGCTTTTTTACTTTTACTTTTTCTTTTGATATTAAAACAGGCATTCGATTTTTTTTTAAATACCAATAAACGTTGATTAGGCTACAAATTGTTAAACAATTTATCGTAACAGTGCCTGCCTGAGGCCTTCCACAATTACAAAAACAGTTTACAAGAAACAAAAAGATGAATATAATTCACGTTGTTTTCATGTCACTTTACTGGCAGCTCAACTGAATGTTAAGATAAATTTTATACATTTAATATTGAAATAATGAAATTATTTCGTCTTATTTTTATCATTGAATTGTAGTATTTCAATAATAAAAAAAGATTTTCAAGCGACTTGAGCATTAATTTTTCAAGTTGAAATTCAGGAAATACAAACCGTTTTTTTTTTATATTGGACCAGCATTCAGCTGATGACCCTTCACATATCTTATTTCCAGCACAATGCACCGCATTTGTAGGGGTCATCTAGTTCAAGATAAAAAAAACTAATTATAGTATTTATTTTATAATTGAAGGAGCAGTTTGTTAACACGCAGGAGTAAATCTCAAAGGGTGCTGATGGCGAGTAGTCAGCGTGTTGGCTCTGCAAACAGAAAGACCCATTTTCGATTCCCAGCCGGGTCAAATCAGAAAAAAGTTTTTTCTGAGTTTTCTGTGCTACAGCACCCTCCTTCGTCGGTATTTGAGCAATAAAACGTCGGCGAAGTAAAATAATAAATAAAATGGCTCCATTAGCTTAAAAATAATGCGTCAAAAAACATCAGAGACGCCGCAACTTTGCTTTATAATTTACACGCAACTGCAGAGTTGTGCAAGAATTAAGGTCTATCTTCCTACCACTTTCACCACCTGTCTATTTCTTCCCTATCCTTCTCTCTAGGTCCAGTGCAATGCATTGCATATGTAGGGGATAGCACCTGAGCACTGGTCCAAGAAAAAAAAAAAAAAAAGTTGAGCCGAAGGCCATCTATGCCTGGAATTTTTCAAATTTTAGCCCAATAAAAAATTGATTGACTGAAAATCTTGCATCGCCAAAACCGCTATTTCAAATATCGGCTGATTTTTATTATATTTAGTTTTTCAATATAAAAAAATGAGTTGTGACCTGCGGCAATGCCAAAAATGCTCAGTAAGGTTTCGCAAATTATGTCCATAATTATGGTCGTCATAATCGACTCACCGCACCACAGGCTAGTCAAGCTGTTGTGCTAAAATTTCGGACCAGTTTCACTTTGTTGAACATTAATCCACCAACTCGTATGATCCAAAGTTGATCGCGATATGTCAATTCGTCGCCGTCGTTAACAATTGGGCTTTTATCGTTCGATGATTACCGTCATTTTTGGGCCTAAAATTAAAGAACTGTGCATGATTGACATGTGGTTTCAAAAGGAGGTTATATATATGCCACACACCTTGCGATATAACGAACCTATTGAGACGCGAGTTTTGTGATCAATTAATCTCGCGTTTTGGAGCAGTTCATGGGTCCTGCGATTTGACCCCAATAGACTATTTTTTTTGCGAGGATACGTGAAGTCTATCGTGTTTAGGTACAAGTCCTGGAAGAGAATATTACGGCTGCCATTGGTGCGATAGCGGCCGAAATAAGATCCAGGAAAAATTACAAAATCGCCCCAAAACTTTTGCGTTTTTATTTTCTGTGTCGATTTGGGGGCCTTTACTTTATTTACAAATTTTTGCCCTTATTTCGGAGCGCCGATATTTTTCTCTTATACCTCTTTTTTATATCATGAACGACGAAAATACAAATTAATAATCAGACACCGCATTTGTATGGAAACATTTTTTAATCAGTTTAAATAAACTTTTATAAAAATTTTCCATTTAATCATTTGTTGACCTGATTGTTATAAAATATTTTGCGTGGGTTGTTTATAAGTCCATAATTTTATTTATTTTAACATTAATAAAACTTTTTATTTACACGTACCTACATACATACATACATACAATAAAACTCTGATTATATCTGATTATTTGCGTTTCTTAATATGACTCAATATAAATTCCTCAATATAAATTCGTTTGTTTTTTGTCAATATCTCTTTTCATTCTCTTTTGTATATCCCTTGGGGCTGGTTCCCACCCATCAAGTTTGAATCGACAAGTATTCAGGAGAAAGAAAAGGTGAATGGAAGGGAGTACAGACTTGACCGTACCAGTAAATTTTGCTTAATTTCCCTACAATAGAAATTTCTATTGAAACTGATCTGATAAATTTGATCCGCACAAGAACATAAATGGGAAAATAAAATTTTGGGTCATTAATAGTGGTGATAATGAAATGAGAACCGGGTTCTTGGTATGTACATTACCGTCTCATTGTTAGACAACTGACTACCTGTATAGCAGAGATAGTGTTGCATACACATAACCTCTTGATGTTCTTAGCATGAAAATTCAATGCGACTTTCGCTTGGACCGATCATAGTTTTCCATCTTCAAAGAAGACGGCGTAAGAGATATTTCACTTCATCGTTTTGTGTTTTTAAGTTGCACCAGCACTCAGGGAATATCCCCTACAGAAGCATTGCATTGAACTGAAACTAGATAGAGGGAGAGGATAGTGTAGAGAATAGAGACGAGGTGAAAGTGCTAGAGAACTATATTCTTAATGTTAATTATAAAGAAAAATTACAGCGTATCTGATGTTATTTTTGATGCTAGAAGCCATTTTATTGATTATTTTACTTCGCCGCCATTTTATTGCTCAAATACCGGGGAATGAGGGTGCTGTAGTGCAGGAAACCCAGAAAAAAACACTTTTCTGATCGCTGGGAATCGAACATGGGTCTTTCTAGTTGCAGAGCCAACACGATGACTACTCGCCATCAGCATATCCATCCCAACGCCATTATCTCCTTCCGACCGAGAATGGAATACACTCCTAAAACAAATTTTGAAGCCAATTGATCATGCACAGGAGAGACCGATGAACCTTATCAGTGACAGTATAGTAACCAATTCTATTGACTCAGTGGAGTAGCGTCGCAATGCGATGTATGTTTCGCTGTTATATCGTTACTTCAATCGTTCCCGAAATTCGCACATTTGTACGTTCGACAAGATTGTCGTCGACAGCGTATCCATTTGTGGTCGACTTATTAGCGTATCGCACTAGACACTACATATAAAATTCGTTTTTCTGCCGAACGGCAAGAAGCTCACTAGAGAAGTTTTCTCTGTCAACGGCGATGTTGGAAAGCTGAAGTCAAATGTTCACAAATACTTACACCTCTATACCACTCGTGTTTCTTTTACACATGCGAAGCATTGTGCTGGAACTATAGGAAAGGGATAGTAGGAGAAACGACAGAAGGTGAAGCCTAATTAATTATTTTGCAGCTCTGCTTTTGCACGTTCTTTGTTTATACTCGTAGCAGTGCTGAAGCTTCGGTTTAGTAGCCATTTTTATTATTATTTTTTTACTTCGTCGGTGTTACACAATACCGGCGAAGGAGAGCATTCTGATGTGATTGTGAATTACTATCAGCTGAAGCCGGTATGGTTCAGTGAGCAGTGACAATGCCTTCGCTACTGAAACCTTCCGACAACAACTGACACACTAATGCACATCAGCATAATGCGAGATGTTTTTTTTTTTTTTCTTTTTCTTACGATTTTAGTCTGAAACTGGTGTTGAACTCAGATCTGTTTTGGTTTTGTAGTCAACGTGCAGACTACTTCAGCCATAGCAGTGCATGGATGCGCAGGGGATATGCCATAACCACTGTTCCAAGCAATAAAATGGTGCACTCTAATCGCCTCCTATATAAAAAGGTGCACGTTTTCACATTCTTCTGATTGTTTATTCCCCAAGACCCATCTGCGGTAGTGCCCCTTGATATTGATAGGGGAGAGAAAAGGGTACCCGTTTTATATCTCTGCACGCTTTTAAGGTACAATGTAAAATTTCAAATATGAGTTTGTCAGGAGTCCTTATGTTTCAAGTCTCATCCTATTAAATAAAGCAAAGCTTTTTTTAAAAAAATCTTACTTCGGATGGCAGATGATAGCCTTGACAGACAGGGCGGTTTCAAGCCACCACATGGATAACTTTTACTTATTTTGCACTTAACTAATTTGCCGACACTGCTGTAGAGAGGAATGTCCGATCGTTCAAGCATGTTAAGGATGGCTCTCAGTTGTTCGCTATTGAAGTGATAAAGCTGTTTTGTTGTTGTTGTTGTTGTTTCGTAAAACGGGTTTGATCAGACTAGAAAAAAAAAAACTAAATAAAAAATTTATTCAGAACGACGAAGAAAAGAAATTTCAAAAGATTATTTCATTATAATTGTATTGCGATTAATAAATGACCTCGGTAAGGCGTAGTATAAATTGTTGATTTCATTTTTATGTTATTGATATTAAAAACCAATTATTAATTCTCTATTATTTCCAATGCGGTTAAAGATATTCGATAAAAAAGTACCGGAAATTTTTATTTTGCTTCTATAGAAATGTGTTAGTCATACAGCATTTTGCTCTCCTCATTACATCATTTTAGCAGCAGTTTTTTTTTTAATGAATTTTTTTAGAAAATCAAATTTTATTGCGACAGATACAGAGGGGTACTTTCAATGAAAAATAAAAGCACTGATAGTGCAACAAACATTTAATGGCTCTCCTCGTACTACGGCCATTTATTACAAACTGAACTATAAAAGTTCAAGATTTAACACCAGTGCTCAAATTACGGCATTCGATATCTAACGGAATTTTTATATGTATTTACCTTTAAATAGCATTTTGTTTGAAATTTTGTTCGAATGTCGTAATTTGGCGCCTAAAGTAACTGAATGTAATTCGTTCGAGGCGAACTTTTTTTTGTTTTATCTTGGACCAGCATTTAGGAGATGAACCCTACACAAGCGAAGCATTGTACTGCAACTAGAGCAAAGGTATAGTGGGAGAAATGACAGGAGGTGAAGCTTCACTAACTTACTACTCTGATTTTGCTCGTACTTTGCTTTATAACAGTGCTGAAGGGGCTCTGATGTCAAGGAGACGTACTCAATTTTCAAGCTTCGTTTTAGTGGCCATTTTTAGTAATTATTTTACTTTGCCGGTGCTACACAATACCGTCTTGAAAAGTTGTTACTCTTGTCGGCTTCAGTTTTTCTTGAAACAAGTCTGTTGTTACAGAAGAGCGGAAAGAAGAATTAACCCTGATGGGGGGTGTAAATGTTAAATTGTCCCTGTGTATCTGCATACTTCAATTCTCTCTCGTTATTTTGTAGGCGTTTTTTGAGAGTTAATGCTGCCTTCATGTTTATTTTTTTTATAAATTGCTGTTTTATAAATTGCTGTGTTGGTGCAAACAAACGGCCAGTTTTAAAATTATCTTTTACACAGAAATTTGCTTCAAGAAAAACTGAACTGACGAATGTAAAATCAGACTTTAAGATGAAAAACCAATTTCAAAGGGATCGTGGTGATTAGAGTGCGAATTAAATAAGAATTGAGACCCATACAACGCTTTACGTGTACAACAAACACCGATGGGAAATAACTGGCCCGGTACGCTCATAACTCGTTTTCATAGAACAGGACTTAAATTTAAATGAGGGTGGCGATGGTCCAAGTGGTCTGCTCGTTGAATACAAAACGAAAAATTTCTTGGGTTCAACCCCAGTTTCAGAATCAGAAAAACATCTTGCATTTTTTCTGATGTGCATTTGTGTGTGACTTTGTGTCAGTTCTTGTCCGAAAGTTTCAGTGGCGAAGGTATAGTCACTAGTCACTGAACAGTAACGGCTTCAGCCGTAACCAATCAATAGGCATATCAAAACGCCCTCCTTCGGCGGTATTGTGAGCACCGGCGAAGTAAAATAATTACTAAAAATGGCTACTAAAACGAAGCTTCAAAACTTAATACATCTCCTGGACATCAGAGCCGCTTCAGCTCTTCAACACTACACCGCTATAAAAAAAGCAGAGTTGTAAGATAGTGAAGCTTCACCTCCTATCATTTCTCTTACACAATGCACTGCATATGTTGGGGTCATCTCCTGAGTGCTGATCCAAGATAAAAAAAACAAAACTACCAAATGGAACATTGCGAACAAAACTCATACCTTTTCGAAGCGCTTTTCAGGGCACGAGGAACAACAACAACTAGCATCTCTCTTTTTTTAAAACCTGTTTCGGTCGAAGCAGTAGTTTTTTGCTGGATCACTTCAGAGAATCTTAAGGCGTTTTCTTTTCAACCAAAAGTGCATTGCATTTCTTGCCCGATTTTGGTCTATTAATTTAAAACGTTTGCACCTTTTTGTTCCACTCCAAAGCACTTCTACAGGAGTTTAAACAAGAATATTAAGGTGTAAACATTATTAATAAATAAAGGGTAAAGTGCAATGCACTTTTTGAGAATCGAAATCACTATTAGTTGTATTTTCTCTATCCGTGGTAGGGTATTAAAATACCAGCTAAGACAATGTTATTTTCTTCTGTTTTTGGGTGGCAGTAGAAAAAATTAAAGAGCATGCGCTTAAAAAAAGCTTTACAGACTAGAGAAGAAGAGACTAAATTTTTTGCATATTGTAGAGCATATTTGGCACAAAAACAAAAATCGAAAAAGAAAAAATTCTTTATACCAGCAGCCAAGAACCACCGAAAGAAATTGTTTTACTTTTGTGTATTTTGAAAACTAAATACAATTGATTGAATTTTGTTCCACAGGCAACAATCGACTAACGTTTTTTTTAATCGCGTGCAAATTGTGAGGTGAAAATTAAATACAAAAAAAAATTAAATTAAAATAAAATAAAATAATACACATTTAATACGTAATACATACAAAAGAACAACAACAATTCAACAGAATTTTAATTTAACTTGTACTGACTGGTTTCTAAGGTTGTGGTTTTGTTTAGTTGAACACGTAACACGGTTTAGGAAAATCTACTACAACTGACTAAGCAGTCAATCATTACGAAAACAGTGCCTTATTTTATGTTACTGAACAATTGTTTGCAAATAACAATTAAGTTCAATAATAAACTAACATCGTTTGTGGAAATAACTAAAAATGTATGCAAACTGTAATATGGAATAGTCGGCTAAAATGAAAAATGAAATAAAATGAGAAAAGTGTGGCAATACTTTGGACCTCAAGTAGGATAATTTTTAAAAGAAGATATTTTTTTTTTATTTTATTTATTTTTAATTACTACTCTGCTACTAAATACCATATTTTAGGCAACTTTAGATGAAATACGTTATGCTGCTTCCCGCATATGCCGTGATTATTTGAATGGTCGTTGGAAGTCGGTGCCAGCAGAACAATTGATTGTTAAAAGAATCAGGTAAGAAAACGCTATATCTATTAAATAGATATGTTTTTCAAAATATATTACGTGGATAATTAAATAAATTTGCTTAATGTTAACGCAGTGGTGGCTTATCGAATTTTTTGTATTACATAAGTCTACCAAAGCTAGACAATGGCAACGAAAATACAGACTTTCAATTCCAACAAGTAGCACCTTTAGAAGGAGCTACGGCAAATAATCTATCAACAACAACAACAGCTGGTGATGACGAAAATAGAACTGAGCCCCATGATGAGTTGATGTCCGCTGTGGCAGATGTAAATGGCAACAGACGCCAACGATTCGATAGTAATTCCTCGGCCTCCTCATCAGCCCTAAGAGAAAATGAACCTGAAGAGGTACGTTTGTTTTTATAAACTTCTCAAGATTTTCTCATATAAATTGTACGCATTTTAAAATTAATTTTATACATCTATTACGTATTTAGAATTGTTTTTACAAAAAAAATTATAAACAAAATAGCAAATTAGATACAAACATAAGCTCATACGATTGAGTATCTCATGAACTACAGTCGACTCTCGATAATTAGAAATTTGAAAATTAACTGGAGTCGGAGTAAAGGCAGAAAACAGTAGAAAAAAGTTAATAAAGACAAACGTTATAGAACGGCGCGCATAGGGATGGGTATTGGTCTAATTTAAGGGCGCTGCATAACAAGGCCTCAAAGTGTGAAATGAAATAAAAGCCCATACATGGACCCATTTTTCATTATGAAAAATTATCCCAATATCTTTTATGAAATATCGCCCAGAAATAATGAAATATTGCCTCAAAAACTTTAATGAAATAAGGCCCGAAAGTTGAGCAAATCGAAGGCCGGTCATGTAAAGCAGCGTTTTTTTTAGTGAAGCCGTTGTTCGTTATATCATAGAGGAGCAAATTGCTAGGGCCGGCCGAAGACCGGTCATGCATAGAAACTTTCTTTAAGTTTGTCAAAATGCTAGAAAACGAAGACTTTAGCAAAAGACGAGAATTGGAGCTTTTGATCAATAATGATGGAACATAATGACAAAGTGATTAATAATATATGTATATACAGTGGCCAAAAAAACTATTCGACATTGCAATTATTTTCTTAAATTTCATTGAAAATGCTAGTATCCTTTTGTTTTTTATATGTATAAACGTGAGATCACATTGTATTATATGTATTTAATAATTTATGGTCCTAAAAATAATAAAAATTGCACATTTTTTAACTCATCTATCTGTTTGAACGAAAAAACAAAAATTGCAAAGCAAAAAAAGTATTCGACTGGCATTGTTTTTCCCTTATTCTGATTGTGTATTTCTCATTACTTCATGTCATTGTTGGTAAAAATATCGCTATGTTTCTTGTTTATCATTTACAACAACTTTTTTCTTATTTCTGTGCAAGTGATCGCGATGATGGGACGTAAAGGGAAAGAAACTTCTGTTGATGTAAGAAATTTAATAATACATCATTTTAAATTAGGAAAAACGGAAAAGACTATATCAGAAATCGTTTAAAGGTCAAGAACTACTGTATATTACATTATAAAAAAGTACAAATCAAGTAAAACTGTGATAAACAAGGTAAGGATTGGGCGACCTTGCAAACTTACAGATTCAGATGAACGGCGAATCGTTCGTGAAGTAAGAAAAAATCCAAAAATTACTGCTAACACTTTAGCTAAAAACACTGAGGAACACTTAGGTATATCCGTTACACCTCAAACAAGAAGAAACGTCTTAAAAAAGCACGATTTCCATGCACGATCAGCCAGGAAGAAGCCACACATTACTAAGAAAAATAGAAAGTTGAGATTAGATTTTGCGAAAGAGCATGTAAATAAGCCAATGGAGTTCTGGATGGATTTTATTTTTGCTGACGAAAGTAAATATAACCTTTTTCGATGTGATGGAAAAGTTCTGGTACATCGCAGGCCTAACACAGAACTGGATGAAACGAATATGGTACCAACTGTTAAACATGGTGGCGGTGGTGTTATGGTATGGGGATGTATGGCGGCATCAGGCGTGGGTAATATTGCGTTTATTGATGGGATTATGGATCACAGAAATTACATTGACCTCCTAAAGCAAAATTTGAGGTCAAGTGCTGGAAAATTGGGTCTGGCAAATAGATTTCAGTTTTATCAAGATAATGATCCCAAACATTGTGCCACTAATACAAAGCTTTGGCTTCTATATAATTGTCCAAAATTAATAAAAACGCCGCCACAGTCCCCAGACCTTAACCCAATTGAACATCTTTGAGGTCACTTAGAAAAAAAAATCAGAAAACGTGAATTTACGCACAAACACCAGATGAAAGTTCTCCTGCAGGAGGAATGGAGCCAAATTCATCCGGAATATACCAAAACGTTCGTAAAATCTATGACAGATCGTTTAAAAGAGGTTATACGTAGGCAAGGAAAAGCAACTCGGTACTGAAGTAGAAATAAGCTTGCATTTCAATTCATGTATTTTAAAAATGTTGCCAATGTCGAATACTTTTTTTGCTTGTTTTTTGTTATTAATATTTTAATTCATGTGTTTTTTGCTTTTTTTACTTTGAGATCTCATTTTTCTTACTGAATATAACTTTGTGTTCCTTAATAAAGACTTTTATAAGTTTATTTTGTTAAAAACAACATTACACATTATTTTCTTGATAAATTTATAAAGTTTACGGCCTATGTTGAATAGTTTTTTTGGCCACTGTATATATATTTATATATATATATTATAAAATAATTTTCTTGGCCATTCTTTATTTTTTTTGCGTTATTTCATTTCTCCAGCGTACTGTTTTTGAGAATTATTTTATTAATTTCTTTGGGACTTATTTCATATATTTCAATTTTAGTAATATTTTCAGAGCTGTATAAAGAGAAAAAGCCAAAAAAAAGAAATAGTATTATTTTGTGGGCTTTCTTTCATTTCTTTATTTTGGGTATTTGGGAAATTAAAAATATGACCCCAAATAAAAAATTAAAAAGGACTCAACATTTTTCCAAAAATTTCTTGTATTTTGTGTTGACTTTGGGGATTTATTTTATTTCACACTTTCAGGCCTTATTTCGCAGCGCCTAATTTAAGCGGCCAAAATTATTTTTTCGCCCTTTTCGGTCCTAAATGTATTTCATGACTGGTAGGTTTTTTAAGAAAACCTTTTTGTTAAAAAAAAAACTTAATTCTTTAACAAAAAACAACAAAAAACCAAAAAAATGTATATTTTGAATTGATTTTTATTCAAAATAAGAAAAATATATAAAAAAAAAAAAAGTTAAACAACAACAACAAACTTATTCTTCCCACGATTTTGAGCAGTCCCCATTTTTTTAATTTTTGTTGGACCCTCCGATGCGTCCTGTAGCGCATTCTAAGCTATTTCCTGCTTAAAACTAATAACACCAAAAATTAAAAATATTCCATTATCCTTACCGCTTTTTTGAAATAGAAAACTTTTTATAAAAAAAAACAGGCATGAAAAACTATAATATTATTAATACAGCACAGTTGTATTTTAAAGCCAAACTAAAGAAAATATTAGAAAATCTTTAGTAGTCAGCGCCGCCGTTTCGGGAAATACCGATACCTTCGGACGGGCTATGCAAAAAACTTTAGTAATAAAAATGAAATTTATTCAATTTAATTGAATTTCAATATATTATTTATTTATTTTATATTATTCACTAAAAAGTGTGGAATTATTAAATTTTTTGAATGGGTCTTTTGTCGTTATTTAAAAACATCTTGACTCAAAACTCGATTATTTTAGTACTACTGGGAATTGATTTTTCGATTTGATTTTTGGTGGAAATTTTTTAAAATTTTTAGCTGTCTAATAATATATTACGTTTATATATCTTATTTTGATCTTTAGGTACTTTTACGTATTTATGGACAATCTCACGGAGAAGATGCTCTGGAAGCCATGATTACCGAATCTGTGGTATTTGCTCTACTTAGTGAACGTAATTTTGGTCCGAAACTTCATGGTATTTTTCCTGGTGGCCGTATTGAACAATATATACCAGCAAGGGCATTACTAACAGCCGAATTATCTGATCCCAAACTGTATATCAAGATAGCAGAGAAAATGGCTGAAATTCATACTCTCTTTATACCCATGTCGAAAGAACCCAATTGGATTTGGAATTGTATGAATCGGTGGCAACGCAGTTTGCCAGAAATTTTAAACCGCAATGACTGGAAAGAAAATCAAATACATACCGAATACGTACGCAACATCAATTATATCGAGGAATTCAAATGGATGAAATCCATAATTGATCAAGGTCAATACCCAGTATTTTTCTGTCATAATGACATGCAAGAGGGTAATATATTATTAAGAAGTTCTAATATTGCAGAAGAGTAAGTAAAATTTATAACAATCTTGTTCGCCACAAAATTATTACAACTGCATTTATTTACTTATTTGATTTTTTGTACAGAACTAATTTAAAAAATTCCAACCATAAACAAGGAGGAGAGGATCAGAACAAGTAAGTAAAAATTGTTTTTTTCCGTGAACTGAAATACTACGTGGTTATTAGCTTCCTAGAAAATATTAAAAATTTATGTGATGTTTCAAATACAATTTCTTTGCAATATCTGAAATTAAAAAAAAAAATTATAAAGTAAAATTTCGGTATCAGCTGACGAGCGAAATATCTACTGAATTTTCCTGGTAATAAATTTGCCTTGGATGTAAACAACCTTAATTGTAATAAAAAGTAAATGTTTACATGGAAGACAATTGGGGTATGCACAATGTCTGTTATTAAGTCATATTTTCATAATGTCTTAATATTTTAAAATAATTTAGAAAAATTGTTGTTGTGCTTCAAAAAAAAAGTCTTACAATAATATAACTTTTCGACGTAAGTACATATGTTTAGTTTAGTTTAGTTTAGTTTAGTCATAAAATAACAGTGGAATGCGAGTCGTACATTGTAACTCTTTAGTCGACCCGGCGATAATGTTTACAAGCCGCCGCTACTTATAAATGATATAAGAATATTTAGAATTTTAATCGAACTGTAGTTATTACATATTAATGAAAGTTTTTCTCGTGTTCAAGTTCACAGTTAATTTATCACAATATTGTGAAGAAATTACATTTTTGATTAGAATAATGGAAAAAGAACAGTTCATCTCCAACAACAGCTAAGTATAATACGTATTATCCATGCCACTACGCCAATACTTTTTGTGCTAACAAGAAGGTAGTTGTAAAGTCATTAATATCATCTATTTAACCCGTCAGAGTTTAGGAAAATGCATACGATAATAATCGTTACTGTCTACATACTACTAACAAAGGTTGCCAGCTTTGTTGTTTTTTAGGTTTTTTAGTAAAGGTCATACTTCATATATTCCCAAAGGATAAAGCTTCTGTTTTCAGTACAGGTGAGAACGAAATTAGTTTTTATAAAACTTTTTTTTAACTGTCTTTCCTTATTAAATTTTTCTTGGTTTATTAGCCCTCCATCGGATGGCAATGAAAAACCACTTGATAGTTATTTTGTCCTCTCATTGTCTAACTAACATTTTTCGTCGCACACTTGCACACTTTCAGAATATTTATATAAGAATAAAATATTGTATAAAAATATTTTACTTTTTATAGGTTTATATTAAATTATTTTTATAAGAAGACAGAAAGAGAAAACCACAATATATAATGATAGACAAGCTAGAAAATTTTGTTTGTGTAGCTCATCTGGCTGGCAGTCCCTTAGCGTTTATCCTCTAGCCTCCGTCTAAAAAACAATAACAGCTCTTTCCCATTATATTTGTTTCAACAATTTTATATGCCAAAAAAGCAAATATATACGAATATGTTCTGTAAACCGAATCCGCAAAAATTTTACGTTTTTAAAACGAATACACATACTTAGGTGTTCTGTAAACCGAATTCGCATAATTTTACTCGGTTTCAAATTGAGTAGATAAATCTGATCGAAAGTAAAGCGAATGTACTATTTTTCTAAGAAATAACTGATGAAACATAAAAAAACAATTACCAATTTTTACTTGAAGTCTTTTTTTTTTTTTTTTTTTTTTTGTTAAAGTAAGTCAAATGAGGGTGGCGATGGCACGATGGATGGTAGTCTGCACGTTGACTACACAACCAAAAAACAGACCAGGGTTCAACCCCAGTTTCAGACAAAAAAATTTTTAAAAAATAAAAATAAACATCTCGCATTTTTCTGATGTGCATTAGTGTGTCTTTGTGTGTTAGTTGTTGTCGGAAGGTTTCAGTGGCGAAGGCATAGTCACTGGTCACTGAACAATACCGGCTTCAGCTGATAGCAATCCACAATCACATCAGAACGCCCTCCTTCGTCGGTATTGTGTAGCACCGGCGAAGTAAAATAATAATAAAAATGGCTACTAAACCGAAGCTTCAGCACTGCTACGAGTATAAAGAACTAAATAATAAAAAATAATTAATTAAGCTTCACCTCCTGTCGTTTCTCCTACTATCCCTTTCCTATAGTTCCCAGCACAATGCTTCGCATGTGTAGGAGTCATCTCCTGAGTGCTGGTCCTAGATAAAAAAAAAAATATACTTTGTAATTTATTTTAATACAAAATAATCAATTTAAAAAACACTCCAATATTTCTCCATGTTCTTGTTAAAGTTTGCAGATAAAGTGGATGCATGAATAAAAGCACATTTCCACTAAATTCACTAGATATATCATTAAAAAAACACTTTTAAATAAAAATAAACATTATTTTGAATAAATTTTTTCTAGCTCGATATAAAAAAGGAGTGTTTATTTTTTTTATAATGACGTTTAAAAAATCTTATTAGAAAGCAAGTTCGAATGCTGGAAATCGTGTGATTTTTAGAACACCAAATTAGCAATTATTCGATTTTGAGTAATCACTCGTTTTTAAATCGAGTCGGTTTACGGAACATGGGGGATGGATAGTTTAAAAATGGAATTATTGCAAGACTTATGACTGTAGCCGAATTATATTAGTTTCTGCACTTGTTTGTTTTTGTTTTGATATGTTTTAGCAAAACTGAATAGAGTAGTAAGGGTGGTTAAATTTCAAGGGCCGATGTTGATTTTGAATAAAACGCAAACTATTTAGGAAATTATTGTAATTTTATTTTATTATGATATATTGGTATTACTCAATTATGTATGGAACAAAATATCGGCCAAATGGGCGCCGCGACCACGGCGGCACACCTCCATCCGATGGTCCAAATTTTCGATGACCCTGAGGCATAATGGAGGTTCTATGCCGTTAATGTTCCGAATTATCTCATCCTTTAGCTCTTGAATTGTTGCTGGCTTATCGACGTACACCTTTTCTTTCAAATAACCCCAAAGAAAAAAGTCCAACGGTGTCAAATCACATGATCTTGGCGGCCAATTGACATCGCCATTACGTGAGATAACACGGCCATTGAATTTGTTGCGCAAAAGAGCCATTGTTTCGTTAGCTGTGTGGCAAGTGGCACCGTCCTGCTGAAACCACATATCGTCCACATCCATATCTTCCAATTCGGGCCATAAAAAGTTCGTTATCATCTCACGATAGCGAACACCATTCACAGTAACTGCCTGACCGGCCTCATTTTGGAAAAAATACGGGCCGATGATGCCGCCAGCCCATAAACCGCACCAAACAGTCACTCTTTGTGGGTGCATTGGTTTTTCGACAATCACTCTTGGATTCTCATTCGCCCAAATGCGGCAATTCTGTTTATTGACGAATCCACTGAGGTGAAAATGTGCCTCATCACTGAAGATGATTTTCTTCGAAAATTGATCATCCACTGTTGCCGTGGTCGCGGCGCCCATTTGGCCTATATTTTGTTCCATACATAATTGAGTAATACCAATATATCATAATAAAATAAAATTACAATAATTTCCTAAATAGTTTGTGTTTTATTCAAAATCAACATCGGCCCTTGAAATTTAACCACCCTTTACTTTAGCAAGATCTTATGAACATTTCATGTGAATTTTTTGTTTATACACTTCGAAAGCATTACTGCCTGTTTATCGAAATGTGAAAGAAATTCGCCTTCTAATTTAGATAAACGGGCAATTAGCTTACACTGTATTCGACTTAAAATTGCTAATGCGTATTTGTATAAAAAATTTTCATTTTATAATGTTTTTCAGTTTAAACATTCGAATTGTGTGTTTTTAATAAAAACATTATTAGTTTATTTAAAAATGCCGGCATTGTGTTTGTGACCGCAAAAAAGCAAAATCTGGTCAAAATAATGATAAACATGTCAACGGTAAATGCGCAACAATTTGAAAGCACAAAATACTAATTGAATTCCTTTATTTTTGATTGATTTTCTTTCAGCCACAGTTTCGGAACACTAGACTATGAAGAGCCCGATTTACAAATTATTGATTTCGAGTACTGTGCCTATAATTATAGAGGATTTGATTTGGCAAACCATTTCATAGAATGGACCATTGATTATAGCAATCCCACGTTCCCCTACTATTATTATTACAAAGAACGATATCCGAATGTTGAACAAAGACAACAGTTTATCAGATCATATTTGAAGAGATTAAATGACTGTGAAGATGGTTGGGAGCCCTCGGAAAAAGAAATACTTGATGTTGAGAATGAAGTCAAACTGTTCAAAATGTTTTCTCATCTTTTCTGGAGCTTGTGGTCTGTGGTTAACGTGACTTCCAACATTGAATTCGGTTATTGGGTAGGTTGGAGGCAATCAGCTGTATCACAGAAATGAAATTCGTGCTAAAGTGAAAACGGAAACGTTTTCTCTTATTCTACATTCTAAATGCAAAAGTGAAACATTTTGTGACGAATTTTGGAAGCGCCAAAGCAAACTTCACACATCGATCCAAAACCGCCAAAACGACGTGGGCTCCAAAACTCAAATTTTTGTGGGCAAGGTGTTTTCTTTCCAACTTGACGTACATAATATGTACGTAAGATTAAATCGTTTGCGCTGTAAAATCGTAACCATATATTTCACTGCTATAATATTTTGTGAAAAGATGTGTGTAACTGATCGAGAACTATCGATACTCATGGCGGTTAAGACTTTTTGGCGATTTTGGCTCGATAGAACTTATTTTGGTTTTCAGTTTTATAGCTGCAAATTTTTGTCTCTTTTCTTTAATTCGATATATAAGAAAACGGCTTATAGTTCCGTTCTATTTTTATAATTTTTTTCAGTGTTGTCAATTATTTAATGACTTTGCACACTACTCATAAGCTCATAATGCTCACATGTACTCTGTTTTGCAGACGTTTGCTGTGAAAGTAAAAAATTTTTACAGTTGGAGATGACTGAAAGAGTCTGCACATTGATTACAAAACCAAAAAGTCGTGGACTCGAACCCAGTTTCAGACTAAGTCATAAACATCTCGCACTATTTGTGCTGTGCAGTAGTGTGTCTTTGTGTCAGTTGTTGCAGGAAGGTTTCAGTGGAAAATACATGGGCACTGCTCACGAAACCGTACCGGCTTCAGCTGATACCAATCCACAGGCACGTCAGAGCGCCCTCCTTCGTTGGCATTGTGTAGCGCCAGCGAAGTATAATAATTACTAAAAATTTGTCTCCTTAACATCTGAGGCGCTGCAGCTCTGCTATAAACAAAAAACCTGCAAAAGCAGAGTTGTAAGATAAGGAAGCTTCACCTCCTGTCATCTCTCTCACTAACCCTTTCCTCTAGTTCCAGCACAATGCATCGCATGTGTAGGGGTCATCTTCTGAGTGCTGGTGCAAGATAAAAAACAAAAATACTAAAAAGAAATAAACGGAAATTCGTTTTCACTTTCGCACGAATTCTGTGCCAGATATTTGAATTTATTTATATATTTTAAGAAATTTCATTTTATTTACATTTTTTTTTATATGTATTTTTTTCAGAACTACGCCATTTTCCGTATCAATGAATATTTACACCTCAAAAAAAAATTTATTGCTGACAATAAAATCCAATTTTAAAAATCTAAACGTACATGCAACAAACAAAAAAAATTGGATGGAATTTTTCATACTCTGATACTCATGCACTCGGCATGCATTCGATATGTATTTGTCTTTAGTCTGCTTAGAATATTAGAAGGCACGGAATGTACTTCCAATAGACATTGAACATTTTTTAATGTGTATATTACACACGTCTCCGGCATATCAAAATCAGAGAATGTTCATTTCATTTTGCCAGTTTATATAATTTATATACATATACAATACTACATGCATACATACATAACTACATACATATATACGTTTAGCTAGAACGAAACGAAGAAAACGAATTAATAAATATTACTATTCTGGAATAGCGCTGTGATGTTTTCTAAAATTTCCAGCACTTTTTTATTTTTCTTCTTTCCTGATATTTAATGTTTATTCTTTTACAACATATAAAATTATTCTTATGCTGCACCAAGTATTATAAAATATTTTCAGTCCATTACAAAGGCGCACGTAGCCGCTTCAAACTGTTTTTCTTACATTTATTTAAATTAATTTAATTTATATTAACTGAATTTATTTTGGGAATATCTCTTTATATATGATTCTAATTCTAATTTTAATTTAATTTTTTTTTAAGGGAAAAAGCACAATATTAAAATTAGAATCATATATTAATTTAATTTAGATAGAATAGTAATTTAGTAATATAAATATTGAAAATAAATTTTCTTTCTAAGAAAAATATATTTAGTTAATTTTTCTTAATGAAACACGTCGGAAGAAAACATTTTCATTTTCAATAAAATTACGCCGTAAATACAAAAATAAATGTTTCTAATATTTAATTTTTTATTATGAGCTTTTCTCGGTAAGTATAATATTAAATTAACATAGAATTTGATATACATATGCAAGTGCAAAGAGTAATACTTTTACTAACACTCTTTCAAGGCCAATTTTTGTGGAAGTTCGCAAATTAGAAACAGTTCCTGCCTGGCTCACGATGTCACACGATATCGGTCGTTCGCTTAATTACATTAAAAACTAAAACACAACTTTAAATTCTGTTTTTCTTTTGAATGTAATTAAGCAGCTGATCGAAATTGAGCGACTTCGAGCGCCAGGCAGTTCTTTTTTAAGGCAATTCAAATTTCTGGACCGGGTTTTTTGTATATAAAAATAAAGTTGAATCTGAATACAATAATATACTCAGGGCTGTTATAGAATCCAGGCCGGTTTTACAGACTGTCAGTTTTGCAAACCGATATTGGTTTCATTTGGTTTCATGAAAACGTGTCGGTTTTGTTATCTTCGAATGTAAATAAAACCAATATTCGAATCAGCTGTTTTATGGTTTTGTTCCTTTGTTGACTACTTTTAATGCAATTTTTGTTTGAATATGTTTGTGAAAATCCATATGCGAAACGAATTTATGGAAAGTAAAAAATTGCTGTTTAAAATTAAATTTACAACAATAAAAAATTTTTTATTTTTATATTGGCCCCTATTAAGCATAAAAAAATGGAGATAAATACTTTTTTTTTTTTTTTTTTTTTTACAAATTTATCAACTAAAATTTATTTACATTTTCGCAAAAAAAATTAACTTGTAACACAAAAACAAAATGATAAATGTAGTTTTTAATTACTTTAAGTAAATAAATGTACAAGATTTTAACAAAATATCTGATGGAAATAATAAAATTAAATGATTGGAAATGAAAACCGACAGCAGTCGCCTGCTTGGTTTATTTCCAATAAAAATCCGATAACATTGGATTTCATGACACCAAAGTAATTTTTTTTATCGGTTTCAAATCCAATTCCGATAAGATTGGTTTCTATGACACCCCTGACTGTTTTCGTTTTCATTTCAAAAATAATTTAAAAACGATAAAATCTAAATTTAGCTTGGCCTCAGTAATATTTATTTTTCTCATTGAGTAACTTTGTAAAAACAATTTCGTTAAGTAGCGCTAAGATATTTATTTTTATTAATTACTAGATTAACCCGGTGCGCTTCGCTACACCACACCAATTTATCTAATCTCGCCCACTTTTGTATAGATATTATTACGATAACCAATTCTGTGGAATACCTATCGAAAAAATAAATAACGTACGTTTTTCAAAATGCAGTTTTTCCATTTCACTTAATTTTTAGTTTTCTTTCATTTATTTGATACTCATATTTTGGAATTGGGTAGAAAATAGTCGTCTGCCTTTTTAGGGCCATAGTGTGTTTGCAGAGATTGCATTATATTTTATGCTCCCTTCAAAAATCCATTTAATTTGATGCCCATATTATGGAAGTGTATAACAATAGTAAAATATGTACAATTGAGGGTGGCGATGGCACGATGGATGGTAGTCTGCACGTTGACTACACAACCAAAAAACAGACCTGGGTTCAACCCCAGTTTCAGACAAAAAAATTTTTAAAATAAAAATAAACACCTCGCATTTTTCTGATGTGCATTAGTGTGTCTTTGTGTGTTAGTTGTTGTCGGAAGGTTTCAGTGGCGAAGGCATAGTCACTGGTCACTGAACAATACAGGCTTCAGCTGATAGCAATCCACAATCACATCAGAACGCCCTCCTTCGTCGGTATTGTGTAGCACCGGCGAAGTAAAATAATAATAAAAATAGCTACTAAACCGAAGCTCTTCAGCACTGCTACGAGTATAAAAAACTAAAGAACGTGCGAAAGCAGAGCTGCAAAATAATTAATTAAGCTTCACCTCCTGTCGTTTCTCCTACTATCCCTTTCCTATAGTTCCCAAGCACTTGTCCGCTTAATCTTCAGCAGCATTTATATGCTTTTGTAATTTTCATTGTACCTGTTTCTTAGGTTAAAATTTTTGGTGTATTTATTCCCTTACCATTAGAATATCCAAAAATGCCTTTTTAGGGGATCTAAACATCAAAAGAAGAATTTCAACCGTCTAGCATTACCCGTTTGGGCTGGGCGATGATACGTCAGTCAGTCACGTTACTCTGTACTCTATTACTCTATATGGGCATTTCTACAGAAAGGTATGCCGCTATCGGAAATCAATGTGTTAGGTTAGGTTCGGTGGCGGACTTTCCCCAGAAGGAGAACGCTCACTAATCCAGAGCTTAAGATCATTGCGAGACCACAAGAAACACCTAGGGTCTAGGAGGGAATCGAACTCGACTAATTACTCATATCCTAGGCTACGGAGGCAGCCGTTTGTTAATAAATATTCTATAGAAAATAAGGGTCCTCATGAAAACGCTTAAAATTGCCATTTACGCAATTGAACATTTTTGCAAGACTTGTATCATGAAGTCCCCTTATAAACTAGCCAGAGAAGCATTAAAATGTACTTGAATTTAGAAAACTGGAGATAATACAAGGCCTAACTGCATTAACATTGTTAGCAAACATCGATATAAAAATAAATTAAATAAAATACGAAAAATTTAAATTTTTTTCTAAAAATTATTATTTACTTTTAAAAATACCTTCAGCTTATTTGTAGAAGTTGCTATTTGTGAAAAGTTAACACTAAAATTTTTTTTGGGACATGTGTGACGGCATGCATTTTTAATAAATGCACAATTAGACAGCGGAAATTTACGATTTAAAATTTTATTGCAAATTTACAGAGTTTGTGACAATTGAATTTCTATAAAAATGTTGACAGTTCATTTGCGAGAGTGTAAAAATGGACAGTTTGCGAGGCTTTTAAACGGAAAATTTATTGTAGATAAAAAGAAAAATCTAAAAATAGAAATGTGTGTGTGTTATAAAAGTAAACTTATGGATTGTTATGTTTTTGTTTATAGATTTTTGGTTTTGTGTTTCGTATTGAACTTCAATTCTCGATTGATTAGTTGAATTTTAAACATATAGATCTTGAGTTTGTATTCAGAAATTAGGAAAAATCCACTGATGAGCTAAGTATTAGCGAAATATTACTATATGGATATCCTTTCCTCCTCAGTTATTGAGTTTACTTTTGTAAAAAAATACTTTATGAGAATATCATAAAGTATGTAATAATAAATTTGACATATGTTTTAAGGGAAAAAGTACAATTTTAAAATTAATATTTATAGTTAAATATAATATTTATAGTTTAATTCAAAAAGAGAAGACGACGTAATTATTTAAGGATTAAAATTATTGAGATGTAATTTTTAAGAATTGATTTCGAAATCAAAAGGAAATCATTACATAGTAAAACCAAATATATATATACATATATATATATATGTATTAATATGTATCAAATAATAAATATGAAAATTTTCTTATTTAATACAATTTAAACTATAAAAAAATTTTATTACAAATATGGCAGGAAAATATGGCCCGTCGTAATCATAAAGATTGTAAAGATTGTTAAAAATAACAGGAACACAATTATTTAAATAAGACAACCAATAGTAGAAAGTCATCTTATTTCATTTGAGTTAAAAAAAAAATTCTTTTCAACAATGGTGTCGTAATTCGCAGATTTTGTTAATTTTTCTAAATGCGAAACGAAAAAGAGTTCTAAATTTTGTCCCGTTTCTGTTACCATTTATTTATTTTTTATTTATTTTATTGCGTATAAATCAGAAACAAAAAATCGATAAAAGATATCTATTGCACTATACATAGTTCCATTAATGCACTATAAAGAAATGAGCAACGGAAAAAAATCAATATTTCTTTATTTTACACCACCTCAAAGGCGAGAGAGTGTCCCGTTCCAGATCATGGAAATGGCAACTTCTTTCTGTTCTTAATAGCTAAATAGCAATTTTGCTATTTGCAACTAAAAAATGCTTCCAATATAAATAAATAAATTTTTGTTCAAAATTTCAAGGCCTTAAATTTTTTGCAAACAACAGATTATAATTTCTGAAAGTTCTAATTTACGAGCATGTACTGTAACTGTATTGTGTGTGTGATAAATATGTATATATCTGCAAATACATTTATTACACTATTTAATACGTATGAAAAATCATATTATAACTGCATAATTTTATAAGTCTTTCAGACTGAACAGCACGTATGTACTCGTATGTGAAATAGTCTACCCGCAGAGGTCTTTTCTGTCACTTTTGACTCCCTCCCACACAACTCTCTCTAGCCTTTCTCCTAAAAATTCTAATTTCCTAGTTCCCCCACACTATGCTGCATGTGTAGGGCGCATCCCCTGAGTGCCGGTCCAATAAAATAAAAGTTTTTCAGAGAGTAATTTGTTAACCATTCAGTAGGATTCTATTTGTTACATTCTCAGTTTTCAAGTCTCCTGCAAGTCTATTTTATTTTATTCCAGTCGTGTTAAAAATAAAACTAAAGCTGGTTATAAAAAGTAAAGCTATGTTCACACGATTGTCAGATTGTACAATATTGTAGGATACGGCAATATGGTGGCAATGCACTCACAATGAAAAATTGTTACCGTCTGGTAATTTGTCTGTTCACACTATTGAAAGAAAACCATGCAATTTCATTGGCACACAGTTCTGCAAGAATAAATTTTTTTGCCAATAATAATTGTCTGTTCACACGGTTGTCAGATTATTGTATGGCAAACGTTGCCAGATCCGACTTTTAACATTGTATCTAAATATTTATGGGCGGCATTGCCAACAGAAATATTTATCTGCCAATGGTGTTATTGTACGATACACTAAATGAAGCACATGCGACAATAACAAGTGACTGTAAATTGTGTGTCAATGGAAATGAAGTGTGCTCTCACGATTGTCAGAATTGTGACTATATTATTGGCATACAATGCACCGACAATACATTTTGTGACGATGTTGCCACACAAAAATTGTATGTTCACACAGTTGTTGCACATTTTGTAACAATTTTTCTGTCAATATTGTAGTAAATAACAATCGTGTGTACATACCTTAAGTGAAAGTATTGCTTGTAATTTTAATCAACGCTACCAATGAAAACACGCCAACTGTTGCTGGAAATCTATGCTGTAAGTATTTCACACAATTTTTAAGTAATGAAACCTGAAAAAAGTGTAAGATCTTAAATATATCGTAAACTATTATATATATATATATTATAAACATTGATCATACAATTTTGTTATTAATTTGCATGATCTGTATTTTTGTAAAAACAAAAAATTTTATACACAAACAGACAGGTTTCCTATCTCCAAATTTATTTATTTATTTTTTTTTTTTTTTTAATTTAGGACCAGCACTCAGGATATGATTCCTACACATGCGAAGCATTGTGCTGGGAACTATAGGAAAGGGATAGTAGGAGAAACGACAGGAGGTTAAGCTTAATTAAATATTTTGCAGCTTTGCTTTCGCACGTTCTTTTGTTTTTATACTCGTAGCCGTGCTGAAGCTTCGTTTTAGTAACCATTTTTTATTATTATTTTACTTCGCCGGTGCTACACAATACCGGCGAAGGAGGGCGTTCTGACGTGATTGTGGATTGCTATCAGTTGAAGCCGGTATTGTTCAGTGACCAGTGACTATGCCTTCGCCACTGAAACCTTCCGATAACAACTGACACACAAAGACACACTAATGCACATCAGAAAAAGCATTGTTGCCAATTTAGGACTTTTTGGGCTGTATTTAGGCCTTTTCACACTATAATATAAGTCTTACGACTTTCATCTAAAGAGATTTGCTGCGACTGCCAAAAAATCTAAAGTAATATTATCTAAAGTAATATATATGAAATAAAATGAAAAGTGTAAAGGGTGCTTTAGACCATAAGATTTGTCGTACGTAAAATGAGAGAGAAAATAAAATGAAATTACATCCGTATTTCAAAAAAAGAGAGTTAAAATCGGATGGTTGTTTTCTGGCTTTTACACCATTGGTAATCAAGTAAGATGAAAACGTTCTAATTTAATTTAACTACAGGGATGGAGTTCTTGTGCAATTGAATTTTTTTTTTAATAACCTTGAAAAATATTTTTATAACTTTCGAATATGTTATTTTCGTGGTCAAAATTTTTAGTGTACTTTTAGAAAGTATACGTATATTTTTATAAAATTGTGCTGTCGTGGTCTATAATGCACATTTTGATTTTATAATTGGTATAAATTTATGAAACCAGTTTTCCCTCCCTGGCTTTCTCACATTTGGTTACATAAAAATACATCCCTGATCTAATGGTGTGTGATGGTTTTTGAAAAATTTTAAAAAATGAAGAGAGCCATACGACTGTCAAATTTTCATCCGTATTTTCTCTCAAAATCTTATAGTTTCATTACATATTACGTTTAGACGATCCGACTTGTGCTCTTCTACACAAAAATTTGACATGTCGTACGACAGATCTTATGGTCTAAAGCACCCTTAAGTCCCCGTCCATATTGTGAAACATTTGCTGCAAAACTTTTTTGAATTCTCTTTTGAAGCTTCAGCAGTGTCCATACATGAAACATTTGCTTCATGTTTAGTATTTTTTATTCCTCCCTTCTATCTTCTTTCTTTAATTTTTTTTGACATTTCTCAATACCGAATGTAAATATAAAAGAACTACCCTGTGATAGAAGGTGTGAATATTTTTTTTTGGATACACATTTGAAGCACAAGGTATAATTTGAAGCAAAATGGACGCTAAGAAGAAAAATTATATAATAATTTTTATATAATTTTATATATTTTTTTTAAATTTTTGATTATATTTCACAAAAAATTAACAATAAAACAGGGTAGCTATTATTATGATGATCTTAACAGTATACCAAACGAAAAGAAATAAAATGAAACGTCAAATACACCTCATCTCAAAAGATGTAAATAAGAAATTCAACAAAAGCTGCATGTACATGAAACAGCGTACATACTTCCACTCCTCTTCCCCTTCTCGTTTACAAACTCAAAAATTTTGCAGCAAATGTTTCACAAGTAGGACTAAGTAGTAAGAACAACACCGTTTGAAAAGCAAATGACTTTTTTGTTGTTTTGTTATTTTCTTTGGTTGCTTAGAGAAAAACACATCCCTGATAAAAAGAAAAGTAGAAGCTTTTTGAAAGTTCTTAAAAAATTGTGAGAGCCGTCACCAACGACTGTCAAATTACCATTCGTGTTTTGGTCAGATTCGGATTGTTTTTGCACTATTATGCTACCCCATTTGATGTAAGTTTTTGACTTGTCGTAGTATTATAGTATTACAATGTAAAAGGACCTTTATCGACAACTCAAAACTCGATTTTTGTTTTCTTTTTATAGTACATTTACACCGCACTGAAATCTAGTAAATTTGATTTGAAATTCATGTTGAGATCTAAACCGTTTACACCACACTTTTTGACATTTAGCTAGATTTTATTTTACGACACAAACTTTTCAGTATAGTATTTGACATTTGGCTCGACCTTTTCATATGTATCAACAACGTTCGCTTAATATACATACATACATACATACATACATACATACATACATACATACATACATACATACATACATACATACATACATACCTTAAATGGTTGTATTTTTTGGTATATTTTGTGAAAAACTAAAGTTGTACTATCAGATTTGAAAAGATTTCGTCCAAAGCTAGAGAAAAAGTAGATTTCGTTTTGTATGGAAAATAGTAGTCAACATCAACTAGATTTGGCTCGCAATCTATTTCAGAGACCTATTTCACTACCGAAGCGCAAAGGTAGACCTACGCTCATTTTAATTAGTTTTGCTTTAAAATCGTAATTTTGATGCGCAATGTCACGTAACAATTTGCATTTCAATAAAATTTTATATTTTTTACAGTCATAAAAACGACATTTGTAATTAAATAATACAAATTGACTGTGCGTGGAATGACTTTTCATGTTATATTTTTGATGCGTGTTAAAAAACCAAATATTATAGTTTGCCAAATAATTATCTGAAAATAAGTTTTGTTCATATTGCCTATTAAATATTAAGCAACAAGCGATTACACAACCTGAATGAGAATAAGTAATATTCAGGTATGTGATGAAAATCGTTTTCGGCGTTAAAACGTTTTGAAATCGACAAATAGTGTGATGAATTTGCATGAGAGGATTTGCTGTGACGATTTCATATTCCATCTTGTTTCATTGAAAAAAATACGTTTTTAACTTGTGACGCATTTCGTTAATGCCAGTTTAAATTCGTTTTCAAATCGTTTAATTTTACTTGAACAAAATGTAAGGAAATATACAAAAATGTAAAAAAATAAATGAAAAATATTTATAAATCCGTCCTTATTTAAACGAAAATATTCAACAAATCTATTTAAAGAAATACTAGTTAATATAGAAGTGAAATTTATAAATTTAAATACCCACATTTCATCTGGCAAATTTAAGGGATCCGATTTATCTCTTAAACGTTTTCTTAAAATATTTTCGCTATTCATCCCATTATTTCCTTCCACGAGAATTAGCGAAACCGCAGCAAAGAAAGACATTTTATAAATAAAAATGATAAAATATGTTGATACAAATTTTATTTTGTTATTTTGTTAAAATATTTTACAACCATCACTCACATACACATATGTTTACATATTTTACAGTTGTATTATTAGATTTTACACAGTTGTATTTAGAGAAGATATGTGGAAACGAAACAAATATGGAATATGAAATCGATCGAAATTCAACACTACTGTCGATTTCAAAAGACGATTTACTTTTTAAATCGATCGATTTCCATCACATACCTGATTGTTTAATCTCTACAATATGTGTGTTTAACTACGGGTAAATAGGAGAATGAAAAGCGCCCATGGGCGGCATTTTGTCCGACTCTAATGTAAATGCACTATTACCCCTTTTCCAAAGAAAATCCAATGGGCTTCAAGAGCCGCATTATGGCCACCCCGCAGTCTTTTAGGTGCGATTTATAGTAGAGGATGTGGTACCACTAATCTTGTTAATCTTGTTAACCAGAATTGAAGTAAAATTTTAATTTTATATGTAACATTTAAAAAACAAAAATAAAAAAAAAAAACAAAAACGAATTCTATCTTGTTATAAGAGATAAATTTTATTTCATTAAATTCATTCTCCATGAACTTCTTGTTATCAGTATTGTGGACAATAATATGGCAGTGGGTTTATTTCAGTTTCTGTGTGAAATGTTTTTTATTTCCTTTCAAATGGAAACTAATTTCTCAACAGATTTTCATTTCTGTGGCTATTAAATGGCCAAATGTGCCAACAATTTCTCTTATCAACATCTCTAGTGATTATTGACATTATGAAAAAAAAGTTTTCAAAAAGAAAATCCAATAAATAGAAGTGGCTTAGAAGAATATCTCTCGATTTAGTCTTTACCTTAATTTAAGAATGCACACATAATCACAAACTACAATGAACAGTGAGATTAGTGTATTACGGCAGAAGATTTAGACTTTTAGAATGTATGGTCAACATTTTAATAGACCTACAGTCGAACTTTTCTATAGCAAACTTCTCTATAACGAAATCTTCTCTATAACAAATAAAATTCGTGAACACAACATTTTTGTGAGTATTTTCATACATTTTGATCTCCCTATAGCGAAGTTCTCTCTGTAACGTACAATTTTTCAAGACCCAAATAGAATTTTTCACACTAAATAATCTCTCTATTGCGAAGTTTTTGGCAATCGTTTTTTTGCATCAATTTAGTCACATATTTTTTTTTTTTTTTTTTTTTTTTTATCTAGGACCAGCACTCAGGAGATGACTCCTACACATGCGAAGCATTGTGCTGGGAACTATAGGAAAGGGATAGTAGGAGAAACGACAGGAGGTGAAGCTAATTTAATTATTTTACAGCTCTGCTTTGGCACGTTCTTTGTTTTGTTTATACTCATAGCAGTGCTCACAAGCTTCGGTTTAGTAGCCAGTTTTATTATTATTTTACTTCGCCGGTGCTACACAATACCGACGAAGGAGGGCGTTCTGATGTGATTGTGGATTGCTATCAGCTGAAGCCGGTATTGTTCAGTGACCAGTGACTATGCCTTCGCCACTGAAACCTTCCAACAACAACTGCCACACAAATACACACTAATGCACATCAGAAAAATGCGAGATGTTTATTTTTATTTAAAAATTTTTTTTTTTTTTTTTTTTTGTCTGAAACTGGGATTGAACCCACGTCTGTTTTTTGGTTGTGTAGTGAACGTGCAGACTACCATCCATCGTGCCATCGCCACCCTCATACATATGTATGTATTAAAAAAAAAAAAATTAATGTGTTCATGTAAAAACAATTTTTTTTGTCTTAATAAATATATTTTCTACATAAAAAAAATGTAGTAAAAATGTTCTGCAGTTTCTCTATAACGTAGAAATTTTACGGTCCCCAACTGCTACGTTATAGAGAAGTTCGACTGTATATTAATCACTGCTAGTGTAAATGGCAGATCTTTATAATTTCACTTCCTGTTCTTGTGATTAAAATAAAAATTTTATTTGGTAACTTTTTATGTAGTTAAAAAAAAAACACCAAGGAAAGCAAATCGGGTGCAGCCAAGTCTATTTTAATACATTATTTTCTAGAGTAGAAAGTTTAAACCACAAACAGCTGATTTTCCCTTCTCACTATACGTTTAATTAAATCACATTTTAATGCACAGTTTGTATAATAAAATTTTCTTAATTTTCTCCTCCCACGACTCGATGAAAGTATTTTCATTATGCTCTACCGCAATTGCTTCTTTTTCTTTTGCGTTAAAATCTTTCATTGGGAATACCTATGATATGTAGAGAGCCAAGAAACCATGTGGATGAGTATTATTTTTGTACTGTCAATGCAAAGAGTATGAAGCAACATAAAGAACGTTCTTCAAGGCTGATGGGATCGTCATATGAAGGCAGACTATTGCTGGAACTTTCAAAGAATTCGTCCTGAGAAAACATACAGTGGAAAATCCGGCGTAAAACGATTTTCGTATTAACTAAAAGCAATTTCATTAAAACTCAACTACTTCTGTTATGTGTTAATCAATTTAAAATAATAAAAAAATTAAACCAAAAAATTTTCTGTAAACTAGGTGTTACTAGTAAATTGTGAATAAAATCAGAATTTATAAAAGGATTTTCATGAGATAAGGCTCAGTTTATTTGTAACATTATACGGGTATTAAAATTAATAACAGCATTTCAGATTTTTTAATATTAATATTGTATTGCCTCTATACAATTCACTGAAATAAAATACTTTATTTTACGTTGATCTATATATTTCGAACCATAAGGTTCATCTTCAGGATCTATAAAATAATTTTTATATTATCTAAATCATGTCGCTATTTTACACCAAATATTCAACTTGCAATGAAACCAACATTAAAACTTAATGATAAATTTTTTAAAAATCTAAAAAATCCCCTTGAAAAAGGACAACAATCTAATGTTGTATACAAAATACAATGTAAAAATTGTAGAAACAAAACAAAAATTAAAGAAACGACTAAAGCAACATGAATATGATTGTAACTATTCATTAAGAGTAAATACAAATGTTAATATAACAGCATTGGCCAAACATGTAAGATCTAATAAACATGAATTTAATTTTGAAAATGCAAAAATCTTAAGAACTGAGGAAAACAAATAGAAGTTACAAATACATAAAGTCAATTTGCTTGCAATTATAAAAGTGATAAAAAAGATTATATAAATACATATTGTAATTTAGTTTCTACTTTTAAAACAAACTAATATTAAATTTGATTTATATGTTCTTTTTTGTTAATCAAATATATATATTTTTTTATTTTTATTACAATTATTATTAAATAAAAATTATTTTATAGATCCTGAAGATGAAACTTATGATTCGAAATATATAGATCAACGTAAAATAAAGTATTTTATTTCAATGGATCGTATAGAGGCAATACAATATTAACATTAATAAATGAACAGATTCAGCAATACAAAGTTAATTAACATTTTAATTTCAGATTTTGTTTATTTTACATTTTTAATAAAATTAAAAAAAAAATTTGTTTTAATTTTTTTTTTGAAAAAAGGTTTTTTTTGTAATAACATTTTGAATAACATTCTGAATAACTTTCGCATAAACTATAAAGATTTGCAAAAAATGTATAATAACATAAGTTAAAGATTATTTTCGTGTCTATCCTCCGTCTTAGTTCTTTCGAAGAGTTAGTTCTCGAGTTATTGCAAATTACTGGGTGCAACCTCCGCTTTTTTTCTATATAACGGTCAATCTCCGGAACAAGAGTTCATCCAAAAAAATTAATTCATAGTTTGATTAAAATTAATTAAATTTAATAAAAATTAATATTCAATTTGACAGCACTGAAAAATGTAGTTTAAGAATTAACTGATATCAGCCATCATCGGGTCACAATGCCTTCCCACTACACATCGAGAAATGTAGCCAACAACGTTTCCAGTCGTGTAGCTGTATAGGAATATAATGTTTTTTTTTTATTTTTATACTTCTTTTATTTTGTTTCTTTATAGCCAAGAATTATACAATTTTGTAAACTTTGTGCATGTTTTATTAGTTTTCCTTTTGTTGCTGATTACTTTTTGTGTTGTAGAAGATTTACAAAATTTCCAGATTTTTGCTATCACTAAGAGCAGAAAAATAAATTTAAGAATTTATCACGACTATACAGAAAATAAAGAATAATTCAAATTTAACAGATCCCCGTGGAGCGAGAATCAGAATACGAAACTGCAAGTGTTTGTGCTGAAATTTAAAAATGGATTTCTTATCAGAAATCATTTTAATTGATACTAATTGGCAGTGGATTGACATTTAAATGGAACGAGAACAAAAATATATGTGCATTAAAACAATGCCTACAAAAATTTATTTCGATAAAATTTTCCATAGACAGTAGGTAACCAGGACATTTACAACTTGGTTCCTACGTATGTATGTGCATAACGAAAGAGATACGAATGTGTGACACAAATGAAGTAGACGCAAATTTCAAATTAAAATACAGTGCGAGCTCGATTTGTGCAACCACCGATTATCGCAACACCCCGATTAGCGCAACAGGCAATTTTTTTACATTACAGTCTTTATACATAAGTGCAACTTTTTCTGTTTTATTAAATTTTAAGCGTTTTTCTCTCTGAATTTATTTCTTCAGAAACGTAGTTTTAACAAGTACTTAAGATATCAGCAAAGAACCCTTCTTAAAAATGTTTTCCACATGTCAGTGGTGGTACTTTTTTTTTATTTATTTTCTGCTCTTTACTTTTTTGTGCTCACGCAGGAGCGGCGCTTAAACAGTTTTCATAATCTCAATCTTTGCAATGCGTTGCACGTTTAAAGTTTTACATGAGTTAAGTAAAGATCATTGTTAAGTACACATCATTTAAAAAATATGGGAGTAGTAAAAAAAAGTGATTAAGCTAACAATTAAACAAAAATTAGAAATTTTGAGCAAATTGCAAAATGGTGAATCTGTTAAAAAGATTTGTATTGATTACAAAGTTAACAAGTCCACAGTCAGCAGAATCAAAAAAAATGAGCTTGCGATACGAACTGACTTCAATTACACCATGTATTTCGAATTTGTTACAGGATATTTTACCGGATATGAACTTGACAGATGGTGAAATCGGTGAATGGATCAGAGAAGACTATACAGATGAGCCCGAAGCTATAGATCTTTCAGACGAAGAAATTGCAGAGAATGTACAAATTGAAAAAACACAAAAAGTTAAATTAGATGATGCCATTAAAGCCCTTGACATTTGTATGGAGTGGGCAACAGAAAATGATATTCCTTATGAAAAATTAATTGCTCTTCAAGAAATTAAGGAAGCTGCGATTTCCCAAAAGGTTAAAAAGTCTAAAACTCAAACCAAAATTTCAACATTCTTTTCCTCAAACTAAGTTCTATTTATAATAGAACTCACATACATTCATATAAAGGGTGGTTAAATTTCAAGGGCCGATGTTGATTTTGAATAAAACACAAACTATTTAGGAAATTATTGTAATTTTATTTTATTATGATATATTGGTATTACTCAATTATGTATGGAACAAAATATCGGCCAAATGGGCGCCGCGACCACGGCAACAGTGGATGATCAATTTTCGAAGAAAATCATCTTCAGTGATGAGGCACATTTTCACCTCAGTGGATTCGTCAATAAACAGAATTGCCGCATTTGGGCGAATGCGGTTTATGGGCTGGCGGCATCATCGGGCCGTATTTTTTCCAAAATGAGGCCGGTCAGGCAGTTACTGCGAATGGTGTTCGCTATCGTGAGATGATAACGAACTTTTTATGGCCCGAATTGGAAGATATGGATGTGGACGATATGTGGTTTCAGCAGGACGGTGCCACTTGCCACACAGCTAACGAAACAATGGCTCTTTTGCGCAACAAATTAAATGGCCGTGTTATCCCACGTAATGGCGATGTCAATTGGCCGCCAAGATCATGTGATTTGACACCGTTGGACTTTTTTCTTTGGGGTTATTTGAAAGAAAAGGTGTACGTCGATAAGCCAGCAAGAATTCAAGAGCTAAAGGATGAGATAATTCGGCACATTAACGGCATAGAACCTCCATTATGCCTCAGGGTCATCGAAAATTTGGACCATCGGATGGAGGTGTGCCGCCGTGGTCGCGGCGCCCATTTGGCCGATATTTTGTTCCATACATAATTGAGTAATACCAATATATCATAATAAAATAAAATTACAATAATTTCCTAAATAGTTTGTGTTTTATTCAAAATCAACATCGGCCCTTGAAATTTAACCACCCTTTACAAACGTATAAAATATGAAGTTCATTTTTATTTTTTGTTTTGCTTTTTATTTAAGTATGTACTTATGTATAAAACATTAATTTTATGCTTAATTTATGTTAAAGTAATAAAAATGAATGAATTTAAGTTAAATAATGGTGTGTTTTTATATTAAATTTTTAGTGGTCGGTTATTGCAACTTTTCGGTAAAAGCAACAACCCCGATTTCCTTTCGGTTGCGCATACCGAGCTCGTACTGTATTTAAATTCCAAATAAAATTTATACACTACACATAAACGAATAACAGCAACTGTTTTGCAATGCAAATCTCTAAAGTAAAACATTTTTGTATTTCATTCATTCGTAAATAATTTTTAACTTATTTTATTTACGGAATGCAACGTGAATACAAGAAAAACATTTTACAAAATTGTCAACTAAAAAACAACACAAAAACACACACACAAAATAAATCTTAAAATGTGACGAAAATATTTGCTTTCTCTCACACGATTGGACCCAGCTGGCATATTAAATCGTGGAAGACTCTTCCGCGATAGAACAACGCGATTAATTTCCTCGTCCGCGATGTTGTATTCGGATCGTGCACGTTTAGACCAGCATGAGAAACTGTGTCATGAAGGCGACTATTGCATATGAACAGACACTTTAGAAAAACCTTTGGTGAGACGGTATTGAGTATTGAATCGTGGTCTTCTGGTTGCAGAGCGAACACGATAACTACTCAGCCAACAGAAACCACAATGCATAAATGGCGCTTCTGAAGTAATGTAAAACACACTTCACTCGTCCAACAATCGTGAAAGCGACTCGCCAAAGCATCGTTCAAATGATCAAATACGACTGTGGTGAACACCCGATCTTTCGTCGATGGTCGTCAGAATGCTTAAAGGACAATTGTGGTGTAAAATAAAAATAACAGTCGTAAAACAATAATCAAAACGACCCGGCAAAAAAGTATTATTTTGAAGATTCGTACACGATTCTTTAATACTAATCATCTTCCAATGCTTGTAGAAGTACGTAAACGTTAATAATTCGCCCGACAGTAGTCTGTGCGATTAAAAAAACGGGTAGTGAAATGATCGCGCTCGTCAAACAATCTACCAAATGTTAGCTGGCGAATAACATTCCTTCCATACATATAAATATATATACACACACACACTTACATATATGTATATGAATATTTAATTTAGGTTGCAGAATTTTTTATGTTATTTTTCAGTCTATTACATATTTTATTTTAAATGCTGTATTTAAGAGAATTTAAATTTCAAAATGCATTAAATTTTCTATATACAGTGCCAGCTCGCTAATCCGAAGGTGTGTAATCCGAATTATCCAGTAATCCGAATTGAATTTATAACGTATTACGTACTCTATAGTCCGCATTGGTTGCAAGCTCGCTAAACCGAATTTTTATTTTACTTTTTATTCTCTGCTTTTTTATTATTGTGTATGTTTTTTTTTTTGATGCTGAAGGAATTGCGAAACAAAGCTTTGGAAGTATGTGTACTGAAAGAGCATCAAACCTACATCAGAAATTATGTTAAAAAAAACATAATATTTAAAAAAGCTTTAATTTTTTCATTCTTGTTTAATAAAAATAAAATAAATTTGTTTGACATTCTGGTTTGTGTATTATTTGCGAATATAGTGAATTATATTACTTAATAACAGCACATCCAGTAATCCGAATATCTCGTTAATCCGAATCACGGTCTGCAATCATTAATTCGGATTAGCGAGCTGGCACTGTATTTATATGAGGCATTTATTTTGAAAGTGGCATAAGTCACTTTGTCAAAAATATCAATTTAATGATCACATTGATTACAATTTAACCGTATCTCCTGTTTTTTTCCTCTTTTGCAATCAAAATTTTATCAAAATCTTAATATTTGATTGTAAATTTGTTAAGAAAGAGGAGATATGGCGGACGACCATGTAATATTCACATGATATGACCATAATATATCGCTATCAAATAAAAGGAATTTGAAAAGATTACATCTTTTTTATTTTCTGAAAAAGGTACTTTCTGTACATTTGATCTTTTGTATATCTGATGATGTCACAATAAAAGTACCCAAATTTGGTACAGATGGCTTGGTTATCGTAGCAATTAAGAAGAATAATTAATTTATTATTTTGAAAAGATTTTGCTGAATTAAATAATTTGTAATTCTTTCCTAATACGATTATCGTGTATTTAAAGCTCTTTCGGGTATAGTACAGTGTAGTAAGTCTGTTCGATGTTCGTTTGTTAAAAGAAATGAAGGCGGAATGGCTCCGCTTAAACAAATGAACGTTAGTTTCGACGTTGGATCCGTAATCCCATATTTCATTAGAGTCGAATTTGAAAGAATCATCACAACTGCCTTAAAGTCTCATTTGGGAGTGGCTGAATCATTAACAAAAAACTTTTTACTTAACAAACTACTGTGCTTATTGATGAACTCTTCATATTAAATAATCTTAAAGATTTAATTATTTAATTAATTTATTTGTTATAAATTGAGAATCAAGGTGAAATATGATTCATAGTCTACTCAGTAGTGGCCTATTTCCTAATCACGATGGATGGTAGTCTGCATGTTGACTACGAATCCCAAAACAGACCTGGGGTTAACCCCAGTTTCAGACTAAAATTTTAAAATAAAAATAAACATCTCGCATTTTTCTGATGTGCTTTAGTGTGTCTTTGTGTGTTAGTTGTTGTCGGAAGGTTTCAGTGGCGAAGGCATAGTCACTGGTCACTGAACAATACGGTCTTCAGCTGATAGCAATCTACAATCGCATCAGAACGCCCTCCTTCGTCCGTATTGTGTAGCACCGGCGAAGTAAAATAATAATAAAAATTGCTACTGAACCGAAGCTTCAGCACTGCTACCAGTATAAACAAAGAACGTGCGAAAGCAGAGCTGCAAAAATAATTAATTAAGCTTCCCCTTCTGTCGTTACTCCTACTATTCCTTTCCTATAGTTCCAGCACAATGCTTCGCATGTGTAGGAGACATCTCCTGAGTGCTGGTCCAAGAAAAAAAAATCAGGAGATGACCCCTACACATGCCATGCATTGTGCTGGAAGTAGAGGAAAGGAATAGTGAGAAAAATGACAGGTGGTGAAGCTTCACTATTTCGCAACTCTGCCTTTGCATGTTCTTGTTTTATAGCAGTTTCGCAGCGCCTCTGATGTCAAAGAGACGTATTAAATTTTCAACCTTCATTTTAGTAACCAATGATTTTAATCGTGATTTTCGCCATTGAAACCTTCTGACAACAACTGACACAAACACACACTAATGCTCATCATAAAACTGCGGGATGTTTTTATGATTTAATCTGAAAATGGGGTCGAATCCAGGAAATTTTTTAGTTTGTACTGTTAACTCAGGAGAAGTGCCACTAACTCTTTCTGTTCTTCTTCACGAGAACTGGAATTATAGGGGAGACCCATCCTGTGTTCTCATCATATCAATTCAAGGCCAAAGATTCCTCGCTATTTTCTTTCTTGGACCAGTGTTCCGGGCATCTGCCATACGTATGGAATGTATTTCACCGGTAATAGTTGGAAAGGAATAGTTTAGAGAAGAGACAGGCAGAAGTGATAGAAGGCGAGAGAGTTTAATATTCAATACAACTCTGCAACTGCGCGTTGTGAGTTAGTGAAGTGATGCATTAATATTTAAGCTACTTTACCAAAATGTTATTGTTCACATACCGAAAAAGAAGGGAGCCAATAGCATGGCTTGGCAGGGATTGTATCAACGATTTTCTGATTACAGAGTCAAAGCGCAGACTACTCATCCAACAGCAGCAGCTATACACCGAACGTGTATGCTCGTCCTGCTATTTTCGTCGACTCGCTTCCAGTATTGTGAGAGCGGGATGTTACTGAAGTCATTAAAGCCGGTCTCCTGAAACATCGTGAGAAAAAGATATTTCGGAATTTTTAAATAGACCAGGAAAAATCACTGCGTTTATAGTAAAAAATTTAAATATAATTTTTAGTTTTATATTCTCTTTGCGAAAATGATAGTGCTAAAGTGTGGTCCAACTAAAATGCACGATGTTAATTTTAAATAAAATAAAAAGTTTACAGATAATTATCTTAATTTTTTTTATTATTAGAAATGGATCTATGACATGTCCGTCATAGTTTCGGTGGCAGAACTCTATCGGATGGTCAATATTTCCAATGACTGTGAGACATAATTGAGGTTCAATACCTCAAGACATAATTGAGGTTAATGTACCGAATTATCTCAACCTTTAGCGCTTGAGTTGTGCTAGACTTATTGATGTAAATTTTGTCTTTTAAATGCCCATAAAGAAAGTAGTTCAACGGTGTTGAATCACATTCTCGAGATGATCAGTTAACAACGCCACGACGTGAGAATGAATTTCTCGCGCAAAAGAGCCATTGTTTTGTTGGCTGTGTGGCAAGTGACACCATCCAGTTGCAACCATATTTCGTTCAGGTCCATATCCTCATTTTCTGGCCGCAAGAAGTCCGTTATAATCTTGCGATAGCGAACACCATTCACGGTAACTGCTTGGTCGAAGTTGACGACTCCTCTGCCACACTATCGCGAACGACAGCAATGTTTTCCGCAGACGAACTGGGCGATCATGCACAAGTATTTTCAAATGTACTACAGAATCGGCTTACTGAAATATGCTGCCGATTGTGAACACAATTGGGTTGAATATGCTGACCAAAAAAATCACAAAGTAAACGAAATTCATTCTAATTTGAACGTTCAATTTTCGTAAAAGCCTTAACAATCTTAACGCACTGCTCAATTGTGTACCTCTCCATAATTGAATTTGTCAAACTATGTAACAAAGAAAATTCAAATTAAGTTGGGCAACATACTTGACGTTAAGCTGTGACTCACAATTAAACATCGTTCATTATGGTTGGACCAGAAATTGCGTAATTTTTCTACTTTCGTATCTTTAATTATATTTCGGACATCTGCAAAGAAAATACCTGATGGCTTCATTCTTTATAAAAAATATATTTTAACAATGCCGCTGATGTGTATGTGTGTGGAACTGCAAATTATACATCAGGAGTAAAATTTATCTGATTGCTGCTGTAGGCCATAGGGTTCATAGGGTTTGCGATACGGTTCTGCCCAAAATTAAGCAAAAAATTGTTTGTTACCCGAAAACAAGAGCGAAGAATTCAGTAACTTCACTTTTATGGCGAAACGTTTAATTATTTCAAGTTGAATCTTATAAAACATTAAAAAGTTTTCATTTCTTTTGCAACACAAGTAGCTGACATTATTTGAGCAGTCGTTAAAAAGCAATTTTGCTATAAAACAACAAAAATACTGTCAATATGGGCAGCATATTTATGCTGTAGACTGCTCTTCTCCACCAAACATTTTAACACAAACATTTAATAGCTCAAAGTTGTTATTTGTTTATGCCGCTGGACAAGAGCTTGTACCGTGTTAAAGACTTCTAAAGAAATATTGCTACAATTTGAGCATATGTTTACTTTAAATCGTTTCCTTTGCTAGTAGCATATTAATTTCCTAGTTTCCGTTGTTTATTAGAAAACAAAGGTGACAAAAATTTATTAAAACAATATTAATGTCAATATTAGTGGGCAACCTCTTGTGGTAGCAGTAATGCAAAAAAAAAATAAACAAACTTGCTCATGATACTTGTTTTAAATGAAAGAAAAACTCTGCCCTTCTCCTCGCAGAAAATTAATCCTTCACTTTTAATAGTTTCTTGTAAGGATTTTGTATTAGATATTCTTTAATTTCTGTTTGTTTGTTTGTCGTATTTTTATATATCTAATTTATTGATTTGCATTATCTGTATTTGATGGGGTGTACAGCAAATTTTTGTAGAAACGATTTTGTTTATTACGTACCCCTGCAGGAAATGAGAGTAGTAAAACTGTACTGATTTGCTACTGATTTAGTCATCAATACAAGTGACTTGCTATACCCCAGGCCATGTAATTTGCTGTAGACATTTAACATGTGCGTGTCATTGAAAATCGACTGCCGACGTTGGTCCTATGTAGGCAATAAAGTAGTAGATAGGAAAAGGCAATAGTAAAAACCGTCGCCACTCTGAAGGAAATATCTATAATTATAATATCTTCTATATATATAAAACAGGATGTGTGTATGTATGTAACGTATGGACTCCAAAACGGCTGGGCCGATTTTGATGAAATTTTCAGGGAATCTTCAGAATATTCAGAATATTCAAGTCTGAGGGGCGTGTCAAAATCCAATTTTCATATTGCACCACCAATGACATATACATATATTTATTTTTTTTGCTTTTTGTTATTTTAAATAAATAAATCTTGTGGTAATACAACACTAATGTTTGCTTAGGGCCAGCAACACGGACCGGCTCAGCTAGTAAAATATAAAATTCCTGAGTAAATATCAAATAAAATTTAAACAAATATCCATATACGTCTTTCGTTTTCATGAGATAATTTATTTCATTTTAGATAAACATTTTGAATTAAAATATAAAATAATCACACATTGAATGTTTAAGTTTTCTTTAAATAACACAGCCTTAAAAATTGCAATTTTTATCTATTTGGACTTCAAACTAGTGTAATCAGACTGATGCGCCAATAACTGGCAAAATATGCAGCATATTTGACCCTCTACTCTCAAGTCGTATTATGTCAAGTATTAACTTTTTTTACATCTTTGATAAATACCTTTTTATACAATAAGAACTTTTATTCTTGTCATTTTATTTGCTAAAGCGGGAGATTTATGAAAAAAATCATCATTATTATTGATAAAATTATGCTAAAACCGTGGGAATAGTAAAACACTAAATTAAGTCTCAAATATTTTGTACCATTATTGCAATAAAAAATTTATCACTTTAAAAAGACATTGGTAAACTGTAGAATATGTTATCCATCGAAAGGGCAACATTTTTGTTCAGAAAGGAAGGTTAGCTTAGGTCGGGTGGTTGCTGGATGCGAAGGTAAATGAATGTCCCAGCCCACTTGGTATCCAATTGTGATACCTGTTGTGGAAGAACTTCCACGTGTTGTAGTAATACAAACCACAGCCTCTGCTGTGGAACTCGAACCCCCAACTGATAAACTAACAAGGAATTCACAATATATTTTAAATTTCCTTCAGATCGGTTAATTAGCTTTCGAGACGCGGAAATTGCCCCCTAACTACCCTCGTGTTCCTATTTAAAAAAAATATAGCCTATGTGTTCTTTTGGCAAATAAAAGGCAATAAATTTGTTATGAAAATAGAAATAGCGAGAATGAAGAAGAAAAATTTAGTGACAGTTAAAATTTTATAGATTTTGTGGGAGATTTTTTACAGCGTTTGGAAGGTTCGTCTTCTACTTCAAATGTTTTCCGAATAAGTTTTAAATATGAAATAGTACTAGTGAATCTCTGGTTTCAATGCCTACATATGCCCCCAAATTGGTGTACTTAGTCAGTAGTAGTTATACTACAAGTGTTTCCTCAATGAGACGCACATGTTAAGTATCTGTAGCGGAGAATATGGTAAAGTGTATAGTGAGTCAGTAGTTCCAATGTCGCTACATTGTCTACATATGTATCCAAAAGTGGTGGTGGTCTCAGTGGTGTATATAGTCGGTAGTACGTATAGTAATAGTTCATTTTCTATGACACGCACGTGTTTTTATTTCTTTTATCTCGGACCAGCACTCAGGGGAAGACCTCTACATATGCGATGGTTTGTACTGGAACTAGAACAGTGATGTTGGCCACATACAACATTTGTTGAAAAATTTAAACAGACAGTTGTTATTCTCTTTTAAAAACTTTCATTCAGCCGTCGTTGAGCAAGCGAAGAATACATATGCGGATGGTTATTGTCATTTTTTTCAGAAACTTATTAAGCATTGTTGTTGTTTCTTGTTGGACGAAGCACAATAAACACACGCGATTCAATTAGAATTGAATACGAAAATAATAAAAGTTCACGAAACGAAATGAAATGTGAAAAGTATTTTATGATAAACGATGCTTTTCAAAACATTCAATGCCTTTTATGTTACAAAACATTAAAAGCTGGTAAAGAACACGTTTCAATCAGGGCTAATAATACTTAGATCTGAGGTAAAAGATTTCGATAAAATTAGAACTCTAGAGTTTTGGAAAAATTTAGATGTTGCGATATGTCCCCAGCTCAAAAAAATGTATTTAAAATATTTATCATTTTTTTCCACTACTTACTTATGCGAACAAATATTTTCAGACATGAAAAACGTTTGTTCCAAGCAGCCAAATAAAATGACCTCGTTGAATTTAAAAAATATTTTACTAATTCGCAATTGCCATGCAAGTATTAACATCGATGTTTAATTTAAAATTTTCAAAGCGATTTTAAAAATTATAATGAGGAATGACAGATGGTTAAACTTTTTCGTCTAATATTTAAGCCCAAAAATCTTTTTTTTTAATGAATTTATTTTTGTTTTTTTTCCCCCCCAAATAAGTGTTCTAAAATTATTTATTGAAATTGATAACTGCTATTTATGGTCCCTGATGCTCTTATCTTTTTCTTAAAATTTAAATTACATTCATTTAATAAGTTGTATATAGCTGGCATTTTCTTTCTTATTTTAAACGTTTGACATTATGTTTGCTGGGCAAATTCTCTCACCAATACATCTTCATTTTATTTTTGAACACCACTGAACTAGAAGAAAGGGATAGTAGGAGAAATGATAGGAGGTGAAGCTTCATTATCTTAAAACTCTGCTTTTTCACGTTCTTTGCTTTGTAACAGTGCTAAAGCGTCTCGAGCTTCGCTTTTTCTGACCAGTGACCAGTGACTATGTCACTGAAACGCTTCACCAACAACTGCCTCAAATATGCACTAAAGCACATCAGAAAATACAAGATATTTTTATCATTTAGTCTGAAACTGGGGTCGAACGCAGCAAATTTTTAATTTTATAGTCAACGTGCGGACTAGGATTACTTCAGCCACCGCCAAGTTCATAAATGTCTTTAGCACAAGGCATTGTAAAGGGTGTAGTAAGTCAGTAGTACTGGTGACTATGTCAGCAGTGAATTAGTACTGTTTCACTATTGACATTTCCTACAGGGACTATAATTTGAAGTGTATGGCCAAAGACGACAGTAACGAACGGTTTTAATATGACAGCAACAGGACACTTTTGTAATCAAAATAATGCCGAATAAAGTACGTAAGTGTGTGTACATGTACAAACATACTTAAATTCATGAATACTTTGGAAATATACACAGAAGGAAATTGAAGCTGTGATCAGATTGTGTGGGTGTGGGTATTTCATTATTTAGTTTTTAATGTGAATGGAAATATTTATGTGCTTGTGTGTGTGTATAAACAATTGAATTAAATTTATTGCAAATGAGCTCAGTTAGATTGTTTGATTCTTCCATTGTTGTTTGAAGTTGAACAATTTTATTACAATAAAGTGTGAGATTTAATCTCCTGGGTCGGAATTGTGAAATACTGTATGTCCTCTTTTAGTGTATTCAAGTCGTCATCAAGTCTTTAAAAGAAAACATTTTCTTGTTTTATATTTTTTTATTGGCGTGAATCACACAGCAATGATCAAAAATTTGATAATAATGTTACGCCCCCTAAAAATATAAGACGGAAAAATTAATAAGTTTAATAAGTAGAGTTGATTACATTAAATAGTTTTGGAGCATTACTGACCAATTTATCATTCCATGGTACAGAGATTATAGAATTCTCCGTATGAAAACGAAAGTTCGACGTCCCACGAGGCTGCTTTAGCATTTTATTGATGTCCTTCAAAGGAATATAATTAGTCCGATAATTACATACAGTTCTCAAAGCAAAAAACCGTCATTCGACAAAATAGCTAGTAAAAAAATTGTCAAACGTCAGTATACTGCACGGGGACTTCCAAATGCGAAAGAATTTGTAGCAGCACCCTTTTGTCTAACTGTAAGTGTGTGCTATCATGCCCCGATGCAGCCGCGTATGGCATTAGCTGATGCAATTAACCTTTATCAGATACCGAAAATCGTTTTACTTTCAGTATTTTTTTGTTACGAATGATGCCCAATTGTTTGCTGCTGCAGCATACTTGTGGTGGAATTCAGTCAACCGCTCTTCATCAATAAAATTTTCGCAAAGCTGCGTGGTGCTTATTCCAACGGTATTTTCGTACAAATGAAATATATGAAGTCGCTGTAAAATCAGAAGCCAACGTGTTAAATTTTGTGTAAAGTTTTGTCGCCGGGATCATTTTAGTGTTGTTCATTTATCGATCTTACGTCGCTTTGCATTGTTATCGGCAATTGTTGCTGACTTATTGGCGATATTACTAGAAGTTGCAGCTTGCGGTAAATCATCAGCATCTTTTTCACACGATTACATATTTCATTTCAGTTGCAGGAGGAACATTCTAATTCGAAATGTCCAGCAATTTCGTCGTACAACAACTGCAAAATTTCATCCAATTACTCATTGTCACTAATGACATCGATGTTAATGCGTGATATTATATTGACATCAATGGCATCGGGTTGTTCGCTAAAATTCTCTTCCTCATCATGCCAATTTTCCTTAATATCTTATAATTCGGCAGTGGTACGAATATTCCGATTTGGAATCATCTTTGCAATATCGGTTATTTTTATAAAAATAAATGTATATATAAAGCAAAATTTGAATTAAAAATTTTCTAATATCAATTAAAAAATTACTTAGATTTTCACTTGTACAGAAATTAATAGTGCCAATTAAATTACTAATGTTCACTTCATTAAATATTAATTCATTAATATTAATTGAGGGAGGCGATGGCACGATGGATGGTAGTCTGCCCGTTGACTACTAAACCAAAAACAGACGTGGGTTCAACCCCAGTTTCAGACTAAAATTTTAAAATAAAAATAAATATCTCGCATTTTTCTGATGGGCATTAGTGTGTCTTTGTTTCAGTGGCGAAGGCATAGTCACTGGTCACTGAACAAAACCGGCTTCAGCTGATAGTAATCCACAATCGCATCAGAACGCCCTCCTTCGTCGGTATTGTGTAGCAGCGGCGAAGTAAAATAATAATGAGAAATGGCTACTAAACCTAAGCTTCAGCACTGCTACGAGTATAAAAACAAAAGAACGAGCAAAAGCAGAGCTGCAAAATAATTAATTAAGCTTCACCTCCTGTCGTTTCTCCTACTATCATTTTCCTATAGTTCCAGCACAATGCTTCGCATGTGTAGGAGTCATCTCCTGAGTGTTGGTCCCAGATAAAAAAAAATCATCAATAATAATTAAATATTTTGAAATTTTAGAATTAATTTTATTTTTTGCACTATAATTATTACAAATGAGTGAATAAAAGTTTAGTTAATTTATCACATTAATGTGAAAATTACTTTTGATTTACAATGAAGGAAAAAAGAACAATTAATCTGCAACATCAGTGGAGTAGAACACGTATATATATATTTTTTATGCCACCACACACGTCATCAGTCCGGTTTGTGTAAGACGAATACTCAAATACCGACGAAGGAGAACGCTGCTGAAATATACGCATCAGAAAAACTGCTTATATATTCAACGCACTAATTACTCATACAACAGAATTGGTCATCGATTCAAATGATCCATTAATTCCCTGTCTCAATTAGTCCTCAATTCAGTGTTTTATGAACGTCCACGTTTGAAAGAAATAATTTGAATGGACCTAGAGTGCCACTGTCTATTATGCTCATCACAAAGTGAATGTGATTTCTCCGATTTTTAAAAAATGCACAACACTTTTCATTTTATTTATTAAAAGTATGCCCACTTTCTTTGAAAGTGCTGCAACGTGGTTGCAAATATTTTATATGAAAAGGCCAAAATAGGATGCAATACACTTTTCATATCACTTTCAATTCTAAACAATGTATAAAAGTAATAAATTAACAAAATAAAAAAAATTCTTAAAAAATTTAATACTTAATCTTCCATTGCATCTGGCATTTTTGTGATTTTTTTCTATCTTGGAGCAGCACTCAGGGCATGGCAACAACACATGCGATGCATTGTACTGGAACTAGAAAATTAGGTTATGGGAAGATCTCTGGAGGGAATTTATTCAACATATGTGCCTGTTCGGCCGAAAAATGAGTTCTCTCTGTAATGCGTTGTGCGATTCGCTGCCAAATCGGCACAAATGGATGCGCCCTTAATGATGAACGTGTCGAGCGTACGAATGAACGGATTGCGGGAACAAGTTCTCTGATTTCATTGGAGCACATGCCATTATAGTGGCGATAGAATGAACGCAATTTCATTGTTGCTTTTTAGAACTCCAGGCATTTCCAGTGTTGTAAACTTTTTCTTTCTAGAATGTACTGGTGGGCATTAGATGCAGCGCAGTGATGCATTTCCCAACAGCCAAAGATTCATGTTATCAGACTTTATTTAACTAATTTTCGTTATGTGGATATTTCTCAATGGTATAAAAAATTTTTGGAGCTAAATAGGATTTTTAAATATGTAATAACAAAAAAGAATATTAAATATAGAATAAATATGTTTTGTACTTCTGGTTGCGGTGTACTTGTGTCGGTCTCTCTTATGAACATCTATACATTAAAATATAAACCATCTGATTCTAAAACAAACAATAGAATAAAGTTTATCCTTTCAAATCGTTCTTGGTATTATTTTCCATTGTGTAAATGCTATTGAAAATTTCAAATTAAATTGAAAGAAACTCACACTTTGTTGAAGCGGAACTGCACAGAAATTGACGTGATACAGCCGTTGCACTTCGATAAATGTACGAATGAATTTATGGTTACATAACAGTGTGTACGTATGTAGGCCAAAATGAAAAGTTTCATCCGTATGTAGTCTACAACAAAAAAGTTCATTATTGCTGTTGTCAAAGTTGCAACGACCGTTATATACTGGTATATTTTTAGCTTGTAATTTATTGCGAGGCATTTTAAGATGCCAGAATTTACACTCTGTTGGAGATGTTTCCCTATTTATTCCCTACATGCACCACTGTTGCCAATAACACGTTTTAAATGTGTGAAAATTGCAAAACGTGTTGCTGCTATGGTATTCATACTATCGAAGATAAACATGCTGGAGCATGTTTTTAAAAATATGAAACTGATCACATTTGTGTATTTACTTGAGTGTTTAAAATAAACAGAATTAAATAAATTCAAGCAACATTAAAAGTATTGGGATATTATTTGAATTTTTCGTACATTGCGTATGCGCTTATGTACATGTATGGTTTTATAAAAATCTTTTTTGAATTATGGTCCTGGTATATTGTTGCCTGATATACTGTTGAGCGTCATTCAGGGTATCACCTTTACACATGCCATGCATTGTGCTGCAACTACTAAATGCGGTTATGGGAGGAAGAGTAGATGGAGTAGTGTTTATAGACATTCGATTTGAATTGTCCCACGTGAAAAGTGACAGGAAAGACCTCAACAGCTAGTTTATTCCACATACGTGCAGTTCGGCCAAAAACGAGTTTTCTTTGTAATGAGTAGTGCGATTCCCTGCCAAATTTAACCACAAATGGATGCAATATTAATGCTGATCACGTTGTGCGTATGAATTAGCGGGTTTCGGGAACAAGTTCTCTGATTTCAATAGAAAATTATAGTAACGACATAACAACGAAATGCACTCCTCGTTGCGACGATGCTCAACAGAGTCAATAAAGTTCACTAACCTACCGTCCCTAATGAGCATCTCAGTCGATTAATTTCAAAATAGTCTTTGAAACATCGGCCCACACACGAGAGCTCTATTCCATTTTCGTTCGAATGTAAGCAGTATAAATAGTGAGGAGATCAGATGGGGTGAACTATGTCTTACACCGCCTTAAAAAGCCGAGGCTCTTGAATGCTGTTTTCGACATCTGAATGATGTGCCCCGTCCATCGAACATCACACTGAATTTTCGTGCCAAGAATATCAAGAGCTTCTCAGTCCTGAATGTTTATACAATCCATAATTACAGATGAGTCAGAGTTATCGGATATGCGTTGATACGTAAGCGTGAGGCTTTGGTTCTTTAGAGCGACCCTGTTTTACACTACATCATTCGATGAATTACACATATTCTGCACCGCGATTACAGTCGATGTCGGCTTACGATTGGAAGTTTGACACAGGAGATCATTTAGAAAGATAAGAAATACTGTTAGAGAAAGAATGGAGCCTGGCGGTAGCCCTGAATTAATCGTGAATTCGTTAGATGAGTTCCCATCTATAACAACACTTATAGCGCGATCCCTGAGAAAGCTCGATATAAATCCAGGGATGATATCACCGACACCGTAAGCAGTAAATTTAAACAAAAGTTCCCCATGCCATACTACGCCAAATGATTCAGATATCACAGACCACAGTTCTTCTCTTCTCTTCTGCAAATCATGTTCCACAACAACACAGCAGGCAGAAAAAAAAAGAAATTGTTTCCATTTGCACTTTTAAAATGCTTACTTTTTTCGTGAAGAGCCGCTTAGAAGCGTAACTTTATGTATCCAACAGACAAACGCACACGAATGAATTTTATAAGCATTTGTACTGCTTTAAATAGTGCTTTTACTTGGTTTTTTTTTTCTCTTCGACCTGTGTTCTGGGGTTATCCCCTACTTATGCAATGCATTGTACTGAAAAGAGATAGAGAGTGAGGGATAGTATATGGAAGGCTTTATTCTTGCACAACTCTACAGTTGCGTTTATATCATAAAGCAAAGTTTTATTGCTCATGTAACGACGAAGGAGCGTGCTGCAGCACAGAAAAATCAGATAAATTTTTTGACTTGACCGGTAATCAAACCCGCGTCTTTTTGGTTGCAAAGTCAGTTCGCTAACTACTCAGCCATCAGTGTTTAATTCGTTTAATTTTGTTATCATTACAAATGAGATTAGCTTTTCGTTAACTTTAAATGAGAATTAAGTAGAGCGGTTTTCAAGTGAAGTGTCGTTTATTTTAAATGAAATTGCAATTTAACTTTATGCACAGGATATTTTTAATTTTTACTTTTCTTAAATTTCTAATATAATTTATAAAATTTTAATAATATTTCCACTATAAAGATGTGATAAATATTTGCATCTAATTATTTCCACTTGTAAAAAATGTATTTTTCTCATTAATGAAACTCTTCACATACTGACCCTCATTTGCCGCGTTAATACAACGAATCTCAGTTGACTGCATACAAAGATTCAATTCACTTTACTTTTGTTTGTTTTTAACGTTGTTTCTTGCTAAAAGTATTAATTTTATTACTTTTTTCTTGGTCCATTTTCCTTTGTTAGGTTGTGGGTGTGTCTATGTGTGTGTGTGTACGTTCCACAATAACTGTCAATTACCTTCAATTTGGCGCCATTATCCAACTTGTGATCATTTCCTTTTGTCGTACTAACCAGCTTAAACGCGAAACTATACCACCAGTTATTGCTGGTAGAGAGAATATACAGCGAAGCGTTAAGGAAGGACAATCCTTTTCTTGAATTTCTTTGCTGTCTTTGTTCAGCGCAAATTTAATGGAGTTTGAGACTGGTCTGCGGACATCATTACAAAAGACAGGCACTGACACTTAATGAAAGAATTTAATAAATAAATGGCTTTTGGAATATCTTTGTGGAAGTTACTTTTAAAATGGCACATAAAAGTGAGAAAAAGAAAAAAGAAAGCTGCACTTCTTTCATAAAACAGCCAGAGGGAAAAGTTAAGCAAAAAACCAAGAAAAAGATTACAAAATTTTTAAAAATTATATCATTTTATTAAATATTTGTGTTAATGAAAAGATTTCAGGTCTTTTAGCAATTAATTTTTTTTTAGAATAAAACGCTTCTTTATCTTTTAGTAGTTGTATGTGTGTTATTTTTTTTTATCGCCTAAATGGCATTTGGTAGGTATTTTGGCGAATTACTAATTCCTTTTTAGCATCTTTAGCTCCGCTTGTGCTCAATTTTTAAATTCAATCTGGTTTTTCTAGTTACTAAAAACTCGTCAAGTAATTTTAAAATTTATTTTTATAAAACCTTTACTTCTCTATTCAACAGGCAAAATGATTGATTGTTGGAACGCTGCTTTTTCCTGTTGTCGCTGTCATAAGAAATACTTAGTGGCTGTGTACAGGATGTGCTGCTGTTACAAGGGCTTTCACTGCCAGTAAGTTATTCATTGGTTTGTATAATCAATCATATAAAAACGCTGATATATTTGTTGCTTCTTTCTATTTCTATTCGTTACATCCGGTTGAGTTTATTGTGTGTCTGTGGAGTGGAGTGAGTATACTGTTGCTTGAGAGCTTGTGCCAATAGTTCACATTGTTCGGTTGGCGTCTGCAGAAAGCAGGCCATTAATCATCTAGATCCGAAATTGAATTTGCTGGTGATTAAAATTTAACAAAAATATCAATTTCTAACAAATTGTTGGAAATTAGTCTAAGTTTGTATTTCTGGCACAAATAAATAATGAATTTGGAATAAATAAATAATTTTGTTTGCCAGTTGCCAAGTTGGTAGAAGTTACCAATAACTGGTTATATGAAAAAACTATTTACTTTAATTTTTTTTCGAGGAAAGTAATGCTCATTCTATTGTGACACATTGTGTTATTTTTCTTTAGAAAAGGATACTGCTTACAGTTGCAACAGTTGCAACAGTTGCTGAATTGATAAAAGTAGTACGAATACTTCTGGCGGACAGTGACATAAAAAGTGGGATTCATAGCTTAACCTTTGAGTAGAAAGAAAATGTGTTCGGACGACATTGCAACAGATTTATAATGGAACTTAATCACTGTGAAACTACTACGAATAGTTAGAACTTCTTAGCTGACCATAGAAAACATGCCTTAAGTTCTTGAAAAAATTTTAAAAGTTCACTTATGATGTTTTGACAAATAAACTACAGATATACTGTTTTAAATTCGGGGCAATTGCACGACTCCACGATAATAAGATTTCGCCAGAGCACTAGTCCAAGATAAAAAAAAACGGTGAAAGTTTCGTTATATAAAGAAATTAAAATTTTTAAAATCGCTGGAAAATAATAAAATAATTGTAATTCTATTTCAAGAGAAGGAAAGAAACAGATCGGCAATTATTTATAATCAAGTTGATGGGTCCATTATAAGATAATAAATAACAAAGAAACAAACGAAATATTGAAATGATAATAAATTTATTTTATATTAACTGAATTTATTTTGGGAATATTTATTCATACATATGATTCTAATTGTGCTTTTTCCCTTATAAACTAAGTATATGTGAAATTTATTATTACATACTTTATGATATTCTCATACAGTATGAAAAATATCATAAAGCATTTTATTACAAAATTTTAAAACTCAATTTTTGAGTTACTACTGGGATTTCCAAGAGCGATTATTCATGGAATTTTAAAAAAGGACCTGGATGACATACTCTTTTAAAAATAAAATCCGCATTTCCATTCTGTCGTTCAATGCTCTTAATAAAACTTTGTGTCAATTATTACGTTTTTTATTTAAGTTTGAAAATATAAACCTGCTACCAGACACCCTGTATTTCCACAAAAAATCTTTAGTGGGGTAAAAAATCATGATTTCCGCGAACATTGGACTGCTCCAAAACGATATTAATCGCTCGCCAAACGTGCCCCTCAATAGTTTCATGGTATCGCGTACCACCACATGTCAACCACGGTACTTTCTTTCATTTCGGGCAAAAATAAGGTAATCATCGCAATGTACTTTGCTCTAATCATACCGCCGACGCTTAAAGCGCAGCAAACAGTGCATCGTTCAGGGTGCATTGGCTGGCCTTGAACCAGCTCTGCAATTTTTCCATATATTCACAAAACATTCATTCATTCATTTGAGGGTGGCGATAGCTGAAGTAGCGTTGACTACAAAACCAAAAATTTTCTGGTTTCAACCCCAGTTTCAGACTCATAAAAACATCTCGCTTTTTTATGTGCATGTGTGTGTGGCTTTGTGTCAGTTTTTGTCGGAAGGTACCAGACACCCTTTATGTGTGTATGTGTAAACTTAAAGCCGATTTTAACCGACTTTAAGCCGCCGTCGATATTTTTTTCTTAAGCCGCCGCCGCCGACAAAAAGTGCACTGCGCAGGAAGGGACATGGTTTCAAATAATACAAACTTGAAGAATCATTGAATATTTAATTTCATTATATTTTTATATCTCGTGATGGTCTTTCCTTCTTTTGTAAGGTAAAAAGAAATATTTTGATATACGCCTTTTCTACAGATATTGTGCCATCGATATAGAAAATTTAAATAAAGGACTTCCTTATGATCATCACAATTGACCGAAATTGCGCAGAAATGGGAAGCCTATGAAAGACGCCCTTTTAGTGAGTGGGAGATCAAATAATTCCTGCTTCTACTCTTCATCCCGAGATCCACTAGTCGTCATACGAAAGATTTAATCTCTTGTCATACAAATCTACTAATATCGCCACTGTTATACGATGCTGATATCTCGGTATCTCTTACAGTAGTGCGATTCACTGAGGTTAAAAAATACTTAACAAATCGGTAGTGCAAACAGGTAAACAGTCTTTAAATTTAACCGAGAAAACTGCACTACACGATACTATATTGTTTGAGATTCTATCGTATCCAAGTGAAATTGTGATTGACCACGTACCACGCACAATTCTTAAGAGTTTTTGCTCTTTTTGTGTTCTACAATTGTTGTCAGGGGGATTTAGACCAATTGATTGTATGACAGATTGGCATTGGATACCCATCATTAACCAGCCCGTCCACCTTATAGCTTCCGTAAACATTCCCGCGTCCCGCCGTTCTGAATTACTTAGAATAAATAAAAACAGAATTATAAAAAAATATATATATATGGACAATAACGAACTACTGCGTTAAAGCGCCCTAAATTCAATATTAACAAAATATAATTTATGTTTCCCTTCGACAAGTTTTTATCTCTAATTGTTCACTCTATTTTTTACCTAAAAATATAAATTAACACTATATAACAACCATAAATCTTGCTCATTAAATTATTTCTAATAAAAATAATTTTGCTAGATTTTCTGCTTATGAAAAGCATCGAAAACAATAACCACCATACCGGTATCAAATTATATAAAAAGAAAACAACACTGGAGGCAGCATCTTTAGGAACAACTACAACGGCTGCCTTCATTTAAACGTTTTGTATACTTTGGAAAGTATGCTGTCGTTGTTGTTGATGTTGTATTAAACTCGTTATTAAAAGTATTATATTGTTGTTGGCGAAATATGAAATACCTGTCCCAAGAAATAAGTTTGATGAAACCAACCTTTGTGAACTTTAAAATTGAATGGTTTAAATTATACTGAAGACTTATGAAATATTTTCATTATACTCGTATGTATACAAGTCGTCAGATGTTAGAATCAACGAACCACTGTAGACATTTAAACTTCTGACTGATGTAACTGAAATGACCCATTCCAGCAAAAAACTTGCAAAAGAAATAGTGAATTGCAAATGAACTGCTTTAACTTCACTGAAGAATGCATGATTTTTTTTTTTTTTTTTATAATTTTGTTCTGAAACTGGTCTGTTTTTTGGTTTTATAGTCGATGTGCAGACTATCATCCATCGTGCCATCGCCACGAAATAATCCTATTTATAAATATGAATCTGCCACCAGACACCCTGTATATATATATATGTATATATATATAAAATATGTGTTCGGCTTCGTTTTGGTGAAAGCTATAAAAAAATATTTATTGTAATAACAAGCATGTGCTTAGATAAGCAAAATGCTAACTTAATAATAATAAAAAAATAATTGAAGTAATTGAGAGCGATAGACGAAGGAAATTGATCTGTTTTCTGAATTGTAATATTTTGCAATACTACCGAACAAAATTAAAAACTTAATTATTGAGAATATAGTTTGTTTCTTTTTTTTTTTTGTGTAGAAAAGAAATTTTAATATTGCATTTGTAACTGCAGAACGATTTGTTTGTTTGTGTGTTAAAAAAAATTAATACAATATTATTTTAAATAAATAGATTTTGAAAAATTTGGAAAAATCACATGGAATTTAGAAATTTAAAATTATTATAAGTATTTCGGTTTAACCCCCTTCATTGGAAAAAAAGAGTGCTTTAAAAATAATAGCAATAATAGTATGTAGTATTAAAATACATAGTAAGATAATAAAAGAAAATATATTAATTAAATAAAACTTTGGTGTACAACAATTCTAGTTTTTTTTTTTTTTTTAATAAATCATAATACAATAAAATTTTACATGCGTCTTTTTTAAATTTCAACTAGAAAAATAAGCTCAACTAAAGGGCGTTTCAGACTATAATATAAGTTTTACATAAGATATTGTGAGACAGAAATCTAATGAGATTTGCTGCGACTGTCCATAAATCTAAAGTAATATTACATTTTGCTTTCACACTATCACACTTCCAATAAATTGAAAAATATAAGTAATTTTGTTATTTTCCTTATTCGCCTTTGTAATATTACTACACGGATCAAATTAAAAATCTTATCGTTTAGAAAAATTTCTAAAAACGAGCAAGTCACATGGGATGAAATGTATTATTTGTCATTTTACCAACACATTGCATTTACTTTATCGCACTTGCATGTTATACTTCCATGTTTGGCATGTCTGCCATTGGCGAACATGTGTTCATATTTAACAAAACAACTCATCATTTAAATGAGTGCTTAAAACCCATGCTTATTCCATAATTTGGATAAATTTCAGCATGGGTTAATGAGTTCTTGTAACAAAATTTACTTAAATTAATCGGTAGACTGGAATGCGCTTTCCACGTGATAAACTTGTTACTCGTAACATTTAAGATGGTATTAAAAATATATTCAGATAAAGAAAAGCTTAAGTAGTTATGAAAATACCAATTCAAAGTGAACGCATTGAAAAGCGAGGGAATTAAATTTTGATGCAAATTCTTTGCTTTATTTTTTACAATAAAGGATAATCGCCGAGAACAATAAAACATACAACTAAATATGCTACGTATTTGAAACTGTGAATATATCGAGCCTTTGCTGCAATACCGTCTTAATTCAAAAAATCGTGAGCTGAGAAAAATGCATTTGAAGTTTTGAGCCTTCTTTTTGATTGTATTTTCGTTTACTAAAGTTATTTTTTTTACAAGTTTTTAAATAAAGAGGCATATTTTGTAATGTTTTCTGTTTGTAAATTTCTTGTCATAAAGGAAATATTTCATTATTGCAAATAAATATTGTTGGCAATAGCTGGAGGCAATAAAGACATTTGTAGCTGTAGAATCTGAACAGTTAGCGATAGAACCATAATCTTTTTTCCTTTAGATATACTTATATGTATTTCCCCAAAGATCATTTCTGCATACCCAGCTCAAAAAATTCAAATTTTGAGTTATTGCGTTATTGCACCAAAGACTCGATATGTTCGGGACTTGTGTACCGACACATAAAAACACATTCGATCGATTATCGAATGTACTTCACATTTTGAATCATCATCTTCTATAAAACAAAATTAATCATAACACGCAAAGGTAGCTGAACGCCTTGCAATTTTTGTTGTATTTACATTTAAGATTTAAAAGTTAAATTTATATTAAAGACATAATAAATAATTTTAAAGTTAACAGACGGTCACGTCAATTATATTTTATGGTGTTCAACGTCATACGAGCTCTGGCTTTGGCAAACATATCTCATGCTCTAGATATGACATTTTATTTATTCATAAGCTTTAAAAACAACACCAGCAGAATCTCTGCCAGCTAAAACATATTTATAAAATGTTTATGTTGCTGTTTCCTTCAGCTTGAAATGAATTCTCCTTTATGAAATGCATGACGGTAGGCCACCTTCATTTCATAGGGTGGCCGCAGTTTGGCATGCACCATGTTGTTATAAAAAAATAGTATTCATTTCAAAATCAGCTGATACAAATAATTGACGGTATGATGCAGCTGTTTATTTTTTTTTATCTTGGACTAGTGCTTAAGAGAAATCTTCTACATATGCAATGCATTGCACTAGAACTAGATAGTGAGAGGAATAGTGTAGAGAATAAACAGGTAGTGAAACCGGTAGGAAGGTAGAGCCAAATTCTTGAATAACTCTGCAGTTGCGTGGTAATTGCAAAGCAAAAATGTGGCGTGTCTGATGTTATTTTCGACGCATTATTTTGAAGCAAAATGAAGCCATTTTATTTAGTATATTATTAGAAGGGGACTTAGAAGATGACCCCTACACATGCCATGTATTGCATCCGAACTAAAGGAAAGGGATAGTGTTTGAGATGACAGGCGCTGAAGCTTCACGATTATAAAGGGTGGTTAAATTTTAAGGGCCGATGTTGAATATGAACTACAACTACACGACAAGTTTTTTTCTGCATTTCATTTGACATTTATCAATTTCAGACTAACTCAATTTGAACCATGGAAGATAAACAATCGAGTAACGCGTTAAAGTTATTCAGGCTTATTATGAAAATGGGCGTTCAAATCAAAATGCATATCGTGAAAATCACATGAGGCATATTTTCACCTCAGTGGATTCGTGAATAAGCAGAATTGCCGCATTTGGGCGAATGATAATCCAAGAGTGATTGTCGATGCACCCACAAAGAGTGACTGTTTGGTGCGGTTTATGAGCTGGCGGCATCATCGGGCCGTATTTTTTTCCAAAATGAGTTAATCTGAAATTGAAAAATGCAGAAAAAAACTTGGCGTTTAGGTTTGGTTCACATTCAACATCGGCCCTTAAAATTTAACCACCTTTTACAACTCTGCTTTGTGCACGTTTTTTGTTTATAGCAGTGTTGCAGCGCCTTTGATGTCAAGGAGACGTACTCAATTCTGAAGCTTTGTTTTAGTAGCCATTTTTAGTAATTATTTTATTTCGCTGCTGCGGTCTGATGAGCCTGTGAATTAGTATCAGTTGAAGCCGCAAGGTATCAATGACTGTGTCTTAGCCACTGAAACTTTTTGACAATAACTGAATTCGTCTGAAACAGGGCTTGAACCCAGGACTTCTCGGTTTTGTAGTCAACGTAAAGACTACATCAGCCATCGCCACCCTATTGCTCAAATACCGACGAAGGAGGGTGCTGCAGTACTGAAAACTTGGAAAAAAGTAGTTTTGACTTGGCCGGGCTGGGTATCGTACCCGGGTCCTTCAGCAGAATAAAAAATGTTTATTTTTTCTATAAAGCGAACTGATGTAAATAAATTTTTGGGTGGGACTTTCTCAGTGTAGCTATTCAGTGTGAGTTCTACTGGCCTGATTTTTTTCGACTTTGGTGGTAATTATGGCGCAAGGCTTCTCTATCAAATATTTATTTAATGTTTGTTGTCTTTGCTAAATTACAAATTCTGTATATAAACATCAACAAATCCATACACACACACACAAAAACATAATTATGTGAATGCATGTATGGGTGAGTGTGTGTGTGTGTACGTAAATACATATAAATTAAATGGTATAACGAGATGATTATGAGATCAGTTGGCATACAAAAGCATCGTTATAATAAACAACAACAAAAACGTCAAATAAAAAGGAAATTTAATAGCACAGATTCATTTTACGAAGCACATGCATAGACAAACGAACTCACACGCAGCTACACACAATGTTTAAAACATCTGTTTGTGTTTTTTTTTTAGCACTGAAAGTTGTAAATGACGTAAAAGTGTTACTAGGTTTGTATTACTTTGCATCAAAATGTTCGTTTGATGTAGCAATCCGCATTAAGCCTTATTGTTTTCTCGACATACCGTGTATAATATATTAGATTAAATTTATTAATAAAATATGTACGGTTTATGTGGTGGAAACATTTTAAGTATGGCAAAATACTTTCGAATGAGCTGATGGGAAATTAAATTTGGTGGCAATGCATCACAACGTTATTTCTATTAAATAAATGAAAATTTATTCTCTTTTACAAGATATATTACGATTATTCCTATATGTTTATTAAGCTAGTCACACCAAACAATAAACGTAAATTAACAAATGTCAATTTTCTTCACAACACTACAGGGCGGCCCATAAATGACCGAAGTGGGTTTGACTTCAAAGAGTCTTCATTGTGTCCATAGCAGAGTGCACTGTGACTCCATGGCGGATAGTTCTGTACGGCTGGCCTTGAGCAATTTTCCAATATTGTCCGATTTGTAACAGCGGTGATGAAAACAGCGACATATTGTTCATTTAAAAAAAAATATGTGCCAATTATCCTGTCCGAAGAAACACCGCACCAAACGGTACACTTAAGTGGGTGTAATTCTCGCTGTTGAACTACCCTTGGATTTCCGTAGCCCTCTTTGTCTATTAACGAACCCATTCAATTGGAGAAGGGCTTCGTCGCTCATAACTAAATTATGAAGTTTAACGATTTTTGAACGTTTTTCAATTGTGTACTGTTCCATTTTAAATTCCCCAAGTCTTCTTTACAAAATACTGAAAAAAATGATAATAAAAAAGTTATTAGGAATTCAAACTCCTTCGCTCCTTTAGTGCCACTCTGTATTTTCCGGACGAGTTTTTTTATTTATTTAATTTTCTATCTTAGACGAGCACTCAGAAGATGACCTCTACAAATGCAAAGCATTTTGCAGGATGTAGTAAATGGGCTTATAGGAAGGAGGATAAAGGCAGTAGACAATACAAACTCTACGAAGCTGCTAAGCTTGTCTGTAGAAACACCCAGGGTCTAAGCGGCAATCGAACCCGCACCTCCATATTGATAAGATTAATGCTCAGGCACTAGACTACGGAGGCACCCTTTTGATTTGATTTGTCTAAAGTGACAGGAAAGACCTCTGCGTGTCGTTTATTCAATATACGCGCTGTTCGGGCAAAAAACTAATTTTCTATGTAACACGTATTGCGATTCGCTGCCAAATCGATCACGAATTGATGCGCCCTTAATGATGAACGCGTTGTGCGCAGAATTGAACGGGTTTCAGAAACAAGTCCCCTGATTTTATTACAGTACATCCCATTATAGTAACGATGGCACAACGAAACTAACCCCACCTTGCGACGATGCTCAAGGGAGTCAATAGAGTTGGCTACACTACCGTCGGCAATCGGTTTCTTCGCACGGTCTTTGAAGCACCGGCCTATACATGTATTCCATTTTCGGTCGGTTGTAAGGGGTATAAATAGTAAACAGACCTGGGTTCAACACCAGTTTCAGACTAAAATTTTAAAATAAAAATAAACATCTCGCATTTTTCTGATGTCCATTTTTCTAGTGTGTCTTTGTGTGTCAGTTGTTGTCGGAAGTGTTCAGTGGCGAAGGTATAGTCACTGGTCACTGAACAATACAGGCTTCAGCTGATAGCAATCTACAATCGCATCAGAACGCCCTCCTTCGTCGGTATTGTGTGCACCGGCGAAGTAAAACAATAATAAAAATGGCTACTGAACCGAAGCTTCAGCACTGCTACGAGTATAAATAAATAATTAAGCTTCACCTCCTGTCATTTCTCCTACTAGCCCTTTCTTATACTTCCAGCACAATGCTTCGCATGTGTAGGAGTCATCTCCTGAGTGCTAGTCCCAGATAAAAAAAAGAAAGAAAGTTTCAAAATAGATATGTTATTCGAAATTCCAAGTATAAATACGATTGCATGTGATTTTGTTTCCATTAAAATTTAGTTGCAATAGAATTAGTTTCCACCACATGAACTGTACAATTCCAAAGCTTTAATGTATGATGACTCACTTATATATGCTCATAATGTTCATGGGTTTCTTCACATAAAGCTGATAAATTCTATTCCAATTGGGGTACAAAAAGAAACAGTGTTAAAAGCAAACCAATCTGTTTGCGTAATGCTTGCGTCGGTGTTTAAGCGTGCTGCATTGGTTCTTTCGGCTCTGTTCGCGTGACTCCATTGTTATATTTTTGTAAGGGTACTCACTATTCAATCAATGACTCATATTCTGCCTCAGTGCCGCGATCATAGTGGATGCTGGCCTACGACCAAATGAATGTGAGTGAGATATACTGGTGTCATCTGCAAAAGAGTGTTTAGAATTGGAAGTTTGACACTGGAGGTCTTTATATTTGCAACGCATTTTAATATTATTATACACTGCAGTAAAGTGGTCGTAATTTGAAGACCTTAAAGTTAACGCGATGCAATTAGATGCAGTTTTTTGATTATCTTAAATTCGAGCCATATTTAATATGCGAACAAAAACTTTAAAAATTAACAAATTAAAATATTGTTGTAGTCATCATATTTATCAAGAGCAATATGTTTATACGTAAGTGGCTACATGGACGTTTTAAATATTTAATAGATTCTATCAGTTGAAAATTGAGTTTTACCCACAACACAAGAACAAACTGAATGTGTGTGTTAATGTTAATTTTATAAAAATAATAATGCAAACTAATAAATGACAGTAAGCGTCCCCTGATATATTCACGAGAGTAAAAAATTACATCATATGAAGCTAACACAGCCGGTAATCATTTTATGATAAGAAGGAAATAAAGAAATATATCCAGCAAAACAAAAAAAAATGAATGCGTTCACTATGAAGTGGTGTTTTCATGACTTCTTAAGCACTTCTTTGTCTAAATTAATTTTTAATGCCATCTTAAATGTTAACAAGATTATCACTTTAGAACTCACGGCAAACACATTCAACTCTGCCGACTAAAGCCTCTATGACAATAAATTTTTTCTGCATTTTCTAAACTTTTGGATAAGAGCGCAAATATACTGTATTGGGAAAAGTAATCAGGCGCAAAGGGTACAACCATATTAAGACAAATGCAAAAACGTTTATAAATTTTATATTAATTAATGAAAAGTAAATTTAGTGTCATACGCTGTTAATTCATATAAAAAACTGCACAGTGGCAATTATTGTTTAAATTAATTTTTAAATATGTTACAGAACTCATCAACCCATTATGGAACATTCATTAATTCTAAGCACTCATTTAAAGCACGAGTTGTTTTGTTAAATGTTAACACAAGCTCGCCATTTATCCGCCTCTGTTAAAATCAGCTCCGTTGAACCAGTTCATTTGCAATAAAGGCCATGCATTCCCTTAATCGTTTGCATGTTTTTGTTGCAGCAGATCATTTACTTCTAATGTGTGATCCATTTCGAGGTTCCCTACTTTTTTAAAGAAAAAAACACAGAAAATTCAAATTTAATGGAGAAAGTTTATTATCATTTGAAAGAACATTCTTTGGCATTTAATGTTGGCCGTTGCTACGTCGCAGATGGTCCATCCGTTGAGTCCAATTTTCGATGACTGGTAACTGGCGAATGACACGTGTGATGTTTTCCTCAAAGGCCTGAATCGAAGCGGGTTTTTCCGAATAAACTTTAGACTTTACATATCCCCACAGGAAAAAGTCTAACGGTGTGATATCACACGATCTTGGTGGCGAATCGACCGGCCCAAAACGTGAAATTATGTGCTCACCGAAATGTTCTCTCAATAAATCCATTGATTGATGCGATGTGTGGGAAGTGGCGCCGTCTTGCTGAAACCAAATGTCGCCGAATGTTGTAAAATGCGCCAAGTCGTTCCATCCGTCAGTCCGAGTTGCTGCGAACGGCGCCGAATCGACTCTCCACGGTCTTCGTTTACTCTCTCAGCTACGGCCGCTATATTTTCTTCACAGCGTGCTAGACGTGGTCTATTCGGTCGAATATTATCCAATAATGAATGCTGGGTCTCAAAATGGGTGATGGTGTTGCGAAGAGTACGCCCAGTAGGCCGATTATGTTGACCATAAGTTGAGCGAAGTGCACGAAACACATTCCTCACAGAACGTGAATTTTCGTAATAAAGTTGAACGATTTGTAAACGTTGTTCAGGTGTAAGTCTTTCCATTTTTTTTTTTTTTTTTGGCGTGTGAGGTAGGGTTGAAAATGCCTTCGTACTTACAGAGACCGTCGTCTTCTGCGTCAAGTGGTATTGCCACTAAAAAAAATTCCCTCCTCCTCCTCTGGGTAGACTCCTCCCCGGGACCGCTTTCCGCATTACTTCGGGAAGGCCCAGAGCCACATCCCAATCAGGACCACTCTCACTCACCCACGTCTGGGTCCGCCAAGTCCGCAGCCGGCGCCATGGCCCCGGCCCGTATCGCCTGGTCCCCGTCAGAGGGGGCCCCGCTATGCAGCAGCGCATCGAGGTCCCTCTTCTTCCTCCGCAGAACGTATCCCACGTACTGTGGCACAGCGTCTCAATTGTCCTCACAATCGAGCATCCTCCCTATCACGGTGGCAGGAGCGAACCCGCCAACCCGCTGCGCAGGTGTAAGTCTTTCCATTGTGAAATACCAAACAATACTAAACAAAAATAACATGACAGCATGACTCAACTCACACGTGATCTGTCAAAAAAAGGCTATTGAAAAAAGCATCTCTACTTGAATCACCCATTATTAACAACAACGAATTCAGCTTAATATTGTGATGGTATTCACTACACAATACAAACAATACACAATACACAATACATATAATAACACAATTGAATCATACACATAAAAAAAAGTGTCAAAATCATTGAGGTATTTTATTATCAAAGTGTTAGCGAAGCGGCAACACTGATGACTATTTTAAGGTTGGTTAAAAAATAATGAGAAGACAGCATCTTTCACGGTGTGTAGTAATTTATTCATTCATTCATTCACTGATATTGTAATTCATTGTTGGGACTCCACATTTAACAAGCAACCATGAACTGACTGCGCAGAACAAAGAATGGACGAATACAATGACTTTTATATTGACAGGTAAACACACACAGTTGTTGAAAAATGCTATTGAGTCCACAGTCAGAATTCATACAAAGTATGAATGCACAATTTTACTGATTTCTATGCATTCATGCAGGTGCCTAGTAGTAATGTAATATTTATTTTTAAAATTTTTCTCATTACTCGTAAATTTTTGGTTTATTACTATATCCGAAGCAGGCAAAAGTTTTTATTTAGAAAGTATTAGATATGAGACAGCATTCGAAGGGAACAATGGAAAAAGAACGTCAATAAATACCAACTTACACAGGCTGAGTAGAACGCGGTTTTGGTCCATCATTAGCGCTCTCTGTGTATTTCATACATTTCAGGTGGTTTAGATTGTAAAAAATTCATTTTCCCGCTCACATGAAATAAAACTTTTTTAGTAAATACACAAGTTTGATATTAATTTTCATGTTACAGTTTGATCGTTAATTTATAAGTCTTATAAAAAAAGGGTATTATAGAAACATAAACTCTTCAAAACTCCAAAGAAGATTTTTTTATATTTTATAAGCATTTTGGCAATTTATAAAAAAAAATAAAAATAATTTATATAATTATAAAAAAAAATAAAAATCTGAGCGATAAAAAAAATCTGTGTTTTACCAAAAATTCAATATTTTTTTAATAAAATTACGTTTTTTTAAAACAAGTAAGAGAAAGAAAGAACTAGAAATGCTGATATTAACAAGCGGCCGTATGAGTGATGAAAAATATTACTCATACGCTCACACACGCAAAGCAGCACAATCAACAGCTTTTGATGGTTGTTGATTGAACAAACAAATAGTGCAAATAATGATGGACTTTATGCTTTAAAAACTACTTTTTATTCTGCAAACTCAAACTCAAAGTTGTGTGTGTGTGTGTCATGGGTGGGAAATGTTTAATTCAATTAAAATTCTTTCTCCATTGCTCTTTACTTCTTATGGCATTTTCTATTTATTTTTTGGCTTTTCCAGAGTTTTTCCATCAAAAGAAGTATTTTTTTTTAGAAAAACGCTGAAATTAATTATTCTAATTGATGATGACAACGTTGAATGAATGGTTGCCTTTGCCGTTGCTTTTACAACTCCGCTGCTGATGAATTCGAGTGACATAGAACATTGAGGTCAAACCTACAGTGTAATGTTGCACTATCTTTTTTGCTATTTTTTCTAATGTATCACACGTGCACATTTCAATGCATTCTAATCGCACATATACATGTTTGATTAAAATGATAACTATTATTTGCGTTTGTAGTATGCGAAGCGTTAGTTGCATCACAATGTCTAAAACAAAGTGTTATTTTTAATTAAATTTTTATCTGGTTTTTTTTTTAAACATATATTGAGCCCTTTTTTTTAGCTGTTTGAGAATATCATACTGTATTGATATTTATATTCAGTGAGTTTTGGCAAGTCATCATGAATCGTTTAACGTCAGAACAACGCTTCCAAATTGTGGAAATTTCCTTTGAAGAAAATAAATATGGTCGTAAAGTTCCCATTTTACGGTGAGGAAGGAATTCTTGCAATTATTGATCACTACTTTTACTTTTGTCGATTCAAAACCATTCACAAGCCAAAGAAATGTGCGTACCGAAGGGAATATTGCTGCTGTAGCGTGAATTATTGCAGAAGTCGCTGAAATGTCGATACGTCATCATTCTCAACTTATTCAACATCATTCTCACATCACTTCCACCATAACCTCAAATCACTTGTGCAGAATATCCAATGTGTTATGAGCTCTGTAGCACTCTACGCCATTTTGTTGAAACCACATGCTAATCATCGACCTATAGCGCTTGCTGTTGACAGTGAAGTTGTGAATATGGTCATTCTCATAGGAATATGGAGCGATGACGCCGCCAGCCCAAAATTCACACCAAACAGTAACTTTTTTGGAATGCGCTGGACGCTCTTGGATCTCATGTCATGATCGTCCTAAATTTGATAATTTTGTTTGGTCACGTACCCATTCATTAAGAAATGGGCCTCACCGTTATTGGTGATTTGGAAAAACAGACTGAATAAATGGCAACTAATTTGACAGATGTAGCTTCAATTTCTAATTAATTATTTAATTAAATCAACGTTTATTTTAACCGATTCTCTCAATTTTTGAATTTGCTTTTATAAAAAAATATTTTATGAGAATATCATAAAGTACGTCATAATACATTTCATATATTTTTTCGGGAAAAAGCACAATTTTGAAATTAGAATCAAAAATATATTTAATTTTGAACCATAATATTTAATTATCAAATCAAATTATGTCTAATTTTCTCTCTTTAGATTTATATATACTCGTTTGTAAGTTAATTTATTTTGCGTTTACTAAATTAAAAAAAAAAACACAATATTTTTCTGGGACCCTTTGTAACTTTAATATCTTTATTTTATGAGTTCTAACCTAAACTTACAACAATTTTCTTTATATTAATTACAACTATTATTTCTTGAAGTTGGATACAAAATATTCTTAATATGTATTTAATATATTAAATTCAAAAAGAAAAAATGTTAAAAATAAAAATTTCCTGAAGATGTTAACGAAATATCGAGATTATATAAAAATAAAAAAAAAAAATAAAAAAACCTTGAAGCTTAATTCAATAGATTGTTCGTATTTAATTTATTTTATTTTTATTTGGGTTACAATAACTGCTTTACAAGCGGAAGAATATGTGGTTACTTAATCGGGTGTGTCACAGAAAATTTTCACATTTTTGAAAACGTGACGTTTTTGTTTTGGTGCTTCAGCTTTCATACGTTTTCATAAATACGAAAAAAATGAAAACTTTGGTTTTTTCTGTGAATAAATATGGTATCTCTATTAATAAGTTCTTTGTTTACCCCTTTAAATATGCAATACATACATTTGTATGTATGTATGTATACGAATTCGACTCAATACAAACATTATTATTTTATTTAAAAAAATTTACTTACATTTTCTGTATCAAATTGATTTACTTGTTCAAAATATAAATGGCAGTTAGTAAAAATATTGATATTTAAATAAGAAACTAATCGTTGTTTTTCCTAATTCTCCTTAATCCTTTTCTAATTTCTCCAAAATCCAAAAACGTTTTCATTTTCACTTTCGTGTGAATTTTGTCTCTGTGACACCCCGTATATTTCTTTAGGTGGAAGGGAAACTACATCAAGTCATGTTTTTACACTGTTGGAAACAGAATTTTTTCCCCTATCGGTAGATAAATTCCAATATGTCCTGATTAATATAGTTTTCGAGATAATGAATAGCGGTTGTAGCAATACCATCTGTAACATACAGGGGTTTTTCTCTTCAAATTCTAGGCACTAGAGAAGACCAAATAATTATAGTCGACGTGATAAGTGTGTAACTAATTCGATAAACATGACCGTAAGTAGAGGCTGACCTAGGGAGGACTATGGGAGCCATTAAAGCCACTAGCAAGCAGTAGATGGGGCGGTTCGTGTCCACCTTTCCACGCCTGGTTACACAAATTCCCTGTTACACAAATGTTATTGTAGACTCCCGAATTTAGTATTGTAAATACATCTGAAATATATGTATATGTATATATGGACTGGAGCTAGTCGAGTTGCTATCGGTTCCTAATCAACCGTACAATTAATATGTTGTCTCCAAATGGTAATGAAGACCCGTTCGAAACCCACCCTACCTTTGGTTTTAGTAGTCACTATCAAACTAAAACCCCGTACACGCTTCTACCTGTTTTGCTTATACCATCATGTAAGAAACACAGATTCTTATTTCCGAGAATTCATTATAATTCTTTATTGTTTACAAAAAAATAGAAAATGCCTATCAAAATTAACATTAAATTTCAATTAAGATTACTAATTATATAAATATGAAAATTCAATCTTATTTTAATGGCGATCACTAACAATCTTTTTTCGAGTGAAATCCGTAGCAACGAGTAAAAAAACAGATAATGCCAAAAATCATGCAACCACATCAGTAAATATATGTAATTATTCTTATAAATATATATATGTAGATATGTAAGTATCAATGTAAAGAAACAAGTAATTAATTGGATTGCTTGCTTATCTATATTTTTGTTTTTTTTTTTAATCCCTACTACGTTCTTACAAAGTAACAAATATATGCAATAACAGTTGAATCGACAACAAATCCAACAAATATAGAAATTAATAAATAATATATATATTTTTATTTCATTAAATACAAAAAAATTAAGTCACTCACCAACAAAAAATGCTGCAGCAGCGCGATGAGGCCTCTCGTACTTGCTGTTGGTTGCTAAATGGTGGTGGGAATACAACGTTTATCAACAGGTTTGCATATATTTATTAGATGATCGGTATACTTAAAGATGTCTAAATTTAGAAAACAAATTGTATTAATATACTAATCTAATGGTTAAATTTAAAGTTAGTTAAATACCCCAGATCTCTTCTCCCTTTTCGATTGGTTCACAAAATTTTAAATTAGTTTTCAAATACCTGAGTATAGGCAACTCTTTATATACATCAGCAATTTAAATTTGTACCCGAAGATACATATATATGACAAAAAATTTCGAATTTGATTAGAATATTTTCAATTTTACACTAGACTATTAATCAAGGCTACCTCAAAGTAAGGTTAAGCAAGGTGACATTAAGATGGTTCACAATAACGGGTTTTTTTTTTTTTTATTAAATTGCCCTTTAGGTTAGGTCAATTCTTGTATAAAAGAAGTCAGAAGAGAGATTTTAAAATATGAATTTCCTGGGAAGTTTTCCAACAATATTCACTTGTGCTTTGTATACTTATCCCGATGCTTTTAATCGTCAAGGTGAAGTCCTGAATTTGCTCCTTAACTACCATTTATACCAGCCGCCGTATCTCTTCCACTGCAACTGGCACATCACTTTCTTTCCCCTGACCTTCGTTAGATGATTGCCCTTGCGCTTTCTAACACAACGCACCGAATAGCACTAACAGCTCTGGACACACAAATTTCCCCAGGTTCGATTAGCTCACTTCCAATGATCAAAGCTTCCTTTTTCTTTGGTCGTTTTAGTGCTGAGCTTTCTTGACCTCTTCACTATTTTCAAAGCCGTTGAACGACCGTTATACTCAAGAGTTTTTTATTCAATCTTGAATCAGTTAAAATAAAAAAATGACGTGGCCTAGCAACTGCCGAAAACTAAAAATACTGTATAAATTCTTTGAGTAGAGTAGTGAAACAAAATGTACAAATATTGGTAGATCGAGTGAGACAGAAGAAATTTATATGGGGAGAGTACTCCATATAAATTCAAACATCACAGCTTTAAGTATTGATGGCTTCGGTACCATGAAATAAGATATGTATGTAAATATGCAGTTTCATTTCAAACCAGAGTATAAGAGAATGCAATATTCAAAGCTCTCAGTTTAACTCTACAAATATTCATAACTTGCCGTTAGTTATATCTCTTCTGTATAAATTACACCAATCCCTGCAAAGTCCCTCAAAACCAAAACGCCGCCAAAATAATTCATCATTCCCCGTAATAAATTCCACAATTCCCTCTACCACTACAAACACTTTAAACCCAATTACAGCCCCTGGACGTTACACATCTTGGGAGATAAAGAACACAATTTTAACGGTAATATTTTATACATAATTTTATAAAGGACATTATCGAAATTAAAAGATAATCTAGAGTATTATTATAAAATATTAAATTTTTCATACAGAGATTGAATCTTTTGTGGTTGTGAACATATTTTTGATGTATCCTGTATAATTTGCAAAATGCTACTTGTTGTAGTTTACCTCCCACCTACAGATTTAATTTATTTTTTATTTGTTTTTGGGTCAACATTATGAAAAGTTAAATTAATCGAAGTTGAGAATTTATAGTGATTAAAATTTTGTGTGTTTAACTTTTGTTGCGCCAACTTGTATATTTAAATTTAAACATATTTTCTTTAATAAACATGAATATGTATTTTCAATATTATATTTTCGTTCAATTAATTTTATCAAAAAGAAAAGTACAATAAACTTAACTTAATTTTTTCTTAATTACTGTCTTTAAACACAAATGTGACTAACAGTTTTTTGTGATATTTTAAAAATTTTTAATAAAAACTTAATAAATTTGAATTTTTTTACGAATTTTTCTTTTAAAATATATTTTTATACTGGGATACGCTTAATATTATATATTTTGATTTTTATTTAGGCATAGGGTTCTCATTTTTAAACACATTTCATTTGGAAATAACCGATTTCAATAGAAAATTGATATTTGTGCTTAAAATTATAAAAATTATGATTTTCTTATAAGTATCCCTGTTTTGAAAGCGACATCGATATAATTTCCAACAACAATAGTTTTTCAATATGAATTTAGACAACATATGATCTTAAATTTAAGCCAATTTAAAATATCTGCACTTTATTTTTCGGGAATAAAACCATTGTATGACACTCTAATATAGAAAAATAAAGTACAAGAATTTTAATTAAATAAAATGAAATCGAAAATGATAATCAAAATTGCTGATAATTTCAAGTATGCACACGTTATAAATCCCTGTTTCAATTGCCATGACAACTCATTTGCTTGAGCTTCCATTTGAACAATTATTCTTCCATATCTAATTATATAACAAAGAAAGTAGGAAAAACAAAATTAATATTATTCTGTCTATCAGTTAAGGTTCTTCGAAAGGCTACTGAACACAACTTGTACACTTTTGGTCAGTTGTTGTCATCGCAATTTTCTTCTTGTTTATGTGTGAAGAAAATAACTGAGTTTGGTGTTAAATTAAATTGCAGATGTTTTCAAAATTAACTTGTGTATGTGCTTTTGCTTTTGTTGCTGGCTAAGGAGCCACTTGCCTTTGGACAACAAATAATAAAGCCCCTGACTTATTGTTGGACATGAAGAAATTGTGGCTCCGTTAAGGTTGTAAATAATTTTGCTATTGTGGTAACAGAAATGAAATTAAAAATTATTTAAGTGTGTATGTGTGAGTCTGTGCATGTTTGGGCAGATTTAAGGCCCACAAACACGAAGGTTAGATTTCGAATAGAAAATGATTTAAATGACAAACGTTTGAAAGTAACGAAAATAATATGAAAAAACGTAGCGTTCTCAATAAAAAGGGGAAATTATTATAAAACTGAGAAAATCTTTTATACTATATTTACAACTAAACGATATATAGTACTTACGAGATTTCGTGCAAATCTAGTACTTACGAGAATTCGTGGAAATCTAGTTGATTTTGGGTAAATTTCCCATACAAAACGAAATCTACTTTCTCAGTAGATTTGGACGAAATCTTCGCAAATTTTGTAGTACCTTGAAATACAGCTATGGTTTTTTTTTAACAAATTATACCAATAAATACAACCATTTAGGGTAAGTATGTATGTATATTAATATGATAGCGTAGCTGCTACAAGTCTTTTCTGCGAACCAAAGGTCAAAATTTTATACTGAACATTTTCGGTCATAAAATGAAATCTAGCTAAATGTCAAAAAAGTATGGTGTAAACGGTCTAGATTTCGACACACATTTCATATCAAATGTACTATATTTCAGTACAGTGTAAATGTACCATTACACTCAACTTGCTTTCGAATGTTACGTTTCCAGTGTGATAAAATGTGGAACGTGAATGGAATCCTATTTTCGCTTTGTAAACTTATTATTTTATTTTTTATTACTCACATTCTTATTCATAATAAATAATATTTAATTACAAACAAATACTTTTTTCACAAGCAAAAACCAAACATGTACATAATATTTTTCATTTGTAATAAATAAAATATCCAAAAATTATATTTCGTCTTAAAAAGCGCTACCACATTTACTTATAAAATGAGAATAACACTTGACAGCAAATGGATAACAACTTAATAAAACACTAATTTTAAAATGTTTGTATTCAACTTGACTTGAAACTCAAACCTTTGAATAAGAATCCTGTTTGATATCAAATCATAAAATCACCTTATTTCTAAGGATTAACTTCGTATATGTTTTTTTGCCGCTTGAAATAATGAAAGCTCTAGCTAATCAGTTAAGAGCAATACTATGTTCTTCCACTATTAAACATTAATTGAAGGATAACGAGTTATAAATTTCTTAAACTGCCTGCCTGCTTGTTTTAAACGTACCAAATCTCATGTTGAAAGACACTGAACTAAAAACCTAATAGCTTGAATAGGAGTAATACTTGTGAAAAGCACGTGGTTTTTATACCTTCAAGGAGTTTATTGTATACTTTTCGTACAGTATTTGGAGGAAAGTATAATGCTAACTTACAAAGTCTGCGTTTTTAATAAAATTCATAAGTAAGTCACAGCCAAAAAAAAGCCACTTTGCCTCATCGATGGGTGCTGCTTGTTGATTACAATTGAAATTTGAGTCGCGTAGATGTGATCAATGGTTTACGTGACAGATAAAATATATATATATATTTCTTTTAATTTTAGATTCAATCTATACATTCCACTCTGCTGTCTGTTATGATTTGACAGCGATAGTATTTGCAAAAATTCTCTTTTATTTTTATTGTCATTTCACAGTCGTTCAGCAGTCTTGGCAGTTTCTACTACTTTTTGCTTTATTTCGTAATGATTGTGAAGGACACATTGTGCGACAATAAAGCATTCAACAATTCTATTCAGTTTGTTTTTTTCCAATAATATTCTTAGTTTTCATTGGTTAAGTTCCTTGTAGAGAACACGTGTTTGCGGGAATGCTCTCAATTTCTTGATAATCATCTCCAAAATTGTTAACAATAAATAAAATTTGATGTGATGGTTTCTATAGTGTGTGAACATGCTAGTGAATCGCCTAAAGCTTTAATGATTTGGAATGTTGTGCCATGATTTATGTATAAATAAAAATTAAATCTAGTGAAAAATTATTTTTAATTTCATAATATTTTCTTGCTGCGTGTGTTGTTGTTACTAAACTCAATTTGTCAATTTCTTTTAATAACTTATTTGACAGTTTATTTTGTGCTTTTGTAATGGAGGACTTTTAATTACATAATGAAACTACGATTTTTATCGGGTTTTTTTTTTGGAAAGTAGGGAAATTTTTTATTTCTTTAAATGAAATATTCAGAATTAAAATTTGCATATATATTTGATCGTATTTTGTCTTGTGACAAGTTCGAATTAAATTTTTTTATCAAGATTAATAGCTTTTGTCATGGCTCACCATTTTCAAACCTCACTCGAAATCTTAACGATACATTTGAACAGTTTATTTTTGTTTAACAATCGTCATTTGATATATTCTGTATGTTCAGTGATGGCTGACAGAGTTGCTCTACTTAGATTACCTTTAGGTGAATACAATGATGTTCAGAGTCGAGTTTTAGACAAAAAATGGAAACTAGAAAAAACCAACTAATTTTTTTGTATGATTTTAATAAAACGGTATATAGAAATTTCCACGAAATTTTAATGGAATTTACTTGGTTGAAAAATTGTACGCCATCATTCTTTTCAAAGTTGACATGTGACCTGGCAGTGAGAATTCACAGTTTCTATTGCATATCAGAGGACATCAATATAATTATAAAGGTAATATAATTTCAGGAAGAAAAACTGTAGATAATTTTCTTGAACTAACTTGGTGATATGTTTTACAGCATTGAAGAGTCAGGAAAACGATTTGCAAAAAAAACAAGAAGAACAAAAATATAATTTTTGTTAATAAAATCCCTGTAAAGGTAGGCTCAGGCAATCACATTTTTTTGGCCACACAAAAGTCTGTTGTTTTTCAAATTCCTCAAGGGTGTCGAATTTTCTTAAGGAGAAAAAAAGATCCCATCAAAAACTTCGGATTGCGGGGATAAAGGTAATCCGGAGAAATTTCCTAAATTAGATCCCAAAAAGGTAAATTTTCTGAAAGGTACTTCAGACGTCACTCGTAATATAACCTCAAATTGTTGTTTTAGTAGCAGAACTTGTCTACCTACATACATACATCTATTGGGACAATAGCGTATACAACTTTTAAGAGAAGGGCAACAAGTACGAACAACCAACTCGTCACCGTATAAAGGGGGATTGAAGGAAAGGTGTTTGAAAAGGGTAATTCTAAAACTATTCGCGCCTAGAGATACAAAGGTAAGGGCGGGTTTTGAGCGCATTAAACTCCACAAATATGCTACTAATTCGACTTCAATATCTCAGTTAAATTTCCATATTCAATAGCTTTAGTAGTATTAATTTTTTTTGGTGTTTCTATTCTGGCAACAGTTATTCTGTAATTTGACTCTTGTTCGTGCATTAGATGAAATACGGGACTCTGAAATAATAATATGGTAATGGTGTTTTGCTCTGACAGAAGTCAAGAACCTCCCCAACCATTGCAGCTAGAGGCTAAGACGGCTCCCACCGACTTCTGTTATTAAATTTTTGTTATTTTCCTTTCGTCAAAGGGAAAGGTTTTTTTTTTTACAATATAATAAACCACTATAAATAACAATTAGTCAGAATAAATGAGAACATTTTGTTGTGTGAAACTCAACGTGGTGCTTTGGGGCAGTGTGACCAGCCTAATAAAACATTAAAATGTTTCAATTATTGTGTGTTTATTTTAGTCTTGTGTGCTGCACAAGCATTTCATGCAGGCATCCTCTATTTTCTATATTCCATATGAAAGAAGTTTACACATACATACGTATGCACATAACTTTTAGTCTGATGTTATCTTGTTTGTGCATACTGCAATTTAAAGCAATCGTTCTTAATTCGTACGAAGAAAACAACAAGTAATCTATTCAAATTCTTTTAAGTCTAAAAGTAGGAATTACATTGAAATAAGTATTCATATACATATATAAATAAAATTATACATATAAAAATGCATGCAAGTATAATAAATTTTATATTCTCTATTTTATGAAAATGCTGAGAAATTTTCTTACACGGGTGATTAATAGATTTCCTAAAGTGAAAGGAAGATTTTTGTTTCTCACTTTCGTAAATTTGCCAAAGGCTCAATCATATTTAGCACAAATGTTTGCCTGTTATACGAGTTAACTATTAATTCCGGTTTGAATTCTGTAAAGTTTTCCAAAAGCTTTTAAATACCGATTATCTATACGAAATTGAAATGACATTTCGGTATATGAAAAGACATGTCTGGGCAATAAGCTACAGCAAAGGAATATTCCATTTGAAGAACTTTTTAGGTGGCACTTCGATTTGCATGCAATCCTTAAAACAAGGTGTCGCAAAAGTAACCAGACTATTTTAGGCGAACCATTCCCGAAAGAGACAGACCTTAGCCCCATTGTAATATCACATGTAGAAACACCCAGGGTCTAGGTGGAAATCAAACTCTTACCACCAGATGGATAAAACTAATGTTCAGGCAGTAAGCTGCGGAGGCACCCAAGGTGGCGCAAAGGTAACCACATAATTTTAACTATCTGCCATTTTGTTTTAAATGAAAAAACCGCTACGTTTTCATAACAATTTTATTTAAGAATGTAAAATTAATGACAATAATTGGAAAAAATTATAATACCGATCGCAATTAGGGCTCGTTTTAACACATTTTGAATTGTTCCTCGCAACACCTCTGGTTGCAAATTAGCGATTTCTTCTGCAAAATTACTGACGATCTGAACAGCTAGTACAGATTTCCAAAACATTAGATCACTTGACATGGAAATTGTTGTTTCAAAACATTTACCATTGCCCAGGCTGTTAGTGGTTGATTCATGCCATTGAAACCAAATATCTTCGATATCTAATGCAGCAACTTGCGATGAAAACAACTTGTTCATCATCTGCCTGTTCCGAACGATTCCTGGAACACGAAAGTTCATTTCAAACTGGATCTGAAAACAGTACACAAGTTTCAACTAGTGAAATGGGAAGATTACATTTTGAAACTCGATGATGTTCAAAATACAATTAAGAGTTGTTTTTTTTTATACATTTTTATAATTTTTTTTAATAATTATTTTTTAACATTTTTTTATTTTAAGAAAAATCCATATATTATATTTCAAGCTCAAAGGTTCGTCTTTATGTTTATTGTTTTTTATATATTTCGATATTTCGTTAACCATCGGTTAACATCCTCAGGAAAAATTTTTATAAATATTCTAAATTCCCTTTAATTTTTATTAAATTATGAGGGATCCCTTAATAACTTTTCAAAAACTTTTTTTGGTAACAGTAGTCTTGTAGTGTAAATGAAGAGCTTCAAAAGAAATCAATATACTCGTAGGACCCTGTTTCTACAACAGAACCGAAGATATTGAACTTTAAAGTTGCAAAAGTGTAATGACTTGGGAATTTTAGGGAACAGTGTGACCCCTGTATGCGTAGCGGGCTAAAAATTATTATTTTTTGGTTTTTAGCGAGAATAAAAAATGTACAAAAATTTTTTTTGAATGCTGAGACAGACAAGGAAATTCATGATTGATTTGGATTGGAATTTTTCCGTATGGTATTAAAATCACCAGGATTTATTTTCCCTAAAATGTCGTCGTACTTTATTATTTTCTTCATATTTAAAATAACAAAACAAACAAAAATTAAGGAAAGTGCGATTGAGTAACTTTTAAGCACTCGACAATTCTTTAATTTATCGACGTCTCAGTTTGTTTCCATTAACAATAGTGCGAATCTGTACGTTGATGTTAACGATAGATAGAAAAACACAAAGAAGAACATGTAAAAAAAATTAACAAATGTTTCGTATTTAAAATGAAAACAAACATTTTTCTAATAAATTTATTTCATTATTATTTATTTCTTCATTATTTAATAGATAATCGCACTACTGGTCGTTTACAAACTTCGTATAGACACAAACATTATTGAATTCTTAACGAATAGTGAGAATGGTTTTGGCATTAGCATATGGCATCATGTTATTTCATTGCTTGATGAATAATGCTGGGAACACAATTGGGACAAAGGACGAATTTCGTCTAGCACAACGAATTTGTCGGTAAGAGCTCGTTGCGTGTAAAGTCTCAGTAGGGCGCACAATTACAGCTGTCCTAATCTGCACAGATGTTCGTTGTCTGCATAGAAAAATCACTAGCAAAAAACATTAACAAAAAACAATTAGAAATAAATTTAATGCAAATAATTGTGTATATTTATATTGAGGGTGGCGATGGTCGAAGTAGTCTGCACGTTGACTACAAAACGAAAAATTTTTCCTGGGTTCAACCCCAGTTTCAGAGTCATAAAAACATCTCACATTTTACCGTTGTGCTTTTGTGTGTTTTTGTGTCAGTTCTTGTCGGAAGGTGTCAGTGGCGAAGGCATAGTCACTGGTCACTGAACAGTAACGGCTTCAGCTGTATCCAATCCACATGCACATCAGAATGCCCTCCTTAGTCGGTATTGTGTAGCACCGGCGAAGTAAAATAATTACTAAAAATGGCTACTAAAAACGAAGCTTCAGAATTTAATTCGCCTCCTTGACATCACAGACGCTACAACACTGCTATAAAAACAAATAACGTGCGAAAAGCAGTGTTGTAAGATAGCGGAGCTTCATCTTTTATTTCTTCTACTATCCCTTTCTTCTAGTTCCAGCACAATCCATCGCATGTGTAGGGGTCATCTTCTGAATGCTGGTCCAAGATAAAAAAAAAAATTCAAATGTAGTATGTTAAAAATTACACAATTATTAAAATAAAAATTTTCTTAATTTAGTAATATATTTTATAACTAAAATGAAAAACGTTAAAAAGTTAAACATCAACAAAACGCAATTAAAAATTAATTTAATGAGAAATAATTGTGTATAGTTAACTTAAATGCTGTATATTTAAATTTAAACAATTATTAAAATGAAAATTAACTTTATTTACTTTACATTCATCTAATAATTTGTTCGTCATTCGTCGGGGTATGAACTAGAAATAAATCTATCGCAGAGTTCGTCACGCATGAAGAATTTCGTCCGACGGCGATATTGTGTTCATGTACAAACATATGCGCAAATGTGATTTATTCCTGATGACTAAAGTTTGCAGCGTAAAAAATTCGTAGCTCCCTGCATTACGGCGTCTCAAATATAGATTGTGCAGAAGGCAATCATAAAAAGCAATAGCGGTATTCGATGTTTAGTGCATTTTAGATTGCAACTTCTTACACTTGCAACACTTTCGTCATTAATTGCGAGCGGCTTTATTTCTTCTTCAGTTTGCAACACTATTTGAAAACTAAATGTCTGTGATAAAAAAAAAATAAATGTTTATTTGTTTTTCAAATTCAATACAATTGTCCAAAATGACATACCTCTATATAATTTGCTTGCTCCGAATAATTTAAAATGCTTTGGATTTCCTCCAGGTTTTATTTGTTTTTTCTCTTTTCTATTTTTCAACTACTGACGCCATTATTTTAAATTGAAATTAATTTTTTTGTTTACATATGTCAGCTGTTATATGCCAGAGATGCTAACGCAACCCAGTTGCAAAAAGAGCTATACCATTTTCAGTATGGCAAAAGCGCAATGGTGTAGAAAAAGCATACTTGTACATTTTGTTGTTGGATTGCAAACAAAAGCTACAAAGTTTTGCATTTGCAATATTGCAAGACCATTTGCACCAAACATCGAACTCCGCTAATGTGTGTATACATACATAGCAAAGCATATCTTTACTTTTGTCGATTACAGTCATTGCATGTGCAGGTGCCCAAGGAAAAAAGCATAGTGACATAAGGCGTCACCTGAAAAGCTTCATCTAATTCAAATTAAGGTATTGCTTTAGTGCCACTCTTTTTGAAATAAACAAAAGTGTGTAAATTCAGCTCAAACAGATACCGGATACAAACAACTAAAAACACTAATGAAAATGAAATTAATTTAAAATGATAATACTTACCCAGAATTATTTAAGTACATCAGCTACTAAAATGATGGCAATTTGTAGCATCAATGATATTCTACTTAGCCGAAGTAATCCATACGAGGCACAACAACGATGAATGGGCACGATGATAATGATGCTACTGAAGCTCAGCATAGAAACGATTGAGACACATTTTTCTTTTAAATGTGTACAAGTGACAGGCGTATATTTGTCAAAGTGCCAGCTATAAAACATCATATAAAATCCACTTATACGAGTCGGCAACTATCTGAAATAAAACGAAAAAGTATAAAAGCAGAAATTTTAGACAAGAGGCGGAAGTAAAGGAAAAGTTAAACATGACGTTATTTGTAAATGGACTGTAGTACAAATCAGGATTAATGCCACACAATGACTTGTTTACTTCTTTTTTTACGACTCAATACTTTGAAGTTCGTTTGGCATGCTTGTTTGTAACTCTCTTGTGTTTTTGTTTTCTTTGCTACTTGTGCTTCTTTCAGTTGTTTATTAAAGTTACTTGTATTGCTTGCCGCTAGAAATATAGTGGACTCCCGATAATTCGTAATCGCAAGGCAACGGCAATTTCTTACGAATTATAGGGGTTTTCGATTTAACGGGGTTAAAATAAAATAAATACGAATGAATTAACGGGGTTTTTAAATTTATTTACTAAAACGATAAAAAGAAAACATAAAAACCATTTCTTAAAAATAAAATACAAAATAAATAAAATAAATACATAAAATAAAATAACAAATTCTTTTACTTAGCGTAAAATACGTGTAATTTTAGTAGCAAACAAAAAACAATAAAATAGAAATAAAACTGACAAATTCATTTTCTTAACTTAAAATACATATTTACATTATCTGAAATTAATTAAAAAAAAAATTGATGATTTGCATTTGTTTCAGACTTTTCTCACAGAGGTTGTCCAAGGTATTTTCTATTTTTATTAAGGAATTAAAATTTCTTCGTCCACAGTATGATTGGAGACATAAAATCTTAATTTATTAATTGCCAATTTTGCCTCTTTATTCGTCATTAAGGGAACTTCGTTGTTGCCATCATCGTCGTCGACATCACCTTCAAATTTGTTGTTTTTGTAAAACCGACAGAGTTTTATGCGTGCGCTTTGACATTTTTCTTTATTATTCATGTAACAAACTGATCTTAAGAAATTAAACACACACACAGAAGCAAAAGCAAAAACCCACGCAAAAAAAAGTAGCGGTAAACAAAAAATCATTCCATGTTTCTGTTGTTTTTATTACGAATTATAAGGGGTAGTAAGCAAACAATTACGATTTATAAGAGGTAAAGAAGATTTTATTTGAAAAAAAAAAATAATTACGAATTAGCGAGGGGACCAAAATGTATGGAAATTTTACGAATTAACGAGATTTTTTCAAGGGACCGACAGTTTATTACGAATTATCGGGAATTACGATTTATCGGGGTACGAATTATCGGGATTTGACTGTAGTTATTGTTGTTTCGGTGTGTGTTTGTTTGTTAAAATTTCTTAGTGTTTGCTGCTGCATTTGATGTCAATATTTGATTCAATTATTTTAACTTTTAATTGCTTTACTTTGTGTTTGTATTGTTGAAAATGTTGTTGTTTTTCTTTTGAAACTTCGACTACAATAGCCGACATTATGATGACATTTATAAGTGATTGTCACTTGTTGTACCCCATTGTTTTATTTAAGTGCCATTTATATTTCGTTTATACGAGGAAAGTAGTCTGCTCTTGCCAGCATGTCAATAGTTTAATTGCTGTATTATTTAGTTTTGTTTTTATCTCCAACACTCTTTCTTCAATGAGGAACAATTTTCACTAGTATGGCTGCTTTAAAAAGAAACAGGGCATTTGGTTTAATTATTCATTATTTGTAGCACAATAATGTAAAATATTTTAAGAGCTAAGATATCAAAGGTGAATATTATTAGAAGGGTTTTTGGAAATAAAGAAAACTATTCTATTTTAAAATTTTTGAATAGCAGCTGTTTTAATTTTGTGCTCTCTCCTTTTTGCTATTGTCTGATTGGGTACTTTGTTTAAGCATGCACAAGCATGCATGTGTGCTTTAATTGTATCCCGGTTTCTTAAATTTAAACTGTTCTATTGTTTTCGCTTACGGCTGTTAAACAAACAATCGCCTTTCACACGCTTAATAACCCAAATTAATTCAACATACAATTTGGTCCTAAAATATCTTCTATAATTGGTTTGACAAAATAATATAAAGAGGGTGGCATTCTAAAGTGAGCTTTTTGTTGATAAATACAAAGATTTGTGTCATAAATAGATATTTTCTGTAATAGGTATATTTTTATTTAAGACTATGGAATGGGAGATGAGGACTTAAGCATAAATTAAACTTTCATAAATGACGGCAACGATAGAAAGACCGAAATGCTTTTATATTTGTATTAAAAGGCTGCAGAAAATGTTGTAAAATCGACAGTTGACTAGTGCACAGTACTTCCATGCAGTCTATCTTTACAATAAAGCAAATACTTCTTGGAACACTGTGAAACAAAACAAACAATATATTATTTGAAAATAGTTTCGTTACACTGCTTGACGGCATTGAATTCGGTTTAATAGTAAAATCTAAAACAAATAAATCTCCAAGCATCCCCGAAAAAAGAAAAATAACTTTCGTTGCTTCTATGGAGTAAAATGAACTTTATTAATTTTTATTAATAAAGCACGCCATACACGTTTCAATTCAATTGTCAACTGAGTCGGTAGTTGTGCAAATCAGGGCGTGTATGGCTTTGTCAATTGATTAGTTTGGCAGTTGTCGAGTTGTTTGAAGAAAAATTAAAAAATTTTGATTTTTTCAAGTTCTCTATTAAGTCTTTCAATTCGATGTTTGTGGTTTTCTTTGGCAAAAAAGTTAAGTTTTTAATAAATTAATAATAATTTAAAATTGTCTTAAATTTCATAGAATTTTAAATAAAAAATGACATTGGTGCCAAACATTGATGCTTTTCTTTTCTTTTCATTATCAATGCATTCTGCAATAACCATTAATGCAAGTATTTTTCTTTTTTCAGTCATTGCCATAGAAGTTTTTAAATTTGTAATATTTGTAATAATGTAATAAAAATTTGTAAAATTGTAAAAAAAAAATATAAATTTGACAGTTGAATGAAAATCTTTCAATTCAGTTTATGAAGTGTGTGGCCAAGAACCAATTCAATTGAAAGACTCAGTTGACAATTGAATTGAAACGTATATGGGGTGCATAAGGGTTATCGCATATTTTTTAATTAAGTTTTCTTTTTTCTTATTTTCCAGTTTTCTAGGGTTCTTTTTAAAACTCGATTTTAGCCAAAGCTTTAACTCTTCTCTTCTCTTTTTTTTTTCTTATCTGGGACCAGCACTCAGGAGATGACTCCTACATATGGGAGTATAGGAAAGGGATAGTAGGAGAAACGACAGGAGGTGAAGCTTAATTAATTATTTTACAGCTCTGCTTTTGCACGTTCTTTGTTTATACTCGTACCAGTGCTGAAGCTTCGGTTTAGTAGCCATTTTTTATTATTATTTTACTTCGCCGGTGCTACACAATACCGACGAAGGAGGGCGTTCTGATGTGATTGTGGATTGCTATCAGCTGAAGTCGATATTGTTCAGTGACCAGTGACTATGCCTTCGCCACTGAAACCTTCCGACAACAACTGACACACAAAGACACACTAATGCACTTCAGAAAAATGCGAGATCTTTATTTTTATTTTAAAATGTTTTTAGTCTGAAACTGGGGTTTAACCCTGGTCTGTTTTTGGTTTAGTAGTCAACGTGTAGACTACCATCTACCGTGCCATCGCCACCCTCTTTGTAACAGATTTGTAACGTGGCTTTGTCCTGGGCTGATGTTCCTCAGTCGATTTCACGAGCCTTAAGTGCAAATAATAAGATTTTATTCTATTCTGGAATGCAACAAAAAAAAAATTAAAATGTATTAAATAGATCAACTACAACGAATCTTCGGCTTTTATTTTATTACGGATATTGGCGGTGCTCGGGCCCTCTGGAAATGGTCGAGTGTACAATTATCGGCCGTGTTCGGGACATTCGGTCGTATTTTGATGTGTAGATATTGGTTGTACTCGGGAACTCGAAGTATTCGGTATATTAATCGGCTGTGTTCAGGATTTTTGGTCGTACGTGTGTCTGTGTCGATATCGGTTGTACTCCGGGCCACGAACTGGTTATATTCGGTTGTGTATTAATCGCATGTGTTCGAGGCCTTTATTGCAAATGGTCCTGCGACATTGCATTTATTACGTAGCTAATTTGTTATCTACACTACCAAAATAAGCAGATATACATTTGCTACACTGCACTGTGGTGCAGTAGTAGGACATAGTGGTCAAATGACGATGTTCAATTTTTGCACCGTTAGTTCGCTCTAATACTCACTATTAGTGGTACTACTAAAACATGCAAAAAGATTTGCAATCAGTTGTTTTTTACATTTTCTTTTGTGCATCGGAAGTGAACAAATCAAAACAACTTTCCTTATCTTTTTCAGCAGTGCTTTCAGCGTGTTTTTCAAAGAAAAAAACATTTTTGACTTATTGTTTTACAATGGATATTTAAGTTGAAGGTGTTTACAGTTATTATTATGAATTTAATAAGTTTTTAAGCAAAACGTATTTTGCGGAAAGCGGTTTCACGACAAATCAATTTTCACGTATATTTTTTACGACGTTTTTTTTACTTAAGGTATTAACTATATTGCCGTCTTATGACGCCTTCAAGTTACATACAAAATGTTACTCTATATCTGTACTTTTAATTTAAAAATAATTTATCTGCGTTTGTTTGCGAATGTGCATGGTACAGAGGGTCTTTGTCTCTACGACTCGATTCGTAACACATATATATTTTCTTCACAATTTTGGACGGAAACACTGCAAGAACTTTTTTTTTGAATTCAGCTATATCAGCTGAAATAACTGGCTTAGATCAAGCAGTTATTGATCGGTGTCATCTTCTTTTGCAATGTCTTTCGTCGGGATACAAAATTAATAGTGTAGAATTTAGAGATTACTCGTTAAGAACCGCGCGAATGCTTATTAGTACGTATCCATGGTATAATTTGCCTGCTTCAGTTCATAAAGTGTTAAATCATGGATCGAAAGTAATTGATCACTGTCTAGTTTCCATAGGCAAGCTCTCTGAAGAAGCCGCTGAATCTTGTAAAAAATTATTTAAGCAATTCAGACGAGACAACACGCGAAAAATGTCTTGTGTTGTCACTAAGACTGATATTTTGCATAGACTCTTCTAAATTCCGACCCGTTGATTTCTTCTTTACGTTAATTATCACAAAAGAAGAAGTCTATGCTATCACCTGAGGCTTTACGTATGTTAAGTTTTTGAAAATAATGTACAAATGTTGTATTAAATTGCCGTTAAAAAAATTTATTATTTTTTCTTTAATTAATAACTAACATTTTTGGTAAATAAATTATTATAATATTATATTTAAAGACTTTTTTTATTTTATTTTACCCTAATAAATAAACATAAATATTCATATTAATTTTGATGACTATAGCTGAGTAAACTACGTATGACCGCCTTCCTTAGAAACTTGAACCACTGTGCACTGGTGTAAATAAACTTCAATGAAAATTATAGCTTTTATTTGCTGTACATTAGCAACACTAAAATGCAAACAGCATAACAGAAAATCAACAAATAAAAAAAAAAAACGTCTAAAAAAGAAAAGCGTATGAAAAGACAGAAAACATGCAGCAAAAAAATAGACTGATTAGAATATAACATAATAAACCCAGTAGCCTTTGTTAAAAGATTTAGCAAAATTTGTAGATGTAAATCGAATATACATTGTGGCACAAGAGGAGCTATATTGTTTGAATTCTTTATAAATTTTTTAATTATTATTTTTTCTTTGTTTTTTTTTTCAGCATTTTGTGAAGAAGACTTGGGGAATTAATTATGAAACATTCAAAATTTTGCGAAAAGTTATGGAAAATATGCTAAAAAGAGCACGTATGTGCGAAGCAGGATATCATTTTTCAAAACTAATTGCAAAAAAATTCCCCAATAACATACTGTATTTAAAAAAAAAAAAAATTATAATAATCGCATAAATAAAAAAGTTTTAACCATTTAAACCATATAGCTACTTTTGTGCCACCCTGTATATACTTGTATAAAATAATTTGTTTCGAAATATGACAGAAGAAGCTGAATACCATTTGAAAAGATCGTGATGACTTGTAGGATATATTTTATCTAATTGTGGAGCGCTCCGCTGTACATGTAACCTCTTTAATTTTAAGGCGTTAATAACACCCATCATCCTTGTTAGAATTCCTTTAATAATTCTTTGTTCATTTTCTAATTGTTGCGTTAGATTTTTTAAAAGCATTTCAAATCTGTTCATGACACAACATTTTCTTTGAAATTCTTATTACTTCGCTCTGGTTAAAAGCATAAATTTTATAGAAACCATTTTTTTTTAATCTTTTGCATTGAATGTCTGGATATAATTCTAGAACTTTTTCACATCATAATTCAGGTAAAATGAGTTTTTTATGTTTTCTTTTCTTGCCAAGGAACTAAATACGAAAAAGTGTTTTATCTTCATGCGTTTGCTGGCATGTCAGCAAATTTGATCTCCTTTGAAATACAGTTGAAAATTTCAATTTTATTATATGAAAGTTGTCAAATTTTTTATGCTTCTCTGCCTTCTGCGATAATAAATATGTAAATAGTTGCATTTGTAATGATGTGCTTGAAAGACAGACACCGGAGGTAAAGCATGTGGAGTTAGTCAAATCAGCTTCAGTTGTGCATGAATGAAAAATTTAATGTATAAATTTTCATTTCTAATGCCATATTCATTGTATTTACTTTATTTTTTCATCTCCCTTTTAATATTGCATTGATGCCTAAAGTTTATTTATGTTTATTTCTGTGGTTAATGCATTTCCAGCACTAGAAAGTTTTCTCAATTTTCTGTAATTTGCAGTTGTTGGAAGATGGAAAATGCATAAACCGGATGAAACTTGACTTCCTACACGATTGTGCTTTTACTACATCCTTCCTACCTTAAAATTTAGGATTAACTCATGCACATCATTATACTTGTAGTTGTTAGTTTATATCACATTAGCACGGGATGCGTGTGTTTGTGTCTATTTGTATATGCCCTGCAGGAAATGACAATAGTAAAACTGTACTGATTTGCTATTGACTAATGCTGGGAACATAATTGCGATGAAAGGCGATTTTATCGCTGCGAACTTTCGTCATCGGCAATAAAACACATTTGAGCATGGGAAAATTAACACAACGAACGCTGTCGAACGAAATTCGTCCTGCGTGATATACTCTGCGATAGATTTTTTTCTAGTTCGTAAGCCGACGAACAAATTAGTACAGAGTTATCGTTTTCAATTTTGGTTTTCAAAATATATTAGCAAAAAAAGTTAAATTTTGTTTTGATAGTTGTTCAATTTCTAAAATAAATCATTTAAGTTAAATATACACAAATGATTACCATTAAAATTTTTCGTCGTAATTGTGCGCTACCCCGCGAATTAACGGAACGAACTTTGAGCGGTGAATTCGTTGTGAAATTCATCGTTCGTCTCAACGGTGTTCCCAGCATTTGTCATCAGTAATAGTGACTTGTTATACCTCAGGCAATGCAATTTACTTTAGACTTTTAACATGTACGTGTCATTGAAAAATCGACTACTTATGTTGGTCCTATGTGGTCAATAGGGTAGTGAATAGTCTTGACAGCAATTGCATCTATTTTCACCACAGCAAAATAAGACAACGAAAATCGTTTTGCAGCTGTAAAGTGAAAGTTCACTTCTATTTTGCTCAAGGAAGACAAAATACAAAATGTAGACGATTACTTGACAAGTCACCAAAAACCAATCGACAAAAGTGTAGTTTTGGAGACACTTGGTCCCCGGATTCCTACAGGGCATTCATAGCAAACCTGACGAACTAAGTACGAGTATTTCGTAAAAGTTTGTTGTTTAAATTGTTTTACAATCGCTGCTGAATATTAAAAATTATTCTCTCAAGTGGTTTATGTAACTTATGGATAGACGTTCATTTAAATATAAATACTTGTGCTCATACGACTGCACAAAATGTAAAATTTCTTTCAGTTTTTTAAGAGGTGCATATTTTAAAATTAACATGGCTTAAAATATTCTTTGTTTTCTTGATAATTGAGGGTACCATAGTTTTTAACTTTAATGAGTTCAAACTGGTAAGAGATTAACAAAATTTTAAGAAATAATTTTTAATAATTTTTAAATGTCGCCAGGCAAAAATATATTTTAGCGATATGACATACATGTACCAATATTTACGAAGGTGTCGCATTCTAGAGAGGATTATATGTCAAATGTAATAACATAATTTTGTTAAGATTTGTATGTGCTGAAGGAATGCAATGCGTTTCGTTGTTCTATCGTTAATATACTGTGATGTGTTCTAATGAAATCAGGGAACTTGTTCCCGAAACCCGGTCATTCACGCGCACACGATGCGATCATCATTAGGAGCGCATCCATTTGTTGTCGATTTGCTGGCGACTCGCACTACGCATTACAGGGAGAACTAATTTTTCGGCCGAACATAGCGTATGTGGAACAGACCCCCTGCCGAGGTCTTTCCTATCACTTATGACGTGGGAAAATTCAAATCAAATGTCAACAAACACTACTCCCTCTATCCTCCTTCCCATAACCTAATTTTCTAGTTCCAGCACAATGCATAGCAAGTGTAGGGGTCATCCCCTGAGTGGTGGTCCACGAAAAGAAAAAAAAAATTAAAATTATTTAAATATCCAATAAGTATATATATTAGGACGGGTCGATTTAAAAATCGCTCACATTACAAGGAAAATCGTATTCTAGGGATCAAATTAAGAAACTTTGCCGAATTAACCATACCTCTACAATGTATTTTGATGTCCCGACTTTTGACCCATTTTTGGCACTTTACAAGAAAAAATCAGCGAAATGGCTATGTTTTTTTCATTTTTGGAGTTTATTTTTCTCCTTAGAAATTTATTTTGTCTGAAAGAAGTGACAGGAGGTGAAGCTTAATTAATTATTTTACAGCTCAGCTTTTGCACGTTATCTGTTTATAGCAGTGTTTATAGCTTCGGTTTAGTAGCCATATTTATTATTATTTTAATTCGCCGGTGCTACACAATGCCGACGAAGGAGGGCATTCTGATGTGATTGTGGATTGCTATCAGCTAAAGCCGGTATTGTTCAGTGACTATGCCTTCGCCACTGAAATCTTCCGATAACAACTGACACACAAAGACACACTAATGCACATTAGAAAAATGCGAGATGTTTTTTTTATGATTTTAGTCTGAAACTGGGGTTGAACCCAGATCTGTTTTGGTTTTGTAGTCAATGTGCAGACTACTTCAGACATCGCCACCCTCAATCAAAACTAATGATAAGTATTGCATTTGTTAAAAATATCTTAAAAATAAACGAAATTTATCAAATTTTTTGATTTTAGTAACTTTGCATTGATTATTTTGATATGAATGCTTATAAAAATTTATATAAATTTTTAAAAAAATTTAGTTTAAAAAAAAACATGGTTTTCATTTTTCAAATCCAATGAAAATTGTAAAAGTGATCCAACTTTTCATTAAAGCCTTTTTTATTATTAATATTTTCGCCCGCAGCAGTAGTTATTTGATATTTACATTAACTGCCTGTTCATAGAAGACGAGTGAAAAAAATCGTTCGGCCATTTGTATTGAAAAACAACAATAAAAAAACTAAAATGGGATGTAAAACATCTACGGAGGATTTTTACAACTTTGCGTCCGGCTATGTAGCCCATATATAAAAGAATAAAAGATTTTTGGCATTTATGGGTAGGCGTGTCATTTGTCCGATTTTTTAAAAAATTTAAATTTTTCTTAACTAAATTGTTTTATAGTAGTGTAAGATAACTCTTTCAAAACTCTGCGACAACTGCTTCTATTTTTGCCCCTTCGTATGATGCGATCAAAGCACTGTGCGACGTTTTGATACGAATAATACAATTTGAACAAATTCATTTATTTGATTGTACTTCCGTAGAAATAGCAAAATAAGCGTAGGAAACACAATTTTAGTTTTTTATTCACAAAATCAAGAGTTTATTAAATAATATTTTAATACACATCTAATGCTTTCTATTGATTTTAATCAATAGATTTCTTCATAGATTCATGCTAAAAATTTGAATTTCTCTAATTGTTTCCTGTTATTCTGCACAGTTTTTTTTAATGTAATCAATGCCAAGGAAATGATTTGCATTGTAAATCAATTTAATATTAAACTAATTCACATTCACTTCAAAAATGATTTTGTTTTATTTTATTGAATTCTTCAGCTACAAAAAAGCGATTTGAATGCCACTTGGATTCAAATGACTGACTTGATCTGCACAATTTCTTACCGGAACATGTGCTTTTGTATTTGAAGTGATTCGATTGCATTATATAAATTTCAAAAGACTGACTAAACATTCAATCAAATCGCTTTACAGGGTGATTAAATGGAAAATAAAAATTTGCACTAAATTATCAAGTGGAGCTCTTTTTCAAATGGAATTAGGTTGAGTTTTCTTCAAATGCTGTTTCCTTCTACACTCTAGATTCTATTCAAAAATATTAGCAAATCTATTCATTGAAATTCGTCGTTAATTAAGATAAAGTTAAATATTGACTAGTTGCAGTAAATGAAAGTAAAGCGAACAACTTATGCAATTGCATCTTCAAAAGTGATTACAAATGCTAATCACTGTAAATAATCAATTCAGTTATAAGAAGAAAAGGAAATAATTTTTAATAAGTATAGAGAAGCAATGGCAAAACTATTTTACGTAGTCTTTTGCTTCTGAAGAAAAAAAGAGAACTTCAACAAGAGTAAAACTTTACTTTGGGGTTGGTTCTACTAAAGGCGTGATATCCATATACAGAAAATGCTTTTGATATTCATCAAAATATTGAAGCCGTTTGACGTAGTGTGGCGCACTGTATTTATACAGTAAAAAAATTAATTGAAGTATATCGCTCATTGATGGCTTTTTGGGAGGCCAACAATATAGTGACAAAAATGTAAAACTCAGTGCTTTTTTGTTTTAAAATAAATAAAGAAATAAACCGATATATACTTTGCCGACGGTAACTTCTATATGTTTGCACTTGAAAAAACCCCAAAAAGTTAATATCGATGAGAAATATTGCCGTAGTGTGTCAGAGGCTTCAATATTTACAATAACATTGAAGGTGAAAATTGATGCGTGTAGCATCCACTTAAAGCTACAGATAAAAGAATTAAACACAAAGCCCACAGCAAGTTCTAAATGCTTCTGGCTACATTGTCTTGTATCGCTTACTTCATAATAAATTTTGAAGACTTAAATTACACTGTAATCAGTTGATAAGTGTTTGTTGCAGGAATGCATATTTCGAATATTGAAGCTTTAATAGACTTTAATTTGAAAAGAAAAAATTACTAATTTAACTTATATTTTTATCATGTGAAAATCACATCATTTGTTTAAAGTCTCATGATTGTTAATTTGCTTACAATCTTTAACATTTCTCGTGTCTTTTCGCTTAAATAAATTAAATTATTTCTAAGAACTGATTTATTTCTGGTAACTTATTCTGTTAGCAACACTAATGGTATTTTCTTTTTTTACCAAAAGTATTCTATTCATTTGAAATATTTGCTCCGCTAGAAAGCCATTTAAGTAAATTTTTTAACAGAGAATAATAACGTGGAAATATTTTGAAGAATTAAAATGAAAAGTGCGAGGTACTTTTCGAGAATGAAATCCGCTAATAATCTGTTTGTCCTTGCCAAAAAAATAGAAATTAGCCTATTTTGGTAACAGCTACAAAGACGGCCGTGTAATCATTCAGGTGCAGCAAGATAATAATTTTCACTACTACACTGTATATTTAAATTTTGTAGTCTGTACAAGACAGAGCCAACGAATTTGACTGAATTGAAGCAGTCCATTAAAATAATAATTGAGGCGATCCCCACTTCAACCCTTCAGGCTGTTATGAATAATTTTCTGATTAGTTGTCGGAATGTGTAGGTCCTGTACGGTCTATCGTAAATGACAATTAAATTTAATAAATAAAAAATAAATAAATAAATAATAATTAAAAAATAAAATAAATAATGAATAAAATTAAAAAAAAAAAAAATAAATGAAAAAGTATTTGAATTTCTTTTTGTGGTACAATTCGTGCGCCACCCTACATTATTGCCTACATACAATAATAATAATTTATCAATTTTAAAAAATATATATGTAGATGAAAAAAATTTTTAGAATTGCTACCTCATTAAGCGGAAAAATTGATTATACAGAATGCCGACCATTGCGGACAATCGATGCCCTACTGTTTAAAAAAAAAATAAAAATTCGATACTACAAGCATATAACGATAAACCATACGAGTGAGTTTGTGAATTAATCAATATATTACACAACCATCGAAAATCGTTAAGAAATTTTAAATGAAAGAATAGACACTGTATTATATTTTTCGTTGAACTTTTCTAGAACTTTAATTAAAAAGTTTTAAAAATTACTAATAGATAAGGATGTCTGTTAAGTTATAAGCCTACATTTTTTTCTTCACCCTTTCAGTTTTACTAATTTAACCATAAAATTTTTTTTATGTTATTTTTGAATTCAAAAAGAAAAAACTTATATTTTTTTATAAACTTTTATATGTGAACTAAAGGCGCTGAACTTGCAACAACTACTTGAATTACAAAGGATTTCTAAACTTTAAATTCGACTGAATGGGTATGGAAAAATAATTTATTTTTGTCCAATGTTCTATTATTCTATTGAAAACTTTATTTTATTGTGAATTTTTTTTTTTTATTATGAAAAGATAATTGCACTTCTGAAACGACACATACCTATAAATACACCCAAAAACTAATAGCTGCTGAAGGTGCAATCAAGTTTTATTGTTTGTACGAGTTCGCTTCTTTTCTACGAGTATATTCTGCAGGAGTTTTGTTTCGTTTTTCTTTTGTCAATTTAGTTATTTACAATTTTGGGCTTTTGGGATATGAGAAACTAAAATAACCAAAAGTAAAATTAAAATGAACCAACTCGTCGTTGCTCAGACAAAATCAGCTAAGTGTTTTTATTTACTAGTTTTTCAGAAAAAAAAACAACATGACTTGGGCATATTATTTTAAAACCCGTCGCTTTATTGAAACAATGTTAGTATTGGTCTAAGTATTTCGCAAAATAAAACTTAAATAATTGTATACTGGGGAGCTATAAATTTCAGCAAGCCGGGTCTGTAGTAAATACGTAAAGAACTGTTCATGTTCGTCCAGTTCGTTCTGCAGAAAACATTGCTCTTGTTCTCGATAGTGTGACAGAAGAGCCGTCAAACTCGACTCGACTCGTCGTGTCCAACAGTTGAACATCTCACGAATATGTTGAGAATTTCGAATAAAAGATTTCAATTTACACGCTTACAGGGTTCAAATGACAAAAGAGCTGAAGCCTACTGACCATTTCAAGCGTCGTTAATACGCTGAATGGTTGGTTGCACAGACAGAAATGAATGGTGATTTTACAAAGAAAATCGTCTTCAGCGACGAGGCAGTACTTTCACCTCAGTGGATTCTTTAATAAAGAAGAGGACTGCGGGAGCCATCGATAGACTAGCAACAGTCGGGCAAAGGGGGGGGGGGTGTTATCCTCTCTTGGACATATGTCATATTTTTACAGAATCTGTTTATTACAGACTACCTTTTTATTTAATCATTATGAAAGTGGAATATTTGGTTATTCTCTTGTTTATTCTAACGGACCGCACAACCATACAATTAAAATATATGCCCGTGTATGGTCGTTATGAGAAAAAAAAAAAAGGATCAAACAGCATATTGTTAGTATTACCCGACTATAGGTTCTTTAAGATGTTAAGACGAACCTTCATTACCCTCCCTATTCCAATGCTCTAATTTTTTTTGAGTCCCAAGTTTTCCTTCTTACCAGGTCCACGTTTTTTTTGGCAAAGTGAACGATAAACGGAAGTTTATATTTTTTTATCAAACTTCACGACATATGCCAAACATTATCAAATGTCAACATTTTTGCTGAAACTTCAAGTGGCAACGTTAAAATACCCATCTGACAGAGAAAAGAACACCTAGTAGTGAAAACCTGACAGTGATGAGTCAGTGACAATACTGATTTGGCAACTTGATTGCAAAACGTTTAAAATATGTTTAAAATAAAAAAAAAACCTTTTACAATTGTCAAATGAGTATCTCCGAGTGATTGTTGAAAAGCCGATGCATCCACAAAGAGTGAGTTGTTTGTTGCGCTTTTTGGGCAGGCGGCGTCATCGGGCTGTACTTCTTCAGGTCAGCCAAGCAGTTACCGTGAATGGTGTTCGCTATCGCGAGGCGATAACGAACTTCTTGTAGCCAGAAATTGAGAATATGGACCTGAAGGATATGAGGTTCCCACAGGATGGTGTCACTGACCACACAGCCAACGAAATAATGGCTGTTTTGAGAGAGAAATTCATAGGCCGTGTTATTTCACGTCGTGGCAATATCAATTGGCCGTCACGATCATGTGATTTGACACCGTTGGACTTCTTTCTTTGGGGGATATTTGAAAAAAATTGAGGAGCTAAACGATGAGATAATTCGGCACAGTAACGACATTAAACTTAAATTATATCACAGAGTAATTGGAAATATCGACCTTTGGATAGAGGTATGCCACCGAAGCCGTTGTTCACATTTGAGCGATTTTTTGTTTCACACATAATTGTGAAAGATCCTTCTCTCAAAGGGGGGATAATTAAAAATGAAAAGCGTACGTCAATAAGCCAAGAAAAGTGCAAGAGCTAAATGATTAGATAATTCGGCATATTAACAACATTGAACCTCAATTATTTCTCAGAGTCTAAATATCGGTTAGAGGTATGCCACCAATGCCATGGCGACCATTTGACCGATATTTTGTTTCACACATAATTCTCACAGTTGCTGCTAACATAACAAAAAGTATTAATATAATTATCTGAAAAGTTTTTGTTTCATTTACAATTAACATCGTACGTTTTGGTTGGACCACCCATTACAAGAATTAAATACCCAGGGGATGATTACCTTCTTTAATACCAGCAGTTATATATTGGTTAGCAAATAATTATTTCAAAGATATGAACACATATAAAAATATATTTATGTCAAAATATATCGCGTTGACTTAAGTGCTTTTGTGAATTTCATTTAATTGCTCCTTCTAGAATCTACAATTTTAAATTTAATTCAAAAATCAATACAAATCAAGCAATGAATGCCTTTAGAAGCTTTAAACATGAGAACATAACAAAATGATTTTTATTTGAATTTCTAAGCAGCAATTCCTTGTTTATTTTGCATTACATAATCGTTGAAACATTCTTCCTAGTTACACATCAACAAGACTTGTGAGATGTTAGTAAGCTGCTTAAGATTTTATCGAATTATCTGTTTTTTTTTCCAGTTTCTTCGCAAGTCTGTAAATCTAAATTTAATCTTTAATCTTTATCTGCTTAAAAACAAATTTTAAATATGAGAATTAATATTTAACAACGTGAATAATAAAAAAAGGCAAAATTTAGATATTTTTAAATTGAAGTTTTAAAGCTCTTTGGGTGTAAGAACATTTTAACTACGAAAATTAATATTCAACGAGGTGAATAACAAAAAAGGAACTTTTAACTTTTAAGGTTGATTGAAGTAATGAGCTAATTAAGGATTACAGGAATTTTAGAAGGTCCAGTTTCAGACCCTCCTTCATTTATTAACAACTTTTTCCTATCAACATTAATGTGTATGATAATGAACGTTCTAATGTCCGTTTTCGTCAACAGCAAAAGAAAGTACAGCCATACCTAAACAAGAGGAAGAAAGCGGAACGTTTTTTCCGCTTAGCTTTTACGCTGAAATGCCATACCTAAATAAAAGCGGCAACGATAGGTCAAATGGATAAAAACAGGGTTATCAAAAAAATTAATATAACAACCCTGATTATTTTAGCAATAAAGTTTATTGGTGTTTGCGATTTTTAAATAAGCATTTTATAAAAAAAAGTTTAAACAATGAGTTATATGGACGATTTTCTAATAACAAATCTTTTTTTATGTTTATTTCTTTCAGCTTCTTTATTTGCAACTTACTTCACTATTAAACGCACTGTCAAAATCGGATTTTCCAATTGCAAAGTGTTGCCGTTGCGTTCACGCCGCGTTATTTCGGTATGCTATATACAAATTGTATGGGCATGAGAATTTTTGACAGCTAGAAAACGCTTTCCGCTCATGTTTAGGTATGGCTGTTAGTAAGCAAATATTTTCTCTGGGTGAGTTACTTTCTAAAAACAGAAGAATTATTTATAACTTACTAGCTGACACGGCCACGCGTTGCTGTACTTCTTATGAGAGTTTTATTTAAAAAAAATATATGCAATATATGGCCTTTATTAAAAGCGGTTAGTTAGTTTCGGTTTTGCGGAAGTTGCCGCCTACCGCCCCTCGTAGTATTATCCTTGAAAAAATATATAGTTTATGTGCCCATCGAGATGCAGACCTATCTCTGTTTTACCTGCTCTCCCTGCCTTCCCTTCCATGTGACTACCCGTATACCAAATTTCAGTTCCATGGAGAGTGCGCACCGGTACACCCGCACGCGTCGCCTGTTAAAAATAGCAAGTTTTCATATTTTTCCCACTATTTCCTCTCCCGTATACCGAATTTCAGCTCTGTAGCTATAATGAAAGTGCCCAAAGCAAAAACATTGACTATGAAGTCATTCAGACCAAATTTAGAAATTTTCGATTTCTATTTTCTATTTCTCAAGATATACAAAAATCATTATTAACTTTGTATGGGAGGTAATGGGTGATTCAAGTAGAGATACTTTTTTCAATAGCCTTTTTTTGACAGATCACGTGTGAGTCGTGTCATGCTGTCATGTTATTCTTGTTTAGTATTGTTTGGTATTTCATAATGGAAAGACTTACGCCTGAACAACGTTTACAAATCGTTCAACTTTATTACGAAAATTCACGTTCTGTGAGGAATGTGTTTCGTGCACTTCGCTCAACTTATGGTCAACATAATCGACCTACTGAGCGTACTATTCGCAACACCATCACCCATTTTGAGACCCAGCATTCATTATTGGATAACATTCGACCGAATAGACCACGTCCAGCACGCTGTGAAGAAAATATAGCGGCCGTAGCTGAGAGTGTAAACGAAGACCGTGGAGAGTCGATTCGGTGCCGTTCGCAGCGACTCGGACTGACGTATGGAACGACTTGGCGCATTTTACGACATTCGGCGACATTTGGTTTCAGCAAGATGGCGCCACTTCCATCAATGAATGGATTTATTGAGAGAACATTTCGGCGAGCGCATAATTTCACGTTTTGGGCCGATCGATGGGGCAGCAAGATCGTGTGATATCACACCGTTAGACTTTTTCCTGTGGGGATATGTACAGTCTAAAGTTTATGTAGACAAACCCGCTTCGATTCAGGCCTTGGCGGAAAACATCACGCGTGTCATTCGCCAGTTACCAGTCGAAATGCTCGAACGAGTCATCGAAAATTAGACTCAACGGATGGACCATCTGTGACGTAGCAACGGCCAACATTTGATAGACATAATCTTAAAAAAATAAATGCCAAAGAATGTTCTTTCCAATGATAATAAACATTCTCCATTAAATTTGAATTTTCTGTTTTTTTCTTTAAAAAAGTAGGGAACCTCGAAATGGATCACGCATTACTCCAATTGCGCCTACTTTTTTGACTGATGATATGTACTCACCATTTTTGTTACTCAGACCAAATACAGAAACTTTAACTTTAACCGTTCTGTAGAGGAGTTGTCCCGGTGGTCTAGTGACTAATGCGTTAGTTTATCAGTTGGGCGTTCTAGGTTCGATTCCATACAGAGGCTCTGGTCAGTATCAGATCATCACGTGAAAGATTTTTCACAACAGGCATCACAATGGTACCAAAATAAATTGGACCCAAGTGGGCTGACACCTTTCTTTACCTTCACGTCTAGCAACCTGCCGATCTAACCTAACTAAGTTACATTCAATTGTAATCGTATTGGAATCATGTGTGCAAATGCTGCTTGTTAGTTTAAAATCGTCAGAGTAAGCAAGACTTTTTACCTGAGTTAAGTTTACTTTTGCCTACATTTGCCAAGTGCTCTTTGCTCTATCATTGTGCATACACAATCGTCATGTTCTTTTGCTCTAAAACTTTGTTCAACATTTGACTTTAGAGTTGAAGTTTTTTTCTTGTTCAAGTCCTTTGCAAAATACACGTGTAAATGTTGTATATTGCAGTAGTGAGTATTTCTACTATTTTCTCTAAAATATTCTGCTTTTTTACAGACATACTTTTGTCTATAAAGGTATGTAATATAGATATACAGTGAAAGCTCTACAGTGGGACAGTATGGAGCTAAGACAACAACTCTCATAGGGGGGAGCAAAGCTTTTCACCTAAAAAGAGTGTCTGGTTATGCGAGGTTCCATTGTATAATTAGTAGTTCTTATTAAGACAGAACTTTTGCTTTATTTTCTTGTATTATACGAATTTTGAACGAAAGTAAACATGAATTAAAGGTGATTTCTTTTCTTCCACAAAAATGATACCTTTTTAAAATGTACACCAATATAAAATATCTTATCAGCACTGTAATAAAACTACATATTTATTACACTGGTTAACAAAATTTTAAGTAATTTAAGAACGAAAAATCATATTTTTTTTTTTTTTTTGGCGTGTGAGGTAGGGTTGAAAATGCCTTCGCGTGGTGTTGCCACTAAAAAATTCCCTCCTCCTCCTCTGGGTAGATTCCTCCCCGGGACCGCCTTCCGCATTACTTCGGGAAGGCCCAGAGCCACGTCCCAATCAGGACCACTCTCACTCCCCCACGTCTGGGTCCACCAAGTCCGCAGCCGGCGCCAATGCCCCGGCGCGTATCGCGTGGTCCCCGTCAGAGGGGGCCCCGCTATGCAGCAGCGCATCGAGGTCCCTCTTCTTCCTCCGCAGAACGTATCCCACGTACTGTGCCACAGCGTCCCAATTGTCCTCATAATCGAGCATCCTCCCTATCACGGTGGCAGGAGCCAACCAGCCAACCCGCTGCGCCATTGCACCTCTCTCAGCATGCCACCTGGTGCAGTCGAAGAAAGTGTGTTCTGCATCATCATCCGCAATACCACAGTAAATGCAGTCGGGACCATCTGCCCTGCCCATCCGGTACAGGTACTTTCGGAAGTATCCGTGGCCCGAGAGGAATTGTGTCAGGAAGTAGTTAACTTCCCCAAATTTCCTCCGAATCCATACTTCCACGCAGGGAATGAGCCTCGCCGTCCACCTGCCGACCGTGTCCGCGGTCCACCTGTCCTGCCATCGCCGGACAGTTTGGGGTCTCAGACCAATAGCACCAACACCAGGGTCCTCCCCCCTCGAGTTCCAAGCCTCCCACCGCTCGCGCGCCAAGAGGTCTATGGGTATTTCCCCACATATCACCAGGACCGCAGCGCCCGAGACCGTGCGGTAAGCCGAAGCAACCCTAAGGGCCGCCGTCCGCTGTACCGCTTCGAGTACCCTGCGTTTGGTTCTCTCACCCAGTACATTTCCCCAAATCTCGCTCCCATGCAGCAAGATCGACTTCGTGACCGCCATAATCAGCCTCCTCTTGCTCTGTGTCGGGCCTCCGACATTCGCCATGAGTCTGCTCAACATGCCAGTCATCTTCGCCGCCCTAGTCGCCACATGCCGTATTTGGGCCCAGTAAGTCAGCCTGCAGTCGAATCTGACGCCCAAATACCTTATGGCACTCTGGGTAACCAGAGACACATCCCCTATCTGCATGCCGACGCCGAGTGGTATGTGTGCCCGCGTCATCAACATCACCTCGGTCTTCTCCCCGGCCAATTCCAAGCCGTGGTCCTCAAGCCACATCCGGGTCCTAATCATGACCCGGTTCAGCTTCCCCCTGGCGTCATCCATATCCCGCGCCAAGATCACCGCCGCTATATCATCCGCGTATCCCACGAGTTGAGCATCCTCGGGCATTTCCACCCCAAAGATCCCATCGTAGGTCAGATTCCATAGGTCCGGGCCCAGCACAGATCCCTGGGCCGCGCCGGACGTGATCGTCCTGCTCCTCCGCCCCGTCGGCGTATCGTACAACAGTACCCGATCGTCCAGATAACTACGGAGAATTCTATACAAGTATCCGGAAATACGGAACCTCCCCCGCAGCGCCTCTGGAACATCAGCCCATCGTAGGCTGTTGAAGGCATTCCGAACGTCGAGTGTTGCCAGGACAACTATGCGCTTCGGATAATAGCGCCTCTCGCCCTGAGCGCGCTCAAAGCACTCAACCACATCACCAATCGCCCCGAGCGTTGACCTGCCAGGTCATAAGCCATGCTGTCTATCCGACAGCCCCCCAGCCATCCTCACGGCCTCCGCCAGCCTTCTTTGCAGTAGCTTCTCCAGCAGCTTGCCGGCACCATCCAACATGCAAAGTGGCCGATAAGCCGATGGCTGGGTCGGATCGCTCCTGCCCTTGCTAACAAGCACGAGCCGCTGTGTTTTCCAGCGTGTTGGGAAGACGCCCTGGACTAAACAAGCATCATATACCGAAAGCAATGCTTCCGGGCTGCTCTCAGCCAGGATCTTCAGCACCTCCGACGGTACCCCATACGGGTCAGGGGCTTTCCCCGTCCTAAGAGCCCCGGCGGCGATCCTCAGCTCCTGGGATCCTGGGGGAACAGGCCCCCTACAATCGCATCGATCCGTGCGCCGTCCAATTGCACCCCAGCGCGGCTCGCGCCCAATTTTCCCGCCACGATCCTATAGCCGAGTCCCCATGGATCACGGTTCAGGTCGCTCCATTTCGCCCTCTTGCTCGCCATAATCGCGCGACGCAACGAAAAATCATATTAATTATGAATACTCTATTGCCATCAAAAGCAATAATATCAGGCCAGTTCACCAAACCACGTGATTTGTGTTCACGAATTTTATTTGTTATAGAAAAGTTCGCTATAGAGAAGTTCGACTGAATTTACAAAAAAGCAGTGTTCTTACAAATGTGCTCATATTTAAGTTTTTATATGTAGCAAAACCAATTTTATTACAAAAGTAAATAGAAAACAAATCACATGAAATATATTGTAGCATTTTTATTAAATTCTAAACGAAATACATAGAAAAAATAAGCAAGTGATTTTAAATCGTCAGTAATTAGCTGACGATTGCAAATCACGAGATTATTAAAATTTTTCTGTGCCGAACACCATTTCCGTGATTTCAAATCACTTTGACAAAAAGTGGTTTGCAGAACAGGCCTGTATATCAAGGAAAAAACTTAGCACTTCACATAGCACAACGAATTCATGCGTAAAATTTCGTTGTGTAAACTCGCAGTGTGGCGTACTCTTACGACGATGAAATTACAGCTACGACGAATTACGAACGGGAGTGCTTTCCTTTATATTTGAATATACCGAAGAAGAAATAGAACAGCTGTCATATGCTGCGAACACAATAGGGATGAACGACGAATTTTTACTAATATATTTAAAAATTAAAATAAAATTAAATAAAAGTAATTCGTCGGCGTATAAAACAAAAATAAATTTATCGCAGAGTTCCACACGCACGATGAATTTTCGTTGACGGCGGTGTTGTGTTAATTTTTATATGCACAAATGTGCTTTATTCCCGATGACGAAAGTTCGGCACGAAAATTAGTCGTTCGTTAGAGTGTTTGACTTCTTAAGCACATGTTTATCAGAAGACATCTTAAATGGTAGCAACATTATCAAAACTCATGGAAAATGCATACAAGTCTTACGATTAATTCGTATAAACAACCGCGCAGTTGTAAATTAGATTTTGTACTTTGCGTTGCATTTATGAGGAGCCGTTACGTTAAATGTGTACACGTGTTCGCCAATGACACTGCTGTGTTCAAATCATGCGTTTTTCAGCTAAATTGAACCAGTAAATTTACATGTGCTTTTCTGCTTGCCTATTATTACTATTTTTAAATTCGTTATTGAAATTTACAACAAAGTAGTTAAATTTAAGTATAGCCGTCACTTTAAAAACCCTAACATTCAATCAATTACGTATTACAGGTAAATTTTTTTTACTTAAACAAAATGTTCAAATGTTGGTGCATGTAATTGTGTTTGTGTTCCTTTTTGAACTACAAATCACAACTTTGAATTCATTAACAGTCAACTTTATCTCATAATCTATAATAATATGACTGAATTTATATTTATAAAATGATATAAATTCTATATTCCATGTGCTACATTTATAAAATTATTGTATGGCATTTCGTAGAATATATTTTCTATTTTTTATTTATATTTTTTTAATAAATACTACTGGCATTGGTTTAATTATTTGCACATTGAAATTTATTTGTATATAAAAAATTTTAACATTTGATTTAAGAGTCAGTATTTTATGTCGATATAAATTCATATCTCTATAGGATTATTATTATTTTTTTTTGTTGCAGCACAAAATGGTTAGTGCAGTATGACAGTTTTTTTTTGAAATTTATTAAAAAAAATGAATGTCCTGAAATAATAAAATAAAAAAAAAACCAAACCATATGTATTTTAAGTGCAAATACAATTATTTGTTTTGTTTACAATTTTTGATTTTGTATTAATCAATATAGAATATGTGGCAATAGATGGCTGTGTATTTTGTGTGCGCTGCAACACTGACTGATTGTAAGAGTTAATTTCATTTTCAAAATTTACTAAAAATATTTTTTTTTTTTTTTTTTCTGGGACCAGCATTCAGGAGATGAATGTTCTGAAATAATAAATTAAAAAAAACCAAACCATATGGATTTTAAGTGCAAATACAATTATTTGTTTTGTATAAAATTTTTGATTTCATGTTAATCAATATAAAATATGTGGCAATAGATGATTTCAAGAGTTAATTTCATTTTCAAAATTTACTGAAAACATTTTTAAATTTAATATAAACTTTTCTATTGGCAGGTTTTTTATAATTAATATTTGCCTACACAGAAAAAAAAGAAGATACAATTGTAATTAAAAGTTTCGTAATATTAATTAATTAATTAATTAATTAGCTTTTCACCTGTAAAGAAATTAATTGTATCAGTTAAATTGTTATTGTTGACTTAGTTCAATTACTTTTTAACTAAATTATTAATAATAATAAATATTTAAAATTTAATTAAATGTTGGAATTAGTGATATTTTATTTGAACTATAATTTTTACTAATGAAATAATGTCTTTATTTTTAGAATAAAGGAAAACAACAATTAATCTCCAACATTAGATGAGTAGGACAGGTACGTACGTATATTTTGTATGCCACTACAAATGTCATCAGTACTCTTTGTGAGCCCCCTGGTCGTTGTAAAGCCATTCATATTTTTATTTTATTTATGAAACGTTTGTTATATATATTTCAAATTTTCAATCAATATACTTTCTATAAATTCAAAAAATGTTTATGAATACGGCATTTTTAATCTATAATATTCCGTTTTTCCTACTCGCTTATTGACAATTTTCTGTTGGCAACACAGTGCGTGTGAGCAATAAATGAATAACTTTAATTAGCATACGTTGTGCGTTGGTTATACACAAAATGTAGCATATTTCCCCGCATAATTTTGTCTTTGAATAGGAAATTTGGAGCACAAAGAAATTAATGTAATTGCATCCCATCAGTCCGGTTACTCATTACAAACTGAAAGCCATCCGATTGTACATTATTATGTCAATAGGGAAAATAAAACGAAAATAGTTAAGCCCTTACAACTCGCATCTGATTTGGATTTGTCTTTTTCCCATCCAATTGTAAAGTTAAATGTTTACTAGACTTGAAGATCAAAACAAACACAAATAAAAATTTTGCATCGCATTACCATCTGATTTGAATGGCTTTGTAATGTATCATATTGTCATTTCGTTTTAATTATGAATTTTGTTCTTTTTTCTGAAGTAATTTTTCTGTTATTCTTTCTTTTTCATTTTTATTATTATTCCAAAGTAAAATTTGTATCAAGTTCATAAGTGTTTTTAAAAGTGAAGTGTTGACATGCCTATTATATTAGCGTATAATTATGACGGGACGCAAAATAAGAAAGCATTTCAAGATTTTAAACTTTTAAATATGGCCATTTTTCGGTAAATTCACAATATTATATTTACAATAAATTGTCATACTAAACAATGTTATTTATTTATTCTCTATCCTTTAATTCAGAAGCTGCCAAGGGCGAAGGATCAAATGAAAAAGCTTACCGAACAAACATTAGACACTGTTTCAAAATGCATAAAGCCAGGCACTTCCGCAAACTTTCGTACAATAGAAAAATGGAGAAAAACTAAATAATCTACATATCATAAATACAAATTTTAAAGACGCTCCGTTTAGTATAATTTGAATTTTCAACATTTTGTTCTATTTTTGCTCTCTTGAAAAGTTTGGAAATTTGAATTAAAGTGTTTGGTCAAAATTTCACACTTATACATATGTATTACTTTATCAATTATTTTCTTTAACTTTTATAATTAATTAATTATTTTTTATTTCTCATATTATAACAATTAATTTAATATATATTAATAATATATATAAGAAATAAAAATTAAAATATTGAAAAAAAATTAAGTTCCTAATTTAATTATGCAATAGTTAAAATTCATTCCAAGATCAATGGCATTCAGATACATCTTACTGGACTCCGAATTCACCATAATAGTTGGACCCATCCAACTTTCGCTTACAATGTATATTGTGTTGGATAAATCTTACAGCCTAGGCCATCGCTGTGTAAATGTAAATAGAAATTGTATACAGACATTGGATGGGTCTTGCTTACATTGTCATTGGTCTCAAATCGAAGATGTATGTAGCGAAAAGTTCACTGGGATGTTGCTTAACAAGTGACTTATAAAGTCTGTGTTTGGACGGGCAAACATTTGGAAAGGAAACATTTACTTTGGTAGCATATTACCGGTGGGGAAGAGAGCAACGTTTTTGTGTTCGGTATTCGGTGATACGCTTTATTCACATTTTCTTTGTTTCAAAAAAATAAGCACATATAACACTAATAATAGAATGTCGCCGGCAACTTTTTTTGTCTGTGTGAACGTCCATGAAAAAAATAAAAGAGGACTCCAGATGTTTTTTTTCTAAGTGTTCCCCTTCTTAGTTAGTGATCATCTGCCTCACCCGGCGTTGCCACATGCAAGTGAAAGTTTGAAATACTCCATGCACTCACTTTTCCACCAATACAGTTAATGTTAGCATTGTCGTACCAAGTACGAATTTTTTTTTTAATTTACTAGTACAGTAAAATAAATACAGAGTTGATTAGATGATTTTGATTGCATTTATAAAAAAAGTTACGTTTTGTCTTAAATGTAATTATCAACAATAATTTAAATGAATAATATTAATAAATAATACAGTAGGCTCGTGGTAGAAAATTCTTCTATAGAGTACTTTATAGAAAGAATATTCAGAAACTTGGCTAATTTTGTTTGATTTGGCACACAATGGTAAAATAAGTAAAAAACTGCATGTGCGTTTAAATATGATAGTTATTCTATTGATAAAACTCCGTTACTATTGGTTCGTTTTTTAACATTTAAATTGAAATCCTAAATTATTGAAAAGCTCGGTATTTACTTTGCAAATCTATACAGTGTTATCCAATTAATCATATTAGGTTAAAAAGAAAATTTTGGAGAAAGCATCAACATATCGAGCCTTTGGTGCAATAACGCAGTAACTCAAAATTTGAATTTTTTGAGCTGGGTATGCAGAAATGATCTCTGGGAAAATATATATCTAAAGGAAAAAAGATTATGGTTCTATCGCTAACTGTTCAGATTCTACAGCTACAAATGTCTTTATTGCCTCCAGCTATTTCCAACAATATTTATTTGCAATAATGAAATATTTCCTTTATGACAAGAAATTTACAAACAGAAAACATTACAAAACATGCCTCTTTATTTAAAAACTTGTAAAAAAATAACTTTAGTAAACGAAAATACTATCAAAAAGCTGGCTCAAAACTTCAAATGCATTTTTCTCAGTTCACGATTTATTGAATTACTACGGTATTGCACCAATGGCTCGATATGTATAACAGCTGACATCTTATATTTAGTTATGCGTATAGTATGTGTATAATGGAACTACAGAATATATAATAAATAACATCCATGTAACTGGGTTTAATGTACACTTTAACTTTAATAATTATTTTTTGCATGTGGAAGTAAAACTAAAGTATTAATAAACCCTTTTTGTATATTGAAATATTTTGTATAACTTCCATCTCAGTTGAAGGGAAGTACACTCTTGGTTGAGAGAAAATCCTTTGCATTAATTAGTTCCCTCTATTCCGAGTCAACTGTATTTTTTTAGATATTTTTCTACAACACGGTAATACTGGACTCATATAGTTATATACTGCCTGTTTAAAGCAACCAAGTGAAAATAATCGTCCGGCCATTTCTATAGAAAAAAATACAATTTTATTTATTTTTTATTCCTGTTTTCAATATAAATAGCCGAACGATTATTTTCACTTGTTGATGACATTTTAAAAATGAATTTGCATTACGGTGTGTAGTTACTCAAACATTATTGTACTGGTTTTTGACATTTTTTCTGATTTTCGGATTAATACATATACTCGTACACTACTTGCAAGTAATTAATTTCTTGTAACTATGTAGGTTTAAGACTGTAATTTTCTAATCACCATCATGAAGATATAATTGCGAATAGTCATGCCAAACCCAACCACAAAATAATACTATTTATTAAACAGTAAACAGAATAGCCATATTGAAATTGTTTGTCTAAAATCCAATCTTGAGTAACAACTTTTTTAATTCTTAATATATTTTGAAAACAAATTAAATCTTCAGACACATTTAGAAAAAAAATTTTTCATAATTAAAAAAAGGTAATAAATAAAGAGCATTGGGGAATTACTTAAGTGATATATACGCGTACGTACGCACCTCAAATACATGCTATTAAAAATAGAAAAGATTTTTTCTATATAAAAATATAAAAATTTTTAAGTGGATAGAGCAAAAAAAAAAACAATAGCAAAAAATTAAACAATATGAAGGCTAAACTTATTCTCAATGCTATAAAAGGTTTATTAAGATGACAAATATTAATATCGCATTCGAGGGTGGCGATGGATGAAGCAGTCTACACGTTGACTACAAAACTAAAACAGACCTGGGTACAACCCAAGTTTCAGCTAAAATCTTAAAAAAACATCTCGCATTTTTCATTGTCACTAATGACATCGATGTTAATGCGTGATATTATATTGACATCAATGGCATCGGGTTGTTCGCTAAAATTCTCTTCCTCATCATGCCAATTTTCCTTAATATCTTATAATTCGGCAGTGGTAGGAATATTCCGATTTGGAATAATCTTTGCAATATCGGTTATTTTTATAAAAATAAAAATATATATAAAGCAAATTAATTTGAATTAAAAATTTTCTAATATCAATTAAAAAATTACTTAGATTTTCACTTGTACAGAAATTAATAGTGCCAATTAAATTACTAATGTTCACTTCATTAAATATTAATTCATTAATATTAATAGATAGATGTTGGTGATGGATGGTAGTCTGCACGTTGACTACTAAACCAAAAACAGACGTGGGTTCAACTTCAGTTTCAGACTAAAATTTTAAAATAAAAATAAATATCTCGCATTTTTCTGATGTGCATTAGTGTATCTTTGTGTGTCAGTTGTTGTCGGAAGTTTTCAGTGGCGTAGGCATAGTCGCTGGTCACTGAACAATACCTGCTTCAGCTGATAGAAATCGACAATCACATGAGAACACCCTCCTTGGTCGGTATTGTATAGCACCGGTGAAGTAAAATAAATTAAGCTTCATCTCCTGTTAGTTCTCTAACTATCCCTTTCCTATAGTTCCAGCACAATGCTTCGCATGTGTAGGCGTCATCTCCTGAATGCTGGTCACAGATAAAAGAAAAAATAGCTTCCTTAAAATATTTACAAACAATTCATTTTAAATTGTATTTTATATCTGAGGAGAAGTAATGTTAATACTATTTTTTGCTTTCATCGAAATAGAAGCACTTAAACTTTAAGTCCATATTTCCTATAATGGTTGCGTCGTGAACGCAAGTTGTTAATTTAAAATTTAATTGTAATTTATTCACGTGCTCTTACGCTATATTTATTAAAAAATTTTCTTTTTTCTTGTACCAGCTGAACAGAATCAGCCAAATTGTAGAAGCTTGTAATGAAAAAAAACGAAAACTTTTCAAAATTTTGCTGCATACCTTACATATTGTTACGGAAATACAGTACTTTCTATACCACCCTCGTACAAATGTATTTCATTAGAACGTTCTCGATTTTAATCGACTCACAACACAATAAACAAACAAACAACTGCCATATTACACTTATGCAAAGCAAAACAATAAACAATTGCATAGACTGACAAATACACATTCGCACTAATACAACCATAGTAAGATGACGTAAGTAAAATACAAAGTTAAACATAAATTTCACACCAAAACAGATGTAAATTAAAATTAGTTGCTTTTTTACACCGTTTAAATTTTAATTAAATTCTTATTTAATTTATGCTATTAATATGAAAATTACTTTTTATTACAAAAAAGAAAAAAATGACAATTAATCACCGAAACCAGTTGAGTAGAACACGTATATACATTTCTTCTATGCCACTACACATGCCATCAAAATCGTCAATTTAACATGACAAAGTTTAAGAAATATATACAAGAACTTTTATTATTAATGACATACTTTATTGACAAATCTTTAAGTTTAATTGGCCTTTTATTTCTTTATTCTAATCAAAAGTAATTGCCGTGTTATTGTGATACCCATAAATTAACCAAGAACTAAAACACCACTAAATATACATTTATTCATTGTAATAATAGCAGTTCAAATAAAAATAACAGAAGATTATAAATTCTAAATATTTCTTGACCCTTTTAAAAGTTTAAATGTTTGTTTATTAAATATTTTTTTATTTGTTTCAATATTTCTTTAAATATCGGTTAACATTTTCAGGAAATTTTAGTATTTTAAATTCTGAAGATGTTAACGGGCGTTAACGAAATATTGTAACAAATAAAAAAATATTTAATAAACAAACCTTTAAGCTTTAAAAAGAGTCAAGAAATATTTTTTATAAAAATAAGGTTAAAAAATAACGATTAAGAAAAAAAAAATTAAAAATTCTTTATACACGGTGGGCCAAAAATAATCACCCGAGGCCAAAGTAATCAGCCGATGTCTTTTTATTGTAATTTTATTTAATAAAAAACTTTAGATCTTCATGTATGGTCATCAACTCTGGCGGCGGTCACTTAGCCCATATCATAAGCAGTGCCAAAATTTGTCTAAAAAAAAAAATTACAGCAAAATAACATCGGGTGATTACTTATGCCCCGGGTGATTACTTTTGGCCCAGCCTATATATTTTATGCGAACTCATTTATTAGTTGCATTATTAGAAAATTTTATTTAAACAAAAGCTCTATTTTTACAATTACAGTTTCACCATCAAGTTCTTGTGAGAAGCAACATTTACTATGTACTTTGTACTTAATGTTCTTTCCGTAATTGTAGATATTTTCTACTTGAAACCATAATAATGTCAGTAGCTTATAACAACTAAATACGGATATTGTTTACGGTATAGTACATGTAATTTGAATATACTATAAATGGAAATGTTCACGTGTAGTTAAAACTTATCAACAAATTAATTACTCTTATCTTTTGTAGCATTCTGGTATAATGACATGTTCCGGAGTTGTCCACCAAAGCTTAAATTATGGACACTTGTGTCGATTAAACAATGCGATAATGACTGACAATGTATGTACTGATTACAATCGCTGTGTCAATATTGCATTACAAACGAATACTCACAATGAAGCCAAAGAAAAAAAAGTATATATATATTTATGTATGTATAAATATACAAACTTTCACTTTCACTTTCACTTTCACTTTCACTCCACACTTTCATTTTATATTTTAATAGTAAATTGAAAACAATTGTTCATCTGATAACTGATATTGATATATTGATTGATTGAATTAAAAACGCTTTTAGGTAGAAATTGTAACAACTTGTGACTGATAGACTAATTTGAAAGCTTTAAAATTTTAATAAAAAATTGTCATTGTAAACAAATATCGTCAGATTTTCATTAACACATCAAGTAACTAAAGCAAATTAATTAATAATAATTGTTAAATACATACATATCTATGCAGTTCAAAAACAAAATATGTAAGCACAGTTAATAATAAAAATGAAAATTAAGAAAAGCTAAGAATATTTATAGTTTCATTAGGAATGAAAAAATTACGGGATACTATTTCTCGTATGTTATTTTTATAAAAAATTATAAATATATTTTTTTTTTGATATCTTTCTTTATTTGCAATCTATTTACAATATAATAATAAGCAAATTTAATAAATAGTTCAACAATAAATTACAGTAGTGTTAAATTCCATTGAATTTAATCGTCTAAATTCATCGCTGTCGTCCAAAAGCGTTATTGCAGGAATGTTTTGATGGTCGCTTAGTCTTTTTAAATAATTTGTGCTGAAATTTTTGATTTCGTCGCTTACATTTGGAATATTGAGGTCATTGTGAATTGATGTGTTTCTTACATACCAAGGAGCACCTGTTATACATCTTAGAGTTTTTCATTGATATTTTTGTATTATATCAATGTTGGAGTAGGAAGCGGTTCCCCATAGTTGAATACCGTAAGTCCATATAGGTTTTAATACTGTCTTATATAATATTAATTTGTTGTTTGTGTTTAATTCCGATCTTGGACCAAGAAGACAATACATTTTATTTGTTTTAATTTTCAGTTGCTTTCTTTTTATTTTTATATGTGTTTTCCAAGTTAAGCGTCGATCGATATTAAGACCTAAATATTTGATATCATTAGACTTGGGTATTACGTCACCATTTAAGTTGACAGCGGTGCAATCACCATTTTAAAGTGTAAATGTGTCGTGGGTGGATTTTTCTGCATTCACTTTAATATTCCACTTCTTTAGCCTATTACTAACTAAGTCAAGCTGCGTTTGAATAATACTAGATGCTATGGTTGCGGATGCGTTGGCTGCTAGTATAGCGGTGTCATCAGCGTATGTTGCAACTACAACATCGTTGTTTATCGGCATATCAGAAGTAGATAATGTATACAGGGTTGGACCTAATACGCTTCCTTGAGGTACACCAGCCTTAATTAGTCCGATTTCAGAATCTTCGTCGTTGATGTTGACATAAAAACTACGATCACTAAGATATGACTTTAGCAGGAGGTAAAAGGGGGCTGGCAACAAATGCTTTAATTTATATAAAAGGCCATTGTCCCATACTCTGTCAAATGCTTGTTTTACGTCAAGAAATACTGATGAACAGTAGTATTTGTTTTCAAGAGAGTCTCTTATAGTTTTTACAACTCTATGACACTGCTCGGGAGTCCCATGTTTGTTCCGGAAACCAAATTGATGATCGGGTATATTGTGTAGAGATTCCAATATAGGCATTAACCTTTTTTGAAAAAGTCTTTCGAATAATTTCGATAAAACTGGTAGCAAACTGATAGGTCTGTAAGATTCAAAGGAGTTTTCAGGTTTGTTAGGATTTGCTATCATTATAATTTTAGCGTGTTTCCATTGAGTTGGGAAAAATGAGAGTCGCAGAACAGCGTTAAACATAACCGTGATAAATATATGAAGCTAAAATATTAGTCTCACTTCTGTTTTTATTTTGACCTTTATTAAATTTTTTAATTATATATATTATTTGGGCGAAGATCTTTTTAATGAAACGTTTTTTTTTCACATATTTATTTTCAATATTTCGCTACCAAAAATGTAGCATCTTCAGGAAATAATAATTTGTATTAAAAAAAAAATTTTTTTGTTACTACAAATTTTTTTTTTGATATTAATATTAATAATAGAAAAATAATTGAACTGTAGTTATTACATAGTAAAAAAATTTTGTCGTGTTCAAGTTCACAGTTAATTTATCACAATATTATGCAGAAATTACATTCCTGATTTGTTAATACAAATTATTATTTCCTAAAGAGATGCTACCTTTTTGGTAGCGAAATATTGAAAATAAATTATTGAAAAAAAACTTTTCATTAAAAAGACCTTCGCTCAAAAAATAAATATAATTAATAAAGCTAATAATTTGCATTTACTAATAACCACACACGGTGGACAAAACAAGAAGAACGCTGTAAATGAAAGTGTAGCAGGCACTTTATTGTTCTCTTTTAAGATGATGTAAAATGGTTTTATAGCGGCTTCAATATTAAGTGCAAATATTTAAAAATTGGTACTAAATGCAACACACTCTTATTCCATTCCGATACTTATGTATCAGGTATCAAAATTTATATAAAAATCGACATATCTCGATGTTTCAGGTTACCGAAATATCGGTATTAAAAGTATTTCTGCATTTAGAAACAGTAGAGATTTTTGGTGCAAAAATAAATGCTTCTGTATCTGTATTCTGTATTTTGATAATCAAGTCACTACATAACAGCTTCAATGTAATGCAGACGGTATGTAGTACATGGTTGAAAAGTGTGCTGTTTGGTAGCTGAAACACATTCTCGAATTATTGATATTTTAACTCATTGTTTTGCCAGCAAATTATTTTGCTGTGATGTTTCTTATTTTTATAATTAATTGCTGGATTTGACATAGGAAAGTGAAATAATAATACAGAAGAACAAAATAAAACTTCTTTTTTGTTGCATAAAGTTTTTCTACTGTTGTTTACTAATTTGGGTGCGCTGATTTCAAATCTACCCTCAGATTTTTTGTAGCAGCTCTAGTTAGTGAGATACATTTACCGTCTTAAATTTACATAAGTAGTCGATAGTTTCTATCAATAGCGGTGTAACTTAACTAGTTCCTTTATAAATTTCAGTATGTCTTCCTCAAGAAGGACGTGTTTAAATAATCCTGATTGTTTTCCTGTTATTTGTGGAGAATATATGTTCCAAAAATTTCATTTAAATGTGTCGGACTTTGTGAAAAAGGCATACTTGGACTACTTTGGGTTTCCGTTGCCGTCAAACGCTAAAATTTGGATACCAAGTTTGGTATGCAAAAAAACATGTGTTGAATCTTTGCGACTGTGGGCAAACAAAAAAAGACCCACTTTTAAGTACAAAGCTCTTATGATTTGGCGTGAACCATCCAACCATCATGACGACTGTTATTTCTGTGTAATGGAAATCATGGGAATAAACCATGAAAATTGCTCTAAGTGGATATATCTAAACTTAAAATCTGCCATAAGACCAATCTTGAGTATTAGTGACACATCAACACCACAGCACCCATGTACATCTTCGCAAAATGCAGACCAGGGCAGCGGACAAACCGAAAACGACGACAGTGGTAGCGACAGTGATTTTGATTGCTACGGTAGTCGCCGACCACTAAAACAAGATGTTTATAGATGATAAAATTTTCATCAACCATATGACAGCTGTCGAGAAATGTGCATGGGAAGAGTTTGTTTGGGTAGTGAGGAATTTTTTGGGCAATAGGAAATGTGACGGCTACATTCAAGACGTTGAGCAGTTGCTGATACACTTCCATCGGCTTGGATGCAACATGAGTATTAAGCTTCATTACATTCACAGCTATCTAGACTATTTTCCTGAAAATCTCGGTGACCTAAGCGAGGAACAAGGAGAGCGCTTTCACCAGGATATTCGCACTATGGAGAAGAGGTATCAGGGGCACTGGAATGAACATATGATGGCTAATTATTGTTGGAGCATTCAAAATAGTACTCATATAACATCTCACTCTAGAAAATCCAAAAAAAGGAAATTTTATTCAGAATAAATATGTTTAATAAATTTTTTAAACTTAAACTATGTGCATTTTCAATGAAAAATCCTGTCACTTCGTAACTCCAAAACTAGAGCTGCTACATGAAAACGGCATATATTTTTGAAATCAGCGTGTAAAAACTATTCAGGTTCATGTAAAAAATCTCATGCAACATACATGCTGTTTTCCAGTGTAATTTAATGCTGGTGTGGCTAATAACGACGGAGCAAAACAAAAAAAAAGAAAAATTAATAAACAATTTGGAACAGTAAAGAAAAATATAATTGATAATATAAAAGTAAATTTTTTCATAATTAACACATTCGCGTACAAATTTATGTCCAACAAAGGAACAATGCGAAAATCAACTGTCCGCGAATGTGTTAAATCATCAAGATAATATTAAAAAACTATCAAACACACACACACAAATGTTAAAGATTTCTTAAATTTTCTTTAACAATAATTTCCTTGCTTATACTGATGTCATCTACGTAGATGAAAAATTTAATTCCAACTTAAGATTTTAATTAAGTTTGAATGTGGTTGGGTATTTTGTTTAATTGGTTTTGCGTATTCAATAAGATTGACTTATTCCGCTGCAGTAACATCAACTACAGTGGCATTATAGCGAGAAATATACATACATATATTTGGCTAAACAGTCTTTTTTATTTGGGACCATCACTCAGGGCATAACCCCAATACGTGCGACGTAATGCGCTGGAACTAGAAGAAACGGATAGAGATGTCAGATGGTGCAGCCTCATTTTCTTAAAACTATGTTTTTGCATGTTTTATGTATTGCAGCGCCTGTGATGTCAATGTTTTCTATTTCGTAGCTTTATTTTAGTAGCCCTTTTATTAATTATTCTACTTCGCCGAAGATACCACTCACTACACACGAAGGATGGCGCTCTAATGTGCTGTGGATTGGTAACAGCTGAAGCCCGTACTGTTCATTGAGCAGTGACTATGCCTTCGTCGCAGAAGAAACCTTTCTACAACAATTGAAACAGAGACACACAAAAGCACATCAGAAAAACCAGAAAGTGTTGTTTTGATTTAGTCTGAAACTGGACTCGAAACCAGGGCTTTTTGTTTTTGTAGTCTACATGCCGGCTAATTAAGCCATCGCGCCAATTTTACAATTCATTTCTGCTTAATTTGGTTTTTCCCTCTATCAGTAGATTATTTAACAATTAACAATTAACTGTGTTCTGTCATTTCACAAATTAAGTAGTTAAAAACTAATTTGTGTTCTCCACATATTTTGGTTGCCATAAAAATACCCAAAGATTATTGCAAAATAAAAGTTATTATTTAAAATAGAAAATTAATTAAAAACTTTAATGAGCGTGTAAATCAGGCAAACATGTAGAAATTAACTTTTAGTTTGAACAGTAAAATAAATTATTATAATTTTTTATTTTCTGACAGAAAATAAATAAATTTTTGACATGTCGTATAAACTAGTCAATATTTATTTATTAAGAAAAAAAAGTTTACTTGTTAAGGTGAATTTTAATTGTTAAATTTGCAACTGTTTGACATTTATTGAATTGAGTAATTGTGATTGTTTAGTATAATTAGAATTGAAAACCACTTCATTTGTACTGGGAAATATAATGCTATTAAGAGCCGCTACCTTTATTTTAAATTAAATTGCAAATATTTTAAAAAATTTGGGCAACATTTATAAACTGTTTATATTTTCGAAACTAAGGGCCATTATTATTAAAGTTGCCGATAGTTAAAGTTACCTTTAGCTAAAGTGAACAATGAAGTGACTTTTCAATTGTTTTCAATAGTACAAGTGTCGTCACACATAATAAACGTTTTAATTTTTTTACTATGGTAATACTGGTACAGAGTTATCAGTTAGAAAAACTTTCGGTGAAGTTATACAAGTTGTTTTTCTCATATCAAAAGAATTAATTCGGACGGACATTGTATTCAAATATTATTAAATAATAACTTTATAATAATTTATATTGCTCATTTGTAAGTCATTACACTAAATACTAAAAGTGAATGAAATAATAAAAGAATTCTTTTTTTATATTGAATTTATAAAAGGAAAAAACCAGTCCCTCGTTTGGGTTTTCTTCTACTTGAAAAGCTACTGGTTAATTATATTTTCCTACATTTGGGGGCTCAACAAAAATGTAAAAACAAAGGATTATTTAATATGTATGTAAAACTAACGGTAGTAAAAAACGGTATTAAATATAGTCCATAATATATAATATTCAAAAGACATGGTAAAAATAAAACAAAATTTTAATGAACAAATTTTTAATATTTGTTAAAATATTAATTGGATTTTCACCAGTAAAGAAATTAATAGTATCAATTAAATTATTATTGAGACTTAATTTAGTTAATTTTCTATTAAATTTTTAAAATTAATAATTAAAAATTTTATTAAATATTTTGAAAATTTAAAAAGAATTTTTAATAGCGAAAAAGCATTTCATTCAAATTCGAGTGGTAAGTCTGTTTTGAGATGGATCACCTTCATATATAGCCATAATCTTAGCTTGATTTCACGTATTGGCATCAGAACATCTGCATATGGGATAAAACCATCTCCTCATGAGCTAGCTTGTCGGCCATTTTGCCCCCCCATTTTATCACAGTGACCCGCCACCCACAGTAGAGTTACCTCACCGTTCCCGAGAACCAGCATCTGGGTTTCTCAGCACCTGCGGGACTAGCTTCGACAATGATGTCTTTAAAGTTAAGGCCAGAAATGGATTGGATGCAGCTGAAGCCGTTGCTGTTAATTGACCAGTGACTATGCTTTCGACACTGAAACCTGAGGGTGGCGATGGCACGATGGATGGTAGTCTGCACGTTGACTATTAAACCAAAAACAGACCTGGGTTCAACCCCAGTTTCAGACTAAAATTTTAAAATAAAAATAAACATCTCGCATTTTTCTGATGTGTATTAGTGTGTCTTTGTGTGTCACTTGTTGTCGGAATGTTTCAGTGGCGAAGGCATAGTCACTGGTCGCTGAACAAAACCGGCTTCAGCTGATAGCAATCCACAATCGCATCAGAACACCCTCCTTCGTCGGTATTGTGTAGCACCGGCGAAGTAAAATAATAATAAAAAATGGCTACTAAACCGAAGCTTCAGCACTAGTACGAGTATAAAAAAAAACGTGCGAAAGCACAGCTGTAAAATAATTAATTAAGCTTCACCTCCTGTCGTTTCTCCTACTATCCCTTTCCTATAGTTCCAGCACAATGCTTCACATGTGTAGGAGTCATCTCCTGAGTGCTGGTCCCAGATAAAAAAACTAAAAAAACCTTCCGACAACACCTGACACACAAAGCCTCATAATGCACATCAGAAAAAATGCGAGATGATTTTATGAGTCTGAAACTGGGGTTGAACCCCTGAAAATTATTTGTTTTGTAGTCAACGTGCAGACTATTTCGACCGTCGCCCCCTCTGCAATTCCTCTTCCACCATTTTCTTGCAGTTATTCCAAACTGGTCGGAAATCAAGAAATGATATTCCGTAGTTTCTAACTGTTAAAAATTCTTCACCTAGTTCCAGAAGTATGTTGCATATGGTCTCTGATGGCAATGGTACATCTGTCTCTACCGTATAGGACTGCAACATGCCGTATGCATTACGTAAATATCTACCAGCTGTCGGTCTCTGCACCCTATCTGAGATCTTAGTGATGTATTTCTTCTGAGTGGTCGTTCAGCAGACAATACAGTATGTCAGTATGGGTTTTACTATCGCCGTATCAAATTCAGCCGTACACCCCTTGTTCTCTTCGACTTTCCGCTGCACGATTAGAAAGCTGACGTCGCCTCGAATTGTGGTCCTCCATACTCAGCCGTCAGTTAAGCTTATAGTCTTTAACCATAGACAAATACTTTACTTTTGGTGTCAGTTGATGGTTTCGTCCGATAATGGTATGGCAATCGTAATTTATAAATTACAATTTGTATTGGGTAACGAATTCCTTTGCAGGTTGATATAAAGTATTCCATGGATTTCTTTTCCTCGCAGCACAATCTGCATGTGCTCGTGCCAGAAAGTCCCCTTTTCGGTGTTTGTTGCAGGAGAAGTGCTTCTCCTATTCAGTCGCAGAGTAATGTCGAACCGTCTATTATACAAAATTGAGGAGTCCAGGCCAGTAGTTTTCAATATCTTGGTTTCGAATCTGATCTCTTATTTAAGGTCGGTCCCGCTGAAACCAAAAACAGGGTCAGGTCTAATAAATACCCTCCAGTCATTTTTTAGCCTTCTCATTCCCCTCGTGCACTCCAAGACCTTCCGCTACGTAAGTGTGGATAGCGTAAATAATGGAATCTTGTCTTTCTCGTGAAGAGCACAAGTTTAGTCTTCAGATACTTAGACCACACGAGCTGGACAAAAGATGTGGTCTTAATGTCACTGATATTCCGCAAGAATTTTACACCAGCAGCACCACATTATTCGCGTATGCCACCATTCATGTGTGCCCCGCAATAAGTTAACTCAGTACCGAATCCACAAAAACCATCCATAATAAGAGTGACAGTACACTCCCTGGTTTAACATTGTGAAGTTGTTAAAAAGACCTGATAGAAGAATTAGAGTATATTTTTAATCTATTGTGAGAATAATAAGTTATATAAGGATGCATTAAATGAACAAGTATTAAATAATTTTCATATTTTTTTTATTGACATACATATCGGTAATTCCATAATTTTGGCCCCCCCCCCCCCCAGTTATTTTAAGACAGTTTTTTATTTTATATACCACCTAACTTTGGTGCCATTTTTGGATTGTTTAAAAAAAGAGCATTTCTTTTAGTACCAGTTATATTCAACCCTGGAGTTCTTATGTGGCAGAGAGGATTTTTTTGTTAAAGTTTTGTATTTAATTTTCAATACATGATTATTTTTTTCTAAAATTAAATTCTCGTTTATTAATATTTTATGATAATTTCTTATAGTGCCTTTTAGTTCGTTGCAGTCGATAAATTTTCTGTATTTAATTTATCTTAAAACAAACTGTACGTGTGTAAATAATTCAAAACAAATAATATTGCTGTCAATTATATTTGCATCTTAAGAATATTTCTTGTTTTATTATTTACTTTAAATTGCCAACTATTTTTTTACATACAAAAAAACAGGTAAACGTATTGCAGATAAAAATTGTATTTGTAAGCATAACTTATTTGATTTAATTGCTACTGATATGACGATTTAAAGCAGATGTCATTGAGAGCTAACAATATGATTTTTCTTTTCACAGATATACAAACATACCAGAATAAATGAATTAAAATATTATGAAAAATTGAGTTATATGATTTTCGCATTTTGCTCTAAAAGCATATTTGCTTTTAATTTTTAAGTTAACTTGGGCATAAGTAACAAGTTTTTTTAAAAATTAAAAAGAAAACAATTAAACAAAATATGCGGACGAAGCAAAACCATTTGTGATATTTCTTCCAACGGCGATTATTGTGTTGAAATAATGCATAAATAATTCCAATAAATAAATAAATGCGGAATTCTTAAAGTTAAAGAATTGTAAATCATTTTATGGCATATGCACTGCTCATGCATATTCAAATTTTTCAACTTCTGAAAATCGCTTACAGCTGGAAAAATGTAATGTAAATTGCAGCATATTGTAAAAACTGCACTATTGCTTTTAAAAACATATGATTTCTCAGCGTTCTTGTTTGTTATATGGGCTTTAAAACAGCAACAATGTTGTTCATTAAGCTGACTTTGATAAGTTTTTTTTATTGTTGAGTTTGACGGATATAAATAAACAAAATTAATGTCTAACTTACATCCAGCAACAGAATTTTGCCAATACAAACCAAAATTTGATCAAATCATTTTAACATGTGGCCAAGAGATTTAAGTCTATAAGTAAATAATTGAGACAGGCAAGTGACAAATTGACTAAAGCAAATCTGATAATTGCATACATTTAATTACCATCGCTGCAAACTTTTCTTCAAATAAAAAGATATCATAGCAACTAGATGGCTCGAGTTCGATTCTCAGCCCGATTAATTCAGAAAAAGTTTGCTTCTTAGTTTTCTGCGCTACAGCACTCTCGTTCGTCGCTATTTGAGCAATAAAACATCGGCGCTAAAACAAATGGCTCCCCTCAGCTCAAAAATAATCCGCCAAAATTAACATTAGAGACGCCGCAACTTTGCTTTAAAATTAACACGAAACTGCAGAGTTGTATAAAAATTAAGCTTTCTACCACTTTCACCACCTGTCTATTATCTACAGCAACCGTTTTACTCCCTCTCACGCAATCTAATTCCAGTGCAAGGTATTGCATATGTAGCAGGTTTCCCCTGAGCACTTGAAGGAAAAAAAATCATAAATATTCAATTATTGTAATCGCTATTATTTTTCAAGACAGTGTTTCCTTAAATTCTCTGAGTAATTGTCAGTAGAAGCAGATACATTTTTCTTCAAACTTTTATTGGATTTTATGTAAAAAAATCAATTTCATGAAAGATACGAGTTATGGCATTTCTATATTAATGTACCCTGCAGATAATGTGACTACACGCATGTATAGTGTAGTCCACAAACGACTATGCCAAATGCATGGAGAAAACATGATATATTTAACATTACGACGCCTTAGCGGTGGACCATATAACTTAAGTTTTTTTTTTTTTATCTTGGACCAGCACTCAGGCGATGACTCCTACACATGCGATGCATTGTGCTGGAACTATAGGAAAGGGATAGTAGGAGAAATGATAGGAGGTGAAGCTTCACTATCTTACGACACTGCTTTTTGCACGTTATTTGTTTTTGACAGCAGTGTTAAAGCGGTTCAGATGTCAAGGGGACGTATTAAATTTTTTGAAGCTTCGTTTTTAGTAGCCATTTGTAGTAATTATTTTACTTCGCCGGTGCTACACAATACCGACGAAGGAGGGCATTCTGATGTGCCTGTGGATTGGATACAGCTGAAGCCGTCACTGTTCAGTGACCAGTGACTATGCCTTTGCCACTGAAATCTTCCGATAACAACTGATACGGAAATGCACATCAGAAAAAATGCGAAATGTTTTTATGAGTCTGAAACTGGTGTTGAACCCAGGAAAATTTTTCGTATTGTAGTCAACGTGCAGACTACTTTGACCATCGCTACCCTCATTATATCGATCGTACCTAAAAACTACTCCATGTAACTACTCTGTGGAACACCTCTGAGAGTAATTTTATGCAACGCGGTAATCGTAAATACGAAGAAAAGCAGGAACACTTCTGGAATAAAAATAAGCTCGTTATTTTCAATAACATTGTGACGGCTGCATTACATAGGACCATGTTTATAACCAGTCCATTTCAGCTACCATGAACCACATAGTCCAATAATATTTGCAGAGTAACGATGTACAATTAACCGTCCTTTTCACAATGTCCGATTAAAAGTTAAAGTGGACTTTAACGGAAACTTTGGCATACAAAACGTGCTGTTAAAGCTCACATTAAGTTTTAACCGTATATTGTGAAAAGGAAAGAAAGCCTTTAAGGGGCATACTGCATATATACTGTTCACTGAATGTGCTTAAGGTAGAATCGTGACCATTTATCTGTGGTATTCACAAGATAGTCATAAAGTCATATGCTTTAAAATAATACGACGAAATAATATGGGTGCAATGAACAACCCCTCATAATTTAGCGTGCTTTTTCAAAAAATTCATTCAGCTATTAAGGAAAATATTATTACTTTTATTTTGAATTTTCATTGACAAGAACTTTTTCTGTATTGTGAATTTAAAAAAAATATATTTTCATTATAAAAAAAAACCAATTTTCCTGAAGAAGCTACACAAAGGAGTAGCGAAATATCGAAGAAAAATAAATATTACATATATTAAAAAGACCTACAGCTTAAATAATTAGTGTTATTAATATAAAAAGAGGTCAAAAAACTAGAAGAATTATACTTATTAATGTTTATATCAAAATGCTAAAAGTGAAGTGAAGAAACTAAAATAATTCGACTTTTTAATATTGTAAATAAAAACTCACATATAAGTCCTGTAATAATTCCATTTCTAATTAAAATTATTAAATTGTTCTTTTGGCACACAAAATTGTTGACGGAAATATAATCGAAAACATCAGTTGCCAGTGATATTTTTTTTAGATGGCGGCTAGTGGATAAACGTTAAGTGGCTGCCGGCCAGATGAGTTACACAAACAAAATTTGTTCACTTGTATATCATTACATATTGTGGTTTTTTCTCTCTTTCTTCTTATAAAAATAATTTAATTTAAGGTATAAAAGTGAAAAATTTTTAACAATTTTGTATTTTTTAATTTATAAGTAGCGGCGGTTCTCAAATATTATCGCCGGCTCGACTGAAGAGTTTTAGTTTACGACTCAGATTTCTACCGTTATTTTATGACAAAATAATGAACAAAGCTCGTAAAGTTTTATTATTTTATGATTTTTTTCTTGTTTGAAGCACAGCAACAATTTGTTTAAACTGTTTTAAAATATTAACACATTAAGACAACATGATGTAATAATAGACATTGTGATTCCGGCAATTGCTTTTAAAATCTGCCGGCAGGCACTCTTTTTTTGAAAGGTTAACTTTTAATGTGTGTTTGTTTTGTAAAGAATTTATGTAAAGTTTTCATTACACTTTCAAAACTCTCTGTGTGGTTTTAAGGAAAATTATTTAACAATACAATGTAAAGGAACAAAAATAAATACACACACACACACACACACAAATTTATTAAATAAATTTCCCTTTACTGATATTACTGTTATAATTCCCTGCAAACTACTACAAATAAGAACATTCCATTGTGTTTCATTCTGTGAAATAAAAAAAACATTCGTACCCATCATACATTATTTATGTTGCCTGACTTTTAAATTGTTGTTATGAATGCCAATATGTCGTTCTGCGGTATTTAAATAAATTTAAAATTTTATTTATATGCTTTATGTTTTTATGAGGGTAATATTTGTTTAAATCATGCTTCTTGTGGTTAAATTTTGTACATAGGACTGACTGTCCAATAGAACGCCAGGGGCAAGTTTTAAAGTTTATGGATGTTTCAAATAAAATAAAAAAAAATTTCAGAGTACTATGCCAAAATTAAATATGTTTAAGTACGTTATGAAAACTCTTAACAAAAAGTGTTCACACTACAATCATTGTGTTTTGCTTAACGTACTGCTGGTTGCTTAAACAGATGATACAAAAATCAAAAATCATATAATAATAAATATTGAAATATATTTATTAAGCTCGAGGTCTTTTTTTTTTTTTTGGTATTTTACTTGTTTTTATTCAATATTTCGTTAAAAGCTTGTTAACATCATCAGGAATAATAGGAAATTACAAAAAAAAAATATGTTAATAAATGTATTTCAATATAATAAAAAAGGTCAATTAAGAATATAATAATAATAATAAATATTTTTTCTTTTTCTTACTACCTGCAGAACATGACATTTTTCCCACACGTACAACAAAAAACAAATTAAATAAAATTTATGAGGTACCGCCATTAAAAGGTACGTTCAGTGAAAGACCAAAATAAAAAATACATGAATACAGTCTATGAAAAAAATCTCAACCCTTCGTTTTACTTGGTTCCGAAAGTGTTTTGGAGCTTAAACATGTTTAACTTTACGTGTTTTGAAAACAACACAATGTATGGGCAAACACATAAAATTAAACAGTTTTACCTCCAAAACACATAAAACTTGTTTAAACTCGACAGTGTGAAGAAAAGATACGTTAAGCAAATTAATTTCTGTTTACAATTTAATATATTGTTCAAAATACAGGGTCATCCATTTTTCAGCTTCAAAAGTAAAGTTAATAAAATACTCATAAAGCTATGATTTTGATGAAACTTTTATTTTTTTTATTATGTTTGGACCATGCCATTATGTACGAAATACAATATCATTTAAAGGACCGCCTCTAGATTGTTTGCAGCAAGTAATTTCGAGGTAATTTTCGACAACTTTTTCGCACATTTCGTGTGGAATATCGGCGATAACTTAACGAATATTATTTCAATGCTCCAACGCTAGGGAATTATCCACGACAATACGGTCTTTGAAGTTGCCTCACAAAAAAATTTAATGACGTCAATTCGCATTATCTTGGTGGCCATTGACGTTGCCAAAACGTTGTGGAAACTTCTGCACTAAAGCCAAAATCGGACGTGTTGTGTGGCTTGTAACCCGATGACATCACATAGCGACCATTTCATAATCTTCAATTACAAGTGTCAAGATGTTGCTTATCATACTGCCATAGCGCTCTGAATTAACGGTAACGGTTCTTGAGATGTCCATAACAGAAGAAATATTTTCATGCGCACATTGCAATAGTGCACAAGACTCACTACAGCTGTAACGATTACATTCACTTCAAAATTTTTTATAATCTTGCTAATTAATTGCGCAGTAGGTCGATTATGACAACCATAATAACTCCGCAATGCTCGAAAAGTATGGCCACATTTGAACCACCAATCCAGCACTCAGAAGATGACTCCTACATATGTGAAGCATTGTGCTGGAGCTATAGGAAAGGTATAAAAGAAGAAATGACAGGAGGTGAAGCCTAATTATTTATTTTTGCAGCTCTGCTTTCGCACGTTCTTTGTTTATACTCGTAGCAGTGTTGAAGCTTCGGTTTAGTAGCTATTTTTATTATTATTTTACTTCGCCGAACAATACCGACGAAGGAAGGCGTTCTGATGTGATTGTGGATTGCTATCAGCTGAAGCCGGTATTGTTCAGTGACCAGTGACTATGCCTTCGCCACTGAAACCTTCGGGCAACAATTGACACACAAAGACACACTAATGCACATCAGAAAAATGCGAGATGTTTATTTTCATTTTAAAATTGTAGTCTGAAACTCGGGTTAAACCCAGGTCTGTTTTTGGATTTGTAGTCAACGTGCAGACTACCATCCATCGTGCCATTGCCACCCTCAGTGCAGTAAGTTTTAACTATATTTGCGCATTTTTCGATTGCTAAACGATCTATAATCGTAAATGGCCTTTCACTAAAGAAATAACAGTTCAGATGATAGATATCTAAGAGCTCTGCAGCCTTGCCAGACCGACGGTTTTCAAACTATTAAATGGATGACCCTCTAGCATATTCGCATCCCAAAACTGATATTGTAATGAAATAGAAATCGTAGAAGGAACTCATTCTATATATTACACAAATAAATAAAAAGAACAAATTTACCAAGTGCTAATATTTGCTTTTTTATTTAATCTTTAATATGTCAAATATCTTATATAAGTCAAAGGTTAACTAGAATAGAAATGCCGGGAATAATTCCTTGACTTAAAATTGTTTTTTTTATTATTTCGAAAAGTGAAGATAAAAGAGCATTAAAATATACAAGTTTTTGTAGCATTTCCTTTAATTCAACAAATAGATACTCGGTATTTTTCTACCATTTACAAACATATTTTCATGTCTGTGGTAAAAGTAAAAAAAAAAAAAAAAAAAAACGCAAGAGGAAATATTATGCTTGTAATGCCTGAATGTTTGCATTTCGTTTTATCTGCTTTGTAGTGTTTACCATTTCACAAGAATGTGTTTCTGTGTGTGTGTGTCTGTGGAAGAATGTGTACGTATGCATATGTGATTTTTTTTATTTCTGCCACTAGTAAATAACCCAGTATTTATTTAGCAATTGAGTTGAATATCAGCAAAAGTAGGATTATGGTTGTTTGGTAGAATGGGAGAGAAAAATTTATTGGTTCGGTTGTATGATTTGGCTTGTTATCTGGATGATTTGCTTTGCAAATAAAGACACACGAATTTAAAAAAAAAAAAATAAAAATAAAAATAAAGAAAAATCCAGACAAGAAAGGCGCATGTTATTTACATATGAAAACCGAAGTTTTCTGCTTGACTTGGCAAAACATATGTTAAATATTTAATAATTCTTACACGTACAATAATGTTTCCTAGTGGTTTCATTACTTATTGAATCGATAAAATATTTAATTTGCAATTAAACAGGCATTACAAAAATTGTACATAACAATTTAATATTAACACTTCTTATAGAATATGAATTAAAGAAAAGCTTGAAGTGTTCTGGGGCGTTACTCTCTATTGCGATGCGAAAGCGTTTGCGATGCGAAAGCTAAATGCGTTGAGATGCCAATTTGGTACTCTCTATTACTTGCGCAAATCTTTTTGAAAAAGTGGCAACTTTGACATTGCAAAAGAAAATATGGGATAGATTGATGATAATAAAATGTCAAAATATTTACAATACGACGTTTAAAAAAAGCAAAGTTAAGCAAAAGGGAAGTGTAACGTTTTTTAATTAATAATGAAGTGATGGATTCTACGCGTTATGGTTTGATGAGGAAAACGATCGTGTAGAACGAGTTGCAAGACGAGTCTTAAGAGATAGGATCGATATACTCTCTTTAAATGACCGCATGTAAGAAAAAAATATGTAGCGGAATATGTTTCCAAATACACATTGCTTTATTTTAGCTTTGTACAAAACGTCGGTTTGCATAAGGAGGCGTTTCTGGATGTTCTAAACACTATTCAACACGAGCTAAAAGTTTCAAGGAGATCCACAGCAATTCTAATTATTTTTTGAAAAGGTGTGATGAATTCCGATCAAATTGGAAAATCATTTTCAAGACAATCTCCAACTATTGACTTTCAAAAGCATGCCAGAAGATAAAATATAAATAATATAGTAAAGTATTGATAAAAAATGATTCAAAAATTATTGAAAAAGAAAACTACTAAACACATCCGACCTTTTATCGTTTTCAAATCGGTTTTGTGTCTAAGTCGTTTATCATCACATGCCTGAATAAAACCTACATTTTAATAAACTCATAATCCGCTTTTAAAACTTATTGCTTTTTCTATAATGTCGAAAGAATTCTTTGTTTCGTACAATTCCATTTAAAACTTTGTAAAATTTTGTTTGAACTGTAAATACACGAAAAAGAATTATTTTGATATCATGAAACAGGCATTTTGTGCACAAATTATTTGCGGCTTGTTTAGTATTTGCTGACTGCAACTGTCCCTTGGACAAGTGGCTATGATGCATTATTAAATCCAGTAAAATTTCAAAATGCCGTTGTTGTATTTGTAATAATTTTGCTTCTTCCCTAAAAGTAACAATTTAAATATCAAGCATAAATGTATTTTCAGAGAGCTTATATGTTTTTCTCAATCTTATCTTATCTTATCTTATCGAACGATTTTGACAGACACTCTCGCCTTACAGAGTGCGGTGATACCAGACTTGCGAAAGGGGCAATAATAGATGCGTCAGGCAAATGAGCAAACGGATTAGAGAGTACCAATCGTTCGATTTCATACCATTTTTCTTTCGCATCGCAATAGAGAGTAACCCCCCTGATTTCTTTGCGGAAAATTGATTTGAACAAATTTTATTTTTCAAAAAGGCAAAAAAATCTGTTATTTTCTTTTGATATTTATTTGGTTTGTACGTAAGACATTTTGATTGGGGTGCTTGAGTAGCCTAGTACATGAGTATTACCCCATCAATCTAGAGGTTGCGGCTTCGCTGAGTGTTGTTGTTAAAATAAAAAATAAAAAATTGTGACTCATTAATTTAATGAACAAAAAGTTTAATGTTTCCAAAGTGCAAGTAAAAACCCAATAGTGTGGTTACAGAACTTAAATTTTCTGTTTAGTTTTTAAAATTTTCTTATTTTAAAAATATTTGCGACTTTCAATGGTGAAAAATAATTTCTTAAAAGTTTCCATTTAAAAATTAAGAAAGTACAAAAGAAAAAAACTACACAATGAGAACTTTTACATTGCTACAGAGTTTCTTTATTGTCCTTTTTAAACCGCATCAATTTATATTTCAGTTTTAAGGAGTATAGAGTATTCTTTGCCTTTTGCCTTTTGCTTTTGTAACTTTCTTGTCAGAAGGCCAATGATATTTTTGAATATAGTTTTTCTTTGTCAATTTCCGTTATTGGTATTGAAAGCAAAAATATATATGGAAGCATAGAGAGGAATACTTGATAGTCTTCAGCTAAATTGTGTAGTTAAAAGCAGCCAGTGTGACGCGTCAATAAGGCGTCCGAATAAAAAGGCCACTTAATTTTATATTCAAAAACTTTCTTTTTATCCATAGGAACAAAAGTGGGTTGTAAAATATTATGAAAGGAAGCGTTTAAATTGAACAATTATTTGAATACAATTTTGCATGAGACTAAAAATGAAAAAAAAAATCTTATATAAAATACTTAAGCATTCTTAAACCAACAAAATCTGCTGAGACTGTTCATAGAAAATAATAAATAAATTTAATTGATTACATTAAAAACAGAATACTATGTTTAAGGCTCCGCAAAAAGTAGCAATTAATTTTGCACCGGTTCTTTTAAATTTGTTATTATTGCTAAAATTAGTACTGTAAATATTGTATTTAACCTTTTAACTGGAAACGCCTAGAAATTTTAAAACAATCAATCAGAAGTTCTTGATGCTTTTGGCATAAAGATTTAGTGGGATGTTCGATGGATTGAGCAGATTTTTCAGGTCTCAAAGGAAACATTCAAATGCCTCGGCTTTTTAAGACGGTGTAAGACATACTTCACCCCACCTGATCTCCTCACTATTTATACCGCTTACATCCGACCGAAAATGGAATATAACTCTCATGAATGGGCCGCTGCTTAAAAGACTATTTTGAAGTTACTCGACCGTGTACAAGAAAGGGCAAAGAAACTCATTGGAGACAGTGGGGTAGCCAACTCTATTGACTCTCTTGAACATCGTCGCAACGTGGGGTGCGTTTCGTTGTTCTATCGTTACTATAATGGGAGGTGTTCTAATGAAATCAGAGAAATTGTACCCGAAACCTGGTCATTCGCGTGCACGACGCGATCATCATTAAGAGCGCATTCATTTGTGGTCGATTTGGGGGTGACTCGCACTACGCATCACAGAGAAAATTCGTTTTTTGGCCGAACGGCACGTATGTAAAATGGACTACCCGCAGAGCTGTTTCCTGTCACTTTTAACGTCCCGCAAGGGGGTTTAGGAACTTGTTTCTAAACCTATGGGTGTTTTAGCGACCCCGCGGTACCTAGCTAAAGGTGTAGCATTACCTTGATCTCCCCTTGAGATTGAAAATGACAGAAGAGGTGACTCTTCGAAATCTGACTAGAGATTGAGGAGGATATGTTTTTGTCTATCCGTGTGACTGATTAAACCAAGTTCAATTCTAATCTAGCACTACGGGACCAGCTGAGCCCCACACCTTCAGCGCTAAGTAAGGGTTTAATGACTGATGTACTCTTAAGTGAGTGCTTCGTGTCAACCCTGAAAAGTTGGAGTGTGTGTGCTGATTTGGGAATGGATTAGTAGTGGCTGTGGTTAAAACCTAAAGTTACGCAGGAAGTCGAGTCTTTGGTTTGTTCGAGAATATGTGAGGTGCACACATATATCTCGATACGATAACTATACTGATTTGCTACGCAACTCTAGGATGCAAGTATTACTTGCAGCACCTATTGCTCTGGCGGCGTTAGTGGTCGTCTCTAATTCACTCGGCGTTAAGACCACTGTGGGGTAAGGACTTCGGGCAGGTATCCACATTAATCTTGAAACACATCTGTCACTTTTAACGTGGGAAAATTTAAATCCAATGTCAATAAATACTATTCCCTCTACCATCCCTCCCAAAACCTTATTTCCTAGTTTCGGCGCAATGCACCGCATGTGTAGGGGTCAGCCCCTGAGTGCCGGCCCAAGAAAAAAAAAGTAGATAACACATTTTCGAATATGTGCAGATTCAAAGTTCAAAAGTAAAGTTCGATATAAATTTTATTCCATTTAAATGTTTGAACGGTGCTATTATGTACGAAATAAAATGTCATTTAAATAACCGCCTCTAGATTGGTTGCAGTAGTCGATCCTTTTGGGGCAGTTTTCGCTAACTTTTTCGCACATTTCGGGCGGTATCTCGGAGATAACTTTTTTATTCTTTATTCAATTTCTAGCCAATGAACTAATTTCTTACAGGCTTAAGCATAAAATAAATTCCAAAATATTAATAATAAATATAACAATAATAAAAATATTAAATTATAAATATAAATATAAAAATATAACATTAAAATAAAAGATACGTATGCAATTATTAATCAAATGCATTCAGGTGCCTTAAAATATTGTTTTGTAGAATATTCGAATCAATCGAAAAATCAATGGAAGAATCATAGATCATTAAATTCAGCGCACATTCTACGGAATGCATCAAAATTGGCATAGTTGAAGCGGAAATATTGAAGTTTTATAGGAACATAATAACTTGTTGGACGATTTGGTATTGTAAATTCAATGTGACGGAGTAAGAACGCTGAGTCAATAACGTCATTTATTAGATTCATTCCAAATGATACATTCATGTATATTCTCATACTTTTCAAAGTAGGAAGAAGCTTAATAAGTGCAAGATGACTTTCATATGATGGGAGATTAAGATCACGATTCCAAGCAAGTCCACGCAGACAAAATAAAAGAAATTGTTTTTGAACTGACTCAATTTTCTTTATGTGGATATCATACTGCGGATCCCAACTAATACAGGCGTATTCAAAAGAATGGGTCTCACCAGCGACGTAAACAAAAGCTTTATAACGTAGAGATCAATTCAACGTTTTATGAATCCCAAAACTCATTTGGCTTTATTCACCGATTGGGAAATGTGTAAATTAAAACTTAATTGACGAATGTTGGTTTTCAAATGTTCCAACGTTAGCGAACTATGCGCACAGATGTATAATTGGGTAAAACGATCGCTGTAAATGGACTGATGCTAGTCGTAAATCGAACTTCGTTATTGAAATTTAATTATTTTGGTCTACACATATTGTTGTGATCTTAATGGAATCATGTTGAAATGAAATATATTTGTTTAAATACATAAAAATTATGTAAATTATTACAAAAAAAAAAAGATTTTATTACAGCAGTTCGTATATGGAAGAAATCCCTTGCATTTAAAACTTGACTCTTATTAATCACACAAAATAATAATTAAAAGGACTTTTGTGTCATTAATTTATAAATTGAAGTTTTGCAAGTTCAGTGCAGAATTTTCGTGTACGTTAAAATCAGCAGCAATAAAACTGAAATAAAAAGCATTTGACTTTTTCTTTTTCTTAAAAAAAAAATACTGCTAACAAAAAAATGACAGAAGTTTGATAAGGGACGGTATTTAATCAAACTCTTCAATTTAATTAAATGGCGTAAGGCGGTAACAGTGCTGAATGTGAATGGGAATATTATGTAACAAGAATGTGCTTCCGTATGTTGATCCAGTATCAACGTACGAAATACATACAGATTTATATACAAAGAAAGAAACGGAAATTGCATTGAAGGATCCCTGAAGTGTTGAGGCAAAAGACTGAATACCTTTCACAATATTTGCACGAGTGTATTTTGAGGTATTCCACAGAAATTTATGGACAGTTGGCTCTGTGCGACAGTTAAAATGTACAAATGAAATTTAGTTTGCAATTTTCTGTCAAACTCTCAGCTTTTTAGCTGTTGATAATGTTTCTTTTTCTTGCAACGAGGCATGGCTGAACATGTTTCCTACTAATCTTAGAAAAATGTTTATATTAGATAAAAAATTGTGTGGCCAGTGACTATGCCTTTGACACTGAAACCTTCCACACATAAAGACACACTAATGCACATCAGAAAAATACGAGATGTTATTTTTTTTTTTTATAATTTTAGTCTGAAACTGGGGTTGAACCCAGGTCTATTTTTGGTTTTGTAGTCAACGTGCAGACTACCATCGTGCCATCACCACACTCATCTTTTTATCTTTTAATCTAAATATCATCGAAATTTTTTATTCGTTTGAAAGACCTATTGATGCCGTCACGGCTTCTCAGGGTGTAGCGCATACGAAATGTTCAATTGTCCATGACTCGGCGCTTTAATCAGGCAGAATATGACTGATGGCATGTCTTTGAGGACCTCTGTGGTTTGTGGTTTATTCGCATACACCTGCGACATAATAAAAAAAATCACAAGAAAACTTCTAATGAAAACAAACCGCACAAAGTCGGTGGCCAGTTCACATCACCACTACCATGTCGTCAAATCGCATGGCATGAGCTCTGTGGCACGTAGCGCCATCCACATGTCATTGGTGTCTAAATCATGCAGTTCATTCCAAAAGAAGTTGGCAATCATCGACCTACAGCGATGGCGTGCCCAACGGCGTTCTCAAAGAACCGTTGATGCTGCTATCCCAAAATCCACACCAAACAGTGACTTTTTTGCGATGCATTAAACGCTTTTGGATCTCATGTGAATTGGTATCGTTCCAAATTCGACAATTTTGTTTGTTCACGTACCCATTCATCCAGAAATGGTCCACATCGCTGAAGATGTTTTTTCGCACGGTATATTGAACACATAGAACACCCATTGCACGTGTTGTCGAATGCTACATCCATCCATGGTGGTTTGGCAAAACAGACTGAATAAATGACAACTAATTTGACAGATGTAGCTTCAACAAGATGGCCGTTATCAACTATTAAAATTCGGAAGACCATTTTTTAAGCGTTATATATTTGCGCTGCATTGTGCCGGAACTGGAAAATAAGGTTTTGGGAGAAAGGATAGAGGGAGTGGTGTTTATTGACATTTGATTTGAATTTTCTCACGTCAAAAGTGACAGGAAAGACCTCTGCGGGTAGTCCATTACACATACTCTTTCCACATCTATTTCGCGGTAATTGGTATTTCAACATCTGCACTTCTATTCCGGGAAAATGTGCTATTCGTCCAAGCAACGGGTTGTTGTTTTTACTTTATGTGTGTGTCCGTGTGAGTGCCAAGTTTAAAACTATTGTAGCTTCAAGTGTGTATTGTATTCAAATAATTTATTATCTCGGGATATGCAACAATATTTTGTGTTTATGTTATGTTATGTTACCATATGGTAAATTGTCAGTTCAGTCTATTGCAAGAAAACCTAAAAATTTCATAATCATACAGTTGTCTGACAAAAAATTTTACCGCCAACAAAAATTGTCAGTTCACACAGTTGTCAGATTATTGTATGAAAAAATTGCCAGATCCAATGTTAAACTTTGCTTCTTAATATTTATGGACAGCGTTGCCAATAGAAATATATATCTGACAATGGTATTATTGTATGGTGCACTAAATTGAGCATATCTGACAATAACAAATGACCGTACAATATATAGCAAGTACTTATCAATGGTAATGGCGGCTGTACTCACGATTGTCAGAAGCCTGACAATATTATTGTCGTACCATGTAAGGACAGTGCTTTTTGTGAAAGTGTTGCCAAACAAAAATTAGAAGTTCACACAGTTGTTAATTATTTTATTAAAATTTTTCTGTCAATATTGTAATACTCGTATATGACAATCGTGTGTAAATAGCTTAAGTTGTGTTTTCAAATATTCAGGGGCCAGGGAATTTCTCATGCGCATAAAAAGTATTGCATTTGAACAATAAAAAAAGTAGCTGAAGGCAAGAATTATTAAAAGTGTGGAAATTAAGGAATTTAAAAATGAAATAAATAAAAATAAGAGTACTCCAACAATTTAAATAAAATGTTTAGACTTGGAACTAAGATGTGCTAGCAGTTTAAGTTAATCCGGACGTGAACTCTGCAATTTTTACCTCCATATCAGTGTATAGTCTAACAAAACACACTCAATTGTTGGTCTATTGGTTTGCATTTTATTTATTATTTATGTAGGTTTCCACTATAATAGCTGATATGGATATAAAAAGAACTATGTGTACCAAAATATATAAATAAAGGAAGAATTTACTAACATTTTGTATGCAATTCCCCAGCAAAAATCAAGTGAATAAATTAAAGGGAAAAGTGAAAAAAATCATTCACGGTAGGGGAAATTTTATTTTGACGTGAAATTATTTCGCAGAATATTTTCACGATTGCAAACTTATTATGGAAAGGGGAAATATTTCGAGGGAAAATGTATTCACTATAGGGATGAATATATATCTACTGGCTAGTGACATGCAATCAGTGGCATGTCTGTGTCTAATGGCAGGGCGAATATTGCTATATGTACAGGGTGGCTGATGAATTTTGCTACATTAAGAAACTATAATAACTTCTTTTGTAATGCATGGAATATTTTCAATCTCTTTTCACTTGAAAGCACATATAGAATTTAAATGCCCGCCCTGCTCATCGATGCAGGTAAGACATCTTAGCAAAAAATTGTGCATTACTGCCCGTAAAGTTAACGCTGGAACTGCAGCTATTGTCGCTCGAATTGATTGTTTTAGAGCCTTCAAATTTGTCTGTTGCGATTTGTACACTCCGTGTTTACAATAATCATACAAGAAAAAGTCCGGTGGAGTTAGGTCAGGCGATCTGAGTGGACAACGGAAGGTTGATTTTCTTGAAATGAGCCTGTAAGTTAGTTGAACCAAAACTACAGACTCCAATGCATGATAGCGCCATTCTTTTTCCATTGTCCCACTTTTCATTTTCATTAAATCTAAGGATCAATCTACAAAAACCAAAAAAAAAAATTCCAGATTACTTAGATAGAAAAAAAGTTATCAAGTTTTCTTTTGGTATCGGCTTTCATCAGCCACCCTGACTTCTAATAGTTGCTTCTAATTTGTATGGCCTTTGGTTTTGGTTTTCTATAGTGCGCATCTACAATGTTGTGGATAATTTGCCACAGTTAAGCGGCTAAAACATTTTGCATAGTTCTGCCACGATCAATTTCCTTTGCAATAGAACTCACAATTCCATTCACTGCAAGAAAATTAATAAAATTCTTTTTTTTGGCAGTATATATCCTTTCACTTCCTTCTGCTTTTTGTGTAAATTAAGTAGCAGCCTTTTTTACAGAAGCAATTTTGGTTTGGGAATTACTACATTGCCATAAGTTGGTTCATGTTCTCGTGCATTAGTTCAAAAGTCATCTTCTTAACGTGCAGCATAGTTTTTGCAAAATATTTAGTTTAACAAATTGAAAAACCAACCCAACAACATTTGGGAATGCATGTGTGTACATGTACATGCACATGAACTCGCACAATCAGCGCCACGGATATGCAGACGAGAGTGTACGAGAGCATTGAAAAATACTTTCGTATGCGTACAGCAGCACAACCATATTTATGGTGATGAAAATGCATAACATTTAGAATTTTTGTAGGAATAGTTCGAGTCGTACCAAAACTCGTGGAAATATACAAATCTGTTGGTTGTCTCTGGTTTATCAGAGTACTGAAATGAGGATTCAGCGGAAAACCACAAATCCGCACAGCATTTTATTGCGACTTGAGCGGAAGAATAAACAAACATCAACAACAACTTTATTGCAGGAAGCTAATAACATAAAAACTAAAACAATATCCTGTTCCCAGAAGCAAACAAAGTACAAATGCATTGGTCACAAATTTCTAAAGCAACGGCATGTGTATTGTGTGTGAGTTTAGATTTCAAAGTTAGCGAATGCTTAAGATGTGCACTTTGCAGTGCAACAAATATTTGAGTACAGAAAAATCTTTAAAGAAAAATAAATGAAAATATGCCAAATCAAATGCAATGTACTGCATTTCTCCTAAAGCGCAGTTAATTTTAAGTATGGCTTCTAGCTTATTCAACAAAATTACTCGTAGCCCCTGCGTGTGTGTGTGTTTTTATTTTTGGCGAAATTAATTGAAACCACGCTGTAGGAGTATTAAATTGCATGCCAACAGTTGCAAAAGTTTGCGCCATATTTATGCTTTACATGTTTGTGACAAGGCAAAATAAAGCATTTTTTTTGTTTGTTTGCTACGAAAGTAGTTAGAAATACACAGGTTTGCTATTAGGAATTTTTTAATTAGAATTTCGCCATATTTGTGCCAAAAAAATATTATGTTGTTGCATGATATCACAAAGAAATGCAATGCCCATGTACACAGCAACTCTCTTCTAAAATGCATGAATTAATTTATGCTTTTAAACATTCGACTGAATTAAATATTAGTAATTTTTTGTTTGTTTGTTCATTACATTTGCTATTATTTTATGTCCGGAATTTTTTATTTCTTTTTGAGGTGTTGGGACAGTAGATTTTTATTGGATTGGGAAATCGTTCGATTTTCAACAATGTTATGAAATTGTTTATGATTAAATTTCTGCACTTGTAACGTAGTTTATTTTACAGCTGGATTTATTATTCAGTCCGTCCAGGTTCATATCAAAGGTCCACTTCCCTTGAAATACAAATTGTGTATTTTTACGGGTTAAGATATATGAAACCATTTTAATATTCAACGAAACTTCAAACTACTTAACCGTATATTGCTCCTAAGAAAAAGTTAACAATTCCATCCTTTGGAACATTTTTGTTCCATATATGAATGACAGCAGTCATAACAAAGGCCTCGTTTGACAGCTATTGACATAATTATAGGCTAATGCAATACCTAGCTCATGCAAAAAACACTTGCGTTTGGTGTGCTTTTGCTTCGGCTTCCAGTTTGGGCATACTTCATTGAAAACTATATAAGCATTCAAAGCAGAAATATCTATAATGTTTGATAGAACCGCCATAGGCCACCGATTCGTTTTACGCTTACAGCTGTAACAGCTGAGCATTTTATCCACCGTGTCTACTCCACCTTTTGTAGAGTTATAGAATGAAATTATCTCCGGTAACTTTTTTCTACCGCTGCCGACAACAGGTTGGGTGTGCATAGTACTCATTACAACAGTGCATTTATTTTTATGACTAATGTAGGACACAAGTGCTGTATCTTTCGTAAAAGCAAATGTGGATTCGTAAAGGGGAACATTTTTGATTAGTAACAACTTTGCGGAATACTTCGCTTATTTTTGCATAGAGTCCCTACCAGTGACGTTTCTTTCCAAAAGCTTTTGTGCTAAACTATGAGATGAAAAAAAGTTATCCATTGTGACATTATGGCTTTTTAGGCCTTCTTTTTTCTGGGATTCCATTTACTCCTTTTCCCAAATACGGCTGAATTCGCCATATATAACATGTTTCAGCTGAGACTATAAGCCAAAATTTAATGCCATATTTCTCGGGCTTAGAAGGCATGTATTGCCGAAATTTACATCGTCCATGGAATCCAAGTAATTGTTCGTCTACCGTGACACAAGTATGTGGATTATAGTACATTGGAAGAAGTTCCGCCTAACGTTCCCATAGATCCCTTATCGGTGCAAATTTATAGTCATTGCGTTGATGGCGTCGACTAACTACGTCATCAAATCTGAGAGTTTTGTGCACATTCAAAAAGGTCTTCTGCGACATAATGGCGCGAAATATTGGACGTCCATAGTCAGCATCAAATAAGTCTTCCAAATTTTCATTCTTTGATCTAACCATGAATGGGAAATATCTTAGGAACACAGTTTATAATAAAATAATAAGAATGCATACTTATAAACGCCAGCTAATATCAACACTCCAAAGTAGGCGTGCAACAAATCTGTATCAATTTCAACATAGTTATTCCCATCCAAATGCTTTCAATATTTTTTAGAATTATCGATTATAATTTTTTCGACTTGGGCCGGGAAATATAGCAAAAACGCATCTTTTATCTTCGTCACTCGATTCAGTGCATATCTAGTAACACCTACGTAAAGATGCCAATGTATATGACGGTGTCAGAAAAATAACTGGAAATAAATAACCTTTATTTTTACCTGGACGCATTTCAATCACATTGGATGTGCGTAAACGACCACTTGGGAAAGGCATTGGATTCCAAGTAGTATTGTCTTTGGACACGTAGAGTACGTTCTCAGTTTCTTCATTTTGAATGCTTTCAATTTCACTATCACTTTGTAATGAAGACTCTGTACTTTTAACCGGTTCGAAATCGCTGCCTGATAATTCCTCATTTTCACTTTCCTCTAGGATATTTTCTATTTCTTATCCAGTCAAATATCTATGCACCGTGCTCATTGCTGTTTATTTTCGAATAAAATTCAAAACACGTGTTGAACGAACTTTGCACAAACTAAATATGCAAACTATGTAGAATAGAAAAAAAAAACAAATACCGTTATAACGGTAGCAGCCACGACAAGCTCTTTGCAACAGATGGTAAGCGGCTCACATGTGACTTTGAATGGAATGTTTTTGTTCCATTGGATGGAATTATGAAGTTTTCAAATTACAACAAAAATTCGCAATAAATTTGTGCAAAAACTGCAGAAAACCAATTAGTAATGACGGATTTACAAATTAGTTAAATAGTGGAATTCAATATTCACTGAGAAAAAAACAACGGGTAAAAGAAAATGAATATGGAACATTTTTGTTCCAAGGATCGATTAACGGTTAAGCCGCTTTTACATTGCAATACTGAGTAATACGACATGTCAAAAACTTAAATCAAATGGGAAAGTATCATAGTGTAAAAACAATATGTTATGAATCTGACCTCTCTGATCTCTCACCATTTCTTAAAAATTTTCAACAAGCTTTTTTTTTTTTTTTTTTATTTGAACTTTATTTACAATCTATCAATTAAAGATAATAAGTAAATTTTATGAAGTCGCTAATATTAACTGTACGATGAGAATTGCCTTCCCCACCGGCAGCTATATAGAGCAATTTAATACTTAAAATTGTTGTCTATATGCCACTGAATAATGTTATTTGGGCAGTGATATATTGCCAAAAGAATTATGACCGTGAACTTAATTGAAAGACGAGATGATATGTTTCACTCTTTATTGTTACTATGCCAATGATTTCTTTGTACAAAATTCATTTACTTAAACCTAAGACAATATTATTTACAAGGGCCACCACTGTTGTTGTTGTAATGCACCAATTAAATTACTGCAATTTATATACATACACGTATCTATATATGAATTCATTTATACACGGCATAAAATAACGCAACAAAAAACATACAAAAAAATGCATTGCATTCTTTTCAGCAACAACAAAATACCTTAAGTTAACTGAGAAACAACTATTAATTTTTAACTGTTAGTTGACAAGGTAGGTGACAGTGGTTTCGATGTGTCAAATTGATTGTCGATGTTATGCGGTGACCTAACATTAACAATTACTGCTGAACTCCTTTGAGAACAACAATATATTCATTAATATTGTAAAGAATACCCAAAAAAAAAACTAAAAATTCTATATATTTACTATGTATTTACATATATACAATTAGACAATACAAATTTCTACACACACATATATGTACATACATACATATATATATGCATATACATATATAGTCATTTCCGAAATGGCAAATCTAGTACGTGATTTCTCTTCAGTCTACGAACTTCATTGGTATTATCTAGCAAAGTAATTGCCAATACGTTGCTGTGATTACTTAACCTCTCCAAGTAATTGCTGCGCCTTAGACCGTCAAAACTGATAAGTCATCATGAATGGCTTTGTTTGATATAAACCAAGGAGCATTAATGATACAACGCAATGTTTTAGATTGAAACCTTTGTAATATTTCTATATTGGAGTTACTGGCTGTGCCCCAGAGTAGTATACCGTAGGTCCAAACTGGTTTTAAAATTGCTTTATATATCATTATTTTACATTCAAGACTAAGTTTTGATCTTTGTCCCTGTATATGATTTTTCCATGTAAGTCTACGATCAATGTGTAGTCCTATATATTTGACCGACTCATGTTGTGGAATGTGGCTGTTATTAAGAGAAACATTTGGACAATTTCCGCGACGTAATGTAAAGGTAACATGTGTGATGATTTTTCTGGGTTTACTTTAATATTCCAGTTATTTAACCAACTTCCAATTTTATTGATTTCTTCCTGAAGGAGTATTGAAGCAGCATTCGGATTTGTATTGGCTGCAAGAATTGCAGTGTCATCAGCGTATGTTGCTACCAAGACATTATTTATAACTGGCATATCCGATGTGAAAATTGTATACAAAATAGGATCTAATACACTACCTTAAGGGACACCAGCTTTAATACTATATATCTCCGAAAAGTTTCCATTCACGTTAACATAGAAACATCTGCCATCAAGATATGATTTTAGTATCAGATAGAAATGTGTTGGAAGTAATATTTTAAGTTTATATAACAATCCATTATCCCAGACTTTATCAAAGGCTTGCTCTACATTCAAAAATACACCTCAACAATATTTTTTGTTTTCCAAAGAGTCCCGTATATAATTTACTATACGATGCCATGTATTTTTGTGTAAGCAACCAAAGAAAATAACAAAACAACAAAAAAGTCATTTGCTTCTAAACCGGTTTTGTTCTTACTACTTGTATTCTGCATTTCATTTCAAGTGCGATGGTGTGAAAGCAAAATAGAAATATTACTTTAGATTTTTTGGCAGTCCCAGCAAATCTCATTAGCTTGCTCTCTCACAAAGGATTATGAAAGTCGTTAGTCCTGTATTTGTATAATATTTGCCTTTAGCGATAACTTAAATCGACGCTGTTAGTCGGTAATCAGCTGCTGATGCGAATACGAAATGGTGTTGCTGTGGCGGGGTGTTGAACTGATACGCTGGTCTGTTGTGTTCGCCTGTTTCTACTAAATGTAGCTGCTAAATTTAATTATTATGAAGTTTGGTGAATCTCGTGTTGACTGGAATCTCTTATAATCGGCAAAATTACAAAATTAATACAGTTAGTACGAGTGTAAGATGTATTCGGGAGCTGTTACAATCCGTATAATTACTCTTAAACACAGTTAGTACGTGCATAAGATATTTTTGGGAGTTCATACAATCGGAAAAATATAAAAACACGGTAAATTTGTACTCCCTAATCTTCTAGCTATAGGAGCAGGAATCGATAAAGCACATTGGCGATACCGTTAATTATTCCTGTTTTTGTGTGCAAAACTGGATTACTTATTCAATATAAAAAATCAAGTTCATGCGAATTATAACTGGTTGTACATGGTAATTATTTCTTATGTGTATAATGCATGTGTTGTTTTACTTATTTTTTCTTACCCCGTTACATTTATAAATTATTGGGTAAGTGCACTAATAGGTTGTTTGTGAATAATTTCCCAATGCGGTAACACACTATATTTTAATAAGAGTATTAGGTAAGAGCATCTGTAAATAAATTTGTAAATTTTGTCAATAAGACAGTAATTAATTCAATTTTGTAAAAAAAGTTATCATCATTTAATAAGATTAGAATTCAAAAAATATAGGAAATATATTTATTATATTTAATTATCTTAAACAGAGTAGCGCATAGCATTGTAGCAGCCATTTTTTGCTAACCCTGTTATTTTTTTGAATATTAACAGCCAAAATTATGTATCTTGTTTCCAGCAAAAAAAGGACATACAAAAGAAATAGTGAATGCTTGGGTTCTATAGCAAATGAACTGGTTCAAGCTAGTTGAAGAACGCTCACCATCGTGTTTACATTTAACAAACACAACACGTCATTTAACCCTCTAACCGGCAAGACCGTAAAAATAATCGGAAGAAGCTCATATGTTTTTTCCAACTATATATAGTCAAAACAATCGTAAGTTTAAATTTTCATGTGAGAAAAAAACATTGTGAACAAACGCCAGTTGAAAATTAGTGAAGACCGTCTGTAGACGCTCTTGCCGGTTTACGTGTAATAAAACATCACAGGTGCACTTTATTTATAAAAAGTTTTATTGAGCGAAAAAAGGTCAAATACATATTATTTTATATAGTGGTAGTCGCAGAAACAATTTTTTTCAATCTGACCGCATAAATGTAAGTCACATTTTGAAGAAATGAATTGGGTATCAGATTTCTTGCAATGTTTGCAGGAATATGATCGACACCATCGAATCGAACATCGGCAACTTGATGAAAAGCTCTTTTGCCAACCCTCGATGTGCTAAGCTCTATTACTATGCTCTTTATTATTATAATTACAATACTATTTTGAACCAAATAGATTTGTAATATAGATAGCACTGGAGCCCAAAAAACGTCTACAGACGGTCTTGCCGGTTAGAGGGTTAAATGAGTTTTTAGAACCAATGAAAGCACCATGATTTGGTACCATTTGGGGTTAGTGAGTTTCTGTAACACATTTAACAATTTATTAAAACCATAATAAAAACTGCGCAGTTAGTCAAATGAAGTAATCGGCAGACTGGAATGCGTTTTCCATGAGTTCGTAAGTTATGATGGCACTAAAAATAAATTCCGATAAAGAAGTGCTTAAGAAGTCATGAATTCATAGTGAGGGCATTCCCTTTTTTTGCTGGGATCCCCATCAAAATATGATTTCCACAAATCTTCAAAGCGTTTTGCCACCGAAAACATTTTTAAAAACTGAAATTTTACATTCAAAAGTTGACGATAATAAAGTTTTAAAATATCTTGAAATAATTTTTGGTTTTCTTTGCAACTAAGAGAGATACAAATTAAAATAAGAAATAAATTTTAGCCTGTGTAGGTTGGTATTGATTGACGTTGGCTTTTCCTTTCGTCCCTGGGAATGCTGTCTAATGTTTAATTTTTTTCTCACTAAAAATGTTAGCAACTTTGGCTTAATTTGGATTTATAAAAAATATATTAAAATTAAAAAAGTTTATTAATTTTTTTTTTGTATTTTATTATTTTGGATGCTAGAAACAAACGAGTATGTATTATGGAAGTATGGTGTCAATGTGCATGACAAATGAAACATGTGCGTGACGATGTTAAAAGTAAAAAAATATTTTATATATATTTTTCTATTTAACTATTTATATAATCTACGAAAGCTTCCTTTTAAAATAAAAAATATGAAAAATTCTATCTGAGTTAAATTCGTTGAAATTTGGGATAGAAATTCACATCTAATTTTCAAAGGGTAAATTTTGTTTTATACAGGGTGGCTGATGAATTTTGCTACATTAAGAAACTGGAATAGGTTTTTTTTTTAATGCATGGAATTTTTCAATATTGTTTAATTAGTTAAAAGTAGTTCAATTTGTTGCCCGCACGGCTCGTTGATGTAGGAGCGGCATCTTAGCAAAAAGTTCTTCACTATTGGCCGCAAAGTTGACGCTGGAATTGCAGCTGTTCTCACTCGAATTTATGGTTCTACTTCATGCATATTTGTCTTTCACAAGAAAAAGTCCGCTGGACTTAGAAGAGGCGACCTGGGCGCCAATGGAAGGTTGAGTTTCTTGAAATGTGTCTGCTACCTGTTAGTTAGTTGAAGCAAAACTACAGGCTCCAATGCGTGCTAGCGGTGGACAATCCAGATTCTTTTTTCAACGTCCCAGTTTTACATTTTTATTAAATCTAATGATCAATCTATAAAAACAAAAATAGCAGATTACTTATAAAAAAAGTCATCAAGTTTCGCTTCCGGTAACAGTTTTTGTCAGTCAGAAATTAAAAATCCCAATTATAAAAGCTTTACACGTTTTGAAAAGAATATGAAATTTAATAATAAAAACTACAAATTTTCTTTAACAAAATCAATTACAATTATTCGTACGCTGTAACAGTACGTTACATGGACGTCGTGATATAAAATATAAATTCTATTCTAGAGCACTCTAGAACAATGTCACAGGATAATCAATGTTATATCGGACTCATTAGAAAGAAAAATGTATTGCTCAGCGGTATTCTTAGATATTAAGCAAGCGTTTGATAGAGTATGGCATGAAGGCCTTTTATACAAACTTAAATCCTTATTACCTGCACCATTTTACTCGGTACTTAAATCCTACTTACAAGATCCGAAATTTTTTGTAAAGGTTGACGATGAAAAGTCTAATATATACGAGATACACTCAGGAGTACCACAAGGCAGCGTTTTAGGTCCCATATTATATACTATTTATACTTCCGACATGCCCACAATAGATAATGTTACACTAGCTACCTACGCTGATGATACTGCTATTATATCTGCAAATAATTCTTCAGTTGAAGCATCAACTATCCTTCAAAGAGAACTTAATGTTTTACAACAATGGTTTTGCAAATGGAAAATCGAAGCTAATACAGATAAATCAAACCATATCACATTTACTTTGCGAAGAGAAGAGTGTCCATCATTATATTTGAATGACTTACAAATACCAAAAACAGATTGCGTTAAATATCTAGGAATGCATCTTGACAAACGTCTCACTTGGAAAGATTACATTAAGGCCAAGAAAGAACAGCTTAATATCAAAACGAAAAAAAAGTACTGGTTACTTGGTAGAAAGTCCCAACTTAGTATGGAAAACAAAATTAAGCTATACAAAGTTATTTTAAAACCAGTATGAACCTATGGTATAGAGCTGTGGGGTGCACCTAGTCATTCAAACGTTGAGATATTGCAACGTTATCAGTCAAAAACATTACGGCTCATAGCCAACGCTCCATGGTATATGACCAACAAACAAATTCACAGAGATCGAAAAAATTCCTTTTGTTCTGGACGAAATAAACAGATTTAGCATACGATACGTTAACCGACTTAGTAATCATTGCAATATATTGACAATTTCCCTGCTAGATGAATCAAATGAAATTAGAAGACTTAATAGGCTTCATGTGTTAGATCTTCAATATAGAAAATAGTCTTTTCTACATGCACATAACATTAATTTAATGTTTTTTTTTTCCTAAAACAATCTATTAAGCTTATTGTAGTTTAATAACTTAAGGATGTGATTGTATCTTAAATTGATCAAATTTACTGAATATTGTAAAATAGATTGTAAATAAAAAAAAAAAAAAAAAGATAAAAAAAGGAAAAATTTTAAAAAAAATAATTAAAATTTCCTGAAGATGTTAACCGATGATTGACGATATTTCGAAAAAATATAAACAAACCTTTATGATTGAAGGATCAAGTAATTTATATTTCAAAAAATTTAATTAAAATTGTAAAATAAATTATTTGCTAATATTTGGCAAATTAGTTTCTTTGTGCAAAATTCTAAGTGTTCTCTCTTCATGCCATTTTTCTCTATTTTTCAGTTTTGTGGTTGACAAATGACATTTAATTTGCAAATAATTTGTTTTGCACATTTTTTTGTTTTCGTTATTTTTTTTTTTTTCATATTTTTAATTGCAGTCATCATCATAAATTCTACAACTATTTGTGCTCCATATTGTAAATGCAAATTATTTTTTGACCCTTTCCTCCTTTAGACTCTTTATCTTTTCTTCATTGTGATATTTTGGTTTTTGCTTGACATTTGATGGCCCTAAATTTTCAAGAGTCAATTCGTCTCTTTTTTCATGTCCTTAGAGAACAATTAAATTATCTTTTATTTTCCGTAATAATTGTGTGGCTTTTATATAAATTTAATTGCATGCAATTGGATTGTGTGCCAAAAAGAAAACTTTTTTCATTTTATTTTATTGAATTTAATCCAAATTGTTTATTCACATTTGGATAGCAATTTATAAAACTGTCATTGCCATTAGTTTTATGAACGAACATTTAATATACAGTAGAACCCCGACGCTTTTGTACATTTCCTTCAAGCAGCTTTTCCACATTTTAATTACGATTCGCGAACACATCAAATTACACAATTATTTCATTCAGCATATCTTAAAAGTGATCACATATTGGCAAGGGTAGTATTTGCCACAGGTGTGTTGTCACTTACCGAAAACTTCAAAATGGCACATTGCCGTGTGTACAGCATTGGTTGGCAGAGGAAGACAGTCGGATCTGATATCCGGAAAACATACAAACAATGAAAACCTTGGGAAAGCTCTTCGATCACGTTTTGAATTTTTTCCAAATATAAAACTGGTGGAGTGCCAGTACACTTTACTTTCATAAGGCTAGAACAGCCCATCAAAGTACAAGGCTTTAGAGGGCAACAGATATCTACGTGTACGACCAGCATTTATATTGTTCATTTTGGTCATTTGGAAATAGACAATTAAATTGATCGAAGAAACAATTCATCTAGTAATACAGATTGTGTTTTGGTTTAACATCAGCATCTGCAATTGTGGCCTAATCCGATGGTATTCCAAGAACACGGGTGTGCAAAGTCAATGTCACACCACCGCCCTCATGACACACTTGTATCAATCTGCTATTACAGTAGAACCTCGTTAATTCGCAATCGAAGGGGTCAGCTGTTTTTCTCGAATTGCAGTTGTTTTCGTTTAAGCGAGGTTAAAATAGAAAAAAAGAACGATTTACAGTGGTCGAGACTGCCAACAGTGCATAAATCATAAAATAAGGTACTTCAGTAAGTTCTACTTATTCAGCTACGTCTTGTCGTTTTATTTTACTACCTAAAGATGTTCCATGATTCCAAAATTGATGAAAGAGTTGAGAGAGCGATACCAAATTTTTTTGGCAACCTCAATCCTGTTTTCTCCATTAACATGGCTGGAGTAGTCTGCACGTTGACTACAAAAACAAAAATTTCCTAGCTTTCGCCGCAGTTTCAGACTCGCATTTTTCTTAATGTGCATTTGTGTGTCGTACATTTGTGTCAGTTGTTGTCGGACGGTTTCAGTGGCGAAGGTACAGTCACTGACCACTGAACAGTAACGGCTTCAGCTGTAACCAATCCACAGGCACATCAGAACGCCCTCCTTTGTCGGTATTGTCTACCACCAGCGAAATAAAAATAATAATAAAAAAATGGCTACTAAAAACGAAGCTTAAAAATTTAATATGCCTCCTTAATATCAGAGACGCTACGATACTGCTATAAAAAAAAACAAAGAACGTGCAAAAAGCAGAGTTGTAATATAGTGAAGTTTCACCTCCTGTCATTTCTCCTACTGTCCCTTCCGTCCCTTCCCTCTAGTTCCAGCACAATGCATCGTATGTGTAGGGGTCATCTCCTGAGTGCTCGCCCAAGAGAAAAAAAAATTGCTAAAAGCATGTCCTTTTTTTTTACTAATCTAAAGAAACACAAAAAATTGCAGTTATTGCCAAGATAGCTGTTGAAAAATATTGCTTTTGTAATTTTAATTTTTCTTCTCATTAACTAAACACTTAAACACAAACAATTAAACACTATTTATAGAGGTTTCCTCTAACTTGGAACTGCTGAAATAATACCAATGAACGAGGAGATCAAAAAATTTATGGAATTTTTAAGAATTAAAGAGTTTTCCTCCAGGGTCCAGCCGTTTATTACGAATTGTTGAAATTTTCGAATTAACGGTGTACGAATTATCGCGGTACGACTGTAATAGATTCGGTTGATTATTTGAATCGAAAATATAATTTTATTTGCTAAATGTTGAAAGTATAGACCCAATCACCACTTTGACCATTTTTATAGCTAAAAGTGATTTGATTTGCTCGTTACGGTTTGAATCGTCATTCTGCCGTAGGCATTAACGACGCAAATCGGGTGTCTAGTGTAATAGGATTCTCGCACATATTTTATAATTAAAGCTACTAATACTGCTTATACTATACAGTTGTAGTTATAATTTAAATACATTTTTAAATGTGTTACAAGAACTCATTCATTCATTGCTGCGAAGCACTCATTTAAATGACGCCTTGTTTTGTTAAATGTGAAGACATGCTCGGCAATGACACGCCGGTGTTAACATCATTCGTTGTACAGCTACATTGAACTAATTCATAGAATTAACTATTTCTTTTGCTGCCTTGTTTTGCTGGGTAGTTATTAATTCTTCAGTAATTTGCACTTCTCTTTAATTCTGAATTTGCTTGCTAGAATACCAAAAATGCAAATATTTCATATAAAATTTCTGGTTATATTTAAATGTTCTATTGCTGAAAATCGATGCAATTAAATGCAAATTATGGGCATTTTTATTATTAAAATTTATTATTAGCAACATATGAATAATTTCCTGTGGGTAGATTTTTAAAAAAAAAAACCAAATATTGGCACGTATGTTTTCCATTCGCACAAATTAATATCATTATTCATTATTAAACTGACAGATTTTGAGCAATTTATAATACTAAGAGAAGAGGAAAATTAATGTTAAATAGTAAAAGTTTTGGAATAAATTTTATATAAAATTTGCATTTTCATTTAGTAAAAATAAATGTGAATGCGAATTTGAATTGCCAGCGAAATTTCACATAACAGGGAAGATGAGAGGCAACGAAAAATAGATTTCTCTTTTGCCAAGAATAATATTATTTTTAATATTTTATTCAAATTAATGTTATAGTATAGGGTGGTCTATAATGGCCACCAATGTGTTCATTATAACTTCTTATTTTAGAAATTATTATAAATTTTTTTTTGTTTTAAATACAGCATTTTAATGGAGAATATTTTTAAATTAATTATGAAGAATTATATCTTGGAAGTTGTGGCCTTTTTCTGCTTCGCCTATTCATGCTCATTCCAATGCATTTTCCATAAACTTTCACAAAACTATAGGTTTTTTATTGTTGATTTTATTGCATATATTATTTTTTAATTGCTGTATGGTACGATGGTTATTAATATAGACATTTTTCCTTTCAAATACCCCCAAAGCAAATAGTCTGGAGCGCTTAAATCCAGTGAACGCGGAGGACAACAAAAATGTCTTGTACGGGAAGTAATTCGTTCATTAAAATGTTTCGTAAAAGCGACATTGCGCCCTTTACAGTGTGCGCTGTGGCTCCATCGTATTGGAACCACATTTGCGGCTGGTTTTCCATGGCTGGCTTTAAAAAATCTTCCAACTTTGTCCGATATCTAACTAGCAGTGATGGAAACGTGACACCGTGTTCATTTTCAAATAAATATGGGCCAATTATCCTTTCCGGCGAAATACCACACCAAACCGTGCACTTAAGTGGGTGTAATTTTCGCTGTTGAATTAATTTTAGATTTTCCGTAGCCCATATACTGCAGTTTTGCCTAGCAACGAACCCATCAATTGGATGTAGGCTTCTTCGCTTATAATTAAATTATGAATAAAATCATGATTTTCATCCACTTTTCGACGAAAATAAATTGCATAATCAAATCGTTGTGTACTGTTCCATTTTAAATTTCTCAAGATTTTTTTTCATTAAATACCGTAAACAAAAAAAAAATATTAAAATAAAGTTATAAAAAATGCAACCACCGAAGTCATAGTCACTGGTCACTGAACAATACCGCCTTCAGCTGGTAGCAATCCGCAATCACATCATCCTTCGTCGGTATTGTGTAGCACCGGTGAAGTAAAATAATAATAAAAATGGCTACTGAACCGAAGCTTCAGCACTGCTATAAACGTGCAAAGGCAGAGCTGTAAAATAATTAATTAAGCTTCACCCAGATAAAAAAAAATGTAAGTAAAGTTATTTTTTTTAAAATAGTTTTTCTTCTTTTTTATTTACAGCATACAATTTCAATTTGTTTAACATGTTAATACAGTAGAGGCTCGTAAAAGTTAAGACTCGCAAAAGTTAAATATACGGAAAAGTTAAGCAGCTTTCAGTCAACACACGGGACTCTAAAAAGTTAAGTGCCTCTTTAATTTTTCGAGTCATTTTTGTTTTTGTTTTATTTTTATATTCCTAATATCATTTTAACTTCTTATATGTCCAATCGGCATTTACCGTTATAAATTTTCTTGCGAATACAAGCACACGTATTCTTTCTTACATACATAATATGTTTGCACACATCAGTTGCTTGTTTAAGAGAAGAGTCATCAGTATGACGACGAAGACGATATCCCTTTATCGGTGCTGTTTCCACCGGACCCTTTCTACAGTCGTCTATTCGAAGAGACACAACAGTTGTTGAGAAGACTTGCGCCAGATTGTACTTTCTCAGGTGAAGAGATTACTGCATGGAATGCCGATTCGCTTGATGAGAATGAAACGGACACAGTCACTGATGACTATGATGACAATATTTCCGAAGCTCCAGAGTTTGTACCTTACAATGATGCAATATGCGCGGTGAATACCCTGATCAAATGGAATGAGTACAATACGAAGTACTCCAACAAGCATATTTCACGACTTCTCGAACTATGATCGGACATCGTAAAATCGCATTCGGATAAAAGGCTCCATCAGAATAAGGTTACTGATTACTTCACCGTAACAAACAGCTTATAAACTTAATACATAGTATGAATGGAGTATCTGCTAATTAATTTTTTTTTTTTTATCTTGGCCCAGTGCTCAGGGGTATCCCCTAGATATGCAATGCATTGCACTGGAACTAGAGAGAGGGATAGGGTAGAGAATAGACAGGTGGTGAAAGTGGTAGGAAGATAGAGCTTAATTCTTGCACAACTCTGCAGTCGCGTGTTAATTATAAAGCAAAGTTGTGACGTCTCTGATGGTTTTTTGACGCATTGCTTTTAAGCTAATGGACCCATTTTATTTATTATTTTACTTCGCCGACGTTTTATTGCTCAAATACCGACGAAGGAGGGTGCTGTGGCACAAAAAACTCAGAAAATTTTTTTTCTGATTTGACCCCGGCTGGGAATCGAACCTGGGTCTTTCTGGTTGCAGAGCCAACACGCTGACTACTCGCCATCAGCACCCCCTTTTTTACTACATACATGTGTAATAAAATTTACTGCCTCTACTGTATTGTCATAGTTTTTTGTTAGCTAGATAATTTTGTATTTATATTTTTTTTTTTGAGATCGTCTTCCAACAGGGACTTCAGGAATCGGTACTTTTCAGATTTAGGGTCTCTTTCACCAAACATATTTAAACACAAATTAATTTATTTTTGTTTATTTATTTTATTTTATTTTATTTCAAAATTTTGTAATAATAAAAGCCCTCATCTGGCCAAAAGAATATTACAATAGATTTAAAACATAGATTCTTAAAGCATTAAAAGTAACCCTAAATTTATAACTAGATAACAATCGTTTTAATATCAGCATAGAATTTAAAAGGTAAAGATCATAATACGGCATCAATTTGTTAAAAGTATAATAATTTATCAAAAAAAAGTAAGCGAAAAATTGTAAGCCCGATTAATTAATGATCTTTATTTAAAGTATGTTTAAAAAAATTTTATTTTCACCAACTGAAATAATGAAACACAAGAAAGTATGGTAACGCTCTGATATTTAATATGATAGCGTCAACTTACAGCTTTTTAAAAAGCTGTTTAAAAGCTGTTTTAAAGCTGTTTCATGCTGTTGCAAAATCAATATTTAAATGCAGAGTGCTGGCTACTTAAACAGTATTTAAATATTCAATGAGTATATCTAGAAGAAAATGAAAATCGACATTTAAATATGAATTGATATTTAAATAGAATTGGTGAAATAGGCTCTTAGTGATTTTTTTTTCTTCAGCTTCTGGCAACACTGCTCCCTAGTGCATAGATTATCAAAAAAGAAAACGAGTTTTTGTTGTAGTTCTGCACAAAGTATGAGAATTAAAGAAATTTATTTTATTACTCATACGCACAGTGCACCAATACTCCACAATGAAATGCAAAGAATTTATTAAATAATTTTTATTTTATAAACAATATTAAATGCGATTTATTTAGAGGCCAAAAAACGGAAAAAATTATAAAAAAAATTATTGTTTTCAAAAACATATTTCCCAATAAGGAAATAATAATTGTTTTTACCAAATTAATAATGATACATTGTTAAATAGTGCATTATTTCGCAAGTAATTTTGTATATGAATCTGATAATTGCTAAGAAACAAACTAAATTGAAGACAAAAACAAGTTTCCAGATTTGTTAAGAGAAATAGGGAAAACAAAAAAAAAATTATTTCCATTTCAATTTATATTGTTCCTCCGTATTTCTCTGTCACACACTCTTCTACCCTTCTTAACCAAATAAGATTTATAAGAACTTGTTTAATGCAAACTCCGTATATAAGCCATAAGGACATTTTTGGCATGTTAACTCCAACGAACTTTTGTTCCTTTAACTTTAGTGTTTATTCGCCAAAATCTCTATTTGTGCAACACAAATATACGTAATGTATGCAATTTCGAAAACAACTAGCGCAATAGCATTATTTTAAAACATTTGTTGCTCAATTCCCAAAGTTAATTTTCCTAGTTGTAACTAAGTTGTGCACTTTTGCGAAGTTGCAATGTTGTCAAGTATTTTTCATATTTGTTTGTCATATTGAGCTCTTCAACTACATCTACGTATGTTTTTCTTTTTGGGCTGTAGAGTGAAAAGTAGATGAATGACAGAAATTTACAATGCAACATAATGTCACTTTTTGTGATATTTCGGTACTCGCTTTCTGTTTGATGAAAGTTGCTTTATGTAATTATATATATGGAGCGAATGACAAGTGCTCTATAATAAACATATATATTTTCAAATATTTATGTAACTTATTATGACGTTGAAAGTATATTACTTCAAATGCAAAACGAATACTGACAGTTAAAAAGTTATACACAGCATATTTTGTTTTTAAACATTTCTGGGGAAATAAATAATTACGAAATAGTTTGCTTTGCACTCATTATAATTGTTTAGCTATTGCTGCTCTTTCCTAAAATACAAATTCAAAGTACATAACAGTTTCTCATATCCATACTCTGGCACAATACAAGTAATCGGTTAGTTAAAAGAGAATTTTTAGAATTGTTGCTGCTAGTCATGTCTTGTTGAATATATTGTAATGTAACAATATATTCGTATGTCTTCTTTATTTTAAAACAATGACATGAGTCCGAAATTTTTCATTTATTTATTTACGGCAAAGGAAACTGTGTATTCTCTACACCAACTCTCTCTCTCTATCAAGTTCCATATGTGGGGATTTGCATTATTATGGGATTTTTCCTGAGCACTGGCGCAAGATTAAAAAAATTTTATCTAACAACATTATTCAAAGCATTTAATGCTATTAATGTAGGCTCATAATTACTAACATGTGTAGATATAGAAAATTAATGAACCCAGACAGAAATTGCCAACCGTAAAACAAATTTTAAGCTGGGAGTGTACTTACAAAAATTGAAAGGTGAGCGACAGCCACTTGGCCGATATCAGAAGCTGAACCAAAGTTTTTCATGAAAATAAAAAATTACGGCAAAAGAGTATCGGGTGATTACTTGTGGCCCGGGTGATTAATTTTGCCCCAACCTGTACATATAAAACTTTTTTTTTTTAGTTTTATAGTTAAACCGCGATAATTCGTACCCCATTAATTCGAAATAAATGGCTGTTCCTTGGCGAAAAATTCTTTAATTCGTAAAACTTCCATACATTTTGATCTCCTTGTTAATTCGTATTTTTTTTAGCAGTCCAAAGTCTGCAGAAACACCTATAAATCGTACTTAATTGTTATAAACCTGTAATAATTCGTAATCAAATCCAATGTTAAAAATGAAAGAAAATTACAAAAGCAACGTTTTCCAATAGGTATATTAATAATAACCGGAATTTTTTTGTGTTTCTTTCGATTAGTCAAAAAAATACATACTTTTAGCAACTGATAATGCAGAAAATATTGTCATGTTTTTATTCAGAAATTTTGGTACTGCACTTTTCTGTTTTAAACAAAATATTCCCATTCCATCTGTGTAATACATTATCAAGGGGTAGTGGATGTAAATGCATGACATTTAATTTTAAGAAAAGAAAACAACAGGGTTGCTAATTTCTCTGTGATCAAAATACGACAAGAACTAAGTAAAATCCAGAAATGTTTGTACCTTTCACTATCAAATATATTATTCAGAATAATTGCTCTACCATATAATAAGAAAAAACGGAATTAAGTTGCTTTTCAGTTCGTTAAATCGAAAGTTTTTCTCTCGAATTCGAGCGCTATATTGTTGAGTGGAATTACTAGCTGTCGTTTAAGTTTTTCTACATTTTCTCGTGAAATGTATGGATCAAGATATTTATTATTTATTCTATATATAAATGATATGCCTAATGTATTAAATCACTGTGAAATAATATTGTAGGCAGATGACGCGCTTATTTTTACGGAAGCAGAAACAAATCAAGAATGTTATAAAAATATTACTGATGATATGGAAAATATTAACAAATGGCTAAATATGAATAAACTTAAATTAAATGAAACAAAAACGAAAATAATGGAAATAAATATCGATAGTAATGAAGTTTTTAAAATAAATAATATAATTATAGAGAAAGTTGATCAAATAAAATACCTCGGTTTTATAATTGATAAAGACTTAAAATTTAAAAATCATATTGAATATATCGGTAAAAAATAAACTTTTTTCGACGAATAAGAAAACAAATATCGATTTTAACGGCAATTAACATATACAATACTATAATAAAACCACACATCGAATTCGGTTCAACAGCGTTTATATTTAAAAGGAGTAGAGATCTCGCGGCAAGATTTCTACTTTGTTGAATACAACTGATTCAGCGTTTATATTGTATTTTAACGGGCGGACTTGCGTCAATGAGTACACCAAACGTTTTTCAATGGTATAAATTCTTTATTAACAAATTAACTAACTTCATGTGATATGGTTTTTTGGAATATAAGAAAAAATGTAAGTCGCAAGATGCTCTTGGTTTGACGGTAAAAAAGGAAGTAAGTAGAAGTTAGACAAGATAAATTATGGCCGCCAAATTGACCCGAATCGTAAGACGAAAAAACGTCACGAACTTATTCATTCAGGGATGGAAAACCCTGGTTCACATTAATTCACAGTAATTCATTGTTAAATATGTTAGATCTACTATAATTCAAAATAATATATATATAGAAGATGCAAACTCATCTGAACACTTGTTGTACAACACAACAGATTCAACGACTACAGAAACTATAAAACCGGGCAATGAGAATCATTTTAAAATGCACCAGATATACCTCAATTAACTTTATGCATGAATCTTTAAAATGGTTAAACGTAGAGCAGAGACTTAAGCTGGACACCATCAACTTTATTCAAAAACTGAAACGAGGAGAAGCACCAGATTACTTAACAGAGCAAATTCTATACGTAAGAGAGGTTCAACCATACCAGCTAAGAAACATGGAGAATTTTAGAATTGAGAGAGTATCAACAACTGAAATGCAAAGATCACTATTTTAAAAAGGCCTTCAACTTTACAACGCACTTCCAGATAATATAAAAACGGAAAATAATCAAAACATATTTAGAAAACAAATTGTTAATTTTGTAAAAAATAATCATTGTTAGAGCTTAAAGAGAACTTTTATTGTAATACAGTTTATAATTTAATAAGATTTATAAAAGTATTTTTAATACTAATATAGAATTTAATAAAAAAAAAAAAAAAAAAAAATATATATATTTAAATATTAGCTTCTGAATTATCTATTTGCAAGTTCCTACATAAAGCATCTGCATTTTATCTAGCAATTTTTTCAGATTTTTGACGCAAACAGTTCCATGCCGCGACTGAATCGTCGATTTTGTCGAAAACAAGTCGTTGGTTTGCTGCAACCAACGAATATGCTAGCAATAAATTATAATATATTTGGGGAATTCAAATGGTAGTCATAAAGTCATATGTTCTAAAATAATAACACGAAAAAATATGATCGCTGTTAACAACCTGTCATAATTTAGTGTACTATTTTCAATTTTAATCAGCTGATCAGAAAAAGTAATAAATTTATCAAAATGCCAAAAGCAAGCGAAAGAACTAAAATAATAACAGGTTTGTGCAAAAATTACATATTGGACGTCATAATGGCTGATAATAATAATAAATATTTCTTGGGCAAACTTTGTCTAATAAATAAAAAATTAATGATAAACAGAAACAAATGTTGCCGTAATACGAGCTGACAAATTTTTTTGGGCGCGGCTGGTGGAAACTTGTTCAGTGGCCGCCAGCCAATTAGGTTGTGAAAGCAAATTATTCTCACTTGTATATTTTTAGAAATTATTTTTCTTTAAATTTTTTTTTTAAATATAAAAATGTGATGTAATAAATATATATCAAAGTCTAAATAATTTTTAATCGTCCTTATATTCTTTGTATACTTAGGCGGCGGCTTGTGATTATTGCCGACGGCTTAACTAAACAGCTTTAGACATTCAACTCAGATTTCTACTGCTAATTTATGACAAAGCAATAAACACAGCTCTAAAAGTCATATTATTTTATGACTGTTTTTATTCACAGCCCAACAACAATTTTTTTAAACTATTGTAAAATGTTAATACATTATGGCATTATGACTTGATAAGACTACCATTTGAATTCCCCAATTGTATAGTATTTATTGAAATGAAAATATATAAATTGTTATTATTTTATACGTAAATAAATTAATTAATTTAATTGGCACTGCATCTACGTCTTGCCAAAACTTTAAGCACCATACAAAATGCTGATGAGCCTACGAAGGCCCATGTATATTTATAATAATATTATTATTAATTTTTGTATTAATAATCTACTTAATTGTGATAAGTAAGTTGTAAATTGAAATATATATATAACATAATTAAAATAATACTTTAAACTTTTAAGTTCTCTTGAAATTTTTTATTTGTTAATGCTGTAATAAGTAATTGATAAAAACTCAATAAAACTAACTAAAAGTAGTTAGGAAAATATATATGTATATGTACTTTATAAATAAGCTAATTTATATTCTTATTATCTATTAAATCTAGTTGTAATAGAAACTAACAAAAATATGTAAAAGTTTGTCTATTTGAAATGAAAACTGAAATACAATTTCTAAATTCGCAAATCTTATTTGTAGTAAAAAAAAAACATGTTACAAGTTGTCGACAACAATTTTTTTTATCTTAATTCATTGTATAGTTTTCGGTTGCTGAGGACTACCGTGTGTTCTAATTTTATATAAATTTATGTGCAAATTAAAGTTAAAGAAAAAGATAATCTTGAGGATTGCTGAGAAATTTGGTCACGTTCATTAGAAGGCCTTGGAAAGCTTTACCTCCCTTCATCGTTACCAAATAAAAACAAAAGAACAAAAAAAAAATAAAAACCTAAGTTTTATATTTTTTAATAGGATAACCGAACTTACTGTTTGTTTTTTTTTTTCATTTAAAACAAAATTGCTGTACACAGTTTTTTAGCTTGTTTTCCATTAGGTTTTATTTTTCAAGGAAAGTCTTTTGCAGAATATTCTACTTGTGTATATGGGTATTTCCATAGTCACGTTTGCGACAGTAGTACATTTCAATTAGACGAAACAAGAGGAAACTTTAATAGTTTTGTTAATTATCTGTCTTTTTGCGTTGAGGGCATATACTCCGTGCCTTGTAAGACAGCGGATTGCACACTCCTTACTGATGTCACGGATAAATTATTGTCTCGAAGTTTACACTGGAACCTTATTGGGGAATTTAAATATTCTTGAAAGGATAGTAAGAAGAATAATTCGTTATGTTTTTAATATAAGATTACGTGAGCATGATGCTGTGTCCGATCTGTTACCTAAATTTTTAAAACGAAATTTCAATAGTTATGTCATATCACGACTTATACTTCAATTTTATAGAGTGATGAGAAGTGGTCAGCCTCTGTCACTGGCTCGTAACTTTTCATTCATACATTCTACCCGAAATATCCAGATTTATATACCTCGTATATATCTGTCAGTTTTTGAACGATCCTTTTTAATAAGAGTTTGCTGTATTTGGAAGCTCTTACCCACCACTCTGAAAATGTTTTCCTATTCATACTGTACTTATAAAAAAAAAGATTTTAGTGTTACTTGAATCTATGGGAAGTACATAATATGATTTATGTTTGTCTATCTTCTAGTTGAATATACACTGGCCATGGACAGATAATTTTCTTGTTATATGCATTTACATATTACAGGCAGTATTTATAGGGCTGGAGGGCCCATAACCAAAACAATTACAATTACATTACAATCATATTATATTTTGATAACAACTATTTATTACTATAAAATGAGACAGTTAAATTTGTGGAAGCTATTAACTCTCGAATGAATTTTTATATATTGAATTTAAATATACATTTTAAACTATCAATACATGTATCACTGGCCATATGGGCTTCTTATGTATTAAAATGAAATAAATAAATAAATAAATTTAGGAAGCTTTATAATTAGTAAAGGAAATGAAAATTATCAAACTTCGAGGTTTTATGATATAAACAATTAAATGTGGTGCTGTAACATGACATAGTAAATAGAAGAAGAAACACAAAACTCTGCGAATTTTCTAACTTTCTTCTTCGGAAAAGTTTTTGTTAGATTTAATTTTAACTTGTCAACAAATATATCTCATTAAATTATTTAAAATACTTGTATACTAATGATTGAATGATTGATGATGAAATAATCATATTAAATTTCTTTTTAATAAAAAGTATCTATTCCACTTTTGAAACTTTTGAAGTTTGCTTTCTTTTCTTGTTTTTAGAAATGATTTCGAATATTCAAAAATTGTTACACAATATATATGTACAGCTAAACTTCGTAAGATTTTCTTTTGTAACCGATAGTTGGAAACGTTACATGACAAAGCGTAACGTGACATATATTTGTGCCACCCAAAACGGAAGAAAAGAACATTGTCTTAGCTGTTCTTTTAATATCCTACAAAGGATAGAGAAAACACAACTAATAGTGATTTCAATTCAAAAAATGCATTGCACTTTACCCTTTATTTATTAATAATGTTTACACCCTAATATTCTCTTTTCAACTCCTGTAAAATTGCTTTAGAGTGGAACAACCCCTATAGGAAAGGGATAGTAAGAGAAATGATAGGAGATGAAGCTTCACTATCCAACAACACTGCCTTTTTGCACGTTATTTGTTTTTACAGCAGTGTTGTAGCGTCTCTGATATCAAGGAGGCCAATTAAATTTTTTAAGCTTCGTTTTTAGCAGCCATTTTTAGTAATTATTTTACTTCGCCGGTGCTACACAATACCGACGAAGGAGGGCGTTCTGATATGCCTGTGGATTAGATACTTTTACTGTTTAGTGACCAGTGACTATGCCTTCGCCACTAAAATCTTCCGACAACAACTGACACAAAGACACACAACTGCACATCAAAAAAAATGCGAGATCTTTTTATGAGGTGAAACTGGGGTTGAACCCAGGAAAAATTTTTCGTTTTGTAGTCAACGTGCAGACTAATTCGACCAACGCCATTAGTTTGGTTTCGTACATACGAAAGACTTTCTTTTAATTTTATAAGTTATTAGTATATATGTATGTATGTACTAACTTATATTTATAGAATTCATGCGATTTGCCTCTAATTTAAATGAACTCACTTATTACTAAAATGTATTTTAGCTGTCGACGGTTTATTTCTGACTTTATTGAGGGTGGCGATGGCACGATGGATGGTAGTCTGCACGTTCACTACGAATCCAAAAACAGACCTGAGTTCAACCCCTGTTTCAGACTAAAAAATTTTAAAATAAAAATAAACATCTCGCATTTTTCTGATGTGCATTAGTGTGTCTTCGTGTGTCAGTTGTTGTCGGAAGGTTTCAGTGGCGAAGGTTTCAGTCAGTGGTCACTGAACAATACCGGCTTCAGCTGATAGCAATACACAATCGCATCAGAACGCCCTCCTTCGTCGGTATTGTGTAGCACCGGCGAAGTAAAATAATAATAAAAATGGCTATTAAACCGAAGCTTCAGCACTGCTACGAGTGTAAAAACAGAGAACGTGCGAAAGCAGAGCTGCAAAACTAATTAATTAAGCTTCACCTCCTGTCGTTTCTGCTACTATCCTTTTCTTATAGTTGCAGCACAATGCCTCGCATGTGTAGGAGTCATCTCCTGTGTGATGGTCCCAGAAAAAAAAAAAAATGCAAATTTGAAGCACCAAAACTAGAATCATTAATTATTTTTTGTTGTTATACGATCTCTTGTTTTACAAAATTATCTTTCAATATCATATAGTTCCAGCACATAGGAAGGGGATAGTTTAGAGAATCGACAGGAGGTGAAGCTTAATTAATTATTTTGCAGCTCGGCTTTTGCACGTTCTCTGTTTTTACACTCGTAGCAGTGCTGAAGCTTCGGTTTAATAGCCATTTTTATTATTATTTTACTTCGCCGGTGCTACACAATACCGACGAAGGAGGGCGTTCTGATGCGATTGTGTATTGCTATCAGTTGAAGCCGGTATTGTTCAGTGACTATGCCTTCGCCACTGAAATCTTCCGACAATAACATTCACTCAAAGACACATTAATGCACATTAGAAAAATGCGAGATGTTTGTTGCTTTTTAAGAAGAAAATATATAAGAGAAAATAGATAATAAAGATTTCAAAACTACCCGATTTTTTTTTTTATTTTTTTTAAGACAATACAATTTTTACGAAGCTCTTAAAGCTTGTCTGTAGAAACACCCAGGGTCTAAGCGGGAATCGAACACGCACCTCCATATTGACAAGACTAATGCTCATGCATTAGACTACAATTTTAGGATTTTCACTATAAGAAAAGTTTACGCGTTTTCTTTCATAAACCATGTTAAAAATTGTTTTCCATAAATTTTAAAATTTTGGTCACGGTAGACTTTTCTGTGGAAATGTCCATATGCATGTTTATGTGTATGAAGGTCTGTATATTTGACGAATATTTTGGTCATCCTGAGATTGTGTTTTTCTTTCGGTTTATGTTAAAAATTTGGTTTTTTTTTTGCCGCATTTTTGAAGTATTTTAAAAATTTGGTTTTATTTCATGATGGTGTGTCACGTGCAAAAACTGATTTAAATTAAAAATTTTTTTAAATTTAATGTATTTCATTAAAATAACAAACTGGAAAGGGCGAAATTTGTTTTCATATTATATAAGTTATGTTTTTCTTTGCAATTTGTTAATAAAAAAGTATTTTTTTAAAATAAATTGTATTTATTTTCATTGGGAAATTTTTTCGGTATTGGAGGAAAAAGCTGATTTTGTAAGGTGTTCGAATTGCTGACTATTTTAAAATTAAAATAAATACTAAAGTTAAATAAAACACATATAAAGCTTTGATTTTTATGAAACTTTTATTCCATTATAATACCACTATATACAAAATATAAAATCATTTAAAGGAACGACTCTGGATTAGTTGTATTTCGATCCTTTTATGGTAATTTTGGAATACTTTTTCTGCATATCTCAGGCGCTATCTCGGCAATTTCTTGACGAATGTTGGTTTTCAAATGGCACCAATTTTAGGGGATTATCCGCGTAGTCACAGTCTTTGAAGTAGCCCCACAAAAAAGTCTAACGACATCAACTCATATTATCTTGATGGCCGTCGGTCGTCGCACGTGGGAATACTGATTGAAACCTTATTTTGCTGGACTAGTCATGCCACTCTTTCCCGATAAGGAACTTGCGGTATCTGCCTGATCGTGAATACGTCACGGTATATACTGATGGCTCCAAAAGAGCGGAAGTTCGTTTGTGGAGAAGTTTCTACGTGATCACTGCATTCGTGCAATATATGCTATTGCTAGAGCGGCTAACTGAGCTATCATGGGTTATCGGGTGATATCGCTATACATATTTACCAACAGTAATACAGCTACGGGGTGACACAAAATGATTTTTATGCCTTGAATTCTTTATAACTTTTTTAATTATTATTTTTTCTTTGTGTTTTTCCGCATTTTGTAAAGAAGGCTTGAGGAATTAATTATGGAACATTCGAAATGAAATCATTACACTCTAAATTTTGCGAAAAGTTATGGAAAATATGCTAAAAAGAGCACGTATGTGCGAAGCAGAAAATGGACGTCACTTACAGGATATTATTTTTCAAAACTAATTGCAAAAAATTCCCCAATAATGTACTGTATTTAAAAAACAAACAAAAAATCATAATAATCGCATAAATAAAAAAGTCATAAACCATATAGCTTCTTTTGTGCCACCCTGTAGTATTCCTTATTAACCGTACGCCCTGTTGGCCTCCGTAGTCTAGTGCATGAGCATTAGTCTTCTCAATATGGAGGTGCGGGTTCGATTCCCGCTTAGACCATGGGTGTTTCTACAGACAAGCTTAAGAGCTTCGTAGAGTTTGTATTGGCTTAAAAAAAAAAAAAAAACACGTAACTGTAATCGATGAAAACAAAATTCACCTTTTCTTTTGAACAAACCTTGTATATCATAATACTAAATTGTTAGCAATTGCAATTTTTCATGCATTATTATACACCAAATCTTTGAAAATAAAGACCAAAAAAGACAATACAAACTCTACGAAGCTGCTAAGCTTGTCTGTAGAAACACCCATGGTCTAAGCCGGAATTCCAACCCGCACCTCCATATTGACTACGGATGCACCAAAATTATTCTAAAATTAATAGATTTTGATTGTCAACAACAACAAAAATTTTCCAAATAAGTGAATCGTGTTGCAGAAAACTGTCAGTAAAAATTTTTGTCCAGACAACATTTTTCCTGGGAACAAATGGGTGATTTCAGGTTAAAGCTCTTGTTTCTAATCTACTATCGGGAGATCTTTGCGAACAACGCTTGCAAATCATTGAAGTAGGAAAGTTGGTTGAAGATCCATTTTTTTATATCGGAAAATTGTCTCCAGCGACGAATATCGCAACGTTATAGTCAATGGGGGAAGGTGCCGAATTTTTACGAAAGAATTGGACTTGGTTGACATGTGGTTTCAACCTTATGCTGCCACATGGCACACGATCTCACGAATCTATGAAGGGACGAGTTTTAAGATTAATTAATCTCATGTTTAGCATCAGTTCATTGGCCGTTAAAAACTTGCAATTTGACTTCCCTAGTCTCTCTCTGTAGGAATACGTGAAGTGTCTCGTGTACAGAGAGAAGAAACGCATAACTCTAGCCCTGGCACATCACATTGCACCTGTCATTGGTGCGCCACCGCCACTGGAGTGAAGTATGTTTTACACCGTCGGGAAAACCCGGAGCACTTGAATGCTTCTTTAGGGACTTGAAAAGTGTGCTCAGTGTATCGATCATTACACTGAATTTTCCGATTCCAGAATACTTAATTACAGAGAAAGCAGAGGGATTGAGCATGCTTCGGTGTGTCAGTATTATATTAATCGCATAAATAAAAAAGTTATAAACCATTTAAACCATATAACTCCTTTTGTGCCACCCTGTATAATATTTTTCATAGAAATGAGAACACAAGCGATATTCTGGATCAATCATAAATTATTGATTCTTTATTTAAAATTTATTTCTACTTAAATAGTAATTCTTATGCAAGGAGATATTTACATACGAGCACATACACAAACACGCTTGCATCCATACTGACATCTTGGCGAAAATAGTGAAAATCACCTCCCAAGACTTCAACACGCAGAAATTTAAAGAAAACTCAATTTTCCAAAATTGGAGTAAAAATCAATAACTTCCTACTCTCTTGAAAAAATAATTTAATTTTAAAACTTTACTTTCGTAAAAAATTTCCCCTATTGGTTTTATTTCTTTTAATTATGTCTATGTACTGTAATTTCTGGGGTTGTCATAAATGGCTTGTGGTTTTAGCTTTTAGAGCGCTAATGGCACAAATTTACTTTTTAATATGTATAGAATAGATGTAATATTTTTACACGGGTATTCTTCGTTAGTTATTTTTTGGCATTCCTCCAGCAGATGTGATTGTCACAGGTTGAACATTTAAAGGGTGTTTTATATTCCTGGTTGTTGAAATTAATTCAATTAATTAAATTTTGAAATTTCTTTTTAACAAGCAGCGGGTGGAAACTTTTAATTCACCGAAAAATGTTTAAAAAAAATAAATCTTTATGAACAACTTTTGTAGTAGATTTTTCACACTTCATGGCATTTTAATTCCTTAAAATTTAATTAAAAAGCGTCTTGGGAAAATTATAGCAGCAGTCTATTGTTTAAATCCTTAAAAGTGAATAATATTCATTCAACTTATATACACTTTTACATTGTTAATAATACGAATAATAATCCAACAAGAGTTTATCTGAAAAAAATGTTAGCAGAGCTTTAATGGCAGTAAATGAAGTGACAACATATTTAGACAATTATTTTCTGTATGAAGCCTCTTTAAAATACTACGAGTTTTCACGATGTCGGTTGTGCATATTGCGGTTATTCGTGAGCGTACCCTTATGAATACATTTTATTCCTGTGAAAAAGCTTATAAATTTTTAAAAAAAAATATGGCAACTCAAAAAAGTGTGGCAGCTCTTTATATAATTCAACGGTGCATGCACAATTATATTTGCTGTAGGTTTTTTATTTTAGTGCAAACAGATTAAAGTGAAGAAAATTAAAAATTCTTACATTTTGTTGTTGTGTTGATAAGAACGATGCATTTTTGCACACATTTGCATCGTTTGCAATACCCAACGTGAGAACTCCTAATTTTATATACCATATTTTCGTATAATAATGAACAACGTATTTGCATATTGCATGTCAAAATTATTTTTGTTCAGAACTCACAATTGGTATCAGCAATATTTTAATATCCTTTTGCTGCCTGTTGTATTTGCTATACACGATGTAACCTGCATTTTTGCTTGTTTCATTTACATTTTGCTTTGTTTAATAAACGCTATGAAACCAAAACTGAAACCATAAATGCAACATCTGTTGCATGTCATTATCGAATATACGTCTACTAGACAAATGTTCACCAGCATTCAGGGGAAGACCCCTACATGCGTTGCATTGTACTGGAACTAGAGGAAAGGGATAGTAGGAGAAATGACAGAAGGTGAAGCTTCGCTGTCTTACAACGCTGCCTTTGCACGTTTTTTGAGCAGTGTTGCAGACGTATTAAATTTGTTGAAGCTTCGTTTTTTTTATTAAATATTTCACTTCGCCTTTGCTCACTATACCGACGAAAAAGAAAGTTTAGATGTGCCTGTGGATTTAATACAGCTGAAGCCGTTACTCTTAAGTGACCAATGCCTTCGCTACTGGAACTTTTCGACAACAACTGACACAAAGACACATCAAATGCACATCAGAAAAAATGCGAGACGTCTTTATGATTTTAGTCTTAAACTGCGGTTGGACCCAGGATATTTTTGATTTTATAGTCAAAGTGCAGACTACCTACCATCTATCGTGCCATCGCCATCCCATAAATTTTCAATTGGATTAATATTCGGGGATTGAGGAGGAGAATATAACTGTTTGGGGGACATTATAGAGAAGCCATTCCCTTACAACGATGTATGTTCAGCCATCGCCACCATCAATATACACCATTTTCGCATCCTTCTTAAAAACCACTTCGTAGCAGAGTGCGTAGCATTGTACACCTTTAATATGATCAATAAATAATATATGAATTCAAAAAAAAAAAAAACAGCAAAAATATAAGTAGTTTTCTTAATACTTGACCCTTATGCTGATAATATAATTTTCCATTATATTTAAAATACCTCTATGCAAAATCTCAAAATACTTATGAACAAATTCTTATTCATAATAGTAAATTCCTTCAATAAATTCCCATTTTCCCTCTATTATATCCATTGTTAAATCTATCGGTATACTCGGAAACAGAGATACCACATCAAAAGAAATAAGTCTATCATCAATATTTAAATTAATTCCATTAAATTTTTTCTTAAAATCTAACGAGTTCCTGATGTTATATTTTGATCCTACATTAATTTTCCCCAAGACACTAGTAATATATTTACTAAGTCCGTAATAATAGATACAGATAATTTAGCACATAACTATAGATATTTAGTTAGTAAAACTTAAATTATTAGAATTAATATTATGTTGGATATTATATTACAAAATATTTACACACACTTTATTATGTTTAATGTTATTCATGTTAAAGTTATTTAAAATGTTTACGATAATAACTGTTGATTTAACTTATATTCATAAGGTTTAAAAAAATTTAGTTTTATGTTTATATATAAATTATAAGTACAAAAAAAAAAGAAAATATTTCAAGTGTATTTGTTAAATAATAGATATTAACTTGAAGTATATTTTCAGGCTTATATTCATGTGATGTTTAATATGTTTTTGTTAGTTGTTTAACATATAATTGTATATTAAAATTAATATTTTGTTAATGTAATAATAATTTAAAGTATTGCATATATATATGTGTATATGTGTATATATAAGTTTTTATATATATGTGTATTTTATGTATATGTATATATGTATATATGTATATATATATATGTATATGGGTATGTGAGATTATAAGTATATATAAAAAGATATTTTAAATGTATATTTAAATGTAAATATTGTAAAATATTTTTGAATTTTATACATTTTGTTAATATTGTAAAAAATTTAAAATATTTTGAATCATATTCTTTATGCAATTTTAATGAGACATGTTATGTTAGAAAAATTTTTATATAAAAATTAAAAAGAAAAAATTTTAAAAATAAAAATTTCCTGAAGATGTTAACCAAAGGTTAACGAAATATCGAGATTATATAAAAATAATAAATAAAAAACCCTTAAAGCTTAATAAATATATATTTAAATAATATAGATTGTTTATATAAGTAGTTTTGATAGTTGTCATTGAAAATTGGCACCGACCATTATATTGACTAAATTAAGAAAATTGTTTAATTTCATAAAATAAATTTTTTTCTTAAAAAAAAAAAAAACAAAACACGAGGCAAAAGCCTTAAATTTTTACACATCCATTTTATAGAAGATGGATGCCAAGTTTGATCTATATCAGCCATGCCCATCGTCCACTTCCCATACAATTCAAATTCTAAATGATTTCTATGGGGATGACGTACTATACCACTTGTATATAGATCATATAATGCAAGCAAACGATTCAAAACATCAGTATTTGTTGAAGTTCCATTGAACTTTCTGGAACACATTAATCTGTGCAAAGATTTTATTAAAAACCTGCACTACCATGTTAGTGACCTGTTTCAGAAAATTTAAATTTTATAATCCACAAGGTGGGACAAAAGCAATCACCCTATTGAAAAACGCTATAACTTTTGCAAATCCAGCCCAATTTTGCTAAGTGCAAGTACTTTGCCGGACAATCTTTTAGACTTCGCCCACATACACCAGAGCAACCTCTTCATTCGTATAACTTTCAAGTCGTAAAATGAAACTTTTAATTTTCATCCACTTGACCAATTACTCTCTATCAATTCGATTTTGACATTTGTGAAGTAAACAAACGGAGAATACAAATCGACAAGTTAAGAATCGGTTTAATCCGCAAGAAAGCAGATTAATTGCTTCCATTTGTATGCGCAATAGTTCGTGGGTTGTATAGGCGCAGCGCCACTCGCCTTGAAATGTTCCCAAGGAAGGCCGGCACTGGAGCAGCCATTCTGCTGAGAATATCACTGCTGTAAAATGTGTCAAAGAGGAGCCCGGAACATGGACCAGACGAGATGCCATGCATTTGGGCATTACCCGGCGGTTCCTACGTAGAATTTTGGAAAAATAGTTTTGAAAATTTTCCCTTACAAATCAAAAAAAAAAAAAAATTGCAGCGAAACAATATCAGCTAATTATTTTTGCCCCAATTTAAATAATTGTTTTTTTTTCAATTAAAAAAAAACGGTCTTTAAATGTTACCAGCGAAAATATTTTACACGCAGAAATAAGCCACTGAGTTGCACGAATATCATGAGTTTTCATGGTAAAATATTTATTTTTTTTATTTTTCTTTATTTATTCATAATATAATGTAATAATATAATGAAGTGGCCAAAAAAATAGTACAAAGGATTTGCCTCACTACGCATAGCGTAAAATGTATAATAGTAACTCCATAGAATTGATATAAAAAATGATTTGCTAAATAGTATTGAAAGAATAGTAATAATAATACGGCATCAACTCTCAACAACACTTAAAAAATATAATTATAGAGAAGTAAAAAAGAATCAGTACCAACTTTGCGATGAACAATATATATATATGTATATATATATATATATATATAAATTAAGGAATTATATATATATATAAGAAAGATTTTTTAAATTTATCTAAATTATAAAAAATTTATTAAAATTTAATAATTAAATTATTAATATTTTAAGAAAATAAATTTAATTTTTTTTTATTGTATATAAATATAAATTAAGGGATTATATTTATATATATATATACAAAAAAATTAAATTTAAAAGGAGAAATATTTTGAATTTTTATAATTTATTTAAATTATAAAATTAATTTAAATTTAATTATTTATAAAATTATTTATATTTTATTAAAAAGATTAATTTTAGCTATTAATTTATTTTTTATTTAATTTATATGCAAAATTTTATAAAAACTTTAAAAATTTAAATAATTATTTGATAAATTGCAATAATTAATATTATTTATTAAAGAAATTTAGAAGTAGTAATATAATTTAGTATAAGTTTAATTTGTTCCAGCAACTGCGGTTATACAGATTATATAAATAAATTTTATTTTTAAAAGTTTAATAAAATTTATAATTATTGATAAGTATTTTTTCTAATCAGAGGAATTTGTTTTTTAATCGATAATCCACGATGAATCTTACTTAAAATTTTAATTTATATATCGTCGTTTTTAGAATATTTTTATAAAAAGTTAAATTTTAAAATTTTTATAAAAAAAAATTTCAGAAATAGAAAATTTTTTGATTTTGCGCAATGAACAACTGAAAATGGTAATTTTCAGGCCAAAAAAAACGTGACAAAAGTCTGATCAAGTCAAAATCGAGAAGCTCGATTTTCACTGTAGACGTATGGTCTAGTGGACTTTTTTGCTTAGTACAATCCCAAGAATCAGAAATGCGAAGCGCCCATTAAGATTTTTTTCCTTCCATACTAATCGCCCCACCCTAGTGTACATATGGCCCTTCGCTTTTATTATTTTTATACCCTTCACTTTTAGTGTAAAGGGTATATATAAGTTTGTCATTCCGTGTGAAACTTTTTTAATGTTCGTCTCAGAAGAAAAATTTATATATTTTCAGAAAGGTTATGAATAGAGAAGTTGATAGAGCCCTGTCCGTCTGTCCGTCTGTCTGTGTTTGTGTTTCTTGAAACGCCGTTTGTGGTCAAATTAATCATCTCATAAAATTCATTTTGTGTTAATCGGTCAGTAGTAGACCTGAATCTCTTCCTATTGAAATTTGGGCAAATCGGTTGAATAGTTTCCGAGCTACAGCCGCAGATCCACGACCAACTTGGTTTTTTTCTTGAAATTTTAGTACAAAATTGTCCATAACTTCGAAACAGATGGAGCGATTTTAATGAAATTTAGTCCGTGTATGTAACTAGGTGGATTACTTACTTTAAATACTATTTGGACCCGCTAACTAGCTCCAAATATGTTCATAATATGGAAAAAAAACAAAAAGCACGCGATTTCCTTATGAAATATGAATTATATATTATGAAATAGACTAATAGAAACAATAATTAAATTAAAATACACTTCTTACTTACATACATAACATGATTCGAACCACCATCAAACTTCACCAAAACGCCATCCATATACTCAGTCACCTCACCCATCAAGACCGCTGAGTTTATTATAACTTATCTAGACTAAATCATACCACAATTTTCCCACTAATACTATCAAATACACTAACACAAGTCGTGTAACGACCCTTTAGCAATACATCTAAAGAAATTTTACCATATATGTATACGGAGTCTGATGAAACAAATACATTCTTAGCACTCATAAACTCATGGTGCCAGTTTTTATAAACAATTTTTTAGAAGCCAAACCTCCTCATTCTTTTTTGGTCATTTTATAAATATGTACATTCATGCGAAAGAGTAGTAGCATTGCTTTTTGAGCATTTCTGTATGCAAAAAAAAAAATTTTATTTTGACGAACAGTGTTGCCACAAAATAATGTTGGGATAGAGGACATATAGATGATTATCCGATTTTTATTTATATATATTTAAAATTTTACATGTAAAGAAAAAACAAATAACTGAGACTAGTTGAATTGAATTGATTGGTATGATTGTTAAAATAAGTAGTAGGAAAGACTTAATTGTTCTTCGCTGCACCAAAAAAATTTATAATAAATAATTTTATTTTTTCAATTTCTGTTAAAAAACATTTTACAAAATTTCAAAAAAGGCCGAATGTTTTCTTACGTCTTACGTCTATGTGTGACTGTTTTTTGGACACTAACGCACACATACATACATACAATATCATTTATAACATTTATAATTTAAGATTGTAATTAAATTGATTAAACTACCTACACAGCAAACAATTTTTTTTTGTGTACTTGACTTTGTAAGTTACAGACAGGGTCTTAGGATTAAGTTAATTTGTATAGAAAATTTTGTAGAAATTTTAATTTTATGGCCAATAGAAGATTAAAGACAGTAATGGTTTTTCTTAAGGTAATTGATATTGCAAATAATATGTTAAAAAGAGAAATAAAGATACAATTCTGTCCTAAATTGCTATGCAACAGAATAAATAATAACTCTGGTCTATTAATTCGATATTTGAGAAATTTTTGATTCGAAATTTTAAACAAATGTCTCTGTTATAAATTCCTTCGATATTGAATGATTTTCTAATTCCTGTTAGCTGGCTTTTTTTTTTGCATATCAAATGAAACTCATAAAAATGATTTTTTTTTTGCTAAATATAATAATATTTTTTTTAATTTTTCTAAAGCAAAAACGTACAATTTACATATATTTACGTGTAAATTAGAGATTGTTTACTGACTTTTTTATACAGTTCCTCACTAGAGGGTTTAAGTCACGGATGCCTGTTTAATCTTTAATTTAAATAACCTGTTCAACTGTATTGATTATTCGTAATTCAAAGATATGTATATGTGTTATTCGAATTCATAATTAATTAAACGTAAAGCATTAAACACATAGACCTCTGCAGGCTACACAGGTACACGAACGACCATCATCGAATCATTCTTTTCAACTATACCGACAACTTCGCGCAAAGCGCATTGTTAATCGGTGGCGACGGCGTTAAAGTAATTAGCACGTTGACTACAACGTGTGTTCGAGCTCAGTATTCGATTAAGTCATAAACACACTTCGCTTTTTATGACTTTTATGTCAGCTGTTGCGGGAAGGTTTCAGTGGCGAAGTCATAGTCACTGGTCACCGAACAGTACCACCTTCAACTGATACCAATCCACAGGCACATCAGGGCGCCCTCCTTCTTAGCTTACAAATTAAATCGACAACAAGTCCGGTTAAGTTGATTACTTTTTATGCAATATCTCAAAAACTGAAATTCATAGAAGGGCGCTGATTAGTGTAAACAAAGCGTATGGTAAAGATTCCTTTAGGATTAAAATACTAAGAAATTTTTCTATCACGACGTATGATCTTTTGTCAAAAATCTACAGATTTAATTTCATATTTCTTTTTATATTGGCACTACTAGATTTACACACTGTCGTTTAGTCTAGGATGACAAGGACAATTTTAATTGATAATTACATTACGTCAGTTTAACATGTGTTTCACAGCAAAGAATTTTTTCCTAAAATACAATACAGTCTAAAAGACTGTTTTCAATTTAATTTTTATTTGAAATGAAATGTATCTCCGCGTGAAAAGACAAGGTTCGCCTCCTGAGGATTTACACTGAGGCCACTTTCAGTGCTCCATCTACTGATCCTTGGCAGCTCAATCAGCAGTCGAGTGAAAAATGTGCCTCGTTAGCAAATTGGATTTTTTTCATATAACTCGCTTTGCATTATTTCCAAAATTGGTGAAGTATAAATCGACTCATACTGCTTATCGAAGGTATCTACTTGTATTTCGATACCTAAAAATCTTATGATAGATATAACGGGCCTTTTAAAATTTCTCGAGAACCTCAGTAGAGGGGATCCTCAAACAAATATTAGACTATACCGCGTTTAGCAGCCGCTTTAAGAGGCTCTCCAAAGTTTATCAAACAGGTGCGCGAGTACAACAACTCCATTCACCGCGACCTTGTTAAAGGCGTCGTCTGGATTTTGCACGAATAAAACAAAACCAGTTTCGAATAAAACAAAACCAGAATTTTACATTTTATTTTATGAGCACTATCTTCATATATTTATAGTCTCTGCTTCAACGAACAAGTGTTTACGCGGAAGAATAACTGTTTAAAAACTTCAATATTCATTTAAAATATCTTAGAATTAATTCATTTGAATCTGCGTTGTGAATTTTTTGAAGATCTAAGGTGAGTACAGAAATACAATTGAATAAAAATTGGAAAATTAAATTGGTAAAAGATCTTATTTTACAAATATCTGTTTTACTACTACATACTTATGTATATACTATGTAATATATCTATATATATAAAACAGGATGTGTGTATATATGTAACGTATGGACTCCAAAACGGCTGGGCCGATTTTGATGAAATATTCAGGTCATTTTCAGAATATTCAGGCGGGTGACACTGTGAAGTCTGATTTTTGATTTTCGGTCTGCGGGCGGAGGCGCGTGTCAAAATCCAATTTTCATATTGCACCACCAATGACATATACATATATATATATTTTTTTTTTTTTTTTTATTTTAAATAAATAAATCGTGTAGTAATACAATACTAATGTTTGTTTAGGGCCAGCAACGCGGACCGGGTCAGCTAGTGCACTATATGTACTAAAATTCAAACTAACATGAATTCATTGATTCATTCCACAAATTTAAATTTTATCGTTTATCTCACGATAATATAAGTATGTAGCTATACCAGTTCAAATTCATTACCAGGTAACTCCCCTACAAGAACAGTGAAGGTTATTTGACCGGTCATGTGACCGTTATTGCTAGCCGAATTATTGCTCTTCGCGTTGCACAAAGTTTCTATTATTTTCTAAAGGGTAATATGAGAAAAGGGGGCAAAACTTCTGTGTACATGTGACTTTGCATCATTCTCTATCTAATGAATTTTGTCGTCGTTTAGAACGATACTGATTACTAAATACTTACGAGTGTATATGCTCAAAAATTTGGGCTCTTTCTTTGCAGTTTGCACCAATGCGTATCAAAAAAGCCGGTGTTGTTAAAACAGGTTGCAATTTTTGGCTGTACCGACGTTTATGCAACAAACGTCAAAAACACATTGTTTTTATAATATTTGCATTACAAGTGCGAGTACAACAACTCCATTCACCGCGACCTTGTTAAAGGCGTCGTCTGGATTTTGCACGAATAAAACAAAACCAGTTTCGTTTTTCCTTTCTTACTTCTACGCGGGGTATCTATAAACACAAAGAAAAGGGTTTTCTTACGCAAAAATTGGGTAAATGAGAGAGGTTTTGAGAGAGTAATGTTCTGGTTCTTCACGCACGAGAATGCCCGTACTTTTTCTTCGGGCTAGTTTGGGCGTGAAGAACAAGCAATCAGTTTGTTTATAATAAACATTGAAAATAACAAAGAAAAATTACAAATGTCGCAAACAGCTGACAGACATTAAAAAAGTTGTGTGTTAAAAATTTTTCGTAACAATAATTAATTACAAACATTTTTGTTATTTATACCATAAATTGTTAAAAACTTTTCATAAAAAATACCATCGCTGAAAAATAAATATAATTAAATAAATTCTTTCAATACTTGTTTTTTTAATGAATTCTTTCACAAATAGTTTTTTTTCGGTAAACTTTCATCAATCACATTAGACTTCCAAAGAAAATCAGGGATAATCAAGCTCGTACAATTGTACTCTTTTCAGTACACTTTGCATTGCAAAAGTACTACTTTACTCCACTAAATATTAAGTACCAAAGTATATTCATATAAATATATTTTCGATTTTTCTTAATATAATATTTAATTATTAAATTATTCACAACCGCTTTTCACAACTTTTTCACAAACTTTGTAGTTTGGCCTGTTGAATGAAGTGACCAGCGAAATAGCTAACAAGTTTAGCTGCCCTACAAGAACATGGACGGTCATTAGACCGGTGATATGACCGTCATTGCTGACAGAATTATCGGTCATTGCGTAGAACAAAGTTTATATCATTTTCTTAAGGGCACTATGAGAAAAATTACCGAAACTTCTGTGTGCATGTGATAGTCAGCGTTGATGCATATATATCGCTCACTGTAGACGGGTATCCCAATTGAAATGAAACACTATTTATTTAAATTCTTTACGTTGATTTTATTTCAATATTCTTATATGTACATATGTATATAAAAAAAAGAAATGTAATATAATATAAAATAGAAATATCCATCAGAACCTTGGAGTGGGCCATCATCTGTGAATTTTTTCTTAATATAATTGCCCACAATTATTTAAAATATATATTCGCATAAAAATTAATTCTATCCATCAGCAAAGACAACATATGTCGTTGTTAAAACGTGTCGCCGAGTACCGAACACAAAAACGATGCTCTCTTCCACACCCGTAACATGCTACTAAACTAAATGTTTTCTCGTCTAAACTCAGTCGTACGGAGCTTCAAAAACTATAGTCCGAATTATAAGTTTATAAACGAGTAAAATTATCATTTCTGTAAAATGGATGGATTGCGAAAATTCAAGAATACTTTTGTAATGAACTGCATTAATTTTTAACTATTCAACAACACGTTGGTTGTCTCGCAACGAGGTGGTCTCTCGAGTAATAGGAACTCCTTCAGGATTACTTTAATTTTACTGATTTCGAAACAAATTCTCAATATTCAAGAACTCTTTTTATTTTATCTTTCTGTTACTAATAGTTAATAATAGTAAAACTTAACACAACTTTTATGTTTTTAGTACATTTGGGGTCAAAAAAGTACAATTTTAAAATTGTCAAATATCATCTCCGATATAAACAGAGCTGTAAAAAATTGACATTTCTTTTTTTCTGGTAAATTTTATGGTTTTTTTTCGTTTTCTTACTTTTGTACATTTTGCTCTCTTATTGAGAGTAATTATAGCTTACTCTCATTTTACCGAACTTTACCCGAAAGTAAACGTTCGGACCTTTTATTTTATGAGCACTATCTTCATATATTTATAGTCTGTGCTTCAACGAACAAGTGTTTACGCGGAAGAATAACTGTTTAAAAACTTCAATATTCATTTAAAATATTTTAGAATTATTTCATTTGAATCTGCGTTGTGAATTTTTTGAAGATCTAAGGTGAGTACAGAAATACAATTGAATAAAAATTGGAATTAAATTGGTAAAAGATCTTATTTTACAAATATCTGTTTTACTATTAAAAAAACAAAAATTTTATGGGTTCATCCCCAGTTTCAGACTCATAAAAACATTTCGCATTTTTTCTGATGCGCATTTCTGTGTCTTTGAGTCAGTTGTTGTCGGAAGGTTTCAGTGGCGAAGGCATAGTCACTGGTCACTGAACAGTAACGGCTTCAGCTGTAACCAATCCACATCAGAACGCCCTCCTTCGTCCGTATTGTGCAGCAACGGCGAAGTGAAATAATTACTAAAAATGGCCACTAAAACGAAGCTTCAATATTTAATACGTCTCCTTGACATCAGAGGCGCTACAACACTGCTATAAAACAAAGAACGTCCAAAAGCAGAGTTGTAAGATAGTGAAGCTTCACCTCCTGTAGTTTTTCCTACTATCTACCATCTCCTGAGTGCTGGTCCAAGATAAAAAAAACTCGATCGCCTCCATTCTGGCAAGTTGCGCTTGTTATAGTTCAATGGTACTATGCCCTTGGGTCAAAATCGACGGGTATAGCACGATTTTTTCGACGCGAATGGTTACTTCTTTTTGAGCGAGAAGCTGGTGTAGAAATACCACAATACATAAAACAAACAAAGTTGTCAACGAAAAATGAATAAAAAATATATGTGTATGCACATATATAAATAATTAACGCAATATATTTATCCCTAAATTTCATATCGAGTGTTTATTAAATATAATTGGACGCATTAATAATTCGCGACACACAAATTTCTAATTTCATAAATACATATTATTATTAACATATGCATATTAAATATTATCATAGTGGGACTAAATGTGAATTTTTTTGTTTGTTTTTCTTTACAGAAACTACACACGAAGTTGTTGCGAACATCCCATCTTTGGATTCAGTTACACTTCGTATTGAAGAGTTTGTGCCACAACAGATTGACAAATTAGAAAGTGAATATCTAGAGCAACCTCTTCAGCAGCGGCCGCAGCTGGATTTGCAATATCAAACTGTCTTAACGGAAATGGGGCAGTCTTTTGATGATTACAGCAATCAAAATGCTGCAATAACTGATGTGCAAGAAATGAAAGAGAGTAACTGCATTTCTCATACGCATGGCACACGTACCTATAGCAATCAAAATAATAATAATAATTATCAACAACAACAACAGCAACAAGGTCAGCCCCAAACTAGAAATTATGGAGCCATGAAAACGCCTTCCTCGCCCATTTCAAGTGCAACCAGTACTATGGAACGGAAAACTAGCCAATCGACCAAAAAGTCGCAAATACAGCAACAACAATTAGCTCAAACGAATACTGCTTTGACAAGAGTTACCCCCTACCCGTTTCAAAAGCAATCTAGCACCATTGATCTGCAAACTCAGGGCAGCCCAGCAAATTCAAATACAGCTACTACTGCCATCTCAGCTATATCAGCAAAGCAACAACCACTGCAATATTCTTCAGGCTTTGCTACTAAGAAACATGGAAACAGTGGCTCTAACCTTACCGCAAATGGTTCTGCAACTCCACTCGCAAGCTCCAGCAATGCAATTGAGACTACACCATCACCACCAGCTATAAATTTGGCACCTCCGGTGACTAGCACTGCACCAGCTCCGTCTACCAAATCCTCATGGGCTAGTTTGTTTGCTAATTCATCAACAACTACTGCAATTGCTACGACAAACAACTTGTGCCCCACGGCGTCCTCAGCTTACTCCACCTCACCAGCTACGAACTATTCAAAGAAACCTGTTGCGAAAGTGGCTCCTTTTGAGAGTGATAATACCGTAACGGGGCCACCATCTGCTGTTAGCCCCGGAACATTAACATATTCCGCAGCCTCAGCTCAAAATCTGCCCCAATCAACTGCCAAGACATCAAACTCCCAACAAGAACTAACACGTAATTCATCAAACAGTCTGGATAAATATTCTTTAAAATATTCGGAATTTTTAACAAAATATAAAAGTGACTGGGCCATTACTAGCTTAAGACCAAGAGGTCTTAGAAATCGCTCTAACTATTGCTATGTTAATTCGATATTGCAAGCTCTAATTGGTTGCTCGCCGTTATATAATCTAATTAGATCTCTACCTAGCGCAGCCGCACGTTTATGCGAAGTAAAAACGCCAACTATTAACGCCATGTAAGTGCAATTAATTCCGATTTAAGTACAGAATATTTAAGAACTCCAACCACAGTTAAGTCAGCAAATAGAACATTTTTTTATACTTCCTTTTGCGTTACATGTGTGGTAGAATAAACTTTAAAATATATGTTTCTGAAACTTGGAAAACAAACCGTTCTGGTGGCATTTGCAAGTGATAGGAAATATTTTTCAAGTTTTCTCGAATTTAACATACATGAATTGTTCAGATCTGTAATCATGTTTTGGAAAGAAGACGAACATTATTTAAATTATTATTTCTCTTTAGTGTGAAGTTATTGAATTTTTCCTTTCAGATCGAAAAAAACTATTCGGGAATATTAATTTTTTTTGCCGAGACTATATTACATAGAAAAAAGAAATGTTTACGGTCGTTTTCAATATGAATCCTCAAGTAAGATTTATTTTACGTGTTCTACAAAAAGAAAATGCATTTATGTTTATTTAATGCGTGTTTCCACAAGCCGAACAGAAAAGTCACTCAAAAATTTTATATTTTTCCTATCAAATGTCCAAATCAATGGTAAAAATTCTAAAGAATAACAATAAATCACTTACCAATAGATTTTAGTAGTCGGTCCTTTCGTCCTGCAAATAAAAAAAAAAGAACAATAAATTTCAAATACTTTATACTATTCTTCTCAAATAGTAAATGAAAAGAAAAAAAATTCCAGATATACTCGATTTTCTATGGAAGGTATTCAGACATACAATGTACCCACTAAATACGGGGACAATGCAGTCGTCTCTCAATATTTAGAAATTCGTTCATTTAAATTTCTCGATAATTTGAAATGTTTGTAGGTTATAGTAGGTTAGGTTAAAAGGTAGGGCCTCCAGATAGTTTGGGTACAGAACAGTTCATCTAACACCGCCAGGGTATAGGAGCGAGCATCGGGCAGTGCAGGACAAGCGATAGCCGTTCCAACTCAGACGCCTCCTCAAAGCGTGAATCCATATAGCCCAGTGCCCGGCACCAGAATTTAATCAGATTTTTACTCAACCCCTGTAACCCGCTAGATCTCCCTTCCTCATAGTGTAGCCATAGTTTGCTGTTCGTAAGACAACTCTTCTAATTATCCCATCTTCGTTGAGTAACTCCATACAATTGTTGTCTGACGAAAGACGAACAATAACCCATGTGAATGCCACACTAAGGATGTCGGTAAATAAGTACATAAAAATTCGATTTTTGAAAATTGGGGCGAAATCAGTAACTTCTTATAGATTCAAAAGTCAAAAAACTAAAATTTCATTTCATTTCAAGCTGTTATTGTAATTTTAAGTTCTGTATTTCAAATTTACAAATTTTTATTAATTAATACGCTTCTTTTCAGGATAACGCTCATGTCAAACTATTCCCATTTACCCAGTGGTGTACGATTACGGACTGCCAAAGGCGCAAAAGGCAATAAGGATGCATTGGGTGGCGATTTACAATGTGAACCAGCATTTGAACCAACTCATGTTTACAAGCTATTGAATAATAGCCGCGGTGAATTTGTAGAAGGACGACAAGAGGATGCTGAAGAATTCTTAAGCTACATTCTAAATAAATTAAATGACGAAATGCTAGAGGTAAGTGAAAAAATTTTGTCTTGTTATCATCAGGGTGGAATGAGATAAAATAATTTTATTTTCACTTAAATTTACTGTCTGTTCCTCTAAATACGAATGAAAATTCTCTCTCGAATTATTCTTATTATCACAGCACTTTAAAATATAATAAAATTTTTTTATACATTTAATATTGAGATTTTACTTAAAAGTATTTCAACAAATGAAGTTCATTTAAAATAATTAGATGAAACTATTCTATAACTAAATTTTTTACATTTTTAAGGAAAAAAGATAGTAAAAACCTTATTTTTACAACAGAGAAATTTTAAGAAGTTTTAAGGCCAGCACTTATGAGATCTTCAGGTTTGAAGATGTCAAAGCGCTAACTCTGCAAACCTCTTATTATATTATAATTTGAATATCTGTTGCGACTTTCAAATCTATGTGTAATTTTACTGGTCACTTCTCTTTCGAATTATTGAATTGAAATCAAAAAGAAATTTTTTTACGTTTTGCGTGCGCTTTTTCAATTTAGTTTTATTTTATTTCTATTCTATATTACTTATTTTTATAATATTCTATTTTAAGGTTATCAAATTAGTGGATAAACCAAGCAATGAACAGAATGGACAAAATGAACCAGGAGAGGAGGATGGCGATGTCTGGCAGGTTGGTGCAAACATATAAACAAAGAATATTATTGCAATACCAAGTTAATTTAATTTTTATTTAATTTTTTTTTTTCTTGGATATATATTTATTAAGCCTGAGGTCTTTTTTTTATTTTATTTTGTTTTTATTATTCGATATTTCGTTAACAGCTTGTTAAAGGAATCAGGAATAATTAAATGATGATGTTAACAAGCTGTTAACGAAATATCGAATAACAAAAACAAAATAAAATAAAAAAAGACCTCAGGCTTAATAAATATATATCAAAAAATATAATAAAAAAGGTCAATTAATAATATAATTAAAATTTATTTAATTTTTTTTTTCAGATGTTTTGTAATAATGGAAATAAAGGCAGTGTCACCCATCAAACAGATTTCGGTCGCACTCCACTAAGTGAAATCTTTAGAGGCGAATTGCGTTCCCGTTTACAACGCGAGGGGGAGCACCCAACTGATGTAATTCAGCCGTTTTTCACCTTGCAATTAAATATTGAAGTATGTGCAAAGTTGTTAATCTTTTTGAATATTCAACATTTTAAAATTGATTTATTTTTTTTTTTTGCAGAAAGCCGCTTCTGTTAAGGAAGCTTTGGACATTTTAGTAGGTCGCGAACAATTGGAAGGTGTTACCGGCAGCAAGACTAAACAAGAAGTGTCTGGTTGGCAACAAATGAATTTGGAAAAATTACCGCCCATTTTAATTTTGCATCTAAAATGGTTCGAATATCGTTCGCATGGTTGTACAAAGATTTTAAAGAAGTTTGAGTTCCCGATTGAACTTAAAATTGATGCCAGTAAGTATTTTAATTTATATGTATGTATATTGTACTTTAGAATAAAGGAAATTTTTGTAATTGCTGGTTAATTATATCAAAATTTTAAAGTTTTTAAAAATTTATAACTCCCTATTTTCAAGATATTTGCTTAAACTTAAACTTGGAAAAATTTCCTTTCCTCTACCATAAGTTTCATAGTGTATCACGGTCTTTAGTGAACTAAAACGGCTTCGCTTTTGACAATTTTGCTGTTGCTTTTACTTTTAGCAATTACTAATTGTTGGAATATATTTTAATTGTAACTTATTAAATGTATTTCTTTTTTTGTATTTTATAAAAATTTAGAAATATTGGCATCAAAGAAATATTCCAAGAAACAACGAGCTTATCGTCTTTTTGCGGTTGTCTACCATGATGGCAAAGAGGCCACCAAAGGCCACTATATTACTGATGTCTATCACAGCGGCTATGGCAGCTGGCTGCGTTACGATGACAGCTCTGTGAAGCCAGTTAATGAAAATCATGTCCTATTACCACGAGCACCACGAGTACCTTATTTACTTTGCTATCGACGTTGTGATACAATACCCCAGCAAAGCAATAACAATCAAAATAATCCATCGACGGCCAATAGTAATACTAGTTCTTCAGGTAATACACGTTCGTCATCGCCAAAATACACCAAGAAAAACTAAAAAAAAAAACAAAAAAAGCGGCAGAAAAATTTATATATATATAAATTAAAAGAATTATTATATTATCCTATTAACATATAAAAAATTTATTATAAACATCTGTATATATTAATAACATCATAATATTTATTAATTTATAAATAATTTATTAAAATATATTTTTTATTGAATAATTGAAGAAGAGTTATTATGGCCATAATAAAATGTAAAATATTTAAAAATAGGTATTCTTAATTTAATTTGAAATTTTTTTTTGATCTGGATTAATAGATATATATTAATTAATTAAATATTTATATATTAATAAATATCTATTGATCCAACTTAGTATACTAAAAATTTTTAGACCTAGTATAGGATTCCTTGTAATTTAAAAAATTTAAAAAATATCAAAAACAAAAAAAAAATTAGTTTTTTTTTTCAATAAAAATTAAACTAAAAAAAAAAAAAAAATTGAGGGAAGGAAAAAATTTTTATAATTTTAAAGATAAATATAATTAAAATTAAAAATGTATTTATTTAAAAAATTAATTATTTTAAAACTAACATTAAATTTTTATTTATATTTTAAAAATTTTTATAATTTAAAATATTTTTATTTTTAATTATTAAAATTTATTTATTTTAAAAAATTAATTATTTTAATTTTTTTAAAAAAATTTAATTAAATTATAAAATTAATTAAAATTTAATTATTTATAAAATTATTTATATTTTATTAAAAAGATTAATTTTAGCTATTAATTTATTTTTTATTTAATTTATATGTAAAATTTTATAAAAACTTTAAAAATTTAAATAATTATTTGATAAATTGCAATAATTAATATTATTTATTAAAGAAATTTAGAAGTAGTAATATAATTTAGTATAAGTTTAATTTGTACCAGCAACTGCGGTTATACAGATTATATAAATAAATTTTATTTTTAAAAGTTTAATAAAATTTATAGTTATTGATAAGTATTTTTTCTAATCAGAGGAATTTTTGTTTTTTAATCGATAATCCACGATGAATCTTACTTAAAATTTTAATTTATATATCGTCGTTTTTAGAATATTTTTATAAAAAAGTAATTTTTAAAATTTTCATAAAAAAAAATTTCAGAAATAGAACATTTTTATGATTTTGCGCAATGAACAACTGAAAATGGTAATTTTCAGGCCAAAAAAAACGTGACAAAAGTCTGATCATGTCAAAATCGAGAAGCTCGATTTTCACCGTAGACGTATGGTCTAGTGGACTTTTTTGCTTAGTACAATCCCAAGAATCAGAAATGCGAAGCGCCCATTAAGATTTTTTTCCTTCCATACTAATCGCCCCACCCTAGTGTACATATCGCCCTTCGCTTTTATTATTTTTAGTGTAAAGGGTATATATAAGTTTGTCATTCCGTGTGAAACTTTTTTAATATTCGTCTCAGAAGAAAAATTTATATATTTTCAGAAAGGTTATGAATAGAGAAGTTGATAGAGCCCTGTCCGTCTGTCTGTGTTTGTGTTTCTTGAAACGCCGTTTGTGGTCAAATTAATCATCTCATAAAATTCATTTTGTGTTAATCGGTCAGTAGTAGACCTGAATCTCTTCCTATTAGAATTTGGGCAAATCGGTTAAATAGTTTCCGAGCTACAGCCGCAGATCCACGACCAACTTGGTTTTTTTCTTGAAATTTTAGTACAAAATTGTCCATAACTTCGAAACGGATGGAGCGATTTTAATGAAATTTAGTCCGTGTATGTAACTAGGTGGATTACTTACTTTAAATAGTATTTGGACCCGCTAACTAGCTCCAAATATGTTCAAAATATGGAAAAAAAACAAAAAGCACGCGATTTCCTTATGAAATATGCATTATATATTATGAAATAGACTAATAGAAACAATAATTAAATTAAAATACACTTCTTACTTACATACATAACATGATTCGAACCACCATCAAACTTCACCAAAACGCCATCCATATACTCAGTCACCTCACCCATCAAGACCGCTGAGTTTATTATAACTTATCTAGACTAAATCATACCACAATTTTCCCACTAATACTATCAAATACACTGACACAAGTCGTGTAACGACCCTTTTTAGCAATACATCTAAAGAAATTTTACCATATATGTATACGGAGTCTGATGAAACAAATACATTCTTAGCACTCATAAACTCATGGTGCCACTTTTTATAAACAATTTTTTAGAAGCCAAACCTCCTCATTCTTTTTTGGTAATTTTATAAATATGTACATTCATGCGAAAGAGTAGTAGCATTGCTTTTTGAGCATTTCTGTATGCAAAAAAAAAATTTTATTTTGACGAACAGTGTTGCCACAAAATAATGTTGGGATAGAGGACATATAGATGATTATCCGATTTTTATTTATATATATTTAAAATTTTACATGTAAAGAAAAAACAAATAACTGAGACTAGTTGAATTGAATTGATTGGTATGATTGTTAAAATAAGTAGTAGGAAAGACTTAATTGTTCTTCGCTGCACCAAAAAAATTTATAATAAATAATTTTATTTTTTCAATTTCTGTTAAAAAACATTTTACAAAATTTCAAAAAAGGCCGAATGTTTTCTTACGTCTTACGTCTATGTGTGACTGTTTTTTGGACACTAACGCACACATACATACATACAATATCATTTATAACATTTATAATTTAAGGTTAGGGTTGTGTAATTAAATTGATTAAACTACCTACACAGCAAACAATTTTTTTTTGTGTACTTGACTTTGTAAGTTACAGACAGGGTCTTAGGATTAAGTTAATTTGTATAGAAAATTTTGTAGAAATTTTCATTTTATGGCCAATAGAAGATTAAAGACAGTAATGGTTTTTCTTAAGGTAATTGATATTGCAAATAATATGTTAAAAAGAGAAATAAAGATACAATTCTGTCCTAAATTGCTATGCAACAGAATAAATAATAACTCTGGTCTATTAATTCGATATTTGAGAAATTTTTGATTCGAAATTTTAAACAAATGTCTCTGTTATAAATTCCTTCGATATTGAATGATTTTCTAATTCCTGTTAGCTGGCTTTTTTTTTTGCATATCTAATGAAAAACTCATAAAAATGATTTTTTTTTTGCTAAATATAATAATATTTTTTTTAATTTTTCTAAAGCAAAAACGTACAATTTACATATATTTACGTGTAAATTAGAGATTGTTTACTGACTTTTTTATACAGTTCCTCACTAGAGGGTTTAAGTCACGGATGCCTGTTTAATCTTTAATTTAAATAACGTGTTCAACTGTATTGATTATTCGTAATTCAAAGATATGTATATGTGTTATTCGAATTCATAATTAATTAAACGTAAAGCATTAAACACATAGACCTCTGCAGGCTACACAGGTACACGAACGACCATCATCGAATCATTCTTTTCAACTATACCGACAACTTCGCGCAAAGCGCATTGTTAATCGGTGGCGACGGTGTTAAAGTAATTAGCACGTTGACTACAACGTGTGTTCGAGCTCAGTATTCGATTAAGTCATAAACACACTTCGCTTTTTATGACTTTTATGTCAGCTGTTGCGGGAAGGTTTCAGTGGCGAAGTCATAGTCACTGGTCACCGAACAGTACCACCTTCAACTGATACCAATCCACAGGCACATCAGGGCGCCCTCCTTCTTAGCTTACAAATTAAATCGACAACAAGTCCGGTTAAGTTGATTACTTTTTATGCAATATCTCAAAAACTGAAATTCATAGAAGGGCGCTGATTAGTGTAAACAATGCGTATGGTAAAGATTCCTTTAGGATTAAAATACTAAGAAATTTTTCTATCACGACGTATGATCTTTTGTCAAAAATCTACAGATTTAATTTCATATTTCTTTTTATATTGGCAAGGACAATTTTAACTGATAATTACATTACGTCAGTTTAACATGTGTTTCACGGCAAAGAATTTTTTCCTAAAATACAATACAGTCTAAAAGCCTGTTTTCAATTTAATTTTCATCTGAAAAGAGAAAGAAATGTTACTGAAATTGTTGCACTGTTTCTAATTTAATACAATTTTTAGATAGAAAAAAAAAATAATCAAAATGGCTTCCAAACAAGGCATTTTTTTTTTGTAAAATAAACAATTTGTAAGCGGTAACTGCATGACTCATACAGCTGACAAACGGTATAGAAATAGACCATTTGCTGACCTTCAAACTTTTAATCCTTTAAATTCTACCTGTTTCTCCGTTATAGAAATACTGACGTAATCCTATTATATAACGTCAGTTTAACATGTGTTTCACGGCAAAGAATTTTTTCATAAAATACAATACAGTCTAAAAGACTGTTTTCAATTTAATTTTCATTTGAAATGAAATGTATCTCCGCGTGAAAAGACAAGGTTCGCCTCCTGAGGATTTACACTGAGGCCACTTTCAGTGCTCCACCTACTGATCCTTGGCAGCTCAATCAGCAGTCGAGTGAAAAATGCGCCTCGTTAGCAAATTGGATTTTTTTCATATAACTCGCTTTGCATTATTTCCAAAATTGGTGAAGTATAAATCGACTCATACTGCTTATCGAAGGTATCTACTTGTATTTCGATACCTAAAAATCTTATGATAGATATAACGGGCCTTTTAAAATTTCTCGAGAACCTCAGTAGAGGGGATCCTCAAACAAATATTAGACTATACCGCGTTTAGCAGCCGCTTTAAGAGGCTCTCCAAAGTTTATCAAACAGGTGCGCGAGTACAACAACTCCATTCACCGCGACCTTGTTAAAGGCGTCGTCTGGATTTTGCACGAATAAAACAAAACCAGTTTCGAATAAAACAAAACCAGAATTTAACATTTTATTTTATGAGCACTATCTTCATATATTTATAGTCTCTGCTTCAACGAACAAGTGTTTACGCGGAAGAATAACTGTTTAAAAACTTCAATATTCATTTAAAATATCTTAGAATTAATTCATTTGAATCTGCGTTGTGAATTTTTTGAAGATCTAAGGTGAGTACAGAAATACAATTGAATAAAAATTGGAAAATTAAATTGGTAAAAGATCTTATTTTACAAATATCTGTTTTACTACTACATACTTATGTATATACTATGTAATATATCTATATATATAAAACAGGATGTGTGTATGTATGTAACGTATGGACTCCAAAACGGCTGGGCTGATTTTGATGAAATATTCAGGTCATTTTCAGAATATTCAGGCGGGTGACACTGTGAAGTCTGATTTTTGATTTTCGGTCTGCGGGCGGAGGCGCGTGTCAAAATCCAATTTTCATATTGCACCACCAATGACATATACATATATATATATATTTTTTTTTTTTTTATTTTAAATAAATAAATCGTGTAGTAATACAATACTAATGTTTGTTTAGGGCCAGCAACGCGGACCGGGTCAGCTAAAATTCAAACTAACATGAATTCATTGATCCATTCCACAAATTTAAATTTTATCGTTTATCTCACGATAATATAAGTATGTAGCTATACCAGTTCAAATTCATTACCAGGTAACTCCCCTACAAGAACAGTGAAGGTTATTTGACCGGTCATGTGACCGTTATTGCTAGCCGAATTATTGCTCTTCGCGTTGCACAAAGTTTCTATTATTTTCTAAAGGGTAATATGAGAAAAGGGGGCGAAACTTCTGTGTACATGTGACTTTGCATCATTCTCTATCTAATGAATTTTGTCGTCGTTTAGAACGATACTGATTACTACATACTTACGAGTGTATATGCTCAAAAATTTAGGCTCTTTGTTTGCAGTTTGCACCAATGCGTATCAAACAAGCCGGTGTTGTTAAAACAGGTTGCAATTTTTGGCTGTACCGACGTTTATGCAACAAACGTCAAAAACACATTGTTTTTATAATATTTGCATTACAAGTGCGAGTACAACAACTCCATTCACCGCGATCTTGTTAAAGGCGTCGTCTGGATTTTGCACGAATAAAACAAAACCAGTTTCGTTTTTCCTTTCTTACTTCTACGCGGGGTATCTATAAACACAAAGAAAAGGGTTTTCTTACGCAAAAATTGGGTAAATGAGAGAGGTTTTGAGAGAGTAATGTTCTTGTTCTTCACGCACGAGAATGCCCGTACTTTTTCTTCGGGCTAGTTTGGGCGTGAAGAACAAGCAATCAGTTTGTTTATAATAAACATTGAAAATAACAAAGAAAAATTACAAATGTCGCAAACAGCTGACAGACATTAAAAAAGTTGTGTGTTAAAAATTTTTCGTAACAATAATTAATTACAAACATTTTTGTTATTTATACCATAAATTGTTAAAAACTTTTCATAAAAAATACCATCGCTGAAAAATAAATATAATTAAATAAATTCTTTCAATACTTGTTTTTTTAATGAATTCTTTCACAAATAGTTTTTTTTCGGTAAACTTTCATCAATCACATTAGACTTCCAAAGAAAATCAGGGATAATCAAGCTCGTACAATTGTACTCTTTTCAGTACACTTTGCATTGCAAAAGTACTACTTTACTCCACTAAATATTAAGTACCAAAGTATATTCATATAAATATATTTTCGATTTTTCTTAATATAATATTTAATTATTAAATTATTCACAACCGCTTTTCACAACTTTTTCATAAACTTTGTAGTTTGGCCTGTTGAATGAAGTGACCAGCGAAATAGCTAACAAGTTTAGCTGCCCTACAAGAACATGGACGGTCATTAGACCGGTGATATGACCGTCATTGCTGACAGAATTATCGGTCATTGCGTAGAACAAAGTTTATATCATTTTCTTAAGGGCACTATGAGAAAAATTACCGAAACTTCTGTGTGCATGTGATAGTCAGCGTTGATGCATATATATCGCTCACTGTAGACGGGTATCCCAATTGAAATGAAACACTATTTATTTAAATTCTTTACGTTGATTTTATTTCAATATTCTTATATGTACATATGTATATAAAAAAAAGAAATGTAATATAATATAAAATAGAAATATCCATCAGAACCTTGGAGTGGGCCATCATCTGTGAATTTTTTCTTAATATAATTGCCCACAATTATTTAAAATATATATTCGCATAAAAATTAATTCTATCCATCAGCAAAGACAACATATGTCGTTGTTAAAACGTGTCGCCGAGTACCGAACACAAAAACGATGCTCTCTTCCACACCCGTAACATGCTACTAAACTAAATGTTTTCTCGTCTAAACTCAGTCGTACGGAGCTTCAAAAACTATAGTCCGAATTATAAGTTTATAAACGAGTAAAATTATCATTTCTGTAAAATGGATGGATTGCGAAAATTCAAGAATACTTTTGTAATGAACTGCATTAATTTTTAACTATTCAACAACACGTTGGTTGTCTCGCAACGAGGTGGTCTCTCGAGTAATAGGAACTCCTTCAGGATTACTTTAATTTTACTGATTTCGAAACAAATTCTCAATATTCAAGAACTCTTTTTATTTTATCTTTCTGTTACTAATAGTTAATAATAGTAAAACTTAACACAACTTTTATGTTTTTAGTACATTTGGGATCAAAAAAGTACAATTTTAAAATTGTCAAATATCATCTCCGATATAAACAGAGCTGTAAAAAATTGACATTTCTTTTTTTCTGGTAAATTTTATGGTTTTTTTTCGTTTTCTTACTTTTGTACATTTTGCTCTCTTATTGAGAGTAATTATAGCTTACTCTCATTTTACCGAACTTTACCCGAAAGTAAACGTTCGGACCTTTTATTTTATGAGCACTATCTTCATATATTTATAGTCTGTGCTTCAACGAACAAGTGTTTACGCGGAAGAATAACTGTTTAAAAACTTCAATATTCATTTAAAATATTTTAGAATTATTTCATTTGAATCTGCGTTGTGAATTTTTTGAAGATCTAAGGTGAGTACAGAAATACAATTGAATAAAAATTGGAATTAAATTGGTAAAAGATCTTATTTTACAAATATCTGTTTTACTATTAAAAAAACAAAAATTTTATGGGTTCATCCCCAGTTTCAGACTCATAAAAACATTTCGCATTTTTTCTGATGCGCATTTCTGTGTCTTTGAGTCAGTTGTTGTCGGAAGGTTTCAGTGGCGAAGGCATAGTCACTGGTCACTGAACAGTAACGGCTTCAGCTGTAACCAATCCACATCAGAACGCCCTCCTTCGTCCGTATTGTGCAGCAACGGCGAAGTGAAATAATTACTAAAAATGGCCACTAAAACGAAGCTTCAATATTTAATACGTCTCCTTGACATCAGAGGCGCTACAACACTGCTATAAAACAAAGAACGTCCAAAAGCAGAGTTGTAAGATAGTGAAGCTTCACCTCCTGTAGTTTTTCCTACTATCTACCATCTCCTGAGTGCTGGTCCAAGATAAAAAAAACTCGATCGCCTCCATTCTGGCAAGTTGCGCTTGTTATAGTTCAATGGTACTATGCCCTTGGGTCAAAATCGACGGGTATAGCACGATTTTTTCGACGCGAATGGTTACTTCTTTTTGAGCGAGAAGCTGGTGTAGAAATACCACAATACATAAAACAAACAAAGTTGTCAACGAAAAATGAATAAAAAATATATGTGTATGCACATATATAAATAATTAACGCAATATATTTATCCCTAAATTTCATATCGAGTGTTTATTAAATATAATTGGACGCATTAATAATTCGCGACACACAAATTTCTAATTTCATAAATACATATTATTATTAACATATGCATATTAAATATTATCATAGTGGGACTAAATGTGAATTTTTTTGTTTGTTTTTCTTTACAGAAACTACACACGAAGTTGTTGCGAACATCCCATCTTTGGATTCAGTTACACTTCGTATTGAAGAGTTTGTGCCACAACAGATTGACAAATTAGAAAGTGAATATCTAGAGCAACCTCTTCAGCAGCGGCCGCAGCTGGATTTGCAATATCAAACTGTCTTAACGGAAATGGGGCAGTCTTTTGATGATTACAGCAATCAAAATGCTGCAATAACTGATGTGCAAGAAATGAAAGAGAGTAACTGCATTTCTCATACGCATGGCACACGTACCTATAGCAATCAAAATAATAATAATAATTATCAACAACAACAACAGCAACAAGGTCAGCCCCAAACTAGAAATTATGGAGCCATGAAAACGCCTTCCTCGCCCATTTCAAGTGCAACCAGTACTATGGAACGGAAAACTAGCCAATCGACCAAAAAGTCGCAAATACAGCAACAACAATTAGCTCAAACGAATACTGCTTTGACAAGAGTTACCCCCTACCCGTTTCAAAAGCAATCTAGCACCATTGATCTGCAAACTCAGGGCAGCCCAGCAAATTCAAATACAGCTACTACTGCCATCTCAGCTATATCAGCAAAGCAACAACCACTGCAATATTCTTCAGGCTTTGCTACTAAGAAACATGGAAACAGTGGCTCTAACCTTACCGCAAATGGTTCTGCAACTCCACTCGCAAGCTCCAGCAATGCAATTGAGACTACACCATCACCACCAGCTATAAATTTGGCACCTCCGGTGACTAGCACTGCACCAGCTCCGTCTACCAAATCCTCATGGGCTAGTTTGTTTGCTAATTCATCAACAACTACTGCAATTGCTACGACAAACAACTTGTGCCCCACGGCGTCCTCAGCTTACTCCACCTCACCAGCTACGAACTATTCAAAGAAACCTGTTGCGAAAGTGGCTCCTTTTGAGAGTGATAATACCGTAACGGGGCCACCATCTGCTGTTAGCCCCGGAACATTAACATATTCCGCAGCCTCAGCTCAAAATCTGCCCCAATCAACTGCCAAGACATCAAACTCCCAACAAGAACTAACACGTAATTCATCAAACAGTCTGGATAAATATTCTTTAAAATATTCGGAATTTTTAACAAAATATAAAAGTGACTGGGCCATTACTAGCTTAAGACCAAGAGGTCTTAGAAATCGCTCTAACTATTGCTATGTTAATTCGATATTGCAAGCTCTAATTGGTTGCTCGCCGTTATATAATCTAATTAGATCTCTACCTAGCGCAGCCGCACGTTTATGCGAAGTAAAAACGCCAACTATTAACGCCATGTAAGTGCAATTAATTCCGATTTAAGTACAGAATATTTAAGAACTCCAACCACAGTTAAGTCAGCAAATAGAACATTTTTTTATACTTCCTTTTGCGTTACATGTGTGGTAGAATAAACTTTAAAATATATGTTTCTGAAACTTGGAAAACAAACCGTTCTGGTGGCATTTGCAAGTGATAGGAAATATTTTTCAAGTTTTCTCGAATTTAACATACATGAATTGTTCAGATCTGTAATCATGTTTTGGAAAGAAGACGAACATTATTTAAATTATTATTTCTCTTTAGTGTGAAGTTATTGAATTTTTCCTTTCAGATCGAAAAAAACTATTCGGGAATATTAATTTTTTTTGCCGAGACTATATTACATAGAAAAAAGAAATGTTTACGGTCGTTTTCAATATGAATCCTCAAGTAAGATTTATTTTACGTGTTCTACAAAAAGAAAATGCATTTATGTTTATTTAATGCGTGTTTCCACAAGCCGAACAGAAAAGTCACTCAAAAATTTTATATTTTTCCTATCAAATGTCCAAATCAATGGTAAAAATTCTAAAGAATAACAATAAATCACTTACCAATAGATTTTAGTAGTCGGTCCTTTCGTCCTGCAAATAAAAAAAAAAGAACAATAAATTTCAAATACTTTATACTATTCTTCTCAAATAGTAAATGAAAAGAAAAAAAATTCCAGATATACTCGATTTTCTATGGAAGGTATTCAGACATACAATGTACCCACTAAATACGGGGACAATGCAGTCGTCTCTCAATATTTAGAAATTCGTTCATTTAAATTTCTCGATAATTTGAAATGTTTGTAGGTTATAGTAGGTTAGGTTAAAAGGTAGGGCCTCCAGATAGTTTGGGTACAGAACAGTTCATCTAACACCGCCAGGGTATAGGAGCGAGCATCGGGCAGTGCAGGACAAGCGATAGCCGTTCCAACTCAGACGCCTCCTCAAAGCGTGAATCCATATAGCCCAGTGCCCGGCACCAGAATTTAATCAGATTTTTACTCAACCCCTGTAACCCGCTAGATCTCCCTTCCTCATAGTGTAGCCATAGTTTGCTGTTCGTAAGACAACTCTTCTAATTATCCCATCTTCGTTGAGTAACTCCATACAATTGTTGTCTGACGAAAGACGAACAATAACCCATGTGAATGCCACACTAAGGATGTCGGTAAATAAGTACATAAAAATTCGATTTTTGAAAATTGGGGCGAAATCAGTAACTTCTTATAGATTCAAAAGTCAAAAAACTAAAATTTCATTTCATTTCAAGCTGTTATTGTAATTTTAAGTTCTGTATTTCAAATTTACAAATTTTTATTAATTAATACGCTTCTTTTCAGGATAACGCTCATGTCAAACTATTCCCATTTACCCAGTGGTGTACGATTACGGACTGCCAAAGGCGCAAAAGGCAATAAGGATGCATTGGGTGGCGATTTACAATGTGAACCAGCATTTGAACCAACTCATGTTTACAAGCTATTGAATAATAGCCGCGGTGAATTTGTAGAAGGACGACAAGAGGATGCTGAAGAATTCTTAAGCTACATTCTAAATAAATTAAATGACGAAATGCTAGAGGTAAGTGAAAAAATTTTGTCTTGTTATCATCAGGGTGGAATGAGATAAAATAATTTTATTTTCACTTAAATTTACTGTCTGTTCCTCTAAATACGAATGAAAATTCTCTCTCGAAGTATTCTTATTATCACAGCACTTTAAAATATAATAAAATTTTTTTATACATTTAATATTGAGATTTTACTTAAAAGTATTTCAACAAATGAAGTTCATTTAAAATAATTAGATGAAACTATTCTATAACTAAATTTTTTACATTTTTAAGGAAAAAAGATAGTAAAAACCTTATTTTTACAACAGAGAAATTTTAAGAAGTTTTAAGGCCAGCACTTATGAGATCTTCAAGTTTGAAGATGTCAAAGCGCTAACTCTGCAAACCTCTTATTATATTATAATTTGAATATCTGTTGCGACTTTCAAATCTATGTGTAATTTTTCGAATTATTGAATTGAAATCAAAAAGAAATTTTTGTACGTTTTGCGTGCGCTTTTTCAATTTAGTTTTATTTTATTTCTATTCTATATTACTTATTTTTATAATATTCTATTTTAAGGTTATCAAATTAGTGGATAAACCAAGCAATGAACAGAATGGACAAAATGAACCAGGAGAGGAGGATGGCGATGTCTGGCAGGTTGGTGCAAACATATAAACAAAGAATATTATTGCAATACCAAGCTAATTTTATTTTTATTTAATTTTTTATTTTTTTTTGATATATATTTATTAAGCCTGAGGTCTTTTTTTTATTTTATTTTGTATTTATTATTCGATATTTCGTTAACAGCTTGTTAACATCATCAGGAATCAGGAATAATTAAATGATGATGTTAACAAGCTGTTAACGAAATATCGAATAATAAAAACAAAATAAAATAAAAAAAGACCTCAGGCTTAATAAATATATATCAAAAAATATAATAAAAAAGGTCAATTAATAATATAATTAAAATTTATTTAATTTTTTTTTTCAGATGTTTTGTAATAATGGAAATAAAGGCAGTGTCACCCATCAAACAGATTTCGGTCGCACTCCACTAAGTGAAATCTTTAGAGGCGAATTGCGTTCCCGTTTACAACGCGAGGGGGAGCACCCAACTGATGTAATTCAGCCGTTTTTCACCTTGCAATTAAATATTGAAGTATGTGCAAAGTTGTTAATCTTTTTGAATATTCAACATTTTAAAATTAATTTATTTTTTTTTTTTGCAGAAAGCCGCTTCTGTTAAGGAAGCTTTGGACATTTTAGTAGGTCGCGAACAATTGGAAGGTGTTACCGGCAGCAAGACTAAACAAGAAGTGCCTGCTTGGCAACAAATGAGTTTGGAAAAATTACCGCCCATTTTAATTTTGCATCTAAAATGGTTCGAATATCGTTCGCATGGTTGTACAAAGATTTTAAAGAAGTTTGAGTTCCCGATTGAACTTAAAATTGATGCCAGTAAGTATTTTAATTTATATGTATGTATATTGTACTTTAGAATAAAGGAAATTTTTGTAATTGCTGGTTAATTATATCAAAATTTTAAACTTTTTAAAAATTTATAACTCCCTATTTTCAAGATATTTGCTTAAACTTAAACTTGGAAAAATTTCCTTTCCTCTACCATAAGTTTCATAGTGTATCACGGTCTTTAGTGAACTAAAACGGCTTCGCTTTTGACAATTTTGCTGTTGCTTTTACTTTTAGCAATTACTAATTGGTGGAATATATTTTAATTGTAACTTATTAAATGTATTTCTTTTTTTGTATTTTATAAAAATTTAGAAATATTGGCATCAAAGAAATATTCCAAGAAACAAAGAGCTTATCGTCTTTTTGCGGTTGTCTACCATGATGGCAAAGAGGCCACCAAAGGCCACTATATTACTGATGTCTATCACAGCGGCTATGGCAGCTGGCTGCGTTACGATGACAGCTCTGTGAAGCCAGTTAATGAAAATCATGTCCTATTACCACGAGCACCACGAGTACCTTATTTACTTTGCTATCGACGTTGTGATACAATACCCCAGCAAAGCAATAACAATCAAAATAATCCATCGACGGCCAATAGTAATACTAGTTCTTCAGGTAATACACGTTCGTCATCGCCAAAATACACCAAGAAAAACTAAAAAAAAAAACAAAAAAAGCGGCAGAAAAATTTATATATATATAAATTAAAAGAATTATTATATTATCCTATTAACATATAAAAAATTTATTATAAACATCTGTATATATTAATAATATCATAATATTTATTAATTTATAAATAATTTATTAAAATATATTTTTTACTGAATAATTGAAGAAGAGTTATTATGGCCATAATAAAATGTAAAATATTTAAAAATAGGTATTCTTAATTTAATTTGAAATTTTTTTTTGATCTGGATTAATAGATATATATTAATTAATTAAATATTTATATATTAATAAATATCTATTGATCCAACTTAGTATACTAAAAATTTTTAGACCTAGTATAGGATTCCTTGTAATTTAAAAAATTTTTGAATTTTTTTTAAAAAAATTTAAAAAATATCAAAAACAAAAAAAAAATTTCTTTTTTTCAATAAAAATTAAACTAAAAAAAAAAAAAAAAATTGAGGGAAGGAAAAAATTTTTATAATTTTAAAGATAAATATAATTAAAATTTAAAATGTATTTATTTAAAAAATTAATTATTTTAAAACTAACATTAAATTTTTATTTATATTTTAAAAATTTTTATAATTTAAAATATTTTTATTTTTAATTATTAAAATTTATTTATTTTAAAAAATTAATTATTTTAATTTTTTTAAAAAAATTTAATTAAATTATAAAATTAATTAAAATTTAATTATTTATAAAATTATTTATATTTTATTAAAAAGATTAATTTTAGCTATTAATTTATTTTTTATTTAATTTATAAGTAAAATTTTATAAAAACTTTAAAAATTTAAATAATTATTTGATAAATTGCAATAATTAATATTATTTATTAAAGAAATTTAGAAGTAGTAATATAATTTAGTATAAGTTTAATTTGTACCGGCAACTGCGGTTATACAGATTATATAAATAAATTTTATTTTTAAAAGTTTAATAAAATTTATAATTATTGATAAGTATTTTTTCTAATCAGAGGAATTTGTTTTTTAATCGATAATCCACGATGAATCTTACTTAAAATTTTAATTTATATATCGTCGTTTTTAGAATATTTTTATAAAAAGTTAATTTTTAAAATTTTCATAAAAAAAAATTTCAGAAATGGAACATTTTTATGATTTTGCGCAATGAACAACTGAAAATGGTAATTTTCAGGCCAAAAAAAACGTGACAAAAGTCTGATCATGTCAAAATTTGACGTAATCCTATTATATAACGTCAGTTTAACATGTGTTTCACGGCAAAGAATTTTTTCATAAAATACAATACAGTCTAAAAGACTGTTTTCAATTTAATTTTCATTTGAAATGAAATGTATCTCCGCGTGAAAAGACAAGGTTCGCCTCCTGAGGATTTACACTGAGGCCACTTTCAGTGCTCCACCTACTGATCCTTGGCAGCTCAATCAGCAGTCGAGTGAAAAATGCGCCTCGTTAGCAAATTGGATTTTTTTCATATAACTCGCTTTGCATTATTTCCAAAATTGGTGAAGTATAAATCGACTCATACTGCTTATCGAAGGTATCTACTTGTATTTCGATACCTAAAAATCTTATGATAGATATAACGGGCCTTTTAAAATTTCTCGAGAACCTCAGTAGAGGGGATCCTCAAACAAATATTAGACTATACCGCGTTTAGCAGCCGCTTTAAGAGGCTCTCCAAAGTTTATCAAACAGGTGCGCGAGTACAACAACTCCATTCACCGCGACCTTGTTAAAGGCGTCGTCTGGATTTTGCACGAATAAAACAAAACCAGTTTCGAATAAAACAAAACCAGAATTTTACATTTTATTTTATGAGCACTATCTTCATATATTTATAGTCTCTGCTTCAACGAACAAGTGTTTACGCGGAAGAATAACTGTTTAAAAACTTCAATATTCATTTAAAATATCTTAGAATTAATTCATTTGAATCTGCGTTGTGAATTTTTTGAAGATCTAAGGTGAGTACAGAAATACAATTGAATAAAAATTGGAAAATTAAATTGGTAAAAGATCTTATTTTACAAATATCTGTTTTACTACTACATACTTATGTATATACTATGTAATATATCTATATATATAAAACAGGATGTGTGTATGTATGTAACGTATGGACTCCAAAACGGCTGGGCCGATTTTGATGAAATATTCAGGTCATTTTCAGAATATTCAGGCGGGTGACACTGTGAAGTCTGATTTTTGATTTTCGGTCTGCGGGCGGAGGCGCGTGTCAAAATCCAATTTTCATATTGCACCACCAATGACATATACATATATATATATTTTTTTTTTATTTTTTATTTTAAATAAATAAATCGTGTAGTAATACAATACTAATGTTTGTTTAGGGCCAGCAACGCGGACCGGGTCAGCTAGTGCACTATATGTACTAAAATTCAAACTAACATGAATTCATTGATTCATTCCACAAATTTAAATTTTATCGTTTATCTCACGATAATATAAGTATGTAGCTATACCAGTTCAAATTCATTACCAGGTAACTCCCCTACAAGAACAGTGAAGGTTATTTGACCGGTCATGTGACCGTTATTGCTAGCCGAATTATTGCTCTTCGCGTTGCACAAAGTTTCTATTATTTTCTAAAGGGTAATATGAGAAAAGGGGGCAAAACTTCTGTGTACATGTGACTTTGCATCATTCTCTATCTAATGAATTTTGTCGTCGTTTAGAACGATACTGATTACTAAATACTTACGAGTGTATATGCTCAAAAATTTGGGCTCTTTGTTTGCAGTTTGCACCAATGCGTATCAAACAAGCCGGTGTTGTTAAAACAGGTTGCAATTTTTGGCTGTACCGACGTTTATGCAACAAACGTCAAAAACACATTGTTTTTATAATATTTGCATTACAAGTGCGAGTACAACAACTCCATTCACCGCGATCTTGTTAAAGGCGTCGTCTGGATTTTGCACGAATAAAACAAAACCAGTTTCGTTTTTCCTTTCTTACTTCTACGCGGGGTATCTATAAACACAAAGAAAAGGGTTTTCTTACGCAAAAATTGGGTAAATGAGAGAGGTTTTGAGAGAGTAATGTTCTTGTTCTTCACGCACGAGAATGCCCGTACTTTTTCTTCGGGCTAGTTTGGGCGTGAAGAACAAGCAATCAGTTTGTTTATAATAAACATTGAAAATAACAAAGAAAAATTACAAATGTCGCAAACAGCTGACAGACATTAAAAAAGTTGTGTGTTAAAAATTTTTCGTAACAATAATTAATTACAAACATTTTTGTTATTTATACCATAAATTGTTAAAAACTTTTCATAAAAAATACCATCGCTGAAAAATAAATATAATTAAATAAATTCTTTCAATACTTGTTTTTTTAATGAATTCTTTCACAAATAGTTTTTTTTCGGTAAACTTTCATCAATCACATTAGACTTCCAATGAAAATCAGGGATAATCAAGCTCGTACAATTGTACTCTTTTCAGTACACTTTGCATTGCAAAAGTACTACTTTACTCCACTAAATATTAAGTACCAAAGTATATTCATATAAATATATTTTCGATTTTTCTTAATATAATATTTAATTATTAAATTATTCACAACCGCTTTTCACAACTTTTTCACAAACTTTGTAGTTTGGCCTGTTGAATGAAGTGACCAGCGAAATAGCTAACAAGTTTAGCTGCCCTACAAGAACATGGACGGTCATTAGACCGGTGATATGACCGTCATTGCTGACAGAATTATCGGTCATTGCGTAGAACAAAGTTTATATCATTTTCTTAAGGGCACTATGAGAAAAATTACCGAAACTTCTGTGTGCATGTGATAGTCAGCGTTGATGCATATATATCGCTCACTGTAGACGGGTATCCCAATTGAAATGAAACACTATTTATTTAAATTCTTTACGTTGATTTTATTTCAATATTCTTATATGTACATATGTATATAAAAAAAAGAAATGTAATATAATATAAAATAGAAATATCCATCAGAACCTTGGAGTGGGCCATCATCTGTGAATTTTTTCTTAATATAATTGCCCACAATTATTTAAAATATATATTCGCATAAAAATTAATTCTATCCATCAGCAAAGACAACATATGTCGTTGTTAAAACGTGTCGCCGAGTACCGAACACAAAAACGATGCTCTCTTCCACACCCGTAACATGCTACTAAACTAAATGTTTTCTCGTCTAAACTCAGTCGTACGGAGCTTCAAAAACTATAGTCCGAATTATAAGTTTATAAACGAGTAAAATTATCATTTCTGTAAAATGGATGGATTGCGAAAATTCAAGAATACTTTTGTAATGAACTGCATTAATTTTTAACTATTCAACAACACGTTGGTTGTCTCGCAACGAGGTGGTCTCTCGAGTAATAGGAACTCCTTCAGGATTACTTTAATTTTACTGATTTCGAAACAAATTCTCAATATTCAAGAACTCTTTTTATTTTATCTTTCTGTTACTAATAGTTAATAATAGTAAAACTTAACACAACTTTTATGTTTTTAGTACATTTGGGATCAAAAAAGTACAATTTTAAAATTGTCAAATATCATCTCCGATATAAACAGAGCTGTAAAAAATTGACATTTCTTTTTTTCTGGTAAATTTTATGGTTTTTTTTCGTTTTCTTACTTTTGTACATTTTGCTCTCTTATTGAGAGTAATTATAGCTTACTCTCATTTTACCGAACTTTACCCGAAAGTAAACGTTCGGACCTTTTATTTTATGAGCACTATCTTCATATATTTATAGTCTGTGCTTCAACGAACAAGTGTTTACGCGGAAGAATAACTCTTTAAAAACTTCAATATTCATTTAAAATATTTTAGAATTATTTCATTTGAATCTGCGTTGTGAATTTTTTGAAGATCTAAGGTGAGTACAGAAATACAATTGAATAAAAATTGGAATTAAATTGGTAAAAGATCTTATTTTACAAATATCTGTTTTACTATTAAAAAAACAAAAATTTTATGGGTTCATCCCCAGTTTCAGACTCATAAAAACATTTCGCATTTTTTCTGATGCGCATTTCTGTGTCTTTGAGTCAGTTGTTGTCGGAAGGTTTCAGTGGCGAAGGCATAGTCACTGGTCACTGAACAGTAACGGCTTCAGCTGTAACCAATCCACATCAGAACGCCCTCCTTCGTCCGTATTGTGCAGCAACGGCGAAGTGAAATAATTACTAAAAATGGCCACTAAAACGAAGCTTCAATATTTAATACGTCTCCTTGACATCAGAGGCGCTACAACACTGCTATAAAACAAAGAACGTCCAAAAGCAGAGTTGTAAGATAGTGAAGCTTCACCTCCTGTAGTTTTTCCTACTATCTACCATCTCCTGAGTGCTGGTCCAAGATAAAAAAAACTCGATCGCCTCCATTCTGGCAAGTTGCGCTTGTTATAGTTCAATGGTACTATGCCCTTGGGTCAAAATCGACGGGTATAGCACGATTTTTTCGACGCGAATGGTTACTTCTTTTTGAGCGAGAAGCTGGTGTAGAAATACCACAATACATAAAACAAACAAAGTTGTCAACGAAAAATGAATAAAAAATATATGTGTATGCACATATATAAATAATTAACGCAATATATTTATCCCTAAATTTCATATCGAGTGTTTATTAAATATAATTGGACGCATTAATAATTCGCGACACACAAATTTCTAATTTCATAAATACATATTATTATTAACATATGCATATTAAATATTATCATAGTGGGACTAAATGTGAATTTTTTTGTTTGTTTTTCTTTACAGAAACTACACACGAAGTTGTTGCGAACATCCCATCTTTGGATTCAGTTACACTTCGTATTGAAGAGTTTGTGCCACAACAGATTGACAAATTAGAAAGTGAATATCTAGAGCAACCTCTTCAGCAGCGGCCGCAGCTGGATTTGCAATATCAAACTGTCTTAACGGAAATGGGGCAGTCTTTTGATGATTACAGCAATCAAAATGCTGCAATAACTGATGTGCAAGAAATGAAAGAGAGTAACTGCATTTCTCATACGCATGGCACACGTACCTATAGCAATCAAAATAATAATAATAATTATCAACAACAACAACAGCAACAGGGTCAGCCCCAAACTAGAAATTATGGAGCCATGAAAACGCCTTCCTCGCCCATTTCAAGTGCAACCAGTACTATGGAACGGAAAACTAGCCAATCGACCAAAAAGTCGCAAATACAGCAACAACAATTAGCTCAAACGAATACTGCTTTGACAAGAGTTACCCCCTACCCGTTTCAAAAGCAATCTAGCACCATTGATCTGCAAACTCAGGGCAGCCCAGCAAATTCAAATACAGCTACTACTGCCATCTCAGCTATATCAGCAAAGCAACAACCACTGCAATATTCTTCAGGCTTTGCTACTAAGAAACATGGAAACAGTGGCTCTAACCTTACCGCAAATGGTTCTGCAACTCCACTCGCAAGCTCCAGCAATGCAATTGAGACTACACCATCACCACCAGCTATAAATTTGGCACCTCCGGTGACTAGCACTGCACCAGCTCCGTCTACCAAATCCTCATGGGCTAGTTTGTTTGCTAATTCATCAACAACTACTGCAATTGCTACGACAAACAACTTGTGCCCCACGGCGTCCTCAGCTTACTCCACCTCACCAGCTACGAACTATTCAAAGAAACCTGTTGCGAAAGTGGCTCCTTTTGAGAGTGATAATACCGTAACGGGGCCACCATCTGCTGTTAGCCCCGGAACATTAACATATTCCGCAGCCTCAGCTCAAAATCTGCCCCAATCAACTGCCAAGACATCAAACTCCCAACAAGAACTAACACGTAATTCATCAAACAGTCTGGATAAATATTCTTTAAAATATTCGGAATTTTTAACAAAATATAAAAGTGACTGGGCCATTACTAGCTTAAGACCAAGAGGTCTTAGAAATCGCTCTAACTATTGCTATGTTAATTCGATATTGCAAGCTCTAATTGGTTGCTCGCCGTTATATAATCTAATTAGATCTCTACCTAGCGCAGCCGCACGTTTATGCGAAGTAAAAACGCCAACTATTAACGCCATGTAAGTGCAATTAATTCCGATTTAAGTACAGAATATTTAAGAACTCCAACCACAGTTAAGTCAGCAAATAGAACATTTTTTTATACTTCCTTTTGCGTTACATGTGTGGTAGAATAAACTTTAAAATATATGTTTCTGAAACTTGGAAAACAAACCGTTCTGGTGGCATTTGCAAGTGATAGGAAATATTTTTCAAGTTTTCTCGAATTTAACATACATGAATTGTTCAGATCTGTAATCATGTTTTGGAAAGAAGACGAACATTATTTAAATTATTATTTCTCTTTAGTGTGAAGTTATTGAATTTTTCCTTTCAGATCGAAAAAAACTATTCGGGAATATTAATTTTTTTTGCCGAGACTATATTACATAGAAAAAAGAAATGTTTACGGTCGTTTTCAATATGAATCCTCAAGTAAGATTTATTTTACGTGTTCTACAAAAAGAAAATGCATTTATGTTTATTTAATGCGTGTTTCCACAAGCCGAACAGAAAAGTCACTCAAAAATTTTATATTTTTCCTATCAAATGTCCAAATCAATGGTAAAAATTCTAAAGAATAACAATAAATCACTTACCAATAGATTTTAGTAGTCGGTCCTTTCGTCCTGCAAATAAAAAAAAAAGAACAATAAATTTCAAATACTTTATACTATTCTTCTCAAATAGTAAATGAAAAGAAAAAAAATTCCAGATATACTCGATTTTCTATGGAAGGTATTCAGACATACAATGTACCCACTAAATACGGGGACAATGCAGTCGTCTCTCAATATTTAGAAATTCGTTCATTTAAATTTCTCGATAATTTGAAATGTTTGTAGGTTATAGTAGGTTAGGTTAAAAGGTAGGGCCTCCAGATAGTTTGGGTACAGAACAGTTCATCTAACACCGCCAGGGTATAGGAGCGAGCATCGGGCAGTGCAGGACAAGCGATAGCCGTTCCAACTCAGACGCCTCCTCAAAGCGTGAATCCATATAGCCCAGTGCCCGGCACCAGAATTTAATCAGATTTTTACTCAACCCCTGTAACCCGCTAGATCTCCCTTCCTCATAGTGTAGCCATAGTTTGCTGTTCGTAAGACAACTCTTCTAATTATCCCATCTTCGTTGAGTAACTCCATACAATTGTTGTCTGACGAAAGACGAACAATAACCCATGTGAATGCCACACTAAGGATGTCGGTAAATAAGTACATAAAAATTCGATTTTTGAAAATTGGGGCGAAATCAGTAACTTCTTATAGATTCAAAAGTCAAAAAACTAAAATTTCATTTCATTTCAAGCTGTTATTGTAATTTTAAGTTCTGTATTTCAAATTTACAAATTTTTATTAATTAATACGCTTCTTTTCAGGATAACGCTCATGTCAAACTATTCCCATTTACCCAGTGGTGTACGATTACGGACTGCCAAAGGCGCAAAAGGCAATAAGGATGCATTGGGTGGCGATTTACAATGTGAACCAGCATTTGAACCAACTCATGTTTACAAGCTATTGAATAATAGCCGCGGTGAATTTGTAGAAGGACGACAAGAGGATGCTGAAGAATTCTTAAGCTACATTCTAAATAAATTAAATGACGAAATGCTAGAGGTAAGTGAAAAAATTTTGTCTTGTTATCATCAGGGTGGAATGAGATAAAATAATTTTATTTTCACTTAAATTTACTGTCTGTTCCTCTAAATACGAATGAAAATTCTCTCTCGAAGTATTCTTATTATCACAGCACTTTAAAATATAATAAAATTTTTTTATACATTTAATATTGAGATTTTACTTAAAAGTATTTCAACAAATGAAGTTCATTTAAAATAATTAGATGAAACTATTCTATAACTAAATTTTTTACATTTTTAAGGAAAAAAGATAGTAAAAACCTTATTTTTACAACAGAGAAATTTTAAGAAGTTTTAAGGCCAGCACTTATGAGATCTTCAAGTTTGAAGATGTCAAAGCGCTAACTCTGCAAACCTCTTATTATATTATAATTTGAATATCTGTTGCGACTTTCAAATCTATGTGTAATTTTTCGAATTATTGAATTGAAATCAAAAAGAAATTTTTGTACGTTTTGCGTGCGCTTTTTCAATTTAGTTTTATTTTATTTCTATTCTATATTACTTATTTTTATAATATTCTATTTTAAGGTTATCAAATTAGTGGATAAACCAAGCAATGAACAGAATGGACAAAATGAACCAGGAGAGGAGGATGGCGATGTCTGGCAGGTTGGTGCAAACATATAAACAAAGAATATTATTGCAATACCAAGCTAATTTTATTTTTATTTAATTTTTTATTTTTTTTTGATATATATTTATTAAGCCTGAGGTCTTTTTTTTATTTTATTTTGTATTTATTATTCGATATTTCGTTAACAGCTTGTTAACATCATCAGGAATCAGGAATAATTAAATGATGATGTTAACAAGCTGTTAACGAAATATCGAATAATAAAAACAAAATAAAATAAAAAAAGACCTCAGGCTTAATAAATATATATCAAAAAATATAATAAAAAAGGTCAATTAATAATATAATTAAAATTTATTTAATTTTTTTTTTCAGATGTTTTGTAATAATGGAAATAAAGGCAGTGTCACCCATCAAACAGATTTCGGTCGCACTCCACTAAGTGAAATCTTTAGAGGCGAATTGCGTTCCCGTTTACAACGCGAGGGGGAGCACCCAACTGATGTAATTCAGCCGTTTTTCACCTTGCAATTAAATATTGAAGTATGTGCAAAGTTGTTAATCTTTTTGAATATTCAACATTTTAAAATTAATTTATTTTTTTTTTTGCAGAAAGCCGCTTCTGTTAAGGAAGCTTTGGACATTTTAGTAGGTCGCGAACAATTGGAAGGTGTTACCGGCAGCAAGACTAAACAAGAAGTGCCTGCTTGGCAACAAATGAGTTTGGAAAAATTACCGCCCATTTTAATTTTGCATCTAAAATGGTTCGAATATCGTTCGCATGGTTGTACAAAGATTTTAAAGAAGTTTGAGTTCCCGATTGAACTTAAAATTGATGCCAGTAAGTATTTTAATTTATATGTATGTATATTGTACTTTAGAATAAAGGAAATTTTTGTAATTGCTGGTTAATTATATCAAAATTTTAAACTTTTTAAAAATTTATAACTCCCTATTTTCAAGATATTTGCTTAAACTTAAACTTGGAAAAATTTCCTTTCCTCTACCATAAGTTTCATAGTGTATCACGGTCTTTAGTGAACTAAAACGGCTTCGCTTTTGACAATTTTGCTGTTGCTTTTACTTTTAGCAATTACTAATTGTTGGAATATATTTTAATTGTAACTTATTAAATGTATTTCTTTTTTTGTATTTTATAAAAATTTAGAAATATTGGCATCAAAGAAATATTCCAAGAAACAAAGAGCTTATCGTCTTTTTGCGGTTGTCTACCATGATGGCAAAGAGGCCACCAAAGGCCACTATATTACTGATGTCTATCACAGCGGCTATGGCAGCTGGCTGCGTTACGATGACAGCTCTGTGAAGCCAGTTAATGAAAATCATGTCCTATTACCACGAGCACCACGAGTACCTTATTTACTTTGCTATCGACGTTGTGATACAATACCCCAGCAAAGCAATAACAATCAAAATAATCCATCGACGGCCAATAGTAATACTAGTTCTTCAGGTAATACACGTTCGTCATCGCCAAAATACACCAAGAAAAACTAAAAAAAAAAACAAAAAAAGCGGCAGAAAAATTTATATATATATAAATTAAAAGAATTATTATATTATCCTATTAACATATAAAAAATTTATTATAAACATCTGTATATATTAATAATATCATAATATTTATTAATTTATAAATAATTTATTAAAATATATTTTTTACTGAATAATTGAAGAAGAGTTATTATGGCCATAATAAAATGTAAAATATTTAAAAATAGGTATTCTTAATTTAATTTGAAATTTTTTTTTGATCTGGATTAATAGATATATATTAATTAATTAAATATTTATATATTAATAAATATCTATTGATCCAACTTAGTATACTAAAAATTTTTAGACCTAGTATAGGATTCCTTGTAATTTAAAAAATTTTTGAATTTTTTTTAAAAAAATTTAAAAAATATCAAAAACAAAAAAAAAATTTCTTTTTTTCAATAAAAATTAAACTAAAAAAAAAAAAAAAAATTGAGGGAAGGAAAAAATTTTTATAATTTTAAAGATAAATATAATTAAAATTTAAAATGTATTTATTTAAAAAATTAATTATTTTAAAACTAACATTAAATTTTTATTTATATTTTAAAAATTTTTATAATTTAAAATATTTTTATTTTTAATTATTAAAATTTATTTATTTTAAAAAATTAATTATTTTAATTTTTTTAAAAAAATTTAATTAAATTATAAAATTAATTAAAATTTAATTATTTATAAAATTATTTATATTTTATTAAAAAGATTAATTTTAGCTATTAATTTATTTTTTATTTAATTTATAAGTAAAATTTTATAAAAACTTTAAAAATTTAAATAATTATTTGATAAATTGCAATAATTAATATTATTTATTAAAGAAATTTAGAAGTAGTAATATAATTTAGTATAAGTTTAATTTGTACCGGCAACTGCGGTTATACAGATTATATAAATAAATTTTATTTTTAAAAGTTTAATAAAATTTATAATTATTGATAAGTATTTTTTCTAATCAGAGGAATTTGTTTTTTAATCGATAATCCACGATGAATCTTACTTAAAATTTTAATTTATATATCGTCGTTTTTAGAATATTTTTATAAAAAGTTAATTTTTAAAATTTTCATAAAAAAAAATTTCAGAAATGGAACATTTTTATGATTTTGCGCAATGAACAACTGAAAATGGTAATTTTCAGGCCAAAAAAAACGTGACAAAAGTCTGATCATGTCAAAATCGAGAAGCTCGATTTTCACCGTAGACGTATGGTCTAGTGGACTTTTTTGCTTAGTACAATCCCAAGAATCAGAAATGCGAAGCGCCCATTAAGATTTTTTTCCTTCCATACTAATCGCCCCACCCTAGTGTACATATCGCCCTTCGCTTTTATTATTTTTAGTGTAAAGGGTATATATAAGTTTGTCATTCCGTGTGAAACTTTTTTAATATTCGTCTCAGAAGAAAAATTTATATATTTTCAGATAGGTTATGAATAGAGAAGTTGATAGAGCCCTGTCCGTCTGTCCGTCCGTATGTGTTTGTGTTTCTTGAAACGCCGTTTGTGGTCAAATTAATCATCTCATAAAATTCATTTTGTGTTAATCGGTCAGTAGTAGACCTGAATCTCTTCCTATTGAAATTTGGGCAAATCGGTTGAATAGTTTCCGAGCTACAGCCGCAGATCCACGACCAACTTGGTTTTTTTCTTGAAATTTTAGTACAAAATTGTCCATAACTTCGAAACGGATGGAGCGATTTTAATGAAATTTAGTCCGTGTATGTAACTAGGTGGATTACTTACTTTAAATACTATTTGGACCCGCTAACTAGCTCCAAATATGTTCAAAATATGGAAAAAAAACAAAAAGCACGCGATTTCCTTATGAAATATGCATTATATATTATGAAATAGACTAATAGAAACAATAATTAAATTAAAATACACTTCTTACTTACATACATAACATGATTCGAACCACCATCAAACTTCACAAAAACGCCATCCATATACTCAGTCACCTCACCCATCAAGACCGCTGAGTTTATTATAACTTATCTAGACTAAATCATACCACAATTTTCCCACTAATACTATCAAATACACTAACACAAGTCGTGTAACGACCCTTTAGCAATACATCTAAAGAAATTTTACCATATATGTATACGGAGTCTGATGAAACAAATACATTCTTAGCACTCATAAACTCATGGTGCCAGTTTTTATAAACAATTTTTTAGAAGCCAAACCTCCTCATTCTTTTTTGGTCATTTTATAAATATGTACATTCATGCGAAAGAGTAGTAGCATTGCTTTTTGAGCATTTCTGTATGCAAAAAAAAAAATTTTATTTTGACGAACAGTGTTGCCACAAAATAATGTTGGGATAGAGGACATATAGATGATTATCCGATTTTTATTTATATATATTTAAAATTTTACATGTAAAGAAAAAACAAATAACTGAGACTAGTTGAATTGAATTGATTGGTATGATTGTTAAAATAAGTAGTAGGAAAGACTTAATTGTTCTTCGCTGCACCAAAAAAATTTATAATAAATAATTTTATTTTTTCAATTTCTGTTAAAAAACATTTTACAAAATTTCAAAAAAGGCCGAATGTTTTCTTACGTCTTACGTCTATGTGTGACTGTTTTTTGGACACTAACGCACACATACATACATACAATATCATTTATAACATTTATAATTTAAGATATTGTATAATTAAATTGATTAAACTACCTACACAGCAAACAATTTTTTTTTGTGTACTTGACTTTGTAAGTTACAGACAGTGTCTTAGGATTAAGTTAATTTGTATAGAAAATTTTGTAGAAATTTTAATTTTATGGCCAATAGAAGATTAAAGACAGTAATGGTTTTTCTTAAGGTAATTGATATTGCAAATAATATGTTAAAAAGAGAAATAAAGATACAATTCTGTCCTAAATTGCTATGCAACAGAATAAATAATAACTCTGGTCTATTAATTCGATATTTGAGAAATTTTTGATTCGAAATTTTAAACAAATGTCTCTGTTATAAATTCCTTCGATATTGAATGATTTTCTAATTCCTGTTAGCTGGCTTTTTTTTTGCATATCAAATGAAAAACTCATAAAAATAATTTTTTTTTTGCTAAATATAATAATATTTTTTTTAATTTTTCTAAAGCAAAAACGTACAATTTACATATATTTACGTGTAAATTAGAGATTGTTTACTGACTTTTTTATACAGTTCCTCACTAGAGGGTTTAAGTCACGGATGCCTGTTTAATCTTTAATTTAAATAACCTGTTCAACTGTATTGATTATTCGTAATTCAAAGATATGTATATGTGTTATTCGAATTCATAATTAATTAAACGTAAAGCATTAAACACATAGACCTCTGCAGGCTACACAGGTACACGAACGACCATCATCGAATCATTCTTTTCAACTATACCGACAACTTCGCGCAAAGCGCATTGTTAATCGGTGGCGACGGCGTTAAAGTAATTAGCACGTTGACTACAACGTGTGTTCGAGCTCAGTATTCGATTAAGTCATAAACACACTTCGCTTTTTATGACTTTTATGTCAGCTGTTGTGGGAAGGTTTCAGTGGCGAAGTCATAGTCACTGGTCACCGAACAGTACCACCTTCAACTGATACCAATCCACAGGCACATCAGGGCGCCCTCCTTCTTAGCTTACAAATTAAATCGACAACAAGTCCGGTTAAGTTGATTACTTTTTATGCAATATCTCAAAAACTGAAATTCATAGAAGGGCGCTGATTAGTGTAAACAAAGCGTATGGTAAAGATTCCTTTAGGATTAAAATACTAAGAAATTTTTCTATCACGACGTATGATCTTTTGTCAAAAATCTACAGATTTAATTTCATATTTCTTTTTATATTGGCACTACTAGATTTACACACTGTCGTTTAGTCTAGGATGACAAGGACAATTTTAATTGATAATTAAATTACGTCAGTTTAACATGTGTTTCACGGCAAAGAATTTTTTCCTAAAATACAATACAGTCTAAAAGACTGTTTTCAATTTAATTTTCATCTGAAAAGAGAAAGAAATGTTACTGAAATTGTTGCACTGTTTCTAATTTAATACAATTTTTAGATAGAAAAAAAAAATAATCAAAATGGCTTCCAAACAAGGCATTTTTTTTTTGTAAAATAAACAATTTGTAAGCGGTAACTGCATGACTCATACAGCTGACAAACGGTATAGAAATAGACCATTTGCTGACCTTCAAACTTTTAATCCTTTAAATTCTACCTGTTTCTCCGTTATAGAAATACTGACGTAATCCTATTATATAACGTCAGTTTAACATGTGTTTCACGGCAAAGAATTTTTTCATAAAATACAATACAGTCTAAAAGACTGTTTTCAATTTAATTTTCATTTGAAATGAAATGTATCTCCGCGTGAAAAGACAAGGTTCGCCTCCTGAGGATTTACACTGAGGCCACTTTCAGTGCTCCACCTACTGATCCTTGGCAGCTCAATCAGCAGTCGAGTGAAAAATGCGCCTCGTTAGCAAATTGGATTTTTTTCATATAACTCGCTTTGCATTATTTCCAAAATTGGTGAAGTATAAATCGACTCATACTGCTTATCGAAGGTATCTACTTGTATTTCGATACCTAAAAATCTTATGATAGATATAACGGGCCTTTTAAAATTTCTCGAGAACCTCAGTAGAGGGGATCCTCAAACAAATATTAGACTATACCGCGTTTAGCAGCCGCTTTAAGAGGCTCTCCAAAGTTTATCAAACAGGTGCGCGAGTACAACAACTCCATTCACCGCGACCTTGTTAAAGGCGTCGTCTGGATTTTGCACGAATAAAACAAAACCAGTTTCGAATAAAACAAAACCAGAATTTTACATTTTATTTTATGAGCACTATCTTCATATATTTATAGTCTCTGCTTCAACGAACAAGTGTTTACGCGGAAGAATAACTGTTTAAAAACTTCAATATTCATTTAAAATATCTTAGAATTAATTCATTTGAATCTGCGTTGTGAATTTTTTGAAGATCTAAGGTGAGTACAGAAATACAATTGAATAAAAATTGGAAAATTAAATTGGTAAAAGATCTTATTTTACAAATATCTGTTTTACTACTACATACTTATGTATATACTATGTAATATATCTATATATATAAAACAGGATGTGTGTATGTATGTAACGTATGGACTCCAAAACGGCTGGGCCGATTTTGATGAAATATTCAGGTCATTTTCAGAATATTCAGGCGGGTGACACTGTGAAGTCTGATTTTTGATTTTCGGTCTGCGGGCGGAGGTGCGTGTCAAAATCCAATTTTCATATTGCACCACCAATGACATATACATATATATATATTTTTTTTTTATTTTTTATTTTAAATAAATAAATCGTGTAGTAATACAATACTAATGTTTGTTTAGGGCCAGCAACGCGGACCGGGTCAGCTAGTGCACTATATGTACTAAAATTCAAACTAACATGAATTCATTGATTCATTCCACAAATTTAAATTTTATCGTTTATCTCACGATAATATAAGTATGTAGCTATACCAGTTCAAATTCATTACCAGGTAACTCCCCTACAAGAACAGTGAAGGTTATTTGACCGGTCATGTGACCGTTATTGCTAGCCGAATTATTGCTCTTCGCGTTGCACAAAGTTTCTATTATTTTCTAAAGGGTAATATGAGAAAAGGGGGCAAAACTTCTGTGTACATGTGACTTTGCATCATTCTCTATCTAATGAATTTTGTCGTCGTTTAGAACGATACTGATTACTAAATACTTACGAGTGTATATGCTCAAAAATTTGGGATCTTTGTTTGCAGTTTGCACCAATGCGTATCAAACAAGCCGGTGTTGTTAAAACAGGTTGCAATTTTTGGCTGTACCGACGTTTATGCAACAAACGTCAAAAACACATTGTTTTTATAATATTTGCATTACAAGTGCGAGTACAACAACTCCATTCACCGCGACTTTGTTAAAGGCATCGTCTGGATTTTGCACGAATAAAACAAAACCAGTTTCGTTTTTCCTTTCTTACTTCTACGCGGGGTATCTATAAACACAAAGAAAAGGGTTTTCTTACGCAAAAATTGGGTAAATGAGAGAGGTTTTGAGAGAGTAATGTTCTGGTTCTTCACGCACGAGAATGCCCGTACTTTTTCTTCGGGCTAGTTTGGGCGTGAAGAACAAGCAATCAGTTTGTTTATAATAAACATTGAAAATAACAAAGAAAAATTACAAATGTCGCAAACAGCTGACAGACATTAAAAAAGTTGTGTGTTAAAAATTTTTCTTAACAATAATTAATTACAAACATTTTTGTTATTTATACCATAAATTGTTAAAAACTTTTCATAAAAAATACCATCGCTGAAAAATAAATATAATTAAATAAATTCTTTCAATACTTGTTTTTTTAATGAATTCTTTCACAAATAGTTTTTTTTCGGTAAACTTTCATCAATCACATTAGACTTCCAATGAAAATCAGGGATAATCAAGCTCGTACAATTGTACTCTTTTCAGTACACTTTGCATTGCAAAAGTACTACTTTACTCCACTAAATATTAAGTACCAAAGTATATTCATATAAATATATTTTCGATTTTTCTTAATATAATATTTAATTATTAAATTATTCACAACCACTTTTCACAACTTTTTCACAAACTTTGACGTTTGGCCTGTTGAATGAAGTGACCAGCGAAATAGCTAATAAGTTTAGCTGCCCTACAAGAACATGGACGGTCATTTGACCGGTGATATGACCGTCATTGCTGACAGAATTATCGGTCATTGCGTAGAACAAAGTTTATATCATTTTCTTAAGGGCACTATGAGAAAAATTACCGAAACTTCTGTGTGCATGTGATAGTCAGCGTTGATGCATATATATCGCTCACTGTAGACGGGTATCCCAATTGAAATGAAACACTATTTATTTAAATTCTTTACGTTGATTTTATTTCAATATTCTTATATGTACATATGTATATAAAAAAAAGAAATGTAATATAATATAAAATAGAAATATCCATCAGAACCTTGGAGTGGGCCATCATCTGTGAATTTTTTCTTAATATAATTGCCCACAATTATTTAAAATATATATTCGCATAAAAATTAATTCTATCCATCAGCAAAGACAACATATGTCGTTGTTAAAACGTGTCGCCGAGTACCGAACACAAAAACGATGCTCTCTTCCACACCCGTAACATGCTACCAAACTAAATGTTTTCTCGTCTAAACTCAGTCGTACGGAGCTTCAAAAACTATAGTCCGAATTATAAGTTTATAAACGAGTAAAATTATCATTTCTGTAAAATGGATGGATTGCGAAAATTCAAGAATACTTTTGTAATGAACTGCATTAATTTTTAACTATTCAACAACACGTTGGTTGTCTCGCAACGAGGTGGTCTCTCGAGTAATAGGAACTCCTTCAGGATTACTTTAATTTTACTGATTTCGAAACAAATTCTCAATATTCAAGAACTCTTTTTATTTTATCTTTCTGTTACTAATAGTTAATAATAGTAAAACTTAACACAACTTTTATGTTTTTAGTACATTTGGGATCAAAAAAGTACAATTTTAAAATTGTCAAATATCATCTCCGATATAAACAGAGCTGTAAAAAATTGACATTTCTTTTTTTCTGGTAAATTTTATGGTTTTTTTTCGTTTTCTTACTTTTGTACATTTTGCTCTCTTATTGAGAGTAATTATAGCTTACTCTCATTTTACCGAACTTTACCCGAAAGTAAACGTTCGGACCTTTTATTTTATGAGCACTATCTTCATATATTTATAGTCTGTGCTTCAACGAACAAGTGTTTACGCGGAAGAATAACTGTTTAAAAACTTCAATATTCATTTAAAATATTTTAGAATTATTTCATTTGAATCTGCGTTGTGAATTTTTTGAAGATCTAAGGTGAGTACAGAAATACAATTGAATAAAAATTGGAATTAAATTGGTAAAAGATCTTATTTTACAAATATCTGTTTTACTATTAAAAAAACAAAAATTTTATGGGTTCATCCCCAGTTTCAGACTCATAAAAACATTTCGCATTTTTTCTGATGCGCATTTCTGTGTCTTTGAGTCAGTTGTTGTCGGAAGGTTTCAGTGGCGAAGGCATAGTCACTGGTCACTGAACAGTAACGGCTTCAGCTGTAACCAATCCACATCAGAACGCCCTCCTTCGTCCGTATTGTGCAGCAACGGCGAAGTGAAATAATTACTAAAAATGGCCACTAAAACGAAGCTTCAATATTTAATACGTCTCCTTGACATCAGAGGCGCTACAACACTGCTATAAAACAAAGAACGTCCAAAAGCAGAGTTGTAAGATAGTGAAGCTTCACCTCCTGTAGTTTTTCCTACTATCTACCATCTCCTGAGTGCTGGTCCAAGATAAAAAAAACTCGATCGCCTCCATTCTGGCAAGTTGCGCTTGTTATAGTTCAATGGTACTATGCCCTTGGGTCAAAATCGACGGGTATAGCACGATTTTTTCGACGCGAATGGTTACTTCTTTTTGAGCGAGAAGCTGGTGTAGAAATACCACAATACATAAAACAAACAAAGTTGTCAACGAAAAATGAATAAAAAATATATGTGTATGCACATATATAAATAATTAACGCAATATATTTATCCCTAAATTTCATATCGAGTGTTTATTAAATATAATTGGACGCATTAATAATTCGCGACACACAAATTTCTAATTTCATAAATACATATTATTATTAACATATGCATATTAAATATTATCATAGTGGGACTAAATGTGAATTTTTTTGTTTGTTTTTCTTTACAGAAACTACACACGAAGTTGTTGCGAACATCCCATCTTTGGATTCAGTTACACTTCGTATTGAAGAGTTTGTGCCACAACAGATTGACAAATTAGAAAGTGAATATCTAGAGCAACCTCTTCAGCAGCGGCCGCAGCTGGATTTGCAATATCAAACTGTCTTAACGGAAATGGGGCAGTCTTTTGATGATTACAGCAATCAAAATGCTGCAATAACTGATGTGCAAGAAATGAAAGAGAGTAACTGCATTTCTCATACGCATGGCACACGTACCTATAGCAATCAAAATAATAATAATAATTATCAACAACAACAACAGCAACAAGGTCAGCCCCAAACTAGAAATTATGGAGCCATGAAAACGCCTTCCTCGCCCATTTCAAGTGCAACCAGTACTATGGAACGGAAAACTAGCCAATCGACCAAAAAGTCGCAAATACAGCAACAACAATTAGCTCAAACGAATACTGCTTTGACAAGAGTTACCCCCTACCCGTTTCAAAAGCAATCTAGCACCATTGATCTGCAAACTCAGGGCAGCCCAGCAAATTCAAATACAGCTACTACTGCCATCTCAGCTATATCAGCAAAGCAACAACCACTGCAATATTCTTCAGGCTTTGCTACTAAGAAACATGGAAACAGTGGCTCTAACCTTACCGCAAATGGTTCTGCAACTCCACTCGCAAGCTCCAGCAATGCAATTGAGACTACACCATCACCACCAGCTATAAATTTGGCACCTCCGGTGACTAGCACTGCACCAGCTCCGTCTACCAAATCCTCATGGGCTAGTTTGTTTGCTAATTCATCAACAACTACTGCAATTGCTACGACAAACAACTTGTGCCCCACGGCGTCCTCAGCTTACTCCACCTCACCAGCTACGAACTATTCAAAGAAACCTGTTGCGAAAGTGGCTCCTTTTGAGAGTGATAATACCGTAACGGGGCCACCATCTGCTGTTAGCCCCGGAACATTAACATATTCCGCAGCCTCAGCTCAAAATCTGCCCCAATCAACTGCCAAGACATCAAACTCCCAACAAGAACTAACACGTAATTCATCAAACAGTCTGGATAAATATTCTTCAAAATATTCGGAATTTTTAACAAAATATAAAAGTGACTGGGCCATTACTAGCTTAAGACCAAGAGGTCTTAGAAATCGCTCTAACTATTGCTATGTTAATTCGATATTGCAAGCTCTAATTGGTTGCTCGCCGTTATATAATCTAATTAGATCTCTACCTAGCGCAGCCGCACGTTTATGCGAAGTAAAAACGCCAACTATTAACGCCATGTAAGTGCAATTAATTCCGATTTAAGTACAGAATATTTAAGAACTCCAACCACAGTTAAGTCAGCAAATAGAACATTTTTTTATACTTCCTTTTGCGTTACATGTGTGGTAGAATAAACTTTAAAATATATGTTTCTGAAACTTGGAAAACAAACCGTTCTGGTGGCATTTGCAAGTGATAGGAAATATTTTTCAAGTTTTCTCGAATTTAACATACATGAATTGTTCAGATCTGTAATCATGTTTTGGAAAGAAGACGAACATTATTTAAATTATTATTTCTCTTTAGTGTGAAGTTATTGAATTTTTCCTTTCAGATCGAAAAAAACTATTCGGGAATATTAATTTTTTTTGCCGAGACTATATTACATAGAAAAAAGAAATGTTTACGGTCGTTTTCAATATGAATCCTCAAGTAAGATTTATTTTACGTGTTCTACAAAAAGAAAATGCATTTATGTTTATTTAATGCGTGTTTCCACAAGCCGAACAGAAAAGTCACTCAAAAATTTTATATTTTTCCTATCAAATGTCCAAATCAATGGTAAAAATTCTAAAGAATAACAATAAATCACTTACCAATAGATTTTAGTAGTCGGTCCTTTCGTCCTGCAAATAAAAAAAAAAGAACAATAAATTTCAAATACTTTATACTATTCTTCTCAAATAGTAAATGAAAAGAAAAAAAATTCCAGATATACTCGATTTTCTATGGAAGGTATTCAGACATACAATGTACCCACTAAATACGGGGACAATGCAGTCGTCTCTCAATATTTAGAAATTCGTTCATTTAAATTTCTCGATAATTTGAAATGTTTGTAGGTTATAGTAGGTTAGGTTAAAAGGTAGGGCCTCCAGATAGTTTGGGTACAGAACAGTTCATCTAACACCGCCAGGGTATAGGAGCGAGCATCGGGCAGTGCAGGACAAGCGATAGCCGTTCCAACTCAGACGCCTCCTCAAAGCGTGAATCCATATAGCCCAGTGCCCGGCACCAGAATTTAATCAGATTTTTACTCAACCCCTGTAACCCGCTAGATCTCCCTTCCTCATAGTGTAGCCATAGTTTGCTGTTCGTAAGACAACTCTTCTAATTATCCCATCTTCGTTGAGTAACTCCATACAATTGTTGTCTGACGAAAGACGAACAATAACCCATGTGAATGCCACACTAAGGATGTCGGTAAATAAGTACATAAAAATTCGATTTTTGAAAATTGGGGCGAAATCAGTAACTTCTTATAGATTCAAAAGTCAAAAAACTAAAATTTCATTTCATTTCAAGCTGTTATTGTAATTTTAAGTTCTGTATTTCAAATTTACAAATTTTTATTAATTAATACGCTTCTTTTCAGGATAACGCTCATGTCAAACTATTCCCATTTACCCAGTGGTGTACGATTACGGACTGCCAAAGGCGCAAAAGGCAATAAGGATGCATTGGGTGGCGATTTACAATGTGAACCAGCATTTGAACCAACTCATGTTTACAAGCTATTGAATAATAGCCGCGGTGAATTTGTAGAAGGACGACAAGAGGATGCTGAAGAATTCTTAAGCTACATTCTAAATAAATTAAATGACGAAATGCTAGAGGTAAGTGAAAAAATTTTGTCTTGTTATCATCAGGGTGGAATGAGATAAAATAATTTTATTTTCACTTAAATTTACTGTCTGTTCCTCTAAATACGAATGAAAATTCTCTCTCGAAGTATTCTTATTATCACAGCACTTTAAAATATAATAAAATTTTTTTATACATTTAATATTGAGATTTTACTTAAAAGTATTTCAACAAATGAAGTTCATTTAAAATAATTAGATGAAACTATTCTATAACTAAATTTTTTACATTTTTAAGGAAAAAAGATAGTAAAAACCTTATTTTTACAACAGAGAAATTTTAAGAAGTTTTAAGGCCAGCACTTATGAGATCTTCAAGTTTGAAGATGTCAAAGCGCTAACTCTGCAAACCTCTTATTATATTATAATTTGAATATCTGTTGCGACTTTCAAATCTATGTGTAATTTTTCGAATTATTGAATTGAAATCAAAAAGAAATTTTTGTACGTTTTGCGTGCGCTTTTTCAATTTAGTTTTATTTTATTTCTATTCTATATTACTTATTTTTATAATATTCTATTTTAAGGTTATCAAATTAGTGGATAAACCAAGCAATGAACAGAATGGACAAAATGAACCAGGAGAGGAGGATGGCGATGTCTGGCAGGTTGGTGCAAACATATAAACAAAGAATATTATTGCAATACCAAGCTAATTTTATTTTTATTTAATTTTTTATTTTTTTTTGATATATATTTATTAAGCCTGAGGTCTTTTTTTTATTTTATTTTGTATTTATTATTCGATATTTCGTTAACAGCTTGTTAACATCATCAGGAATCAGGAATAATTAAATGATGATGTTAACAAGCTGTTAACGAAATATCGAATAATAAAAACAAAATAAAATAAAAAAAGACCTCAGGCTTAATAAATATATATCAAAAAATATAATAAAAAAGGTCAATTAATAATATAATTAAAATTTATTTAATTTTTTTTTTCAGATGTTTTGTAATAATGGAAATAAAGGCAGTGTCACCCATCAAACAGATTTCGGTCGCACTCCACTAAGTGAAATCTTTAGAGGCGAATTGCGTTCCCGTTTACAACGCGAGGGGGAGCACCCAACTGATGTAATTCAGCCGTTTTTCACCTTGCAATTAAATATTGAAGTATGTGCAAAGTTGTTAATCTTTTTGAATATTCAACATTTTAAAATTAATTTATTTTTTTTTTTGCAGAAAGCCGCTTCTGTTAAGGAAGCTTTGGACATTTTAGTAGGTCGCGAACAATTGGAAGGTGTTACCGGCAGCAAGACTAAACAAGAAGTGCCTGCTTGGCAACAAATGAGTTTGGAAAAATTACCGCCCATTTTAATTTTGCATCTAAAATGGTTCGAATATCGTTCGCATGGTTGTACAAAGATTTTAAAGAAGTTTGAGTTCCCGATTGAACTTAAAATTGATGCCAGTAAGTATTTTAATTTATATGTATGTATATTGTACTTTAGAATAAAGGAAATTTTTGTAATTGCTGGTTAATTATATCAAAATTTTAAACTTTTTAAAAATTTATAACTCCCTATTTTCAAGATATTTGCTTAAACTTAAACTTGGAAAAATTTCCTTTCCTCTACCATAAGTTTCATAGTGTATCACGGTCTTTAGTGAACTAAAACGGCTTCGCTTTTGACAATTTTGCTGTTGCTTTTACTTTTAGCAATTACTAATTGTTGGAATATATTTTAATTGTAACTTATTAAATGTATTTCTTTTTTTGTATTTTATAAAAATTTAGAAATATTGGCATCAAAGAAATATTCCAAGAAACAAAGAGCTTATCGTCTTTTTGCGGTTGTCTACCATGATGGCAAAGAGGCCACCAAAGGCCACTATATTACTGATGTCTATCACAGCGGCTATGGCAGCTGGCTGCGTTACGATGACAGCTCTGTGAAGCCAGTTAATGAAAATCATGTCCTATTACCACGAGCACCACGAGTACCTTATTTACTTTGCTATCGACGTTGTGATACAATACCCCAGCAAAGCAATAACAATCAAAATAATCCATCGACGGCCAATAGTAATACTAGTTCTTCAGGTAATACACGTTCGTCATCGCCAAAATACACCAAGAAAAACTAAAAAAAAAAACAAAAAAAGCGGCAGAAAAATTTATATATATATAAATTAAAAGAATTATTATATTATCCTATTAACATATAAAAAATTTATTATAAACATCTGTATATATTAATAATATCATAATATTTATTAATTTATAAATAATTTATTAAAATATATTTTTTACTGAATAATTGAAGAAGAGTTATTATGGCCATAATAAAATGTAAAATATTTAAAAATAGGTATTCTTAATTTAATTTGAAATTTTTTTTTGATCTGGATTAATAGATATATATTAATTAATTAAATATTTATATATTAATAAATATCTATTGATCCAACTTAGTATACTAAAAATTTTTAGACCTAGTATAGGATTCCTTGTAATTTAAAAAATTTTTGAATTTTTTTTAAAAAAATTTAAAAAATATCAAAAACAAAAAAAAAATTTCTTTTTTCAATAAAAATTAAACTAAAAAAAAAAAAAAAAATTGAGGGAAGGAAAAAATTTTTATAATTTTAAAGATAAATATAATTAAAATTTAAAATGTATTTATTTAAAAAATTAATTATTTTAAAACTAACATTAAATTTTTATTTATATTTTAAAAATTTTTATAATTTAAAATATTTTTATTTTTAATTATTAAAATTTATTTATTTTAAAAAATTAATTATTTTAATTTTTTTAAAAAAATTTAATTAAATTATAAAATTAATTAAAATTTAATTATTTATAAAATTATTTATATTTTATTAAAAAGATTAATTTTAGCTATTAATTTATTTTTTATTTAATTTATAAGTAAAATTTTATAAAAACTTTAAAAATTTAAATAATTATTTGATAAATTGCAATAATTAATATTATTTATTAAAGAAATTTAGAAGTAGTAATATAATTTAGTATAAGTTTAATTTGTACCGGCAACTGCGGTTATACAGATTATATAAATAAATTTTATTTTTAAAAGTTTAATAAAATTTATAATTATTGATAAGTATTTTTTCTAATCAGAGGAATTTGTTTTTTAATCGATAATCCACGATGAATCTTACTTAAAATTTTAATTTATATATCGTCGTTTTTAGAATATTTTTATAAAAAGTTAATTTTTAAAATTTTCATAAAAAAAAATTTCAGAAATGGAACATTTTTATGATTTTGCGCAATGAACAACTGAAAATGGTAATTTTCAGGCCAAAAAAAACGTGACAAAAGTCTGATCATGTCAAAATCGAGAAGCTCGATTTTCACCGTAGACGTATGGTCTAGTGGACTTTTTTGCTTAGTACAATCCCAAGAATCAGAAATGCGAAGCGCCCATTAAGATTTTTTTCCTTCCATACTAATCGCCCCACCCTAGTGTACATATCGCCCTTCGCTTTTATTATTTTTAGTGTAAAGGGTATATATAAGTTTGTCATTCCGTGTGAAACTTTTTTAATATTCGTCTCAGAAGAAAAATTTATATATTTTCAGATAGGTTATGAATAGAGAAGTTGATAGAGCCCTGTCCGTCTGTCCGTCCGTATGTGTTTGTGTTTCTTGAAACGCCGTTTGTGGTCAAATTAATCATCTCATAAAATTCATTTTGTGTTAATCGGTCAGTAGTAGACCTGAATCTCTTCCTATTGAAATTTGGGCAAATCGGTTGAATAGTTTCCGAGCTACAGCCGCAGATCCACGACCAACTTGGTTTTTTTCTTGAAATTTTAGTACAAAATTGTCCATAACTTCGAAACGGATGGAGCGATTTTAATGAAATTTAGTCCGTGTATGTAACTAGGTGGATTACTTACTTTAAATACTATTTGGACCCGCTAACTAGCTCCAAATATGTTCAAAATATGGAAAAAAAACAAAAAGCACGCGATTTCCTTATGAAATATGCATTATATATTATGAAATAGACTAATAGAAACAATAATTAAATTAAAATACACTTCTTACTTACATACATAACATGATTCGAACCACCATCAAACTTCACAAAAACGCCATCCATATACTCAGTCACCTCACCCATCAAGACCGCTGAGTTTATTATAACTTATCTAGACTAAATCATACCACAATTTTCCCACTAATACTATCAAATACACTAACACAAGTCGTGTAACGACCCTTTAGCAATACATCTAAAGAAATTTTACCATATATGTATACGGAGTCTGATGAAACAAATACATTCTTAGCACTCATAAACTCATGGTGCCAGTTTTTATAAACAATTTTTTAGAAGCCAAACCTCCTCATTCTTTTTTGGTCATTTTATAAATATGTACATTCATGCGAAAGAGTAGTAGCATTGCTTTTTGAGCATTTCTGTATGCAAAAAAAAAAATTTTATTTTGACGAACAGTGTTGCCACAAAATAATGTTGGGATAGAGGACATATAGATGATTATCCGATTTTTATTTATATATATTTAAAATTTTACATGTAAAGAAAAAACAAATAACTGAGACTAGTTGAATTGAATTGATTGGTATGATTGTTAAAATAAGTAGTAGGAAAGACTTAATTGTTCTTCGCTGCACCAAAAAAATTTATAATAAATAATTTTATTTTTTCAATTTCTGTTAAAAAACATTTTACAAAATTTCAAAAAAGGCCGAATGTTTTCTTACGTCTTACGTCTATGTGTGACTGTTTTTTGGACACTAACGCACACATACATACATACAATATCATTTATAACATTTATAATTTAAGATTAGGGTTGTATAATTAAATTGATTAAACTACCTACACAGCAAACAATTTTTTTTTGTGTACTTGACTTTGTAAGTTACAGACAGGGTCTTAGGATTAAGTTAATTTGTATAGAAAATTTTGTAGAAATTTTAATTTTATGGCCAATAGAAGATTAAAGACAGTAATGGTTTTTCTTAAGGTAATTGATATTGCAAATAATATGTTAAAAAGAGAAATAAAGATACAATTCTGTCCTAAATTGCTATGCAACAGAATAAATAATAACTCTGGTCTATTAATTCGATATTTGAGAAATTTTTGATTCGAAATTTTAAACAAATGTCTCTGTTATAAATTCCTTCGATATTGAATGATTTTCTAATTCCTGTTAGCTGGCTTTTTTTTTTGCATATCAAATGAAAAACTCATAAAAATAATTTTTTTTTTGCTAAATATAATAATATTTTTTTTAATTTTTCTAAAGCAAAAACGTACAATTTACATATATTTACGTGTAAATTAGAGATTGTTTACTGACTTTTTTATACAGTTCCTCACTAGAGGGTTTAAGTCACGGATGCCTGTTTAATCTTTAATTTAAATAACCTGTTCAACTGTATTGATTATTCGTAATTCAAAGATATGTATATGTGTTATTCGAATTCATAATTAATTAAACGTAAAGCATTAAACACATAGACCTCTGCAGGCTACACAGGTACACGAACGACCATCATCGAATCATTCTTTTCAACTATACCGACAACTTCGCGCAAAGCGCATTGTTAATCGGTGGCGACGGCGTTAAAGTAATTAGCACGTTGACTACAACGTGTGTTCGAGCTCAGTATTCGATTAAGTCATAAACACACTTCGCTTTTTATGACTTTTATGTCAGCTGTTGTGGGAAGGTTTCAGTGGCGAAGTCATAGTCACTGGTCACCGAACAGTACCACCTTCAACTGATACCAATCCACAGGCACATCAGGGCGCCCTCCTTCTTAGCTTACAAATTAAATCGACAACAAGTCCGGTTAAGTTGATTACTTTTTATGCAATATCTCAAAAACTGAAATTCATAGAAGGGCGCTGATTAGTGTAAACAAAGCGTATGGTAAAGATTCCTTTAGGATTAAAATACTAAGAAATTTTTCTATCACGACGTATGATCTTTTGTCAAAAATCTACAGATTTAATTTCATATTTCTTTTTATATTGGCACTACTAGATTTACACACTGTCGTTTAGTCTAGGATGACAAGGACAATTTTAATTGATAATTAAATTACGTCAGTTTAACATGTGTTTCACGGCAAAGAATTTTTTCCTAAAATACAATACAGTCTAAAAGACTGTTTTCAATTTAATTTTCATCTGAAAAGAGAAAGAAATGTTACTGAAATTGTTGCACTGTTTCTAATTTAATACAATTTTTAGATAGAAAAAAAAAATAATCAAAATGGCTTCCAAACAAGGCATTTTTTTTTTGTAAAATAAACAATTTGTAAGCGGTAACTGCATGACTCATACAGCTGACAAACGGTATAGAAATAGACCATTTGCTGACCATCAAACTTTTAATCCTTTAAATTCTACCTGTTTCTCCGTTATAGAAATACTGACGTAATCCTATTATATAACGTCAGTTTAACATGTGTTTCACGGCAAAGAATTTTTTCATAAAATACAATACAGTCTAAAAGACTGTTTTCAATTTAATTTTCATTTGAAATGAAATGTATCTCCGCGTGAAAAGACAAGGTTCGCCTCCTGAGGATTTACACTGAGGCCACTTTCAGTGCTCCACCTACTGATCCTTGGCAGCTCAATCAGCAGTCGAGTGAAAAATGCGCCTCGTTAGCAAATTGGATTTTTTTCATATAACTCGCTTTGCATTATTTCCAAAATTGGTGAAGTATAAATCGACTCATACTGCTTATCGAAGGTATCTACTTGTATTTCGATACCTAAAAATCTTATGATAGATATAACGGGCCTTTTAAAATTTCTCGAGAACCTCAGTAGAGGGGATCCTCAAACAAATATTAGACTATACCGCGTTTAGCAGCCGCTTTAAGAGGCTCTCCAAAGTTTATCAAACAGGTGCGCGAGTACAACAACTCCATTCACCGCGACCTTGTTAAAGGCGTCGTCTGGATTTTGCACGAATAAAACAAAACCAGTTTCGAATAAAACAAAACCAGAATTTTACATTTTATTTTATGAGCACTATCTTCATATATTTATAGTCTCTGCTTCAACGAACAAGTGTTTACGCGGAAGAATAACTGTTTAAAAACTTCAATATTCATTTAAAATATCTTAGAATTAATTCATTTGAATCTGCGTTGTGAATTTTTTGAAGATCTAAGGTGAGTACAGAAATACAATTGAATAAAAATTGGAAAATTAAATTGGTAAAAGATCTTATTTTACAAATATCTGTTTTACTACTACATACTTATGTATATACTATGTAATATATCTATATATATAAAACAGGATGTGTGTATGTATGTAACGTATGGACTCCAAAACGGCTGGGCCGATTTTGATGAAATATTCAGGTCATTTTCAGAATATTCAGGCGGGTGACACTGTGAAGTCTGATTTTTGATTTTCGGTCTGCGGGCGGAGGCGCGTGTCAAAATCCAATTTTCATATTGCACCACCAATGACATATACATATATATATATTTTTTTTTTATTTTTTATTTTAAATAAATAAATCGTGTAGTAATACAATACTAATGTTTGTTTAGGGCCAGCAACGCGGACCGGGTCAGCTAGTGCACTATATGTACTAAAATTCAAACTAACATGAATTCATTGATTCATTCCACAAATTTAAATTTTATCGTTTATCTCACGATAATATAAGTATGTAGCTATACCAGTTCAAATTCATTACCAGGTAACTCCCCTACAAGAACAGTGAAGGTTATTTGACCGGTCATGTGACCGTTATTGCTAGCCGAATTATTGCTCTTCGCGTTGCACAAAGTTTCTATTATTTTCTAAAGGGTAATATGAGAAAAGGGGGCAAAACTTCTGTGTACATGTGACTTTGCATCATTCTCTATCTAATGAATTTTGTCGTCGTTTAGAACGATACTGATTACTAAATACTTACGAGTGTATATGCTCAAAAATTTGGGCTCTTTGTTTGCAGTTTGCACCAATGCGTATCAAACAAGCCGGTGTTGTTAAAACAGGTTGCAATTTTTGGCTGTACCGACGTTTATGCAACAAACGTCAAAAACACATTGTTTTTATAATATTTGCATTACAAGTGCGAGTACAACAACTCCATTCACCGCGACTTTGTTAAAGGCATCGTCTGGATTTTGCACGAATAAAACAAAACCAGTTTCGTTTTTCCTTTCTTACTTCTACGCGGGGTATCTATAAACACAAAGAAAAGGGTTTTCTTACGCAAAAATTGGGTAAATGAGAGAGGTTTTGAGAGAGTAATGTTCTGGTTCTTCACGCACGAGAATGCCCGTACTTTTTCTTCGGGCTAGTTTGGGCGTGAAGAACAAGCAATCAGTTTGTTTATAATAAACATTGAAAATAACAAAGAAAAATTACAAATGTCGCAAACAGCTGACAGACATTAAAAAAGTTGTGTGTTAAAAATTTTTCTTAACAATAATTAATTACAAACATTTTTGTTATTTATACCATAAATTGTTAAAAACTTTTCATAAAAAATACCATCGCTGAAAAATAAATATAATTAAATAAATTCTTTCAATACTTGTTTTTTTAATGAATTCTTTCACAAATAGTTTTTTTTCGGTAAACTTTCATCAATCACATTAGACTTCCAATGAAAATCAGGGATAATCAAGCTCGTACAATTGTACTCTTTTCAGTACACTTTGCATTGCAAAAGTACTACTTTACTCCACTAAATATTAAGTACCAAAGTATATTCATATAAATATATTTTCGATTTTTCTTAATATAATATTTAATTATTAAATTATTCACAACCACTTTTCACAACTTTTTCACAAACTTTGACGTTTGGCCTGTTGAATGAAGTGACCAGCGAAATAGCTAATAAGTTTAGCTGCCCTACAAGAACATGGACGGTCATTTGACCGGTGATATGACCGTCATTGCTGACAGAATTATCGGTCATTGCGTAGAACAAAGTTTATATCATTTTCTTAAGGGCACTATGAGAAAAATTACCGAAACTTCTGTGTGCATGTGATAGTCAGCGTTGATGCATATATATCGCTCACTGTAGACGGGTATCCCAATTGAAATGAAACACTATTTATTTAAATTCTTTACGTTGATTTTATTTCAATATTCTTATATGTACATATGTATATAAAAAAAAGAAATGTAATATAATATAAAATAGAAATATCCATCAGAACCTTGGAGTGGGCCATCATCTGTGAATTTTTTCTTAATATAATTGCCCACAATTATTTAAAATATATATTCGCATAAAAATTAATTCTATCCATCAGCAAAGACAACATATGTCGTTGTTAAAACGTGTCGCCGAGTACCGAACACAAAAACGATGCTCTCTTCCACACCCGTAACATGCTACTAAACTAAATGTTTTCTCGTCTAAACTCAGTCGTACGGAGCTTCAAAAACTATAGTCCGAATTATAAGTTTATAAACGAGTAAAATTATCATTTCTGTAAAATGGATGGATTGCGAAAATTCAAGAATACTTTTGTAATGAACTGCATTAATTTTTAACTATTCAACAACACGTTGGTTGTCTCGCAACGAGGTGGTCTCTCGAGTAATAGGAACTCCTTCAGGATTACTTTAATTTTACTGATTTCGAAACAAATTCTCAATATTCAAGAACTCTTTTTATTTTATCTTTCTGTTACTAATAGTTAATAATAGTAAAACTTAACACAACTTTTATGTTTTTAGTACATTTGGGGTCAAAAAAGTACAATTTTAAAATTGTCAAATATCATCTCCGATATAAACAGAGCTGTAAAAAATTGACATTTCTTTTTTTCTGGTAAATTTTATGGTTTTTTTTCGTTTTCTTACTTTTGTACATTTTGCTCTCTTATTGAGAGTAATTATAGCTTACTCTCATTTTACCGAACTTTACCCGAAAGTAAACGTTCGGACCTTTTATTTTATGAGCACTATCTTCATATATTTATAGTCTGTGCTTCAACGAACAAGTGTTTACGCGGAAGAATAACTGTTTAAAAACTTCAATATTCATTTAAAATATTTTAGAATTATTTCATTTGAATCTGCGTTGTGAATTTTTTGAAGATCTAAGGTGAGTACAGAAATACAATTGAATAAAAATTGGAATTAAATTGGTAAAAGATCTTATTTTACAAATATCTGTTTTACTATTAAAAAAACAAAAATTTTATGGGTTCATCCCCAGTTTCAGACTCATAAAAACATTTCGCATTTTTTCTGATGCGCATTTCTGTGTCTTTGAGTCAGTTGTTGTCGGAAGGTTTCAGTGGCGAAGGCATAGTCACTGGTCACTGAACAGTAACGGCTTCAGCTGTAACCAATCCACATCAGAACGCCCTCCTTCGTCCGTATTGTGCAGCAACGGCGAAGTGAAATAATTACTAAAAATGGCCACTAAAACGAAGCTTCAATATTTAATACGTCTCCTTGACATCAGAGGCGCTACAACACTGCTATAAAACAAAGAACGTCCAAAAGCAGAGTTGTAAGATAGTGAAGCTTCACCTCCTGTAGTTTTTCCTACTATCTACCATCTCCTGAGTGCTGGTCCAAGATAAAAAAAACTCGATCGCCTCCATTCTGGCAAGTTGCGCTTGTTATAGTTCAATGGTACTATGCCCTTGGGTCAAAATCGACGGGTATAGCACGATTTTTTCGACGCGAATGGTTACTTCTTTTTGAGCGAGAAGCTGGTGTAGAAATACCACAATACATAAAACAAACAAAGTTGTCAACGAAAAATGAATAAAAAATATATGTGTATGCACATATATAAATAATTAACGCAATATATTTATCCCTAAATTTCATATCGAGTGTTTATTAAATATAATTGGACGCATTAATAATTCGCGACACACAAATTTCTAATTTCATAAATACATATTATTATTAACATATGCATATTAAATATTATCATAGTGGGACTAAATGTGAATTTTTTTGTTTGTTTTTCTTTACAGAAACTACACACGAAGTTGTTGCGAACATCCCATCTTTGGATTCAGTTACACTTCGTATTGAAGAGTTTGTGCCACAACAGATTGACAAATTAGAAAGTGAATATCTAGAGCAACCTCTTCAGCAGCGGCCGCAGCTGGATTTGCAATATCAAACTGTCTTAACGGAAATGGGGCAGTCTTTTGATGATTACAGCAATCAAAATGCTGCAATAACTGATGTGCAAGAAATGAAAGAGAGTAACTGCATTTCTCATACGCATGGCACACGTACCTATAGCAATCAAAATAATAATAATAATTATCAACAACAACAACAGCAACAAGGTCAGCCCCAAACTAGAAATTATGGAGCCATGAAAACGCCTTCCTCGCCCATTTCAAGTGCAACCAGTACTATGGAACGGAAAACTAGCCAATCGACCAAAAAGTCGCAAATACAGCAACAACAATTAGCTCAAACGAATACTGCTTTGACAAGAGTTACCCCCTACCCGTTTCAAAAGCAATCTAGCACCATTGATCTGCAAACTCAGGGCAGCCCAGCAAATTCAAATACAGCTACTACTGCCATCTCAGCTATATCAGCAAAGCAACAACCACTGCAATATTCTTCAGGCTTTGCTACTAAGAAACATGGAAACAGTGGCTCTAACCTTACCGCAAATGGTTCTGCAACTCCACTCGCAAGCTCCAGCAATGCAATTGAGACTACACCATCACCACCAGCTATAAATTTGGCACCTCCGGTGACTAGCACTGCACCAGCTCCGTCTACCAAATCCTCATGGGCTAGTTTGTTTGCTAATTCATCAACAACTACTGCAATTGCTACGACAAACAACTTGTGCCCCACGGCGTCCTCAGCTTACTCCACCTCACCAGCTACGAACTATTCAAAGAAACCTGTTGCGAAAGTGGCTCCTTTTGAGAGTGATAATACCGTAACGGGGCCACCATCTGCTGTTAGCCCCGGAACATTAACATATTCCGCAGCCTCAGCTCAAAATCTGCCCCAATCAACTGCCAAGACATCAAACTCCCAACAAGAACTAACACGTAATTCATCAAACAGTCTGGATAAATATTCTTCAAAATATTCGGAATTTTTAACAAAATATAAAAGTGACTGGGCCATTACTAGCTTAAGACCAAGAGGTCTTAGAAATCGCTCTAACTATTGCTATGTTAATTCGATATTGCAAGCTCTAATTGGTTGCTCGCCGTTATATAATCTAATTAGATCTCTACCTAGCGCAGCCGCACGTTTATGCGAAGTAAAAACGCCAACTATTAACGCCATGTAAGTGCAATTAATTCCGATTTAAGTACAGAATATTTAAGAACTCCAACCACAGTTAAGTCAGCAAATAGAACATTTTTTTATACTTCCTTTTGCGTTACATGTGTGGTAGAATAAACTTTAAAATATATGTTTCTGAAACTTGGAAAACAAACCGTTCTGGTGGCATTTGCAAGTGATAGGAAATATTTTTCAAGTTTTCTCGAATTTAACATACATGAATTGTTCTAATCTGTAATCATGTTTTGGAAAGAAGACGAACATTATTTAAATTATTATTTCTCTTTAGTGTGAAGTTATTGAATTTTTCCTTTCAGATCGAAAAAAACTATTCGGGAATATTAATTTTTTTTGCCGAGACTATATTACATAGAAAAAAGAAATGTTTACGGTCGTTTTCAATATGAATCCTCAAGTAAGATTTATTTTACGTGTTCTACAAAAAGAAAATGCATTTATGTTTATTTAATGCGTGTTTCCACAAGCCGAACAGAAAAGTCACTCAAAAATTTTATATTTTTCCTATCAAATGTCCAAATCAATGGTAAAAATTCTAAAGAATAACAATAAATCACTTACCAATAGATTTTAGTAGTCGGTCCTTTCGTCCTGCAAATAAAAAAAAAAGAACAATAAATTTCAAATACTTTATACTATTCTTCTCAAATAGTAAATGAAAAGAAAAAAAATTCCAGATATACTCGATTTTCTATGGAAGGTATTCAGACATACAATGTACCCACTAAATACGGGGACAATGCAGTCGTCTCTCAATATTTAGAAATTCGTTCATTTAAATTTCTCGATAATTTGAAATGTTTGTAGGTTATAGTAGGTTAGGTTAAAAGGTAGGGCCTCCAGATAGTTTGGGTACAGAACAGTTCATCTAACACCGCCAGGGTATAGGAGCGAGCATCGGGCAGTGCAGGACAAGCGATAGCCGTTCCAACTCAGACGCCTCCTCAAAGCGTGAATCCATATAGCCCAGTGCCCGGCACCAGAATTTAATCAGATTTTTACTCAACCCCTGTAACCCGCTAGATCTCCCTTCCTCATAGTGTAGCCATAGTTTGCTGTTCGTAAGACAACTCTTCTAATTATCCCATCTTCGTTGAGTAACTCCATACAATTGTTGTCTGACGAAAGACGAACAATAACCCATGTGAATGCCACACTAAGGATGTCGGTAAATAAGTACATAAAAATTCGATTTTTGAAAATTGGGGCGAAATCAGTAACTTCTTATAGATTCAAAAGTCAAAAAACTAAAATTTCATTTCATTTCAAGCTGTTATTGTAATTTTAAGTTCTGTATTTCAAATTTACAAATTTTTATTAATTAATACGCTTCTTTTCAGGATAACGCTCATGTCAAACTATTCCCATTTACCCAGTGGTGTACGATTACGGACTGCCAAAGGCGCAAAAGGCAATAAGGATGCATTGGGTGGCGATTTACAATGTGAACCAGCATTTGAACCAACTCATGTTTACAAGCTATTGAATAATAGCCGCGGTGAATTTGTAGAAGGACGACAAGAGGATGCTGAAGAATTCTTAAGCTACATTCTAAATAAATTAAATGACGAAATGCTAGAGGTAAGTGAAAAAATTTTGTCTTGTTATCATCAGGGTGGAATGAGATAAAATAATTTTATTTTCACTTAAATTTACTGTCTGTTCCTCTAAATACGAATGAAAATTCTCTCTCGAAGTATTCTTATTATCACAGCACTTTAAAATATAATAAAATTTTTTTATACATTTAATATTGAGATTTTACTTAAAAGTATTTCAACAAATGAAGTTCATTTAAAATAATTAGATGAAACTATTCTATAACTAAATTTTTTACATTTTTAAGGAAAAAAGATAGTAAAAACCTTATTTTTACAACAGAGAAATTTTAAGAAGTTTTAAGGCCAGCACTTATGAGATCTTCAAGTTTGAAGATGTCAAAGCGCTAACTCTGCAAACCTCTTATTATATTATAATTTGAATATCTGTTGCGACTTTCAAATCTATGTGTAATTTTTCGAATTATTGAATTGAAATCAAAAAGAAATTTTTGTACGTTTTGCGTGCGCTTTTTCAATTTAGTTTTATTTTATTTCTATTCTATATTACTTATTTTTATAATATTCTATTTTAAGGTTATCAAATTAGTGGATAAACCAAGCAATGAACAGAATGGACAAAATGAACCAGGAGAGGAGGATGGCGATGTCTGGCAGGTTGGTGCAAACATATAAACAAAGAATATTATTGCAATACCAAGTTAATTTAATTTTTATTTAATTTTTTTTTTTCTTGGATATATATTTATTAAGCCTGAGGTCTTTTTTTTATTTTATTTTGTTTTTATTATTCGATATTTCGTTAACAGCTTGTTAACATCATCAGGAATCAGGAATAATTAAATGATGATGTTAACAAGCTGTTAACGAAATATCGAATAACAAAAACAAAATAAAATAAAAAAAGACCTCAGGCTTAATAAATATATATCAAAAAATATAATAAAAAAGGTCAATTAATAATATAATTAAAATTTATTTAATTTTTTTTTTCAGATGTTTTGTAATAATGGAAATAAAGGCAGTGTCACCCATCAAACAGATTTCGGTCGCACTCCACTAAGTGAAATCTTTAGAGGCGAATTGCGTTCCCGTTTACAACGCGAGGGGGAGCACCCAACTGATGTAATTCAGCCGTTTTTCACCTTGCAATTAAATATTGAAGTATGTGCAAAGTTGTTAATCTTTTTGAATATTCAACATTTTAAAATTGATTTATTTTTTTTTTTTGCAGAAAGCCGCTTCTGTTAAGGAAGCTTTGGACATTTTAGTAGGTCGCGAACAATTGGAAGGTGTTACCGGCAGCAAGACTAAACAAGAAGTGTCTGCTTGGCAACAAATGAATTTGGAAAAATTACCGCCCATTTTAATTTTGCATCTAAAATGGTTCGAATATCGTTCGCATGGTTGTACAAAGATTTTAAAGAAGTTTGAGTTCCCGATTGAACTTAAAATTGATGCCAGTAAGTATTTTAATTTATATGTATGTATATTGTACTTTAGAATAAAGGAAATTTTTGTAATTGCTGGTTAATTATATCAAAATTTTAAAGTTTTTAAAAATTTATAACTCCCTATTTTCAAGATATTTGCTTAAACTTAAACTTGGAAAAATTTCCTTTCCTCTACCATAAGTTTCATAGTGTATCACGGTCTTTAGTGAACTAAAACGGCTTCGCTTTTGACAATTTTGCTGTTGCTTTTACTTTTAGCAATTACTAATTGTTGGAATATATTTTAATTGTAACTTATTAAATGTATTTCTTTTTTTGTATTTTATAAAAATTTAGAAATATTGGCATCAAAGAAATATTCCAAGAAACAACGAGCTTATCGTCTTTTTGCGGTTGTCTACCATGATGGCAAAGAGGCCACCAAAGGCCACTATATTACTGATGTCTATCACAGCGGCTATGGCAGCTGGCTGCGTTACGATGACAGCTCTGTGAAGCCAGTTAATGAAAATCATGTCCTATTACCACGAGCACCACGAGTACCTTATTTACTTTGCTATCGACGTTGTGATACAATACCCCAGCAAAGCAATAACAATCAAAATAATCCATCGACGGCCAATAGTAATACTAGTTCTTCAGGTAATACACGTTCGTCATCGCCAAAATACACCAAGAAAAACTAAAAAAAAAAACAAAAAAAGCGGCAGAAAAATTTATATATATATAAATTAAAAGAATTATTATATTATCCTATTAACATATAAAAAATTTATTATAAACATCTGTATATATTAATAACATCATAATATTTATTAATTTATAAATAATTTATTAAAATATATTTTTTATTGAATAATTGAAGAAGAGTTATTATGGCCATAATAAAATGTAAAATATTTAAAAATAGGTATTCTTAATTTAATTTGAAATTTTTTTTTGATCTGGATTAATAGATATATATTAATTAATTAAATATTTATATATTAATAAATATCTATTGATCCAACTTAGTATACTAAAAATTTTTAGACCTAGTATAGGATTCCTTGTAATTTAAAAAATTTAAAAAATATCAAAAACAAAAAAAAAATTAGTTTTTTTTTTCAATAAAAATTAAACTAAAAAAAAAAAAAAAATTGAGGGAAGGAAAAAATTTTTATAATTTTAAATATAAATATAATTAAAATTAAAAATGTATTTATTTAAAAAATTAATTATTTTAAAACTAACATTAAATTTTTATTTATATTTTAAAAATTTTTATAATTTAAAATATTTTTATTTTTAATTATTAAAATTTATTTATTTTAAAAAATTAATTATTTTAATTTTTTTAAAAAAATTTAATTAAATTATAAAATTAATTAAAATTTAATTATTTATAAAATTATTTATATTTTATTAAAAAGATTAATTTTAGCTATTAATTTATTTTTTATTTAATTTATATGTAAAATTTTATAAAAACTTTAAAAATTTAAATAATTATTTGATAAATTGCAATAATTAATATTATTTATTAAAGAAATTTAGAAGTAGTAATATAATTTAGTATAAGTTTAATTTGTACCAGCAACTGCGGTTATACAGATTATATAAATAAATTTTATTTTTAAAAGTTTAATAAAATTTATAGTTATTGATAAGTATTTTTTCTAATCAGAGGAATTTTTGTTTTTTAATCGATAATCCACGATGAATCTTACTTAAAATTTTAATTTATATATCGTCGTTTTTAGAATATTTTTATAAAAAAGTAATTTTTAAAATTTTCATAAAAAAAAATTTCAGAAATAGAACATTTTTATGATTTTGCGCAATGAACAACTGAAAATGGTAATTTTCAGGCCAAAAAAAACGTGACAAAAGTCTGATCATGTCAAAATCGAGAAGCTCGATTTTCACCGTAGACGTATGGTCTAGTGGACTTTTTTGCTTAGTACAATCCCAAGAATCAGAAATGCGAAGCGCCCATTAAGATTTTTTTCCTTCCATACTAATCGCCCCACCCTAGTGTACATATCGCCCTTCGCTTTTATTATTTTTAGTGTAAAGGGTATATATAAGTTTGTCATTCCGTGTGAAACTTTTTTAATATTCGTCTCAGAAGAAAAATTTATATATTTTCAGAAAGGTTATGAATAGAGAAGTTGATAGAGCCCTGTCCGTCTGTCCGTCTGTCTGTGTTTGTGTTTCTTGAAACGCCGTTTGTGGTCAAATTAATCATCTCATAAAATTCATTTTGTGTTAATCGGTCAGTAGTAGACCTGAATCTCTTCCTATTAGAATTTGGGCAAATCGGTTAAATAGTTTCCGAGCTACAGCCGCAGATCCACGACCAACTTGGTTTTTTTCTTGAAATTTTAGTACAAAATTGTCCATAACTTCGAAACGGATGGAGCGATTTTAATGAAATTTAGTCCGTGTATGTAACTAGGTGGATTACTTACTTTAAATAGTATTTGGACCCGCTAACTAGCTCCAAATATGTTCAAAATATGGAAAAAAAACAAAAAGCACGCGATTTCCTTATGAAATATGAATTATATATTATGAAATAGACTAATAGAAACAATAATTAAATTAAAACACACTTCTTACTTACATACATAACATGATTCGAACCACCATCAAACTTCACCAAAACGCCATCCATATACTCAGTCACCTCACCCATCAAGACCGCTGAGTTTATTATAACTTATCTAGACTAAATCATACCACAATTTTCCCACTAATACTATCAAATACACTAACACAAGTCGTGTAACGACCCTTTAGCAATACATCTGAAGAAATTTTACCATATATGTATACGGAGTCTGATGAAACAAATACATTCTTAGCACTCATAAACTCATGGTGCCAGTTTTTATAAACAATTTTTTAGAAGCCAAACCTCCTCATTCTTTTTTGGTAATTTTATAAATATGTACATTCATGCGAAAGAGTAGTAGCATTGCTTTTTGAGCATTTCTGTATGCAAAAAAAAAATTTTATTTTGACGAACAGTGTTGCCACAAAATAATGTTGGGATAGAGGACATATAGATGATTATCCGATTTTTATTTATATATATTTAAAATTTTACATGTAAAGAAAAAACAAATAACTGAGACTAGTTGAATTGAATTGATTGGTATGATTGTTAAAATAAGTAGTAGGAAAGACTTAATTGTTCTTCGCTGCACCAAAAAAATTTATAATAAATAATTTTATTTTTTCAATTTCTGTTAAAAAACATTTTACAAAATTTCAAAAAAGGCCGAATGTTTTCTTACGTCTTACGTCTATGTGTGACTGTTTTTTGGACACTAACGCACACATACATACATACAATATCATTTATAACATTTATAATTTAAGATTAGGGTTGTGTAATTAAATTGATTAAACTACCTACACAGCAAACAATTTTTTTTTGTGTACTTGACTTTGTAAGTTACAGACAGGGTCTTAGGATTAAGTTAATTTGTATAGAAAATTTTGTAGAAATTTTCATTTTATGGCCAATAGAAGATTAAAGACAGTAATGGTTTTTCTTAAGGTAATTGATATTGCAAATAATATGTTAAAAAGAGAAATAAAGATACAATTCTGTCCTAAATTGCTATGCAACAGAATAAATAATAACTCTGGTCTATTAATTCGATATTTGAGAAATTTTTGATTCGAAATTTTAAACAAATGTCTCTGTTATAAATTCCTTCGATATTGAATGATTTTCTAATTCCTGTTAGCTGGCTTTTTTTTTTGCATATCTAATGAAAAACTCATAAAAATGATTTTTTTTTTGCTAAATATAATAATATTTTTTTTAATTTTTCTAAAGCAAAAACGTACAATTTACATATATTTACGTGTAAATTAGAGATTGTTTACTGACTTTTTTATACAGTTCCTCACTAGAGGGTTTAAGTCACGGATGCCTGTTTAATCTTTAATTTAAATAACCTGTTCAACTGTATTGATTATTCGTAATTCAAAGATATGTATATGTGTTATTCGAATTCATAATTAATTAAACGTAAAGCATTAAACACATAGACCTCTGCAGGCTACACAGGTACACGAACGACCATCATCGAATCATTCTTTTCAACTATACCGACAACTTCGCGCAAAGCGCATTGTTAATCGGTGGCGACGGTGTTAAAGTAATTAGCACGTTGACTACAACGTGTGTTCGAGCTCAGTATTCGATTAAGTCATAAACACACTTCGCTTTTTATGACTTTTATGTCAGCTGTTGCGGGAAGGTTTCAGTGGCGAAGTCATAGTCACTGGTCACCGAACAGTACCACCTTCAACTGATACCAATCCACAGGCACATCAGGGCGCCCTCCTTCTTAGCTTACAAATTAAATCGACAACAAGTCCGGTTAAGTTGATTACTTTTTATGCAATATCTCAAAAACTGAAATTCATAGAAGGGCGCTGATTAGTGTAAACAATGCGTATGGTAAAGATTCCTTTAGGATTAAAATACTAAGAAATTTTTCTATCACGACGTATGATCTTTTGTCAAAAATCTACAGATTTAATTTCATATTTCTTTTTATATTGGCAAGGACAATTTTAACTGATAATTACATTACGTCAGTTTAACATGTGTTTCACGGCAAAGAATTTTTTCCTAAAATACAATACAGTCTAAAAGCCTGTTTTCAATTTAATTTTCATCTGAAAAGAGAAAGAAATGTTACTGAAATTGTTGCACTGTTTCTAATTTAATACAATTTTTAGATAGAAAAAAAAAATAATCAAAATGGCTTCCAAACAAGGCATTTTTTTTTTGTAAAATAAACAATTTGTAAGCGGTAACTGCATGACTCATACAGCTGACAAACGGTATAGAAATAGACCATTTGCTGACCTTCAAACTTTTAATCCTTTAAATTCTACCTGTTTCTCCGTTATAGAAATACTGACGTAATCCTATTATATAACGTCAGTTTAACATGTGTTTCACGGCAAAGAATTTTTTCATAAAATACAATACAGTCTAAAAGACTGTTTTCAATTTAATTTTCATTTGAAATGAAATGTATCTCCGCGTGAAAAGACAAGGTTCGCCTCCTGAGGATTTACACTGAGGCCACTTTCAGTGCTCCACCTACTGATCCTTGGCAGCTCAATCAGCAGTCGAGTGAAAAATGCGCCTCGTTAGCAAATTGGATTTTTTTCATATAACTCGCTTTGCATTATTTCCAAAATTGGTGAAGTATAAATCGACTCATACTGCTTATCGAAGGTATCTACTTGTATTTCGATACCTAAAAATCTTATGATAGATATAACGGGCCTTTTAAAATTTCTCGAGAACCTCAGTAGAGGGGATCCTCAAACAAATATTAGACTATACCGCGTTTAGCAGCCGCTTTAAGAGGCTCTCCAAAGTTTATCAAACAGGTGCGCGAGTACAACAACTCCATTCACCGCGACCTTGTTAAAGGCGTCGTCTGGATTTTGCACGAATAAAACAAAACCAGTTTCGAATAAAACAAAACCAGAATTTAACATTTTATTTTATGAGCACTATCTTCATATATTTATAGTCTCTGCTTCAACGAACAAGTGTTTACGCGGAAGAATAACTGTTTAAAAACTTCAATATTCATTTAAAATATCTTAGAATTAATTCATTTGAATCTGCGTTGTGAATTTTTTGAAGATCTAAGGTGAGTACAGAAATACAATTGAATAAAAATTGGAAAATTAAATTGGTAAAAGATCTTATTTTACAAATATCTGTTTTACTACTACATACTTATGTATATACTATGTAATATATCTATATATATAAAACAGGATGTGTGTATGTATGTAACGTATGGACTCCAAAACGGCTGGGCTGATTTTGATGAAATATTCAGGTCATTTTCAGAATATTCAGGCGGGTGACACTGTGAAGTCTGATTTTTGATTTTCGGTCTGCGGGCGGAGGCGCGTCAAAATCCAATTTTCATATTGCACCACCAATGACATATACATATATATATATATTTTTTTTTTTTTTATTTTAAATAAATAAATCGTGTAGTAATACAATACTAATGTTTGTTTAGGGCCAGCAACGCGGACCGGGTCAGCTAAAATTCAAACTAACATGAATTCATTGATCCATTCCACAAATTTAAATTTTATCGTTTATCTCACGATAATATAAGTATGTAGCTATACCAGTTCAAATTCATTACCAGGTAACTCCCCTACAAGAACAGTGAAGGTTATTTGACCGGTCATGTGACCGTTATTGCTAGCCGAATTATTGCTCTTCGCGTTGCACAAAGTTTCTATTATTTTCTAAAGGGTAATATGAGAAAAGGGGGCGAAACTTCTGTGTACATGTGACTTTGCATCATTCTCTATCTAATGAATTTTGTCGTCGTTTAGAACGATACTGATTACTACATACTTACGAGTGTATATGCTCAAAAATTTAGGCTCTTTGTTTGCAGTTTGCACCAATGCGTATCAAACAAGCCGGTGTTGTTAAAACAGGTTGCAATTTTTGGCTGTACCGACGTTTATGCAACAAACGTCAAAAACACATTGTTTTTATAATATTTGCATTACAAGTGCGAGTACAACAACTCCATTCACCGCGATCTTGTTAAAGGCGTCGTCTGGATTTTGCACGAATAAAACAAAACCAGTTTCGTTTTTCCTTTCTTACTTCTACGCGGGGTATCTATAAACACAAAGAAAAGGGTTTTCTTACGCAAAAATTGGGTAAATGAGAGAGGTTTTGAGAGAGTAATGTTCTTGTTCTTCACGCACGAGAATGCCCGTACTTTTTCTTCGGGCTAGTTTGGGCGTGAAGAACAAGCAATCAGTTTGTTTATAATAAACATTGAAAATAACAAAGAAAAATTACAAATGTCGCAAACAGCTGACAGACATTAAAAAAGTTGTGTGTTAAAAATTTTTCGTAACAATAATTAATTACAAACATTTTTGTTATTTATACCATAAATTGTTAAAAACTTTTCATAAAAAATACCATCGCTGAAAAATAAATATAATTAAATAAATTCTTTCAATACTTGTTTTTTTAATGAATTCTTTCACAAATAGTTTTTTTTCGGTAAACTTTCATCAATCACATTAGACTTCCAAAGAAAATCAGGGATAATCAAGCTCGTACAATTGTACTCTTTTCAGTACACTTTGCATTGCAAAAGTACTACTTTACTCCACTAAATATTAAGTACCAAAGTATATTCATATAAATATATTTTCGATTTTTCTTAATATAATATTTAATTATTAAATTATTCACAACCGCTTTTCACAACTTTTTCACAAACTTTGTAGTTTGGCCTGTTGAATGAAGTGACCAGCGAAATAGCTAACAAGTTTAGCTGCCCTACAAGAACATGGACGGTCATTAGACCGGTGATATGACCGTCATTGCTGACAGAATTATCGGTCATTGCGTAGAACAAAGTTTATATCATTTTCTTAAGGGCACTATGAGAAAAATTACCGAAACTTCTGTGTGCATGTGATAGTCAGCGTTGATGCATATATATCGCTCACTGTAGACGGGTATCCCAATTGAAATGAAACACTATTTATTTAAATTCTTTACGTTGATTTTATTTCAATATTCTTATATGTACATATGTATATAAAAAAAAGAAATGTAATATAATATAAAATAGAAATATCCATCAGAACCTTGGAGTGGGCCATCATCTGTGAATTTTTTCTTAATATAATTGCCCACAATTATTTAAAATATATATTCGCATAAAAATTAATTCTATCCATCAGCAAAGACAACATATGTCGTTGTTAAAACGTGTCGCCGAGTACCGAACACAAAAACGATGCTCTCTTCCACACCCGTAACATGCTACTAAACTAAATGTTTTCTCGTCTAAACTCAGTCGTACGGAGCTTCAAAAACTATAGTCCGAATTATAAGTTTATAAACGAGTAAAATTATCATTTCTGTAAAATGGATGGATTGCGAAAATTCAAGAATACTTTTGTAATGAACTGCATTAATTTTTAACTATTCAACAACACGTTGGTTGTCTCGCAACGAGGTGGTCTCTCGAGTAATAGGAACTCCTTCAGGATTACTTTAATTTTACTGATTTCGAAACAAATTCTCAATATTCAAGAACTCTTTTTATTTTATCTTTCTGTTACTAATAGTTAATAATAGTAAAACTTAACACAACTTTTATGTTTTTAGTACATTTGGGATCAAAAAAGTACAATTTTAAAATTGTCAAATATCATCTCCGATATAAACAGAGCTGTAAAAAATTGACATTTCTTTTTTTCTGGTAAATTTTATGGTTTTTTTTCGTTTTCTTACTTTTGTACATTTTGCTCTCTTATTGAGAGTAATTATAGCTTACTCTCATTTTACCGAACTTTACCCGAAAGTAAACGTTCGGACCTTTTATTTTATGAGCACTATCTTCATATATTTATAGTCTGTGCTTCAACGAACAAGTGTTTACGCGGAAGAATAACTGTTTAAAAACTTCAATATTCATTTAAAATATTTTAGAATTATTTCATTTGAATCTGCGTTGTGAATTTTTTGAAGATCTAAGGTGAGTACAGAAATACAATTGAATAAAAATTGGAATTAAATTGGTAAAAGATCTTATTTTACAAATATCTGTTTTACTATTAAAAAAACAAAAATTTTATGGGTTCATCCCCAGTTTCAGACTCATAAAAACATTTCGCATTTTTTCTGATGCGCATTTCTGTGTCTTTGAGTCAGTTGTTGTCGGAAGGTTTCAGTGGCGAAGGCATAGTCACTGGTCACTGAACAGTAACGGCTTCAGCTGTAACCAATCCACATCAGAACGCCCTCCTTCGTCCGTATTGTGCAGCAACGGCGAAGTGAAATAATTACTAAAAATGGCCACTAAAACGAAGCTTCAATATTTAATACGTCTCCTTGACATCAGAGGCGCTACAACACTGCTATAAAACAAAGAACGTCCAAAAGCAGAGTTGTAAGATAGTGAAGCTTCACCTCCTGTAGTTTTTCCTACTATCTACCATCTCCTGAGTGCTGGTCCAAGATAAAAAAAACTCGATCGCCTCCATTCTGGCAAGTTGCGCTTGTTATAGTTCAATGGTACTATGCCCTTGGGTCAAAATCGACGGGTATAGCACGATTTTTTCGACGCGAATGGTTACTTCTTTTTGAGCGAGAAGCTGGTGTAGAAATACCACAATACATAAAACAAACAAAGTTGTCAACGAAAAATGAATAAAAAATATATGTGTATGCACATATATAAATAATTAACGCAATATATTTATCCCTAAATTTCATATCGAGTGTTTATTAAATATAATTGGACGCATTAATAATTCGCGACACACAAATTTCTAATTTCATAAATACATATTATTATTAACATATGCATATTAAATATTATCATAGTGGGACTAAATGTGAATTTTTTTGTTTGTTTTTCTTTACAGAAACTACACACGAAGTTGTTGCGAACATCCCATCTTTGGATTCAGTTACACTTCGTATTGAAGAGTTTGTGCCACAACAGATTGACAAATTAGAAAGTGAATATCTAGAGCAACCTCTTCAGCAGCGGCCGCAGCTGGATTTGCAATATCAAACTGTCTTAACGGAAATGGGGCAGTCTTTTGATGATTACAGCAATCAAAATGCTGCAATAACTGATGTGCAAGAAATGAAAGAGAGTAACTGCATTTCTCATACGCATGGCACACGTACCTATAGCAATCAAAATAATAATAATAATTATCAACAACAACAACAGCAACAAGGTCAGCCCCAAACTAGAAATTATGGAGCCATGAAAACGCCTTCCTCGCCCATTTCAAGTGCAACCAGTACTATGGAACGGAAAACTAGCCAATCGACCAAAAAGTCGCAAATACAGCAACAACAATTAGCTCAAACGAATACTGCTTTGACAAGAGTTACCCCCTACCCGTTTCAAAAGCAATCTAGCACCATTGATCTGCAAACTCAGGGCAGCCCAGCAAATTCAAATACAGCTACTACTGCCATCTCAGCTATATCAGCAAAGCAACAACCACTGCAATATTCTTCAGGCTTTGCTACTAAGAAACATGGAAACAGTGGCTCTAACCTTACCGCAAATGGTTCTGCAACTCCACTCGCAAGCTCCAGCAATGCAATTGAGACTACACCATCACCACCAGCTATAAATTTGGCACCTCCGGTGACTAGCACTGCACCAGCTCCGTCTACCAAATCCTCATGGGCTAGTTTGTTTGCTAATTCATCAACAACTACTGCAATTGCTACGACAAACAACTTGTGCCCCACGGCGTCCTCAGCTTACTCCACCTCACCAGCTACGAACTATTCAAAGAAACCTGTTGCGAAAGTGGCTCCTTTTGAGAGTGATAATACCGTAACGGGGCCACCATCTGCTGTTAGCCCCGGAACATTAACATATTCCGCAGCCTCAGCTCAAAATCTGCCCCAATCAACTGCCAAGACATCAAACTCCCAACAAGAACTAACACGTAATTCATCAAACAGTCTGGATAAATATTCTTTAAAATATTCGGAATTTTTAACAAAATATAAAAGTGACTGGGCCATTACTAGCTTAAGACCAAGAGGTCTTAGAAATCGCTCTAACTATTGCTATGTTAATTCGATATTGCAAGCTCTAATTGGTTGCTCGCCGTTATATAATCTAATTAGATCTCTACCTAGCGCAGCCGCACGTTTATGCGAAGTAAAAACGCCAACTATTAACGCCATGTAAGTGCAATTAATTCCGATTTAAGTACAGAATATTTAAGAACTCCAACCACAGTTAAGTCAGCAAATAGAACATTTTTTTATACTTCCTTTTGCGTTACATGTGTGGTAGAATAAACTTTAAAATATATGTTTCTGAAACTTGGAAAACAAACCGTTCTGGTGGCATTTGCAAGTGATAGGAAATATTTTTCAAGTTTTCTCGAATTTAACATACATGAATTGTTCAGATCTGTAATCATGTTTTGGAAAGAAGACGAACATTATTTAAATTATTATTTCTCTTTAGTGTGAAGTTATTGAATTTTTCCTTTCAGATCGAAAAAAACTATTCGGGAATATTAATTTTTTTTGCCGAGACTATATTACATAGAAAAAAGAAATGTTTACGGTCGTTTTCAATATGAATCCTCAAGTAAGATTTATTTTACGTGTTCTACAAAAAGAAAATGCATTTATGTTTATTTAATGCGTGTTTCCACAAGCCGAACAGAAAAGTCACTCAAAAATTTTATATTTTTCCTATCAAATGTCCAAATCAATGGTAAAAATTCTAAAGAATAACAATAAATCACTTACCAATAGATTTTAGTAGTCGGTCCTTTCGTCCTGCAAATAAAAAAAAAAGAACAATAAATTTCAAATACTTTATACTATTCTTCTCAAATAGTAAATGAAAAGAAAAAAAATTCCAGATATACTCGATTTTCTATGGAAGGTATTCAGACATACAATGTACCCACTAAATACGGGGACAATGCAGTCGTCTCTCAATATTTAGAAATTCGTTCATTTAAATTTCTCGATAATTTGAAATGTTTGTAGGTTATAGTAGGTTAGGTTAAAAGGTAGGGCCTCCAGATAGTTTGGGTACAGAACAGTTCATCTAACACCGCCAGGGTATAGGAGCGAGCATCGGGCAGTGCAGGACAAGCGATAGCCGTTCCAACTCAGACGCCTCCTCAAAGCGTGAATCCATATAGCCCAGTGCCCGGCACCAGAATTTAATCAGATTTTTACTCAACCCCTGTAACCCGCTAGATCTCCCTTCCTCATAGTGTAGCCATAGTTTGCTGTTCGTAAGACAACTCTTCTAATTATCCCATCTTCGTTGAGTAACTCCATACAATTGTTGTCTGACGAAAGACGAACAATAACCCATGTGAATGCCACACTAAGGATGTCGGTAAATAAGTACATAAAAATTCGATTTTTGAAAATTGGGGCGAAATCAGTAACTTCTTATAGATTCAAAAGTCAAAAAACTAAAATTTCATTTCATTTCAAGCTGTTATTGTAATTTTAAGTTCTGTATTTCAAATTTACAAATTTTTATTAATTAATACGCTTCTTTTCAGGATAACGCTCATGTCAAACTATTCCCATTTACCCAGTGGTGTACGATTACGGACTGCCAAAGGCGCAAAAGGCAATAAGGATGCATTGGGTGGCGATTTACAATGTGAACCAGCATTTGAACCAACTCATGTTTACAAGCTATTGAATAATAGCCGCGGTGAATTTGTAGAAGGACGACAAGAGGATGCTGAAGAATTCTTAAGCTACATTCTAAATAAATTAAATGACGAAATGCTAGAGGTAAGTGAAAAAATTTTGTCTTGTTATCATCAGGGTGGAATGAGATAAAATAATTTTATTTTCACTTAAATTTACTGTCTGTTCCTCTAAATACGAATGAAAATTCTCTCTCGAAGTATTCTTATTATCACAGCACTTTAAAATATAATAAAATTTTTTTATACATTTAATATTGAGATTTTACTTAAAAGTATTTCAACAAATGAAGTTCATTTAAAATAATTAGATGAAACTATTCTATAACTAAATTTTTTACATTTTTAAGGAAAAAAGATAGTAAAAACCTTATTTTTACAACAGAGAAATTTTAAGAAGTTTTAAGGCCAGCACTTATGAGATCTTCAAGTTTGAAGATGTCAAAGCGCTAACTCTGCAAACCTCTTATTATATTATAATTTGAATATCTGTTGCGACTTTCAAATGTATGTGTAATTTTTCGAATTATTGAATTGAAATCAAAAAGAAATTTTTGTACGTTTTGCGTGCGCTTTTTCAATTTAGTTTTATTTTATTTCTATTCTATATTACTTATTTTTATAATATTCTATTTTAAGGTTATCAAATTAGTGGATAAACCAAGCAATGAACAGAATGGACAAAATGAACCAGGAGAGGAGGATGGCGATGTCTGGCAGGTTGGTGCAAACATATAAACAAAGAATATTATTGCAATACCAAGCTAATTTTATTTTTATTTAATTTTTTATTTTTTTTTGATATATATTTATTAAGCCTGAGGTCTTTTTTTTATTTTATTTTGTATTTATTATTCGATATTTCGTTAACAGCTTGTTAACATCATCAGGAATCAGGAATAATTAAATGATGATGTTAACAAGCTGTTAACGAAATATCGAATAATAAAAACAAAATAAAATAAAAAAAGACCTCAGGCTTAATAAATATATATCAAAAAATATAATAAAAAAGGTCAATTAATAATATAATTAAAATTTATTTAATTTTTTTTTTCAGATGTTTTGTAATAATGGAAATAAAGGCAGTGTCACCCATCAAACAGATTTCGGTCGCACTCCACTAAGTGAAATCTTTAGAGGCGAATTGCGTTCCCGTTTACAACGCGAGGGGGAGCACCCAACTGATGTAATTCAGCCGTTTTTCACCTTGCAATTAAATATTGAAGTATGTGCAAAGTTGTTAATCTTTTTGAATATTCAACATTTTAAAATTAATTTATTTTTTTTTTTGCAGAAAGCCGCTTCTGTTAAGGAAGCTTTGGACATTTTAGTAGGTCGCGAACAATTGGAAGGTGTTACCGGCAGCAAGACTAAACAAGAAGTGCCTGCTTGGCAACAAATGAGTTTGGAAAAATTACCGCCCATTTTAATTTTGCATCTAAAATGGTTCGAATATCGTTCGCATGGTTGTACAAAGATTTTAAAGAAGTTTGAGTTCCCGATTGAACTTAAAATTGATGCCAGTAAGTATTTTAATTTATATGTATGTATATTGTACTTTAGAATTAAGGAAATTTTTGTAATTGCTGGTTAATTATATCAAAATTTTAAAGTTTTTAAAAATTTATAACTCCCTATTTTCAAGATATTTGCTTAAACTTAAACTTGGAAAAATTTCCTTTCCTCTACCATAAGTTTCATAGTGTATCACGGTCTTTAGTGAACTAAAACGGCTTCGCTTTTGACAATTTTGCTGTTGCTTTTACTTTTAGCAATTACTAATTGTTGGAATATATTTTAATTGTAACTTATTAAATGTATTTCTTTTTTTGTATTTTATAAAAATTTAGAAATATTGGCATCAAAGAAATATTCCAAGAAACAAAGAGCTTATCGTCTTTTTGCGGTTGTCTACCATGATGGCAAAGAGGCCACCAAAGGCCACTATATTACTGATGTCTATCACAGCGGCTATGGCAGCTGGCTGCGTTACGATGACAGCTCTGTGAAGCCAGTTAATGAAAATCATGTCCTATTACCACGAGCACCACGAGTACCTTATTTACTTTGCTATCGACGTTGTGATACAATACCCCAGCAAAGCAATAACAATCAAAATAATCCATCGACGGCCAATAGTAATACTAGTTCTTCAGGTAATACACGTTCGTCATCGCCAAAATACACCAAGAAAAACTAAAAAAAAAAACAAAAAAAGCGGCAGAAAAATTTATATATATATAAATTAAAAGAATTATTATATTATCCTATTAACATATAAAAAATTTATTATAAACATCTGTATATATTAATAATATCATAATATTTATTAATTTATAAATAATTTATTAAAATATATTTTTTACTGAATAATTGAAGAAGAGTTATTATGGCCATAATAAAATGTAAAATATTTAAAAATAGGTATTCTTAATTTAATTTGAAATTTTTTTTTGATCTGGATTAATAGATATATATTTTTTAATTAAATATTTATATATTAATAAATATCTATTGATCCAACTTAGTATACTAAAAATTTTTAGACCTAGTATAGGATTCCTTGTAATTTAAAAAATTTTTGAATTTTTTTTAAAAAAATTTAAAAAATATCAAAAACAAAAAAAAAATTTCTTTTTTTCAATAAAAATTAAACTAAAAAAAAAAAAAAAAATTGAGGGAAGGAAAAAATTTTTATAATTTTAAAGATAAATATAATTAAAATTTAAAATGTATTTATTTAAAAAATTAATTATTTTAAAACTAACATTAAATTTTTATTTATATTTTAAAAATTTTTATAATTTAAAATATTTTTATTTTTAATTATTAAAATTTATTTATTTTAAAAAATTAATTATTTTAATTTTTTTTTAAAAAATTTAATTAAATTATAAAATTAATTAAAATTTAATTATTTATAAAATTAGTTATATTTTATTAAAAAGATTAATTTTAGCTATTAATTTATTTTTTATTTAATTTATAAGTAAAATTTTATAAAAACTTTAAAAATTTAAATAATTATTTGATAAATTGCAATAATTAATATTATTTATTAAAGAAATTTAGAAGTAGTAATATAATTTAGTATAAGTTTAATTTGTACCGGCAACTGCGGTTATACAGATTATATAAATAAATTTTATTTTTAAAAGTTTAATAAAATTTATAATTATTGATAAGTATTTTTTCTAATCAGAGGAATTTGTTTTTTAATCGATAATCCACGATGAATCTTACTTAAAATTTTAATTTATATATCGTCGTTTTTAGAATATTTTTATAAAAAGTTAATTTTTAAAATTTTCATAAAAAAAAATTTCAGAAATGGAACATTTTTATGATTTTGCGCAATGAACAACTGAAAATGGTAATTTTCAGGCCAAAAAAAACGTGACAAAAGTCTGATCATGTCAAAATCGAGAAGCTCGATTTTCACCGTAGACGTATGGTCTAGTGGACTTTTTTGCTTAGTACAATCCCAAGAATCAGAAATGCGAAGCGCCCATTAAGATTTTTTTCCTTCCATACTAATCGCCCCACCCTAGTGTACATATCGCCCTTCGCTTTTATTATTTTTAGTGTAAAGGGTATATATAAGTTTGTCATTCCGTGTGAAACTTTTTTAATATTCGTCTCAGAAGAAAAATTTATATATTTTCAGATAGGTTATGAATAGAGAAGTTGATAGAGCCCTGTCCGTCTGTCCGTCCGTATGTGTTTGTGTTTCTTGAAACGCCGTTTGTGGTCAAATTAATCATCTCATAAAATTCATTTTGTGTTAATCGGTCAGTAGTAGACCTGAATCTCTTCCTATTAGAATTTGGGCAAATCGGTTAAATAGTTTCCGAGCTACAGCCGCAGATCCACGACCAACTTGGTTTTTTTCTTGAAATTTTAGTACAAAATTGTCCATAACTTCGAAACGGATGGAGCGATTTTAATGAAATTTAGTCCGTGTATGTAACTAGGTAGATTACTTACTTTAAATACTATTTGGACCCGCTAACTAGCTCCAAATATGTTCAAAATATGGAAAAAAAACAAAAAGCACGCGATTTCCTTATGAAATATGCATTATATATTATGAAATAGACTAATAGAAACAATAATTAAATTAAAATACACTTCTTACTTACATACATAACATGATTCGAACCACCATCAAACTTCACAAAAACGCCATCCATATACTCAGTCACCTCACCCATCAAGACCGCTGAGTTTATTATAACTTATCTAGACTAAATCATACCACAATTTTCCCACTAATACTATCAAATACACTAACACAAGTCGTGTAACGACCCTTTAGCAATACATCTAAAGAAATTTTACCATATATGTATACGGAGTCTGATGAAACAAATACATTCTTAGCACTCATAAACTCATGGTGCCAGTTTTTATAAACAATTTTTTAGAAGCCAAACCTCCTCATTCTTTTTTGGTCATTTTATAAATATGTACATTCATGCGAAAGAGTAGTAGCATTGCTTTTTGAGCATTTCTGTATGCAAAAAAAAAAATTTTATTTTGACGAACAGTGTTGCCACAAAATAATGTTGGGATAGAGGACATATAGATGATTATCCGATTTTTATTTATATATATTTAAAATTTTACATGTAAAGAAAAAACAAATAACTGAGACTAGTTGAATTGAATTGATTGGTATGATTGTTAAAATAAGTAGTAGGAAAGACTTAATTGTTCTTCGCTGCACCAAAAAAATTTATAATAAATAATTTTATTTTTTCAATTTCTGTTAAAAAACATTTTACAAAATTTCAAAAAAGGCCGAATGTTTTCTTACGTCTTACGTCTATGTGTGACTGTTTTTTGGACACTAACGCACACATACATACATACAATATCATTTATAACATTTATAATTTAAGATTAGGGTTGTATAATTAAATTGATTAAACTACCTACACAGCAAACAATTTTTTTTTGTGTACTTGACTTTGTAAGTTACAGACAGGGTCTTAGGATTAAGTTAATTTGTATAGAAAATTTTGTAGAAATTTTAATTTTATGGCCAATAGAAGATTAAAGACAGTAATGGTTTTTCTTAAGGTAATTGATATTGCAAATAATATGTTAAAAAGAGAAATAAAGATACAATTCTGTCCTAAATTGCTATGCAACAGAATAAATAATAACTCTGGTCTATTAATTCGATATTTGAGAAATTTTTGATTCGAAATTTTAAACAAATGTCTCTGTTATAAATTCCTTCGATATTGAATGATTTTCTAATTCCTGTTAGCTGGCTTTTTTTTTGCATATCAAATGAAAAACTCATAAAAATAATTTTTTTTTTGCTAAATATAATAATATTTTTTTTAATTTTTCTAAAGCAAAAACGTACAATTTACATATATTTACGTGTAAATTAGAGATTGTTTACTGACTTTTTTATACAGTTCCTCACTAGAGGGTTTAAGTCACGGATGCCTGTTTAATCTTTAATTTAAATAACCTGTTCAACTGTATTGATTATTCGTAATTCAAAGATATGTATATGTGTTATTCGAATTCATAATTAATTAAACGTAAAGCATTAAACACATAGACCTCTGCAGGCTACACAGGTACACGAACGACCATCATCGAATCATTCTTTTCAACTATACCGACAACTTCGCGCAAAGCGCATTGTTAATCGGTGGCGACGGCGTTAAAGTAATTAGCACGTTGACTACAACGTGTGTTCGAGCTCAGTATTCGATTAAGTCATAAACACACTTCGCTTTTTATGACTTTTATGTCAGCTGTTGTGGGAAGGTTTCAGTGGCGAAGTCATAGTCACTGGTCACCGAACAGTACCACCTTCAACTGATACCAATCCACAGGCACATCAGGGCGCCCTCCTTCTTAGCTTACAAATTAAATCGACAACAAGTCCGGTTAAGTTGATTACTTTTTATGCAATATCTCAAAAACTGAAATTCATAGAAGGGCGCTGATTAGTGTAAACAAAGCGTATGGTAAAGATTCCTTTAGGATTAAAATACTAAGAAATTTTTCTATCACGACGTATGATCTTTTGTCAAAAATCTACAGATTTAATTTCATATTTCTTTTTATATTGGCACTACTAGATTTACACACTGTCGTTTAGTCTAGGATGACAAGGACAATTTTAATTGATAATTAAATTACGTCAGTTTAACATGTGTTTCACGGCAAAGAATTTTTTCCTAAAATACAATACAGTCTAAAAGACTGTTTTCAATTTAATTTTCATCTCAAAAGAGAAAGAAATGTTACTGAAATTGTTGCACTGTTTCTAATTTAATACAATTTTTAGATAGAAAAAAAAAATAATCAAAATGGCTTCCAAACAAGGCATTTTTTTTTTGTAAAATAAACAATTTGTAAGCGGTAACTGCATGACTCATACAGCTGACAAACGGTATAGAAATAGACCATTTGCTGACCTTCAAACTTTTAATCCTTTAAATTCTACCTGTTTCTCCGTTATAGAAATACTGACGTAATCCTATTATATAACGTCAGTTTAACATGTGTTTCACGGCAAAGAATTTTTTCATAAAATACAATACAGTCTAAAAGACTGTTTTCAATTTAATTTTCATTTGAAATGAAATGTATCTCCGCGTGAAAAGACAAGGTTCGCCTCCTGAGGATTTACACTGAGGCCACTTTCAGTGCTCCACCTACTGATCCTTGGCAGCTCAATCAGCAGTCGAGTGAAAAATGCGCCTCGTTAGCAAATTGGATTTTTTTCATATAACTCGCTTTGCATTATTTCCAAAATTGGTGAAGTATAAATCGACTCATACTGCTTATCGAAGGTATCTACTTGTATTTCGATACCTAAAAATCTTATGATAGATATAACGGGCCTTTTAAAATTTCTCGAGAACCTCAGTAGAGGGGATCCTCAAACAAATATTAGACTATACCGCGTTTAGCAGCCGCTTTAAGAGGCTCTCCAAAGTTTATCAAACAGGTGCGCGAGTACAACAACTCCATTCACCGCGACCTTGTTAAAGGCGTCGTCTGGATTTTGCACGAATAAAACAAAACCAGTTTCGAATAAAACAAAACCAGAATTTTACATTTTATTTTATGAGCACTATCTTCATATATTTATAGTCTCTGCTTCAACGAACAAGTGTTTACGCGGAAGAATAACTGTTTAAAAACTTCAATATTCATTTAAAATATCTTAGAATTAATTCATTTGAATCTGCGTTGTGAATTTTTTGAAGATCTAAGGTGAGTACAGAAATACAATTGAATAAAAATTGGAAAATTAAATTGGTAAAAGATCTTATTTTACAAATATCTGTTTTACTACTACATACTTATGTATATACTATGTAATATATCTATATATATAAAACAGGATGTGTGTATGTATGTAACGTATGGACTCCAAAACGGCTGGGCCGATTTTGATGAAATATTCAGGTCATTTTCAGAATATTCAGGCGGGTGACACTGTGAAGTCTGATTTTTGATTTTCGGTCTGCGGGCGGAGGCGCGTGTCAAAATCCAATTTTCATATTGCACCACCAATGACATATACATATATATATATTTTTTTTTTATTTTTTATTTTAAATAAATAAATCGTGTAGTAATACAATACTAATGTTTGTTTAGGGCCAGCAACGCGGACCGGGTCAGCTAGTGCACTATATGTACTAAAATTCAAACTAACATGAATTCATTGATTCATTCCACAAATTTAAATTTTATCGTTTATCTCACGATAATATAAGTATGTAGCTATACCAGTTCAAATTCATTACCAGGTAACTCCCCTACAAGAACAGTGAAGGTTATTTGACCGGTCATGTGACCGTTATTGCTAGCCGAATTATTGCTCTTCGCGTTGCACAAAGTTTCTATTATTTTCTAAAGGGTAATATGAGAAAAGGGGGCAAAACTTCTGTGTACATGTGACTTTGCATCATTCTCTATCTAATGAATTTTGTCGTCGTTTAGAACGATACTGATTACTAAATACTTACGAGTGTATATGCTCAAAAATTTGGGCTCTTTGTTTGCAGTTTGCACCAATGCGTATCAAACAAGCCGGTGTTGTTAAAACAGGTTGCAATTTTTGGCTGTACCGACGTTTATGCAACAAACGTCAAAAACACATTGTTTTTATAATATTTGCATTACAAGTGCGAGTACAACAACTCCATTCACCGCGATCTTGTTAAAGGCGTCGTCTGGATTTTGCACGAATAAAACAAAACCAGTTTCGTTTTTCCTTTCTTACTTCTACGCGGGGTATCTATAAACACAAAGAAAAGGGTTTTCTTACGCAAAAATTGGGTAAATGAGAGAGGTTTTGAGAGAGTAATGTTCTTGTTCTTCACGCACGAGAATGCCCGTACTTTTTCTTCGGGCTAGTTTGGGCGTGAAGAACAAGCAATCAGTTTGTTTATAATAAACATTGAAAATAACAAAGAAAAATTACAAATGTCGCAAACAGCTGACAGACATTAAAAAAGTTGTGTGTTAAAAATTTTTCGTAACAATAATTAATTACAAACATTTTTGTTATTTATACCATAAATTGTTAAAAACTTTTCATAAAAAATACCATCGCTGAAAAATAAATATAATTAAATAAATTCTTTCAATACTTGTTTTTTTAATGAATTCTTTCACAAATAGTTTTTTTTCGGTAAACTTTCATCAATCACATTAGACTTCGAAAGAAAATCAGGGATAATCAAGCTCGTACAATTGTACTCTTTTCAGTACACTTTGCATTGCAAAAGTACTACTTTACTCCACTAAATATTAAGTACCAAAGTATATTCATATAAATATATTTTCGATTTTTCTTAATATAATATTTAATTATTAAATTATTCACAACCGCTTTTCACAACTTTTTCACAAACTTTGTAGTTTGGCCTGTTGAATGAAGTGACCAGCGAAATAGCTAACAAGTTTAGCTGCCCTACAAGAACATGGACGGTCATTAGACCGGTGATATGACCGTCATTGCTGACAGAATTATCGGTCATTGCGTAGAACAAAGTTTATATCATTTTCTTAAGGGCACTATGAGAAAAATTACCGAAACTTCTGTGTGCATGTGATAGTCAGCGTTGATGCATATATATCGCTCACTGTAGACGGGTATCCCAATTGAAATGAAACACTATTTATTTAAATTCTTTACGTTGATTTTATTTCAATATTCTTATATGTACATATGTATATAAAAAAAAGAAATGTAATATAATATAAAATAGAAATATCCATCAGAACCTTGGAGTGGGCCATCATCTGTGAATTTTTTCTTAATATAATTGCCCACAATTATTTAAAATATATATTCGCATAAAAATTAATTCTATCCATCAGCAAAGACAACATATGTCGTTGTTAAAACGTGTCGCCGAGTACCGAACACAAAAACGATGCTCTCTTCCACACCCGTAACATGCTACTAAACTAAATGTTTTCTCGTCTAAACTCAGTCGTACGGAGCTTCAAAAACTATAGTCCGAATTATAAGTTTATAAACGAGTAAAATTATCATTTCTGTAAAATGGATGGATTGCGAAAATTCAAGAATACTTTTGTAATGAACTGCATTAATTTTTAACTATTCAACAACACGTTGGTTGTCTCGCAACGAGGTGGTCTCTCGAGTAATAGGAACTCCTTCAGGATTACTTTAATTTTACTGATTTCGAAACAAATTCTCAATATTCAAGAACTCTTTTTATTTTATCTTTCTGTTACTAATAGTTAATAATAGTAAAACTTAACACAACTTTTATGTTTTTAGTACATTTGGGATCAAAAAAGTACAATTTTAAAATTGTCAAATATCATCTCCGATATAAACAGAGCTGTAAAAAATTGACATTTCTTTTTTTCTGGTAAATTTTATGGTTTTTTTTCGTTTTCTTACTTTTGTACATTTTGCTCTCTTATTGAGAGTAATTATAGCTTACTCTCATTTTACCGAACTTTACCCGAAAGTAAACGTTCGGACCTTTTATTTTATGAGCACTATCTTCGTATATTTATAGTCTGTGCTTCAACGAACAAGTGTTTACGCGGAAGAATAACTGTTTAAAAACTTCAATATTCATTTAAAATATTTTAGAATTATTTCATTTGAATCTGCGTTGTGAATTTTTTGAAGATCTAAGGTGAGTACAGAAATACAATTGAATAAAAATTGGAATTAAATTGGTAAAAGATCTTATTTTACAAATATCTGTTTTACTATTAAAAAAACAAAAATTTCCTGGGTTCATCCCCAGTTTCAGACTCATAAAAACATTTCGCATTTTTTCTGATGCGCATTTCTGTGTCTTTGAGTCAGTTGTTGTCGGAAGGTTTCAGTGGCATAGTCACTGGTCACTGAACAGTAACGGCTTCAGCTGTAACCAATCCACATCAGAACGCCCTCCTTCGTCCGTATTGTGCAGCAACGGCGAAGTGAAATAATTACTAAAAATGGCCACTAAAACGAAGCTTCAATATTTAATACGTCTCCTTGACATCAGAGGCGCTACAACACTGCTATAAAACAAAGAACGTCCAAAAGCAGAGTTGTAAGATAGTGAAGCTTCACCTCCTGTAGTTTTTCCTACTATCTACCATCTCCTGAGTGCTGGTCCAAGATAAAAAAAACTCGATCGCCTCCATTCTGGCAAGTTGCGCTTGTTATAGTTCAATGGTACTATGCCCTTGGGTCAAAATCGACGGGTATAGCACGATTTTTTCGACGCGAATGGTTACTTCTTTTTGAGCGAGAAGCTGGTGTAGAAATACCACAATACATAAAACAAACAAAGTTGTCAACGAAAAATGAATAAAAAATATATGTGTATGCACATATATAAATAATTAACGCAATATATTTATCCCTAAATTTCATATCGAGTGTTTATTAAATATAATTGGACGCATTAATAATTCGCGACACACAAATTTCTAATTTCATAAATACATATTATTATTAACATATGCATATTAAATATTATCATAGTGGGACTAAATGTGAATTTTTTTGTTTGTTTTTCTTTACAGAAACTACACACGAAGTTGTTGCGAACATCCCATCTTTGGATTCAGTTACACTTCGTATTGAAGAGTTTGTGCCACAACAGATTGACAAATTAGAAAGTGAATATCTAGAGCAACCTCTTCAGCAGCGGCCGCAGCTGGATTTGCAATATCAAACTGTCTTAACGGAAATGGGGCAGTCTTTTGATGATTACAGCAATCAAAATGCTGCAATAACTGATGTGCAAGAAATGAAAGAGAGTAACTGCATTTCTCATACGCATGGCACACGTACCTATAGCAATCAAAATAATAATAATAATTATCAACAACAACAACAGCAACAAGGTCAGCCCCAAACTAGAAATTATGGAGCCATGAAAACGCCTTCCTCGCCCATTTCAAGTGCAACCAGTACTATGGAACGGAAAACTAGCCAATCGACCAAAAAGTCGCAAATACAGCAACAACAATTAGCTCAAACGAATACTGCTTTGACAAGAGTTACCCCCTACCCGTTTCAAAAGCAATCTAGCACCATTGATCTGCAAACTCAGGGCAGCCCAGCAAATTCAAATACAGCTACTACTGCCATCTCAGCTATATCAGCAAAGCAACAACCACTGCAATATTCTTCAGGCTTTGCTACTAAGAAACATGGAAACAGTGGCTCTAACCTTACCGCAAATGGTTCTGCAACTCCACTCGCAAGCTCCAGCAATGCAATTGAGACTACACCATCACCACCAGCTATAAATTTGGCACCTCCGGTGACTAGCACTGCACCAGCTCCGTCTACCAAATCCTCATGGGCTAGTTTGTTTGCTAATTCATCAACAACTACTGCAATTGCTACGACAAACAACTTGTGCCCCACGGCGTCCTCAGCTTACTCCACCTCACCAGCTACGAACTATTCAAAGAAACCTGTTGCGAAAGTGGCTCCTTTTGAGAGTGATAATACCGTAACGGGGCCACCATCTGCTGTTAGCCCCGGAACATTAACATATTCCGCAGCCTCAGCTCAAAATCTGCCCCAATCAACTGCCAAGACATCAAACTCCCAACAAGAACTAACACGTAATTCATCAAACAGTCTGGATAAATATTCTTTAAAATATTCGGAATTTTTAACAAAATATAAAAGTGACTGGGCCATTACTAGCTTAAGACCAAGAGGTCTTAGAAATCGCTCTAACTATTGCTATGTTAATTCGATATTGCAAGCTCTAATTGGTTGCTCGCCGTTATATAATCTAATTAGATCTCTACCTAGCGCAGCCGCACGTTTATGCGAAGTAAAAACGCCAACTATTAACGCCATGTAAGTGCAATTAATTCCGATTTAAGTACAGAATATTTAAGAACTCCAACCACAGTTAAGTCAGCAAATAGAACATTTTTTTATACTTCCTTTTGCGTTACATGTGTGGTAGAATAAACTTTAAAATATATGTTTCTGAAACTTGGAAAACAAACCGTTCTGGTGGCATTTGCAAGTGATAGGAAATATTTTTCAAGTTTTCTCGAATTTAACATACATGAATTGTTCAGATCTGTAATCATGTTTTGGAAAGAAGACGAACATTATTTAAATTATTATTTCTCTTTAGTGTGAAGTTATTGAATTTTTCCTTTCAGATCGAAAAAAACTATTCGGGAATATTAATTTTTTTTGCCGAGACTATATTACATAGAAAAAAGAAATGTTTACGGTCGTTTTCAATATGAATCCTCAAGTAAGATTTATTTTACGTGTTCTACAAAAAGAAAATGCATTTATGTTTATTTAATGCGTGTTTCCACAAGCCGAACAGAAAAGTCACTCAAAAATTTTATATTTTTCCTATCAAATGTCCAAATCAATGGTAAAAATTCTAAAGAATAACAATAAATCACTTACCAATAGATTTTAGTAGTCGGTCCTTTCGTCCTGCAAATAAAAAAAAAAGAACAATAAATTTCAAATACTTTATACTATTCTTCTCAAATAGTAAATGAAAAGAAAAAAAATTCCAGGTATACTCGATTTTCTATGGAAGGTATTCAGACATACAATGTACCCACTAAATACGGGGACAATGCAGTCGTCTCTCAATATTTAGAAATTCGTTCATTTAAATTTCTCGATAATTTGAAATGTTTGTAGGTTATAGTAGGTTAGGTTAAAAGGTAGGGCCTCCAGATAGTTTGGGTACAGAACAGTTCATCTAACACCGCCAGGGTATAGGAGCGAGCATCGGGCAGTGCAGGACAAGCGATAGCCGTTCCAACTCAGACGCCTCCTCAAAGCGTGAATCCATATAGCCCAGTGCCCGGCACCAGAATTTAATCAGATTTTTACTCAACCCCTGTAACCCGCTAGATCTCCCTTCCTCATAGTGTAGCCATAGTTTGCTGTTCGTAAGACAACTCTTCTAATTATCCCATCTTCGTTGAGTAACTCCATACAATTGTTGTCTGACGAAAGACGAACAATAACCCATGTGAATGCCACACTAAGGATGTCGGTAAATAAGTACATAAAAATTCGATTTTTGAAAATTGGGGCGAAATCAGTAACTTCTTATAGATTCAAAAGTCAAAAAACTAAAATTTCATTTCATTTCAAGCTGTTATTGTAATTTTAAGTTCTGTATTTCAAATTTACAAATTTTTATTAATTAATACGCTTCTTTTCAGGATAACGCTCATGTCAAACTATTCCCATTTACCCAGTGGTGTACGATTACGGACTGCCAAAGGCGCAAAAGGCAATAAGGATGCATTGGGTGGCGATTTACAATGTGAACCAGCATTTGAACCAACTCATGTTTACAAGCTATTGAATAATAGCCGCGGTGAATTTGTAGAAGGACGACAAGAGGATGCTGAAGAATTCTTAAGCTACATTCTAAATAAATTAAATGACGAAATGCTAGAGGTAAGTGAAAAAATTTTGTCTTGTTATCATCAGGGTGGAATGAGATAAAATAATTTTATTTTCACTTAAATTTACTGTCTGTTCCTCTAAATACGAATGAAAATTCTCTCTCGAAGTATTCTTATTATCACAGCACTTTAAAATATAATAAAATTTTTTTATACATTTAATATTGAGATTTTACTTAAAAGTATTTCAACAAATGAAGTTCATTTAAAATAATTAGATGAAACTATTCTATAACTAAATTTTTTACATTTTTAAGGAAAAAAGATAGTAAAAACCTTATTTTTACAACAGAGAAATTTTAAGAAGTTTTAAGGCCAGCACTTATGAGATCTTCAAGTTTGAAGATGTCAAAGCGCTAACTCTGCAAACCTCTTATTATATTATAATTTGAATATCTGTTGCGACTTTCAAATCTATGTGTAATTTTTCGAATTATTGAATTGAAATCAAAAAGAAATTTTTGTACGTTTTGCGTGCGCTTTTTCAATTTAGTTTTATTTTATTTCTATTCTATATTACTTATTTTTATAATATTCTATTTTAAGGTTATCAAATTAGTGGATAAACCAAGCAATGAACAGAATGGACAAAATGAACCAGGAGAGGAGGATGGCGATGTCTGGCAGGTTGGTGCAAACATATAAACAAAGAATATTATTGCAATACCAAGCTAATTTTATTTTTATTTAATTTTTTATTTTTTTTTGATATATATTTATTAAGCCTGAGGTCTTTTTTTTATTTTATTTTGTATTTATTATTCGATATTTCGTTAACAGCTTGTTAACATCATCAGGAATCAGGAATAATTAAATGATGATGTTAACAAGCTGTTAACGAAATATCGAATAATAAAAACAAAATAAAATAAAAAAAGACCTCAGGCTTAATAAATATATATCAAAAAATATAATAAAAAAGGTCAATTAATAATATAATTAAAATTTATTTAATTTTTTTTTTCAGATGTTTTGTAATAATGGAAATAAAGGCAGTGTCACCCATCAAACAGATTTCGGTCGCACTCCACTAAGTGAAATCTTTAGAGGCGAATTGCGTTCCCGTTTACAACGCGAGGGGGAGCACCCAACTGATGTAATTCAGCCGTTTTTCACCTTGCAATTAAATATTGAAGTATGTGCAAAGTTGTTAATCTTTTTGAATATTCAACATTTTAAAATTAATTTATTTTTTTTTTTGCAGAAAGCCGCTTCTGTTAAGGAAGCTTTGGACATTTTAGTAGGTCGCGAACAATTGGAAGGTGTTACCGGCAGCAAGACTAAACAAGAAGTGCCTGCTTGGCAACAAATGAGTTTGGAAAAATTACCGCCCATTTTAATTTTGCATCTAAAATGGTTCGAATATCGTTCGCATGGTTGTACAAAGATTTTAAAGAAGTTTGAGTTCCCGATTGAACTTAAAATTGATGCCAGTAAGTATTTTAATTTATATGTATGTATATTGTACTTTAGAATAAAGGAAATTTTTGTAATTGCTGGTTAATTATATCAAAATTTTAAACTTTTTAAAAATTTATAACTCCCTATTTTCAAGATATTTGCTTAAACTTAAACTTGGAAAAATTTCCTTTCCTCTACCATAAGTTTCATAGTGTATCACGGTCTTTAGTGAACTAAAACGGCTTCGCTTTTGACAATTTTGCTGTTGCTTTTACTTTTAGCAATTACTAATTGTTGGAATATATTTTAATTGTAACTTATTAAATGTATTTCTTTTTTTGTATTTTATAAAAATTTAGAAATATTGGCATCAAAGAAATATTCCAAGAAACAAAGAGCTTATCGTCTTTTTGCGGTTGTCTACCATGATGGCAAAGAGGCCACCAAAGGCCACTATATTACTGATGTCTATCACAGCGGCTATGGCAGCTGGCTGCGTTACGATGACAGCTCTGTGAAGCCAGTTAATGAAAATCATGTCCTATTACCACGAGCACCACGAGTACCTTATTTACTTTGCTATCGACGTTGTGATACAATACCCCAGCAAAGCAATAACAATCAAAATAATCCATCGACGGCCAATAGTAATACTAGTTCTTCAGGTAATACACGTTCGTCATCGCCAAAATACACCAAGAAAAACTAAAAAAAAAAACAAAAAAAGCGGCAGAAAAATTTATATATATATAAATTAAAAGAATTATTATATTATCCTATTAACATATAAAAAATTTATTATAAACATCTGTATATATTAATAATATCATAATATTTATTAATTTATAAATAATTTATTAAAATATATTTTTTACTGAATAATTGAAGAAGAGTTATTATGGCCATAATAAAATGTAAAATATTTAAAAATAGGTATTCTTAATTTAATTTGAAATTTTTTTTTGATCTGGATTAATAGATATATATTAATTAATTAAATATTTATATATTAATAAATATCTATTGATCCAACTTAGTATACTAAAAATTTTTAGACCTAGTATAGGATTCCTTGTAATTTAAAAAATTTTTGAATTTTTTTTAAAAAAATTTAAAAAATATCAAAAACAAAAAAAAAATTTCTTTTTTTCAATAAAAATTAAACTAAAAAAAAAAAAAAAAATTGAGGGAAGGAAAAAATTTTTATAATTTTAAAGATAAATATAATTAAAATTTAAAATGTATTTATTTAAAAAATTAATTATTTTAAAACTAACATTAAATTTTTATTTATATTTTAAAAATTTTTATAATTTAAAATATTTTTATTTTTAATTATTAAAATTTATTTATTTTAAAAAATTAATTATTTTAATTTTTTTAAAAAAATTTAATTAAATTATAAAATTAATTAAAATTTAATTATTTATAAAATTATTTATATTTTATTAAAAAGATTAATTTTAGCTATTAATTTATTTTTTATTTAATTTATAAGTAAAATTTTATAAAAACTTTAAAAATTTAAATAATTATTTGATAAATTGCAATAATTAATATTATTTATTAAAGAAATTTAGAAGTAGTAATATAATTTAGTATAAGTTTAATTTGTACCGGCAACTGCGGTTATACAGATTATATAAATAAATTTTATTTTTAAAAGTTTAATAAAATTTATAATTATTGATAAGTATTTTTTCTAATCAGAGGAATTTGTTTTTTAATCGATAATCCACGATGAATCTTACTTAAAATTTTAATTTATATATCGTCGTTTTTAGAATATTTTTATAAAAAGTTAATTTTTAAAATTTTCATAAAAAAAAATTTCAGAAATGGAACATTTTTATGATTTTGCGCAATGAACAACTGAAAATGGTAATTTTCAGGCCAAAAAAAACGTGACAAAAGTCTGATCATGTCAAAATCGAGAAGCTCGATTTTCACCGTAGACGTATGGTCTAGTGGACTTTTTTGCTTAGTACAATCCCAAGAATCAGAAATGCGAAGCGCCCATTAAGATTTTTTTCCTTCCATACTAATCGCCCCACCCTAGTGTACATATCGCCCTTCGCTTTTATTATTTTTAGTGTAAAGGGTATATATAAGTTTGTCATTCCGTGTGAAACTTTTTTAATATTCGTCTCAGAAGAAAAATTTATATATTTTCAGATAGGTTATGAATAGAGAAGTTGATAGAGCCCTGTCCGTCTGTCCGTCCGTATGTGTTTGTGTTTCTTGAAACGCCGTTTGTGGTCAAATTAATCATCTCATAAAATTCATTTTGTGTTAATCGGTCAGTAGTAGACCTGAATCTCTTCCTATTGAAATTTGGGCAAATCGGTTGAATAGTTTCCGAGCTACAGCCGCAGATCCACGACCAACTTGGTTTTTTTCTTGAAATTTTAGTACAAAATTGTCCATAACTTCGAAACGGATGGAGCGATTTTAATGAAATTTAGTCCGTGTATGTAACTAGGTGGATTACTTACTTTAAATACTATTTGGACCCGCTAACTAGCTCCAAATATGTTCAAAATATGGAAAAAAAACAAAAAGCACGCGATTTCCTTATGAAATATGCATTATATATTATGAAATAGACTAATAGAAACAATAATTAAATTAAAATACACTTCTTACTTACATACATAACATGATTCGAACCACCATCAAACTTCACAAAAACGCCATCCATATACTCAGTCACCTCACCCATCAAGACCGCTGAGTTTATTATAACTTATCTAGACTAAATCATACCACAATTTTCCCACTAATACTATCAAATACACTAACACAAGTCGTGTAACGACCCTTTAGCAATACATCTAAAGAAATTTTACCATATATGTATACGGAGTCTGATGAAACAAATACATTCTTAGCACTCATAAACTCATGGTGCCAGTTTTTATAAACAATTTTTTAGAAGCCAAACCTCCTCATTCTTTTTTGGTCATTTTATAAATATGTACATTCATGCGAAAGAGTAGTAGCATTGCTTTTTGAGCATTTCTGTATGCAAAAAAAAAAATTTTATTTTGACGAACAGTGTTGCCACAAAATAATGTTGGGATAGAGGACATATAGATGATTATCCGATTTTTATTTATATATATTTAAAATTTTACATGTAAAGAAAAAACAAATAACTGAGACTAGTTGAATTGAATTGATTGGTATGATTGTTAAAATAAGTAGTAGGAAAGACTTAATTGTTCTTCGCTGCACCAAAAAAATTTATAATAAATAATTTTATTTTTTCAATTTCTGTTAAAAAACATTTTACAAAATTTCAAAAAAGGCCGAATGTTTTCTTACGTCTTACGTCTATGTGTGACTGTTTTTTGGACACTAACGCACACATACATACATACAATATCATTTATAACATTTATAATTTAAGATTAGGGTTGTATAATTAAATTGATTAAACTACCTACACAGCAAACAATTTTTTTTTGTGTACTTGACTTTGTAAGTTACAGACAGGGTCTTAGGATTAAGTTAATTTGTATAGAAAATTTTGTAGAAATTTTAATTTTATGGCCAATAGAAGATTAAAGACAGTAATGGTTTTTCTTAAGGTAATTGATATTGCAAATAATATGTTAAAAAGAGAAATAAAGATACAATTCTGTCCTAAATTGCTATGCAACAGAATAAATAATAACTCTGGTCTATTAATTCGATATTTGAGAAATTTTTGATTCGAAATTTTAAACAAATGTCTCTGTTATAAATTCCTTCGATATTGAATGATTTTCTAATTCCTGTTAGCTGGCTTTTTTTTTTGCATATCAAATGAAAAACTCATAAAAATAATTTTTTTTTTGCTAAATATAATAATATTTTTTTTAATTTTTCTAAAGCAAAAACGTACAATTTACATATATTTACGTGTAAATTAGAGATTGTTTACTGACTTTTTTATACAGTTCCTCACTAGAGGGTTTAAGTCACGGATGCCTGTTTAATCTTTAATTTAAATAACCTGTTCAACTGTATTGATTATTCGTAATTCAAAGATATGTATATGTGTTATTCGAATTCATAATTAATTAAACGTAAAGCATTAAACACATAGACCTCTGCAGGCTACACAGGTACACGAACGACCATCATCGAATCATTCTTTTCAACTATACCGACAACTTCGCGCAAAGCGCATTGTTAATCGGTGGCGACGGCGTTAAAGTAATTAGCACGTTGACTACAACGTGTGTTCGAGCTCAGTATTCGATTAAGTCATAAACACACTTCGCTTTTTATGACTTTTATGTCAGCTGTTGTGGGAAGGTTTCAGTGGCGAAGTCATAGTCACTGGTCACCGAACAGTACCACCTTCAACTGATACCAATCCACAGGCACATCAGGGCGCCCTCCTTCTTAGCTTACAAATTAAATCGACAACAAGTCCGGTTAAGTTGATTACTTTTTATGCAATATCTCAAAAACTGAAATTCATAGAAGGGCGCTGATTAGTGTAAACAAAGCGTATGGTAAAGATTCCTTTAGGATTAAAATACTAAGAAATTTTTCTATCACGACGTATGATCTTTTGTCAAAAATCTACAGATTTAATTTCATATTTCTTTTTATATTGGCACTACTAGATTTACACACTGTCGTTTAGTCTAGGATGACAAGGACAATTTTAATTGATAATTAAATTACGTCAGTTTAACATGTGTTTCACGGCAAAGAATTTTTTCCTAAAATACAATACAGTCTAAAAGACTGTTTTCAATTTAATTTTCATCTGAAAAGAGAAAGAAATGTTACTGAAATTGTTGCACTGTTTCTAATTTAATACAATTTTTAGATAGAAAAAAAAAATAATCAAAATGGCTTCCAAACAAGGCATTTTTTTTTTGTAAAATAAACAATTTGTAAGCGGTAACTGCATGACTCATACAGCTGACAAACGGTATAGAAATAGACCATTTGCTGACCTTCAAACTTTTAATCCTTTAAATTCTACCTGTTTCTCCGTTATAGAAATACTGACGTAATCCTATTATATAACGTCAGTTTAACATGTGTTTCACGGCAAAGAATTTTTTCATAAAATACAATACAGTCTAAAAGACTGTTTTCAATTTAATTTTCATTTGAAATGAAATGTATCTCCGCGTGAAAAGACAAGGTTCGCCTCCTGAGGATTTACACTGAGGCCACTTTCAGTGCTCCACCTACTGATCCTTGGCAGCTCAATCAGCAGTCGAGTGAAAAATGCGCCTCGTTAGCAAATTGGATTTTTTTCATATAACTCGCTTTGCATTATTTCCAAAATTGGTGAAGTATAAATCGACTCATACTGCTTATCGAAGGTATCTACTTGTATTTCGATACCTAAAAATCTTATGATAGATATAACGGGCCTTTTAAAATTTCTCGAGAACCTCAGTAGAGGGGATCCTCAAACAAATATTAGACTATACCGCGTTTAGCAGCCGCTTTAAGAGGCTCTCCAAAGTTTATCAAACAGGTGCGCGAGTACAACAACTCCATTCACCGCGACCTTGTTAAAGGCGTCGTCTGGATTTTGCACGAATAAAACAAAACCAGTTTCGAATAAAACAAAACCAGAATTTTACATTTTATTTTATGAGCACTATCTTCATATATTTATAGTCTCTGCTTCAACGAACAAGTGTTTACGCGGAAGAATAACTGTTTAAAAACTTCAATATTCATTTAAAATATCTTAGAATTAATTCATTTGAATCTGCGTTGTGAATTTTTTGAAGATCTAAGGTGAGTACAGAAATACAATTGAATAAAAATTGGAAAATTAAATTGGTAAAAGATCTTATTTTACAAATATCTGTTTTACTACTACATACTTATGTATATACTATGTAATATATCTATATATATAAAACAGGATGTGTGTATGTATGTAACGTATGGACTCCAAAACGGCTGGGCCGATTTTGATGAAATATTCAGGTCATTTTCAGAATATTCAGGCGGGTGACACTGTGAAGTCTGATTTTTGATTTTCGGTCTGCGGGCGGAGGCGCGTGTCAAAATCCAATTTTCATATTGCACCACCAATGACATATACATATATATATATTTTTTTTTTATTTTTTATTTTAAATAAATAAATCGTGTAGTAATACAATACTAATGTTTGTTTAGGGCCAGCAACGCGGACCGGGTCAGCTAGTGCACTATATGTACTAAAATTCAAACTAACATGAATTCATTGATTCATTCCACAAATTTAAATTTTATCGTTTATCTCACGATAATATAAGTATGTAGCTATACCAGTTCAAATTCATTACCAGGTAACTCCCCTACAAGAACAGTGAAGGTTATTTGACCGGTCATGTGACCGTTATTGCTAGCCGAATTATTGCTCTTCGCGTTGCACAAAGTTTCTATTATTTTCTAAAGGGTAATATGAGAAAAGGGGGCAAAACTTCTGTGTACATGTGACTTTGCATCATTCTCTATCTAATGAATTTTGTCGTCGTTTAGAACGATACTGATTACTAAATACTTACGAGTGTATATGCTCAAAAATTTGGGCTCTTTGTTTGCAGTTTGCACCAATGCGTATCAAACAAGCCGGTGTTGTTAAAACAGGTTGCAATTTTTGGCTGTACCGACGTTTATGCAACAAACGTCAAAAACACATTGTTTTTATAATATTTGCATTACAAGTGCGAGTACAACAACTCCATTCACCGCGACTTTGTTAAAGGCATCGTCTGGATTTTGCACGAATAAAACAAAACCAGTTTCGTTTTTCCTTTCTTACTTCTACGCGGGGTATCTATAAACACAAAGAAAAGGGTTTTCTTACGCAAAAATTGGGTAAATGAGAGAGGTTTTGAGAGAGTAATGTTCTGGTTCTTCACGCACGAGAATGCCCGTACTTTTTCTTCGGGCTAGTTTGGGCGTGAAGAACAAGCAATCAGTTTGTTTATAATAAACATTGAAAATAACAAAGAAAAATTACAAATGTCGCAAACAGCTGACAGACATTAAAAAAGTTGTGTGTTAAAAATTTTTCTTAACAATAATTAATTACAAACATTTTTGTTATTTATACCATAAATTGTTAAAAACTTTTCATAAAAAATACCATCGCTGAAAAATAAATATAATTAAATAAATTCTTTCAATACTTGTTTTTTTAATGAATTCTTTCACAAATAGTTTTTTTTCGGTAAACTTTCATCAATCACATTAGACTTCCAATGAAAATCAGGGATAATCAAGCTCGTACAATTGTACTCTTTTCAGTACACTTTGCATTGCAAAAGTACTACTTTACTCCACTAAATATTAAGTACCAAAGTATATTCATATAAATATATTTTCGATTTTTCTTAATATAATATTTAATTATTAAATTATTCACAACCACTTTTCACAACTTTTTCACAAACTTTGACGTTTGGCCTGTTGAATGAAGTGACCAGCGAAATAGCTAATAAGTTTAGCTGCCCTACAAGAACATGGACGGTCATTTGACCGGTGATATGACCGTCATTGCTGACAGAATTATCGGTCATTGCGTAGAACAAAGTTTATATCATTTTCTTAAGGGCAATATGAGAAAAATTACCGAAACTTCTGTGTGCATGTGATAGTCAGCGTTGATGCATATATATCGCTCACTGTAGACGGGTATCCCAATTGAAATGAAACACTATTTATTTAAATTCTTTACGTTGATTTTATTTCAATATTCTTATATGTACATATGTATATAAAAAAAAGAAATGTAATATAATATAAAATAGAAATATCCATCAGAACCTTGGAGTGGGCCATCATCTGTGAATTTTTTCTTAATATAATTGCCCACAATTATTTAAAATATATATTCGCATAAAAATTAATTCTATCCATCAGCAAAGACAACATATGTCGTTGTTAAAACGTGTCGCCGAGTACCGAACACAAAAACGATGCTCTCTTCCACACCCGTAACATGCTACCAAACTAAATGTTTTCTCGTCTAAACTCAGTCGTACGGAGCTTCAAAAACTATAGTCCGAATTATAAGTTTATAAACGAGTAAAATTATCATTTCTGTAAAATGGATGGATTGCGAAAATTCAAGAATACTTTTGTAATGAACTGCATTAATTTTTAACTATTCAACAACACGTTGGTTGTCTCGCAACGAGGTGGTCTCTCGAGTAATAGGAACTCCTTCAGGATTACTTTAATTTTACTGATTTCGAAACAAATTCTCAATATTCAAGAACTCTTTTTATTTTATCTTTCTGTTACTAATAGTTAATAATAGTAAAACTTAACACAACTTTTATGTTTTTAGTACATTTGGGGTCAAAAAAGTACAATTTTAAAATTGTCAAATATCATCTCCGATATAAACAGAGCTGTAAAAAATTGACATTTCTTTTTTTCTGGTAAATTTTATGGTTTTTTTTCGTTTTCTTACTTTTGTACATTTTGCTCTCTTATTGAGAGTAATTATAGCTTACTCTCATTTTACCGAACTTTACCCGAAAGTAAACGTTCAGACCTTTTATTTTATGAGCACTATCTTCATATATTTATAGTCTGTGCTTCAACGAACAAGTGTTTACGCGGAAGAATAACTGTTTAAAAACTTCAATATTCATTTAAAATATTTTAGAATTATTTCATTTAAATCTGCGTTGTGAATTTTTTGAAGATCTAAGGTGAGTACAGAAATACAATTGAATAAAAATTGGAATTAAATTGGTAAAAGATCTTATTTTACAAATATCTGTTTTACTATTAAAAAAACAAAAATTTCCTGGGTTCATCCCCAGTTTCAGACTCATAAAAACATTTCGCATTTTTTCTGATGCGCATTTCTGTGTCTTTGAGTCAGTTGTTGTCGGAAGGTTTCAGTGGCGAAGGCATAGTCACTGGTCACTGAACAGTAACGGCTTCAGCTGTAACCAATCCACATCAGAACGCCCTCCTTCGTCCGTATTGTGCAGCAACGGCGAAGTGAAATAATTACTAAAAATGGCCACTAAAACGAAGCTTCAATATTTAATACGTATCCTTGACATCAGAGGCGCTACAACACTGCTATAAAACAAAGAACGTCCAAAAGCAGAGTTGTAAGATAGTGAAGCTTCACCTCCTGTAGTTTTTCCTACTATCTACCATCTCCTGAGTGCTGGTCCAAGATAAAAAAAACCCTATCGCCTCCATTCTGGCAAGTTGCGCTTGTTATAGTTCAATGGTACTATGCCCTTGGGTCAAAATCGACGGGTATAGCACGATTTTTTCGACGCGAATGGTTACTTCTTTTTGAGCGAGAAGCTGCTGTAGAAATACCACAATACATAAAACAAACAAAGTTGTCAACGAAAAATGAATAAAAAATATATGTGTATGCACATATATAAATAATTAACGCAATATATTTATCCCTAAATTTCATATCGAGTGTTTATTAAATATTATTGGACGCATTAATAATTCGCGACACACAAATTTCTAATTTCATAAATACATATTATTATTAACATATGCATATTAAATATTATCATAGTGGGACTAAATGTGAATTTTTTTGTTTGTTTTTCTTTACAGAAACTACACACGAAGTTGTTGCAAACATCCCATCTTTGGATTCAGTTACACTTCGTATTGAAGAGTTTGTGCCACAACAGATTGACAAATTAGAAACTGAATATCTAGAGCAACCTCTTCAGCAGCGGCCGCAGCTGGATTTGCAATATCAAACTGTCTTAACGGAAATGGGGCAGTCTTTTGATGATTACAGCAATCAAAATGCTGCAATAACTGATGTGCAAGAAATGAAAGAGAGTAACTGCATTTCTCATACGCATGGCACACGTACCTATAGCAATCAAAATAATAATAATAATTATCAACAACAACAACAGCAACGAGGTCAGCCCCAAACTAGAAATTATGGAGCCATGAAAACGCCTTCCTCGCCCATTTCAAGTGCAACCAGTACTATGGAACGGAAAACTAGCCAATCGACCAAAAAGTCGCAAATACAGCAACAACAATTAGCTCAAACGAATACTGCTTTGACAAGAGTTACCCCCTACCCGTTTCAAAAGCAATCTAGCACCATTGATCTGCAAACTCAGGGCAGCCCAGCAAATTCAAATACAGCTACTACTGCCATCTCAGCTATATCAGCAAAGCAACAACCACTGCAATATTCTTCAGGCTTTGCTACTAAGAAACATGGAAACAGTGGCTCTAACCTTACCGCAAATGGTTCTGCAACTCCACTCGCAAGCTCCAGCAATGCAATTGAGACTACACCATCACCACCAGCTATAAATTTGGCACCTCCGGTGACCAGCACTGCACCAGCTCCGTCTACCAAATCCTCATGGGCTAGTTTGTTTGCTAATTCATCAACATCTACTGCAATTGCTACGACAAACATCTTGTGCCCCACGGCGTCCTCAGCTTACTCCACCTCACCAGCTACGAACTATTCAAAGAAACCTGTTGCGAAAGTGGCTCCTTTTGAGAGTGATAATACCGTAACGGAGCCACCATCTGCTGTTAGCCCCGGAACATTAACATATTCCGCAGCCTCAGCTCAAAATCTGCCCCAATCAACTGCCAAGACATCAAACTCCCAACAAGAACTAACACGTAATTCATCAAACAGTCTGGATAAATATTCTTTAAAATATTCGGAATTTTTAACAAAATATAAAAGTGACTGGGCCATTACTAGCTTAAGACCAAGAGGTCTTAGAAATCGCTCTAACTATTGCTATGTTAATTCGATATTGCAAGCTCTAATTGGTTGCTCGCCGTTATATAATCTAATTAGATCTCTACCTAGGGCAGCCGCACGTTTATGCGAAGTAAAAACGCCAACTATTAACGCCATGTAAGTGCAATTAATTCCGATTTAAGTACAGAATATTTAAGAACTCCAACCACAGTTAAGTCAGCAAATAGAAAATTTTTTTATACTTCCTTTTGCGTTACATGTGTGGTAGAATAAACTTTAAAATATATGTTTCTGAAACTTGGAAAACAAACCGTTCTGGTGGCATTTGCAAGTGATAGGAAATATTTTTCAAGTTTTCTCGAATTTAACATACATGAATTGTTCAGATCTGTAATCATGTTTTGGAAAGAAGACGAACATTATTTAAATTATTATTTCTCTTTAGTGTGAAGTTATTGAATTTTTCCTTTCAGATCGAAAAAAACTATTCGGGAATATTAATTTTTTTTGCCGAGACTATATTACATAGAAAAAAGAAATGTTTACGGTCGTTTTCAATATGAATCCTCAAGTAAGATTTATTTTACGTGTTCTACAAAAAGAAAATGCATTTATGTTTATTTAATGCGTGTTTCCACAAGCCGAACAGAAAAGTCACTCAAAAATTTTATATTTTTCCTATCAAATGTCCAAATCAATGGTAAAAATTCTAAAGAATAACAATAAATCACTTACCAATAGATTTTAGTAGTCGGTCCTTTCGTCCTGCAAATAAAAAAAAAAGAACAATAAATTTCAAATACTTTATACTATTCTTCTCAAATAGTAAATGAAAAGAAAAAAAATTCCAGGTATACTCGATTTTCTATGGAAGGTATTCAGACATACAATGTACCCACTAAATACGGGGACAATGCAGTCGTCTCTCAATATTTAGAAATTCGTTCATTTAAATTTCTCGATAATTTGAAATGTTTGTAGGTTATAGTAGGTTAGGTTAAAAGGTAGGCCCTCCAGATAGTTTGAGTACAGAACAGTTCATCTAACACCGCCAGGGTATAGGAGCGAGCATCGGGCAGTGCAGGACAAGCGATAGCCGTTCCAACTCAGACGCCTCCTCAAAGCGTGAATCCATATAGCCCAGTGCCCGGCACCAGAATTTAATCAGATTTTTACTCAACCCCTGTAACCCGCTAGATCTCCCTTCCTCATAGTGTAGCCATAGTTTGCTGTTCGTAAGACAACTCTTCTAATTATCCCATCTTCGTTGAGTAACTCCATACAATTGTTGTCTGACGAAAGACGAACAATAACCCATGTGAATGCCACACTAAGGATGTCGGTAAATAAGTACATAAAAATTCGATTTTTGAAAATTGGGGCGAAATCAGTAACTTCTTATAGATTCAAAAATCAAAAAACTAAAATTTCATTTCATTTCAAGCTGTTATTGTAATTTTAAGTTCTGTATTTCAAATTTACAAATTTGTATTAATTAATACGCTTCTTTTCAGGATAACGCTCATGTCAAACTATTCCCATTTACCCAGTGGTGTACGATTACGGACTGCCAAAGGCGCAAAAGGCAATAAGGATGCATTGGGTGGCGATTTACAATGTGAACCAGCATTTGAACCAACTGATGTTTACAAGCTATTGAATAATAGCCGCGGTGAATTTGTAGAAGGACGACAAGAGGATGCTGAAGAATTCTTAAGCTACATTCTAAATAAATTAAATGACGAAATGCTAGAGGTAAGTGAAAAAATTTTGTCTTGTTATCATCAGGGTGGAATGAGATAAAATTTTCACTTAAATTTACTGTCTGTTCCTCTAAATACGAATGAAAATTCTCTCTCGAATTATTCTTATTATCACAGCACTTTAAAATATAATAAAATTTTTTTATACATTTAATATTGAGATTTTACTTAAAATTATTTCAACAAATGAAGTTCATTTAAAATAATTAGATGAAACTATTCTATAACTAAATTTTTTACATTTTTAAGGAAAAAAGATAGTAAAAACCTTATTTTTACAACAGAGAAATTTTAAGAAGTTTTAAGGCCAGCACTTATGAGATCTTCAGGTTTGAAGATGTCAAAGCGCTAACTCTGCAAACCTCTTATTATATTATAATTCGAATATCTGTTGCGACTTTCAAATCTATGTGTAATTTTACTGGTCACTTCTCTTTCGAATTATTGAATTGAAATCAAAAAGAATTTTTTTTACGTTTTGCGTGCGCTTTTTCAATTTAGTTTTATTTTATTTCTATTCTATATTACTTATTTTTATAATATTCTATTTTAAGGTTATCAAATTAGTGGATAAACCAAGCAATGAACAGAATGGACAAAATGAACCAGGAGAGGAGGATGGCGATGTCTGGCAGGTTGGTGCAAACATATAAACAAAGAATATTATTGCAATACCAAGTTAATTTAATTTTTATTTAATTTTTTTTTTTCTTGGATATATATTTATTAAGCCTGAGGTCTTTTTTTTATTTTATTTTGTTTTTATTATTCGATATTTCGTTAACAGCTTGTTAACATCATCAGGAATCAGGAATAATTAAATGATGATGTTAACAAGCTGTTAACGAAATATCGAATAATAAAAACAAAATAAAATAAAAAAAGACCTCAGGCTTAATAAATATATATCAAAAAATATAATAAAAAAGGTCAATTAATAATATAATTAAAATTTATTTAATTTTTTTTTTCAGATGTTTTGTAATAATGGAAATAAAGGCAGTGTCACCCATCAAACAGATTTCGGTCGCACTCCACTAAGTGAAATCTTTAGAGGCGAATTGCGTTCCCGTTTACAACGCGAGGGGGAGCACCCAACTGATGTAATTCAGCCGTTTTTCACCTTGCAATTAAATATTGAAGTATGTGCAAAGTTGTTAATCTTTTTGAATATTCAACATTTTAAAATTGATTTATTTTTTTTTTTGCAGAAAGCCGCTTCTGTTAAGGAAGCTTTGGACATTTTAGTACATCGCGAACAATTGGAAGGTGTTACCGGCAGCAAGACTAAACAAGAAGTGTCTGCTTGGCAACAAATGAATTTGGAAAAATTACCGCCCATTTTAATTTTGCATCTAAAATGGTTCGAATATCGTTTGCATGGTTGTACAAAGATTTTAAAGAAGTTTGAGTTCCCGATTGAACTTAGAATTGATGCCAGTAAGTATTTTAATTTATATGTATGTATATTGTACTTTAGAATAAAGGAAATTTTTGTAATTGCTGGTTAATTATATCAAAATTTGAAACTTTTTAAAAATTTATAACTCACTATTTTCAAGATATTTGCTTAAACTTAAACTTGGAAAAATTTCCTTTCCTCTACCATAAGTTTCATAGTGTATCACGGTCTTTAGTGAACTAAAACGGCTTCGCTTTTGACAATTTTGCTGTTGCTTTTACTTTTAGCAATTACTAATTGTTGGAATATATTTTAATTGTAACTTATTAAATGTATTTCTTTTTTTGTATTTTATAAAAATTTAGAAATATTGGCATCAAAGAAATATTCCAAGAAACAACGAGCTTATCGTCTTTTTGCGGTTGTCTACCATGATGGCAAAGAGGCCACCAAAGGCCACTATATTACTGATGTCTATCACAGCGGCTATGGCAGCTGGCTGCGTTACGATGACAGCTCTGTGAAGCCAGTTAATGAAAATCATGTCCTATTACCACGAGCACCACGAGTACCTTATTTACTTTGCTATCGACGTTGTGATACAATACCCCAGCAAAGCAATAACAATCAAAATAATCCATCGACGGCCAATAGTAATACTAGTTCTTCAGGTAATACACGTTCGTCATCGCCAAAATACACCAAGAAAAACTAAAAAAAAAAACAAAAAAAGCGGCAGAAAAATTTATATATATATAAATTAAAAGAATTATTATATTATCCTATTAACATATAAAAAATTTATTATAAACATCTGTATATATTAATAACATCATAATATTTATTAATTTATAAATAATTTATTAAAATATATTTTTTATTGAATAATTGAAGAAGAGTTATTATGGCCATAATAAAATGTAAAATATTTAAAAATAGGTATTCTTAATTTAATTTGAAATTTTTTTTTGATCTGGATTAATAGATATATATTAATTAATTAAATATTTATATATTAATAAATATCTATTGATCCAACTTAGTATACTAAAAATTTTTAGACCTAGTATAGGATTCCTTGTAATTTAAAAAATTTTTGAATTTTTTTTAAAAAAATTTAAAAAATATCAAAAACAAAAAAAAAATTTCTTTTTTTTCAATAAAAATTAAACTAAAAAAAAAAAAAAAAATTGAGGGAAGGAAAAAATTTTTATAATTTTAAAGATAAATATAATTAAAATTTAAAATGTATTTATTTAAAAAATTAATTATTTTAAAACTAACATTAAATTTTTATTTATATTTTAAAAATTTTTATAATTTAAAATATTTTTATTTTTAATTATTAAAATTTATTTATTTTAAAAAATTAATTATTTTAATTTTTTTAAAAAAATTTAATTAAATTATAAAATTAATTAAAATTTAATTATTTATAAAATTATTTATATTTTATTAAAAAGATTAATTTTAGCTATTAATTTATTTTTTATTTAATTTATAAGTAAAATTTTATAAAAACTTTAAAAATTTAAATAATTATTTGATAAATTGCAATAATTAATATTATTTATTAAAGAAATTTAGAAGTAGTAATATAATTTAGTATAAGTTTAATTTGTACCGGCAACTGCGGTTATACAGATTATATAAATAAATTTTATTTTTAAAAGTTTAATAAAATTTATAATTATTGATAAGTATTTTTTCTAATCAGAGGAATTTGTTTTTTAATCGATAATCCACGATGAATCTTACTTAAAATTTTAATTTATATATCGTCGTTTTTAGAATATTTTTATAAAAAGTTAATTTTTAAAATTTTCATAAAAAAAAATTTCAGAAATGGAACATTTTTATGATTTTGCGCAATGAACAACTGAAAATGGTAATTTTCAGGCCAAAAAAAACGTGACAAAAGTCTGATCATGTCAAAATCGAGAAGCTCGATTTTCACCGTAGACGTATGGTCTAGTGGACTTTTTGCTTAGTACAATCCCAAGAATCAGAAATGCGAAGCGCCCATTAAGATTTTTTTCCTTCCATACTAATCCCCCCACCCTAGTGTACATATCGCCCTTCGCTTTTATTATTTTTAGTGTAAAGGGTATATATAAGTTTGTCATTCCGTGTGAAACTTTTTTAATATTCGTCTCAGAAGAAAAATTTATATATTTTCAGAAAGGTTATGAATAGAGAAGTTGATAGAGCCCTGTCCGTCTGTCCGTCCGTCTGTGTTTGTGTTTCTTGAAACGCCGTTTGTGGTCAAATTAATGATCTCATAAAATTCATTTTGTGTTAATCGGTCAGTAGTAGACCTGAATCTCTTCCTATTGAAATTTGGGCAAATCGGTTGAATAGTTTCCGAGCTACAGCCGCAGATCCACGACCAACTTGATTTTTTTCTTGAAATTTTAGTACAAAATTGTCCATAACTTCGAAACGGATGGAGCGATTTTAATGAAATTTAGTCCGAGTATGTAACTAGGTGGATTACTTACTTTAAATACTATTTGGACCCGCTAACTAGCTCCAAATATGTTCAAAATATGGAAAAAAAAACAAAAAGCACGCGATTTCCTTATGAAATATGCATTATATATTATGAAATAGACTAATAGAAACAATAATTAAATTAAAATACACTTCTTACTTACATACATAACATGATTCGAACCACCATCAAACTTCACCAAAACGCCATCCATATACTCAGTCACCTCACCCATCAAGACCGCTGAGATTATTATAACTTATCTAGACTAAATCATACCACAATTTTCCCACTAATACTATCAAATACACTAACACAAGTCGTGTAACGACCCTTTTTAGCAATACATCTAAAGAAATTTTACCATATATGTATACGGAGTCTGATGAAACAAATACATTCTTAGCACTCATAAACTCATGGTGCCAGTTTTTATAAACAATTTTTTAGGAGCCAAACCTCCTCATTCTTTTTTGGTCATTTTATAAATATGTACATTCATGCGAAAGAGTAGTAGCATTGCTTTTTGAGCATTTCTGTATGCAAAAAAAAAATTTTATTTTGACGAACAGTGTTGCCACAAAATAATGTTGGGATAGAGGACATATAGATGATTATCCGATTTTTATTTATATATATTTAAAATTTTACATGTAAAGAAAAAACAAATAACTGAGACTAGTTGAATTGAATTGATTGGTATGATTGTTAAAATTAGTAGTAGGAAAGACTTAATTGTTCTTCGCTGCACCAAAAAAATTTATAATAAATAATTTTATTTTTTCAATTTCTGTTAAAAAACATTTTACAAAATTTCAAAAAAGGCCGAATGTTTTCTTACGTCTTACGTCTATGTGTGACTGTTTTTTGGACACTAACGCACACATACATACATACAATATCATTTATAACATTTATAATTTAAGATTAGGGTTGTGTAATTAAATTGATTAAACTACCTACACAGCAAACAATTTTTTTTTGTGTACTTGACTTTGTAAGTTACAGACAGGGTCTTAGGATTAAGTTAATTTGTGTAGAAAATTTTGTAGAAATTTTCATTTTATGGCCAATAGAAGATTAAAGACAGTAATGGTTTTTCTTAAGGTAATTGATATTGCAAATAATATGTTAAAAAGAGAAATAAAGATACAATTCTGTCCTAAATTGCTATGCAACAGAATAAATAATAACTCTGGTCTATTAATTCGATATTTGAGAAATTTTTGATTCGAAATTTTAAACAAATGTCTCTGTTATAAATTCCTTCGATATTGAATGATTTTCTAATTCCTGTTAGCTGGCTTTTTTTTTGCATATCAAATGAAAAACTCATAAAAATAATTTTTTTTTTGCTAAATATAATAATATTTTTTTTAATTTTTCTAAAGCAAAAACGTACAATTTACATATATTTACGTGTAAATTAGAGATTGTTTACTGACTTTTTTATACAGTTCCTCACTAGAGGGTTTAAGTCACGGATGCCTGTTTAATCTTTAATTTAAATAACCTGTTCAACTGTATTGATTATTCGTAATTCAAAGATATGTATATGTGTTATTCGAATTCATAATTAATTAAACGTAAAGCATTAAACACATAGACCTCTGCAGGCTACACAGGTACACGAACGACCATCATCGAATCATTCTTTTCAACTATACCGACAACTTCGCGCAAAGCGCATTGTTAATCGGTGGCGACGGCGTTAAAGTAATTAGCACGTTGACTACAACGTGTGTTCGAGCTCAGTATTCGATTAAGTCATAAACACACTTCGCTTTTTATGACTTTTATGTCAGCTGTTGTGGGAAGGTTTCAGTGGCGAAGTCATAGTCACTGGTCACCGAACAGTACCACCTTCAACTGATACCAATCCACAGGCACATCAGGGCGCCCTCCTTCTTAGCTTACAAATTAAATCGACAACAAGTCCGGTTAAGTTGATTACTTTTTATGCAATATCTCAAAAACTGAAATTCATAGAAGGGCGCTGATTAGTGTAAACAAAGCGTATGGTAAAGATTCCTTTAGGATTAAAATACTAAGAAATTTTTCTATCACGACGTATGATCTTTTGTCAAAAATCTACAGATTTAATTTCATATTTCTTTTTATATTGGCACTACTGGATTTACACACTGTCGTTTAGTCTAGGATGATAAGGACAATTTTAATTGATAATTAAATTACGTCAGTTTAACATGTGTTTCACGGCAAAGAATTTTTTCCTAAAATACAATACAGTCTAAAAGACTGTTTTCAATTTAATTTTCATTTGAAATGAAATGTATCTCCGCGTGAAAAGACAAGGTTCGCCTCCTGAGGATTTACACTGAGGCCACTTTCAGTGCTCCACCTACTGATCCTTGGCAGCTCAATCAGCAGTCGAGTGAAAAATGTGTCTCGTTAGCAAATTGGATTTTTTTCATATAACTCACTTTGCATTATTTCCAAAATTGGTGAAGTATAAATCGACTCATACTGCTTATCGAAGGTATCTACTTGTATTTCGATACCTAAAAATCTTATGATAGATATAACGGGCATTTTAAAATTTCTCGAGAACCTCAGTAGAGGGGATCCTCAAACAAATATTAGACTATACCGCGTTTAGCAGCCGCTTTAAGAGGCTCTCCAAAGTTTATCAAACAGGTGCGCGAGTACAACAACTCCATTCACCGCGACCTTGTTAAAGGCGTCGTCTGGATTTTGCACGAATAAAACAAAACCAGTTTCGAATAAAACAAAACCAGAATTTTACATTTTATTTTATGAGCACTATCTTCATATATTTATAGTCTCTGCTTCAACGAACAAGTGTTTACGCGGAAGAATAACTGTTTAAAAACTTCAATATTCATTTAAAATATCTTAGAATTAATTCATTTGAATCTGCGTTGTGAATTTTTTGAAGATCTAAGGTGAGTACAGAAATACAATTGAATAAAAATTGGAAAATTAAATTGGTAAAAGATCTTATTTTACAAATATCTGTTTTACTACTACATACTTATGTATATACTATGTAATATATCTATATATATAAAACAGGATGTGTGTATGTATGTAACGTATGGACTCCAAAACGGCTGGGCCGATTTTGATGAAATATTCAGGTCATTTTCAGAATATTCAGGCGGGTGACGCTGTGAAGTCTGATTTTTGATTTTCGTTCTGCGGGCGGAGGCGCGTGTCAAAATCCAATTTTCATATTGCACCACCAATGACATATACATATATATATATATATTTTTTTTTTATTTTAAATAAATAAATCGTGTAGTAATACAATACTAATGTTTGTTTAGGGCCAGCAACGCGGACCGGGTCAGCTAGTGCACTATATGTACTAAAATTCAAACTAACATGAATTCATTGATTCATTCCACAAATTTAAATTTTATCGTTTATCTCACGATAATATAAGTATGTAGCTATACCAGTTCAAATTCATTACCAGGTAACTCCCCTACAAGAACAGTGAAGGTTATTTGACCGGTCATGTGACCGTTATTGCTAGCCGAATTATTGCTCTTCGCGTTGCACAAAGTTTCTATTATTTTCTAAAGGGTAATATGAGAAAAGGGGGCAAAACTTCTGTGTACATGTGACTTTGCATCATTCTCTATCTAATGAATTTTGTCGTCGTTTAGAACGATACTGATTACTAAATACTTACGAGTGTATATGCTCAAAAATTTGGGCTCTTTGTTTGCAGTTTGCACCAATGCGTATCAAAAAAGCCGGTGTTGTTAAAACAGGTTGCAATTTTTGGCTGTACCGACGTTTATGCAACAAACGTCAAAAACACATTGTTTTTATAATATTTGCATTACAAGTGCGAGTACAACAACTCCATTCACCGCGACCTTGTTAAAGGCGTCGTCTGGATTTTGCACGAATAAAACAAAACCAGTTTCGTTTTTCCTTTCTTACTTCTACGCGGGGTATCTATAAACACAAAGAAAAGGGTTTTCTTACGCAAAAATTGGGTAAATGAGAGAGGTTTTGAGAGAGTAATGTTCTGGTTCTTCACGCACGAGAATGCCCGTACTTTTTCTTCGGGCTAGTTTGGGCGTGAAGAACAAGCAATCAGTTTGTTTATAATAAACATTGAAAATAACAAAGAAAAATTACAAATGTCGCAAACAGCTGACAGACATTAAAAAAGTTGTGTGTTAAAAATTTTTCTTAACAATAATTAATTACAAACATTTTTGTTATTTATACCATAAATTGTTAAAAACTTTTCATAAAAAATACCATCGCTGAAAAATAAATATAATTAAATAAATTCTTTCAATACTTGTTTTTTTAATGAATTCTTTCACAAATAGTTTTTTTTCGGTAAACTTTCATCAATCACATTAGACTTCCAATGAAAATCAGGGATAATCAAGCTCGTACAATTGTACTCTTTTCAGTACACTTTGCATTGCAAAAGTACTACTTTACTCCACTAAATATTAAGTACCAAAGTATATTCATATAAATATATTTTCGATTTTTCTTAATATAATATTTAATTATTAAATTATTCAGAACCACTTTTCACAACTTTTTCACAAACTTTGACGTTTGGCCTGTTGAATGAAGTGACCAGCGAAATAGCTAATAAGTTTAGCTGCCCTACAAGAACATGGACGGTCATTTGACCGGTGATATGACCGTCATTGCTGACAGAATTATCGGTCATTGCGTAGAACAAAGTTTATATCATTTTCTTAAGGGCAATATGAGAAAAATTACCGAAACTTCTGTGTGCATGTGATAGTCAGCGTTGATGCATATATATCGCTCACTGTAGACGGGTATCCCAATTGAAATGAAACACTATTTATTTAAATTCTTTACGTTGATTTTATTTCAATATTCTTATATGTACATATGTATATAAAAAAAAGAAATGTAATATAATATAAAATAGAAATATCCATCAGAACCTTGGAGTGGGCCATCATCTGTGAATTTTTTCTTAATATAATTGCCCACAATTATTTAAAATATATATTCGCATAAAAATTAATTCTATCCATCAGCAAAGACAACATATGTCGTTGTTAAAACGTGTCGCCGAGTACCGAACACAAAAACGATGCTCTCTTCCACACCCGTAACATGCTACCAAACTAAATGTTTTCTCGTCTAAACTCAGTCGTACGGAGCTTCAAAAACTATAGTCCGAATTATAAGTTTATAAACGAGTAAAATTATCATTTCTGTAAAATGGATGGATTGCGAAAATTCAAGAATACTTTTGTAATGAACTGCATTAATTTTTAACTATTCAACAACACGTTGGTTGTCTCGCAACGAGGTGGTCTCTCGAGTAATAGGAACTCCTTCAGGATTACTTTAATTTTACTGATTTCGAAACAAATTCTCAATATTCAAGAACTCTTTTTATTTTATCTTTCTGTTACTAATAGTTAATAATAGTAAAACTTAACACAATTTTTATGTTTTTAGTACATTTGGGGTCAAAAAAGTACAATTTTAAAATTGTCAAATATCATCTCCGATATAAACAGAGCTGTAAAAAATTGACATTTCTTTTTTTCTGGTAAATTTTATGGTTTTTTTTCGTTTTCTTACTTTTGTACATTTTGCTCTCTTATTGAGAGTAATTATAGCTTACTCTCATTTTACCGAACTTTACCCGAAAGTAAACGTTCGGACCTTTTATTTTATGAGCACTATCTTCATATATTTATAGTCTGTGCTTCAACGAACAAGTGTTTACGCGGAAGAATAACTGTTTAAAAACTTCAATATTCATTTAAAATATTTTAGAATTATTTCATTTAAATCTGCGTTGTGAATTTTTTGAAGATCTAAGGTGAGTACAGAAATACAATTGAATAAAAATTGGAATTAAATTGGTAAAAGATCTTATTTTACAAATATCTGTTTTACTATTAAAAAAACAAAAATTTTATGGGTTCATCCCCAGTTTCAGACTCATAAAAACATTTCGCATTTTTTCTGATGCGCATTTCTGTGTCTTTGAGTCAGTTGTTGTCGGAAGGTTTCAGTGGCGAAGGCATAGTCACTGGTCACTGAACAGTAACGGCTTCAGCTGTAACCAATCCACATCAGAACGCCCTCCTTCGTCCGTATTGTGCAGCAACGGCGAAGTGAAATAATTACTAAAAATGGCCACTAAAACGAAGCTTCAATATTTAATACGTCTCCTTGACATCAGAGGCGCTACAACACTGCTATAAAACAAAGAACGTCCAAAAGCAGAGTTGTAAGATAGTGAAGCTTCACCTCCTGTAGTTTTTCCTACTATCTACCATCTCCTGAGTGCTGGTCCAAGATAAAAAAAACTCGATCGCCTCCATTCTGGCAAGTTGCGCTTGTTATAGTTCAATGGTACTATGCCCTTGGGTCAAAATCGACGGGTATAGCACGATTTTTTCTACGCGAATGGTTACTTCTTTTTGAGCGAGAAGCTGGTGTAGAAATACCACAATACATAAAACAAACAAAGTTGTCAACGAAAAATGAATAAAAAATATATGTGTATGCACATATATAAATAATTAACGCAATATATTTATCCCTAAATTTCATATCGAGTGTTTATTAAATATAATTGGACGCATTAATAATTCGCGACACACAAATTTCTAATTTCATAAATACATATTATTATTAACATATGCATATTAAATATTATCATAGTGGGACTAAATGTGAATTTTTTTGTTTGTTTTTCTTTACAGAAACTACACACGAAGTTGTTGCGAACATCCCATCTTTGGATTCAGTTACACTTCATATTGAAGAGTTTGTGCCACAACAGATTGACAAATTAGAAAGTGAATATCTAGAGCAACCTCTTCAGCAGCGGCCGCAGCTGGATTTGCAATATCAAACTGTCTTAACGGAAATGGGGCAGTCTTTTGATGATTACAGCAATCAAAATGCTGCAATAACTGATGTGCAAGAAATGAAAGAGAGTAACTGCATTTCTCTTACGCATGGCACACGTACCTATAGCAATCAAAATAATAATAATAATTATCAACAACAACAACAGCAACAAGGTCAGCCCCAAACTAGAAATTATGGAGCCATGAAAACGCCTTCCTCGCCCATTTCAAGTGCAACCAGTACTATGGAACGGAAAACTAGCCAATCGACCAAAAAGTCGCAAATACAGCAACAACAATTAGCTCAAACGAATACTGCTTTGACAAGAGTTACCCCCTACCCGTTTCAAAAGCAATCTAGCACCATTGATCTGCAAACTCAGGGCAGCCCAGCAAATTCAAATACAGCTACTACTGCCATCTCAGCTATATCAGCAAAGCAACAACCACTGCAATATTCTTCAGGCTTTGCTACTAAGAAACATGGAAACAGTGGCTCTAACCTTACCGCAAATGGTTCTGCAACTCCACTCGCAAGCTCCAGCAATGCAATTGAGACTACACCATCACCACCAGCTATAAATTTGGCACCTCCGGTGACCAGCACTGCACCAGCTCCGTCTACCAAATCCTCATGGGCTAGTTTGTTTGCTAATTCATCAACATCTACTGCAATTGCTACGACAAACATCTTGTGCCCCACGGCGTCCTCAGCTTACTCCACCTCACCAGCTACGAACTATTCAAAGAAACCTGTTGCGAAAGTGGCTCCTTTTGAGAGTGATAATACCGTAACGGAGCCACCATCTGCTGTTAGCCCCGGAACATTAACATATTCCGCAGCCTCAGCTCAAAATCTGCCCCAATCAACTGCCAAGACATCAAACTCCCAACAAGAACTAACACGTAATTCATCAAACAGTCTGGATAAATATTCTTTAAAATATTCGGAATTTTTAACAAAATATAAAAGTGACTGGGCCATTACTAGCTTAAGACCAAGAGGTCTTAGAAATCGCTCTAACTATTGCTATGTTAATTCGATATTGCAAGCTCTAATTGGTTGCTCGCCGTTATATAATCTAATTAGATCTCTACCTAGGGCAGCCGCACGTTTATGCGAAGTAAAAACGCCAACTATTAACGCCATGTAAGTGCAATTAATTCCGATTTAAGTACAGAATATTTAAGAACTCCAACCACAGTTAAGTCAGCAAATAGAAAATTTTTTTATACTTCCTTTTGCGTTACATGTGTGGTAGAATAAACTTTAAAATATATGTTTCTGAAACTTGGAAAACAAACCGTTCTGGTGGCATTTGCAAGTGATAGGAAATATTTTTCAAGTTTTCTCGAATTTAACATACATGAATTGTTCTAATCTGTAATCATGTTTTGGAAAGAAGACGAACATTATTTAAATTATTATTTCTCTTTAGTGTGAAGTTATTGAATTTTTCCTTTCAGATCGAAAAAAACTATTCGGGAATATTAATTTTTTTTGCCGAGACTATATTACATAGAAAAAAGAAATGTTTACGGTCGTTTTCAATATGAATCCTCAAGTAAGATTTATTTTACGTGTTCTACAAAAAGAAAATGCATTTATGTTTATTTAATGCGTGTTTCCACAAGCCGAACAGAAAAGTCACTCAAAAATTTAATATTTTTCCTATCAAATGTCCAAATCAATGGTAAAAATTCTAAAGAATAACAATAAATCACTTACCAATAGATTTTAGTAGTCGGTCCTTTCGTCCTGCAAATAAAAAAAAAAGAACAATAAATTTCAAATACTTTATACTATTCTTCTCAAATAGTAAATGAAAAGAAAAAAAATTCCAGGTATACTCGATTTTCTATGGAAGGTATTCAGACATACAATGTACCCACTAAATACGGGGACAATGCAGTCGTCTCTCAATATTTAGAAATTCGTTCATTTAAATTTCTCGATAATTTGAAATGTTTGTAGGTTATAGTAGGTTAGGTTAAAAGGTAGGCCCTCCAGATAGTTTGGGTACAGAACAGTTCATCTAACACCGCCAGGGTATAGGAGCGAGCATCGGGCAGTGCAGGACAAGCGATAGCCGTTCCAACTCAGACGCCTCCTCAAAGCGTGAATCCATATAGCCCAGTGCCCGGCACCAGAATTTAATCAGATTTTTACTCAACCCCTGTAACCCGCTAGATCTCCCTTCCTCATAGTGTAGCCATAGTTTGCTGTTCGTAAGACAACTCTTCTAATTATCCCATCTTCGTTGAGTAACTCCATACAATTGTTGTCTGACGAAAGACGAACAATAACCCATGTGAATGCCACACTAAGGATGTCGGTAAATAAGTACATAAAAATTCGATTTTTGAAAATTGGGGCGAAATCAGTAACTTCTTATAGATTCAAAAGTCAAAAAACTAAAATTTCATTTCATTTCAAGCTGTTATTGTAATTTTAAGTTCTGTATTTCAAATTTACAAATTTTTATTAATTAATACGCTTCTTTTCAGGATAACGCTCATGTCAAACTATTCCCATTTACCCAGTGGTGTACGATTACGGACTGCCAAAGGCGCAAAAGGCAATAAGGATGCATTGGGTGGCGATTTACAATGTGAACCAGCATTTGAACCAACTGATGTTTACAAGCTATTGAATAATAGCCGCGGTGAATTTGTAGAAGGACGACAAGAGGATGCTGAAGAATTCTTAAGCTACATTCTAAATAAATTAAATGACGAAATGCTAGAGGTAAGTGAAAAAATTTTGTCTTGTTATCATCAGGGTGGAATGAGATAAAATAATTTTATTTTCACTTAAATTTACTGTCTGTTCCTCTAAATACGAATGAAAATTCTCTCTCGAATTATTCTTATTACCACAGCACACTAAAATATAATAAAATTTTTTTATACATTTAATATTGAGATTTTACTTAAAATTATTTCAACAAATGAAGTTCATTTAAAATAATTAGATGAAACTATTCTATAACTAAATTTTTTACATTTTTAAGGAAAAAAGATAGTAAAAACCTTATTTTTACAACAGAGAAATTTTAAGAAGTTTTAAGGCCAGCACTTATGAGATCTTCAGGTTTGAAGATGTCAAAGCGCTAACTCTGCAAACCTCTTATTATATTATAATTTGAACATCTGTTGCGACTTTCAAATCTATGTGTAATTTTACTGATCACTTCTCTTTCGAATTATTGAATTGAAATCAAAAAGAAATTTTTGTACGTTTTGCGTGCGCTTTTTCAATTTAGTTTTATTTTATTTCTATTCTATATTACTTATTTTTATAATATTCTATTTTAAGGTTATCAAATTAGTGGATAAACCAAGCAATGAACAGAATGGACAAAATGAACCAGGAGAGGAGGATGGCGATGTCTGGCAGGTTGGTGCAAACATATAAACAAAGAATATTATTGCAATACCAAGTTAATTTAATTTTTATTTAATTTTTTTTTTTTTTTGATATATATTTATTAAGCCTGAGGTCTTTTTTTATTTTATTTTGTTTTTATTATTCGATATTTCGTTAACAGCTTGTTAACATCATCATTTAATTATTCCTGATTCCTGATGATGTTAACAAGCTGTTAACGAAATATCGAATAATAAAAACAAAATAAAATAAAAAAAAGACCAAAAGATCAAAAAATATAATAAAAAAGGTCAATTAATAATATAATTAAAATTTATTTAATTTTTTTTTTCAGATGTTTTGTAATAATGGAAATAAAGGCAGTGTCACCCATCAAACAGATTTCGGTCGCACTCCACTAAGTGAAATCTTTAGAGGCGAATTGCGTTCCCGTTTACAACGCGAGGGGGAGCACCCAACTGATGTAATTCAGCCGTTTTTCACCTTGCAATTAAATATTGAAGTATGTGCAAAGTTGTTAATCTTTTTGAATATTCAACATTTTAAAATTGATTTATTTTTTTTTTTTGCAGAAAGCCGCTTCTGTTAAGGAAGCTTTGGACATTTTAGTAGGTCGCGAACAATTGGAAGGTGTTACCGGCAGCAAGACTAAACAAGAAGTGTCTGCTTGGCAACAAATGAATTTGGAAAAATTACCGCCCATTTTAATTTTGCATCTAAAATGGTTCGAATATCGTTCGCATGGTTGTACAAAGATTTTAAAGAAGTTTGAGTTCCCGATTGAACTTAAAATTGATGCCAGTAAGTATTTTAATTTATATGTATGTATATTGTACTTTAGAATAAAGGAAATTTTTGTAATTGCTGGTTAATTATATCAAAATTTTAAACTTTTTAAAAATTTATAACTCCCTATTTTCAAGATATTTGCTTAAACTTAAACTTGGAAAAATTTCCTTTCCTCTACCATAAGTTTCATAGTGTATCACGGTCTTTAGTGAACTAAAACGGCTTCGCTTTTGACAATTTTGCTGTTGCTTTTACTTTTAGCAATTACTAATTGTTGGAATATATTTTAATTGTAACTTATTAAATGTATTTCTTTTTTTGTATTTTATAAAAATTTAGAAATATTGGCATCAAAGAAATATTCCAAGAAACAACGAGCTTATCGTCTTTTTGCGGTTGTCTACCATGATGGCAAAGAGGCCACCGAAGGCCACTATATTACTGATGTCTATCACAGCGGCTATGGCAGCTGGCTGCGTTACGATGACAGCTCTGTGAAGCCAGTTAATGAAAATCATGTCCTATTACCACGAGCACCACGAGTACCTTATTTACTTTGCTATCGACGTTGTGATACAATACCCCAGCAAAGCAATAACAATCAAAATAATCCATCGACGGCCAATAGTAATACTAGTTCTTCAGGTAATACACGTTCGTCATCGCCAAAATACACTAAGAAAAACTAAAAAAAAAAACAAAAAAAGCGGCAGAAAAATTTATATATATATAAATTAAAAGAATTATTATATTATCCTATTAACATATAAAAAATTTATTATAAACATCTGTATATATTAATAACATCATAATATTTATTAATTTATAAATAATTTATTAAAATATATTTTTTATTGAATAATTGAAGAAGAGTTATTATGGCCATAATAAAATGTAAAATATTTAAAAATAGGTATTCTTAATTTAATTTGAAATTTTTTTTTGATCTGGATTAATAGATATATATTAATTAATTAAATATTTATATATTAATAAATATCTATTGATCCAACTTAGTATACTAAAAATTTTTAGACCTAGTATAGGATTCCTTGTAATTTAAAAAATTTAAAAAATATCAAAAACAAAAAAAAAATTAGTTTTTTTTTCAATAAAAATTAAACTAAAAAAAAAAAAAAATTGAGGGAAGGAAAAAATTTTTATAATTTTAAAGATAAATATAATTAAAATTAAAAATGTATTTATTTAAAAAATTAATTATTTTAAAACTAACATTAAATTTTTATTTATATTTTAAAAATTTTTATAATTTAAAATATTTTTATTTTTAATTATTAAAATTTATTTATTTTAAAAAATTAATTATTTTAATTTTTTTAAAAAAATTTAATTAAATTATAAAATTAATTAAAATTTAATTATTTATAAAATTATTTATATTTTATTAAAAAGATTAATTTTAGCTATTAATTTATTTTTTATTTAATTTATATGTAAAATTTTATAAAAACTTTAAAAATTTAAATAATTATTTGATAAATTGCAATAATTAATATTATTTATTAAAGAAATTTAGAAGTAGTAATATAATTTAGTATAAGTTTAATTTGTACCAGCAACTGCGGTTATACAGATTATATAAATAAATTTTATTTTTAAAAGTTTAATAAAATTTATAGTTATTGATAAGTATTTTTTCTAATCAGAGGAATTTGTTTTTTAATCGATAATCCACGATGAATCTTACTTAAAATTTTAATTTATATATCGTCGTTTTTAGAATATTTTTATAAAAAAGTAATTTTTAAAATTTTCATAAAAAAAAATTTCAGAAATAGAACATTTTTATGATTTTGCGCAATGAACAACTGAAAATGGTAATTTTCAGGCCAAAAAAAACGTGACAAAAGTCTGATCATGTCAAAATCGAGAAGCTCGATTTTCACCGTAGACGTATGGTCTAGTGGACTTTTTTGCTTAGTACAATCCCAAGAATCAGAAATGCGAAGCGCCCATTAAGATTTTTTTCCTTCCATACTAATCGCCCCACCCTAGTGTACATATCGCCCTTCGCTTTTATTATTTTTAGTGTAAAGGGTATATATAAGTTTGTCATTCCGTGTGAAACTTTTTTAATATTCGTCTCAGAAGAAAAATTTATATATTTTCAGAAAGGTTATGAATAGAGAAGTTGATAGAGCCCTGTCCGTCTGTCCGTCCGTCTGTGTTTGTGTTTCTTGAAACGCCGTTTGTGGTCAAATTAATCATCTCATAAAATTCATTTTGTGTTAATCGGTCAGTAGTAGACCTGAATCTCTTCCTATTAAAATTTGGGCAAATCGGTTGAATAGTTTCCGAGCTACAGCTGCAGATCCACGACCAACTTGGTTTTTTTCTTGAAATTTTAGTACAAAATTGTCCATAACTTCGAAACGGATGGAGCGATTTTAATGAAATTTAGTCCGTGTATGTAACTAGGTGGATTACTTACTTTAAATACTATTTGGACCCGCTAACTAGCTCCAAATATGTTCAAAATATGGAAAAAAAACAAAAAGCACGCGATTTCCTTATGAAATATGCATTATATATTATGAAATAGACTAATAGAAACAATAATTAAATTAAAACACACTTCTTACTTACATACATAACATGATTCGAACCACCATCAAACTTCACCAAAACGCCATCCATATACTCAGTCACCTCACCCATCAAGACCGCTGAGTTTATTATAACTTATCTAGACTAAATCATACCACAATTTTCCCACTAATACTATCAAATACACTAACACAAGTCGTGTAACGACCCTTTTTAGCAATACATCTAAAGAAATTTTACCATATATGTATACGGAGTCTGATGAAACAAATACATTCTTAGCACTCATAAACTCATGGTGCCACTTTTTATAAACAATTTTTTAGAAGCCAAACCTCCTCATTCTTTTTTGGTAATTTTATAAATATGTACATTCATGCGAAAGAGTAGTAGCATTGCTTTTTGAGCATTTCTGTATGCAAAAAAAAAATTTTATTTTGACGAACAGTGTTGCCACAAAATAATGTTGGGATAGAGGACATATAGATGATTATCCGATTTTTATTTATATATATTTAAAATTTTACATGTAAAGAAAAAACAAATAACTGAGACTAGTTGAATTGAATTGATTGGTATGATTGTTAAAATAAGTAGTAGGAAAGACTTAATTGTTCTTCGCTGCACCAAAAAAATTTATAATAAATAATTTTATTTTTTCAATTTCTGTTAAAAAACATTTTACAAAATTTCAAAAAAGGCCGAATGTTTTCTTACGTCTTACGTCTATGTGTGACTGTTTTTTGGACACTAACGCACACATACATACATACAATATCATTTATAACATTTATAATTTAAGGTTAGGGTTGTGTAATTAAATTGATTAAACTACCTACACAGCAAACAATTTTTTTTTGTGTACTTGACTTTGTAAGTTACAGACAGGGTCTTAGGATTAAGTTAATTTGTATAGAAAATTTTGTAGAAATTTTCATTTTATGGCCAATAGAAGATTAAAGACAGTAATGGTTTTTCTTAAGGTAATTGATATTGCAAATAATATGTTAAAAAGAGAAATAAAGATACAATTCTGTCCTAACTTGCTATGCAACAGAATAAATAATAACTCTGGTCTATTAATTCGATATTTGAGAAATTTTTGATTCGAAATTTTAAACAAATGTCTCTGTTATAAATTCCTTCGATATTGAATGATTTTCTATTTCCTGTTAGCTGGCTTTTTTTTTTGCATATCAAATGAAAAACTCATAAAAATGATTTTTTTTTTGCTAAATATAATAATATTTTTTTTAATTTTTCTAAAGCAAAAACGTACAATTTACATATATTTACGTGTAAATTAGAGATTGTTTACTGACTTTTTTATACAGTTCCTCACTAGAGGGTTTAAGTCACGGATGCCTGTTTAATCTTTAATTTAAATAACCTGTTCAACTGTATTGATTATTCGTAATTCAAAGATATGTATATGTGTTATTCGAATTCATAATTAATTAAACGTAAAGCATTAAACACATAGACCTCTGCAGGCTACACAGGTACACGAACGACCATCATCGAATCATTCTTTTCAACTATACCGACAACTTCGCGCAAAGCGCATTGTTAATCGGTGGCGACGGCGTTAAAGTAATTAGCACGTTGACTACAACGTGTGTTCGAGCTCAGTATTCGATTAAGTCATAAACACACTTCGCTTTTTATGACTTTTATGTCAGCTGTTGTGGGAAGGTTTCAGTGGCGAAGTCATAGTCACTGGTCACCGAACAGTACCACCTTCAACTGATACCAATCCACAGGCACATCAGGGCGCCCTCCTTCTTAGCTTACAAATTAAATCGACAACAAGTCCGGTTAAGTTGATTACTTTTTATGCAATATCTCAAAAACTGAAATTCATAGAAGGGCGCTGATTAGTGTAAACAAAGCGTATGGTAAAGATTCCTTTAGGATTAAAATACTAAGAAATTTTTCTATCACGACGTATGATCTTTTGTCAAAAATCTACAGATTTAATTTCATATTTCTTTTTATATTGGCACTACTAGATTTACACACTGTCGTTTAGTCTAGGATGACAAGGACAATTTTAATTGATAATTAAATTACGTCAGTTTAACATGTGTTTCACGGCAAAGAATTTTTTCCTAAAATACAATACAGTCTAAAAGCCTGTTTTCAATTTAATTTTCATCTGAAAAGAGAAAGAAATGTTACTGAAATTGTTGCACTGTTTCTAATTTAATACAATTTTTAGATAGAAAAAAAAATAATCAAAATGGCTTCCAAACAAGGCATTTTTTTTTTGTAAAAAAAACAATTTGTAAGCGGTAACTGCATGACTCATACAGCTGACAAACGGTATAGAAATATACCATTTGCTGACCTTCAAACTTTTAATCCTTTAAATTCTACCTGTTTCTCCGTTATAGAAATACTGACGTAATCCTATTATATAACGTCAGTTTAACATGTGTTTCACGGCAAAGAATTTTTTCATAAAATACAATACAGTCTAAAAGACTGTTTTCAATTTAATTTTCATTTGAAATGAAATGTATCTCCGCGTGAAAAGACAAGGTTCGCCTCCTGAGGATTTACACTGAGGCCACTTTCAGTGCTCCACCTACTGATCCTTGGCAGCTCAATCAGCAGTCGAGTGAAAAATGCGCCTCGTTAGCAAATTGGATTTTTTTCATATAACTCGCTTTGCATTATTTCCAAAATTGGTGAAGTATAAATCGACTCATACTGCTTATCGAAGGTATCTACTTGTATTTCGATACCTAAAAATCTTATGATAGATATAACGGGCCTTTTAAAATTTCTCGAGAACCTCAGTAGAGGGGATCCTCAAACAAATATTAGACTATACCGCGTTTAGCAGCCGCTTTAAGAGGCTCTCCAAAGTTTATCAAACAGGTGCGCGAGTACAACAACTCCATTCACCGCGACCTTGTTAAAGGCGTCGTCTGGATTTTGCACGAATAAAACAAAACCAGTTTCGAATAAAACAAAACCAGAATTTTACATTTTATTTTATGAGCACTATCTTCATATATTTATAGTCTCTGCTTCAACGAACAAGTGTTTACGCGGAAGAATAACTGTTTAAAAACTTCAATATTCATTTAAAATATCTTAGAATTATTTCATTTGAATCTGCGTTGTGAATTTTTTGAAGATCTAAGGTGAGTACAGAAATACAATTGAATAAAAATTGGAAAATTAAATTGGTAAAAGATCTTATTTTACAAATATCTGTTTTACTACTACATACTTATGTATATACTATGTAATATATCTATATATATAAAACAGGATGTGTGTATGTATGTAACGTATGGACTCCAAAACGGCTGGGCCGATTTTGATGAAATATTCAGGTCATTTTCAGAATATTCAGGCGGGTGACACTGTGAAGTCTGATTTTTGATTTTCGGTCTGCGGGCGGAGGCGCGTGTCAAAATCCAATTTTCATATTGCACCACCAATGACATATACATATATATATATTTTTTTTTTATTTTTTATTTTAAATAAATAAATCGTGTAGTAATACAATACTAATGTTTGTTTAGGGCCAGCAACGCGGACCGGGTCAGCTAGTGCACTATATGTACTAAAATTCAAACTAACATGAATTCATTGATTCATTCCACAAATTTAAATTTTATCGTTTATCTCACGATAATATAAGTATGTAGCTATACCAGTTCAAATTCATTACCAGGTAACTCCCCTACAAGAACAGTGAAGGTTATTTGACCGGTCATGTGACCGTTATTGCTAGCCGAATTATTGCTCTTCGCGTTGCACAAAGTTTCTATTATTTTCTAAAGGGTAATATGAGAAAAGGGGGCAAAACTTCTGTGTACATGTGACTTTGCATCATTCTCTATCTAATGAATTTTGTCGTCGTTTAGAACGATACTGATTACTAAATACTTACGAGTGTATATGCTCAAAAATTTGGGCTCTTTGTTTGCAGTTTGCACCAATGCGTATCAAACAAGCCGGTGTTGTTAAAACAGGTTGCAATTTTTGGCTGTACCGACGTTTATGCAACAAACGTCAAAAACACATTGTTTTTATAATATTTGCATTACAAGTGCGAGTACAACAACTCCATTCACCGCGATCTTGTTAAAGGCGTCGTCTGGATTTTGCACGAATAAAACAAAACCAGTTTCGTTTTTCCTTTCTTACTTCTACGCGGGGTATCTATAAACACAAAGAAAAGGGTTTTCTTACGCAAAAATTGGGTAAATGAGAGAGGTTTTGAGAGAGTAATGTTCTTGTTCTTCACGCACGAGAATGCCCGTACTTTTTCTTCGGGCTAGTTTGGGCGTGAAGAACAAGCAATCAGTTTGTTTATAATAAACATTGAAAATAACAAAGAAAAATTACAAATGTCGCAAACAGCTGACAGACATTAAAAAAGTTGTGTGTTAAAAATTTTTCTTAACAATAATTAATTACAAACATTTTTGTTATTTATACCATAAATTGTTAAAAACTTTTCATAAAAAATACCATCGCTGAAAAATAAATATAATTAAATAAATTCTTTCAATACTTGTTTTTTTAATGAATTCTTTCACAAATAGTTTTTTTTCGGTAAACTTTCATCAATCACATTAGACTTCCAATGAAAATCAGGGATAATCAAGCTCGTACAATTGTACTCTTTTCAGTACACTTTGCATTGCAAAAGTACTACTTTACTCCACTAAATATTAAGTACCAAAGTATATTCATATAAATATATTTTCGATTTTTCTTAATATAATATTTAATTATTAAATTATTCAGAACCACTTTTCACAACTTTTTCACAAACTTTGACGTTTGGCCTGTTGAATGAAGTGACCAGCGAAATAGCTAATAAGTTTAGCTGCCCTACAAGAACATGGACGGTCATTTGACCGGTGATATGACCGTCATTGCTGACAGAATTATCGGTCATTGCGTAGAACAAAGTTTATATCATTTTCTTAAGGGCAATATGAGAAAAATTACCGAAACTTCTGTGTGCATGTGATAGTCAGCGTTGATGCATATATATCGCTCACTGTAGACGGGTATCCCAATTGAAATGAAACACTATTTATTTAAATTCTTTACGTTGATTTTATTTCAATATTCTTATATGTACATATGTATATAAAAAAAAGAAATGTAATATAATATAAAATAGAAATATCCATCAGAACCTTGGAGTGGGCCATCATCTGTGAATTTTTTCTTAATATAATTGCCCACAATTATTTAAAATATATATTCGCATAAAAATTAATTCTATCCATCAGCAAAGACAACATATGTCGTTGTTAAAACGTGTCGCCGAGTACCGAACACAAAAACGATGCTCCCTTCCACACCCGTAACATGCTACCAAACTAAATGTTTTCTCGTCTAAACTCAGTCGTACGGAGCTTCAAAAACTATAGTCCGAATTATAAGTTTATAAACGAGTAAAATTATCATTTCTGTAAAATGGATGGATTGCGAAAATTCAAGAATACTTTTGTAATGAACTGCATTAATTTTTAACTATTCAACAACACGTTGGTTGTCTCGCAACGAGGTGGTCTCTCGAGTAATAGGAACTCCTTCAGGATTACTTTAATTTTACTGATTTCGAAACAAATTCTCAATATTCAAGAACTCTTTTTATTTTATCTTTCTGTTACTAATAGTTAATAATAGTAAAACTTAACACAACTTTTATGTTTTTAGTACATTTGGGATCAAAAAAGTACAATTTTAAAATTGTCAAATATCATCTCCGATATAAACAGAGCTGTAAAAAATTGACATTTCTTTTTTTCTGGTAAATTTTATGGTTTTTTTTCGTTTTCTTACTTTTGTACATTTTGCTCTCTTATTGAGAGTAATTATAGCTTACTCTCATTTTACCGAACTTTACCCGAAAGTAAACGTTCAGACCTTTTATTTTATGAGCACTATCTTCATATATTTATAGTCTGTGCTTCAACGAACAAGTGTTTACGCGGAAGAATAACTGTTTAAAAACTTCAATATTCATTTAAAATATTTTAGAATTATTTCATTTAAATCCTCGTTGTGAATTTTTTGAAGATCTAAGGTGAGTACAGAAATACAATTGAATAAAAATTGGAATTAAATTGGTAAAAGATCTTATTTTACAAATATCTGTTTTACTATTAAAAAAACAAAAATTTCCTGGGTTCATCCCCAGTTTCAGACTCATAAAAACATTTCGCATTTTTTCTGATGCGCATTTCTGTGTCTTTGAGTCAGTTGTTGTCGGAAGGTTTCAGTGGCGAAGGCATAGTCACTGGTCACTGAACAGTAACGGCTTCAGCTGTAACCAATCCACATCAGAACGCCCTCCTTCGTCCGTATTGTGCAGCAACGGCGAAGTGAAATAATTACTAAAAATGGCCACTAAAACGAAGCTTCAATATTTAATACGTCTCCTTGACATCAGAGGCGCTACAACACTGCTATTAAACAAAGAACGTCCAAAAGCAGAGTTGTAAGATAGTGAAGCTTCACCTCCTGTAGTTTTTCCTACTATCTACCATCTCCTGAGTGCTGGTCCAAGATAAAAAAAACCCGATCGCCTCCATTCTGGCAAGTTGCGCTTGTTATAGTTCAATGGTACTATGCCCTTGGGTCAAAATCGACGGGTATAGCACGATTTTTTCGACGCGAATGGTTACTTCTTTTTGAGCGAGAAGCTGCTGTAGAAATACCACAATACATAAAACAAACAAAGTTGTCAACGAAAAATGAATAAAAAATATATGTGTATGCACATATATAAATAATTAACGCAATATATTTATCCCTAAATTTCATATCGAGTGTTTATTAAATATAATTGGACGCATTAATAATTCGCGACACACAAATTTCTAATTTCATAAATACATATTATTATTAACATATGCATATTAAATATTATCATAGTGGGACTAAATGTGAATTTTTTTGTTTGTTTTTCTTTACAGAAACTACACACGAAGTTGTTGCGAACATCCCATCTTTGGATTCAGTTACACTTCGTATTGAAGAGTTTGTGCCACAACAGATTGACAAATTAGAAAGTGAATATCTAGAGCAACCTCTTCAGCAGCGGCCGCAGCTGGATTTGCAATATCAAACTGTCTTAACGGAAATGGGGCAGTCTTTTGATGATTACAGCAATCAAAATGCTGCAATAACTGATGTGCAAGAAATGAAAGAGAGTAACTGCATTTCTCATACGCATGGCACACGTACCTATAGCAATCAAAATAATAATAATAATTATCAACAACAACAACAGCAACAAGGTCAGCCCCAAACTAGAAATTATGGAGCCATGAAAACGCCTTCCTCGCCCATTTCAAGTGCAACCAGTACTATGGAACGGAAAACTAGCCAATCGACCAAAAAGTCGCAAATACAGCAACAACAATTAGCTCAAACGAATACTGCTTTGACAAGAGTTACCCCCTACCCGTTTCAAAAGCAATCTAGCACCATTGATCTGCAAACTCAGGGCAGCCCAGCAAATTCAAATACAGCTACTACTGCCATCTCAGCTATATCAGCAAAGCAACAACCACTGCAATATTCTTCAGGCTTTGCTACTAAGAAACATGGAAACAGTGGCTCTAACCTTACCGCAAATGGTTCTGCAACTCCACTCGCAAGCTCCAGCAATGCAATTGAGACTACACCATCACCACCAGCTATAAATTTGGCACCTCCGGTGACTAGCACTGCACCAGCTCCGTCTACCAAATCCTCATGGGCTAGTTTGTTTGCTAATTCATCAACAACTACTGCAATTGCTACGACAAACAACTTGTGCCCCACGGCGTCCTCAGCTTACTCCACCTCACCAGCTACGAACTATTCAAAGAAACCTGTTGCGAAAGTGGCTCCTTTTGAGAGTGATAATACCGTAACGGAGCCACCATCTGCTGTTAGCCCCGGAATATTAACATATTCCGCAGCCTCAGCTCAAAATCTGCCCCAATCAACTGCCAAGACATCAAACTCCCAACAAGAACTAACACGTAATTCATCAAACAGTCTGGATAAATATTCTTTAAAATATTCGGAATTTTTAACAAAATATAAAAGTGACTGGGCCATTACTAGCTTAAGACCAAGAGGTCTTAGAAATCGCTCTAACTATTGCTATGTTAATTCGATATTGCAAGCTCTAATTGGTTGCTCGCCGTTATATAATCTAATTAGATCTCTACCTAGCGCAGCCGCACGTTTATGCGAAGTAAAAACGCCAACTATTAACGCCATGTAAGTGCAATTAATTCCGATTTAAGTACAGAATATTTAAGAACTCCAACCACAGTTAAGTCAGCAAATAGAACATTTTTTTATACTTCCTTTTGCGTTACATGTGTGGTAGAATAAACTTTAAAATATATGTTTCTGAAACTTGGAAAACAAACCGTTCTGGTGGCATTTGCAAGTGATAGGAAATATTTTTCAAGTTTTCTCGAATTTAACATACATGAATTGTTCAGATCTGTAATCATGTTTTGGAAAGAAGACGAACATTATTTAAATTATTATTTCTCTTTAGTGTGAAGTTATTGAATTTTTCCTTTCAGATCGAAAAAAACTATTCGGGAATATTAATTTTTTTTGCCGAGACTATATTACATAGAAAAAAGAAATGTTTACGGTCGTTTTCAATATGAATCCTCAAGTAAGATTTATTTTACGTGTTCTACAAAAAGAAAATGCATTTATGTTTATTTAATGCGTGTTTCCACAAGCCGAACAGAAAAGTCACTCAAAAATTTAATATTTTTCCTATCAAATGTCCAAATCAATGGTAAAAATTCTAAAGAATAACAATAAATCACTTACCAATAGATTTTAGTAGTCGGTCCTTTCGTCCTGCAAATAAAAAAAAAAGAACAATAAATTTCAAATACTTTATACTATTCTTCTCAAATAGTAAATGAAAAGAAAAAAAATTCCAGGTATACTCGATTTTCTATGGAAGGTATTCAGACATACAATGTACCCACTAAATACGGGGACAATGCAGTCGTCTCTCAATATTTAGAAATTCGTTCATTTAAATTTCTCGATAATTTGAAATGTTTGTAGGTTATAGTAGGTTAGGTTAAAAGGTAGGCCCTCCAGATAGTTTGGGTACAGAACAGTTCATCTAACACCGCCAGGGTATAGGAGCGAGCATCGGGCAGTGCAGGACAAGCGATAGCCGTTCCAACTCAGACGCCTCCTCAAAGCGTGAATCCATATAGCCCAGTGCCCGGCACCAGAATTTAATCAGATTTTTACTCAACCCCTGTAACCCGCTAGATCTCCCTTCCTCATAGTGTAGCCATAGTTTGCTGTTCGTAAGACAACTCTTCTAATTATCCCATCTTCGTTGAGTAACTCCATACAATTGTTGTCTGACGAAAGACGAACAATAACCCATGTGAATGCCACACTAAGGATGTCGGTAAATAAGTACATAAAAATTCGATTTTTGAAAATTGGGGCGAAATCAGTAACTTCTTATAGATTCAAAAGTCAAAAAACTAAAATTTCATTTCATTTCAAGCTGTTATTGTAATTTTAAGTTCTGTATTTCAAATTTACAAATTTTTATTAATTAATACGCTTCTTTTCAGGATAACGCTCATGTCAAACTATTCCCATTTACCCAGTGGTGTACGATTACGGACTGCCAAAGGCGCAAAAGGCAATAAGGATGCATTGGGTGGCGATTTACAATGTGAACCAGCATTTGAACCAACTCATGTTTACAAGCTATTGAATAATAGCCGCGGTGAATTTGTAGAAGGACGACAAGAGGATGCTGAAGAATTCTTAAGCAACATTCTAAATAAATTAAATGACGAAATGCTAGAGGTAAGTGAAAAAATTTTGTCTTGTTATCATCAGGGTGGAATGAGATAAAATAATTTTATTTTCACTTAAATTTACTGTCTGTTCCTCTAAATACGAATGAAAATTCTCTCTCGAATTATTCTTATTATCACAGCACTTTAAAATATAATAAAATTTTTTTATACATTTAATATTGAGATTTTACTTAAAAGTATTTCAACAAATGAAGTTCATTTAAAATAATTAGATGAAACTATTCTATAACTAAATTTTTTACATTTTTAAGGAAAAAAGATAGTAAAAACCTTATTTTTACAACAGAGAAATTTTAAGAAGTTTTAAGGCCAGCACTTATGAGATCTTCAGGTTTGAAGATGTCAAAGCGCTAACTCTGCAAACCTCTTATTATATTATAATTTGAATATCTGTTGCGACTTTCAAATCTATGTGTAATTTTACTGGTCACTTCTCTTTCGAATTATTGAATTGAAATCAAAAAGAAATTTTTTTACGTTTTGCGTGCGCTTTTTCAATTTAGTTTTATTTTATTTCTATTCTATATTACTTATTTTTATAATATTCTATTTTAAGGTTATCAAATTAGTGGATAAACCAAGCAATGAACAGAATGGACAAAATGAACCAGGAGAGGAGGATGGCGATGTCTGGCAGGTTGGTGCAAACATATAAACAAAGAATATTATTGCAATACCAAGTTAATTTAATTTTTATTTAATTTTTTTTTTTCTTGGATATATATTTATTAAGCCTGAGGTCTTTTTTTTATTTTATTTTGTTTTTATTATTCGATATTTCGTTAACAGCTTGTTAACATCATCAGGAATCAGGAATAATTAAATGATGATGTTAACAAGCTGTTAACGAAATATCGAATAATAAAAACAAAATAAAATAAAAAAAGACCTCAGGCTTAATAAATATATATCAAAAAATATAATAAAAAAGGTCAATTAATAATATAATTAAAATTTATTTAATTTTTTTTTTCAGATGTTTTGTAATAATGGAAATAAAGGCAGTGTCACCCATCAAACAGATTTCGGTCGCACTCCACTAAGTGAAATCTTTAGAGGCGAATTGCGTTCCCGTTTACAACGCGAGGGGGAGCACCCAACTGATGTAATTCAGCCGTTTTTCACCTTGCAATTAAATATTGAAGTATGTGCAAAGTTGTTAATCTTTTTGAATATTCAACATTTTAAAATTGATTTATTTTTTTTTTTTGCAGAAAGCCGCTTCTGTTAAGGAAGCTTTGGACATTTTAGTAGGTCGCGAACAATTGGAAGGTGTTACCGGCAGCAAGACTAAACAAGAAGTGTCTGCTTGGCAACAAATGAATTTGGAAAAATTACCGCCCATTTTAATTTTGCATCTAAAATGGTTCGAATATCGTTCGCATGGTTGTACAAAGATTTTAAAGAAGTTTGAGTTCCCGATTGAACTTAAAATTGATGCCAGTAAGTATTTTAATTTATATGTATGTATATTGTACTTTAGAATAAAGGAAATTTTTGTAATTGCTGGTTAATTATATCAAAATTTTAAACTTTTTAAAAATTTATAACTCACTATTTTCAAGATATTTGCTTAAACTTAAACTTGGAAAAATTTCCTTTCCTCTACCATAAGTTTCATAGTGTATCACGGTCTTTAGTGAACTAAAACGGCTTCGCTTTTGACAATTTTGCTGTTGCTTTTACTTTTAGCAATTACTAATTGTTGGAATATATTTTAATTGTAACTTATTAAATGTATTTCTTTTTTTGTATTTTATAAAAATTTAGAAATATTGGCATCAAAGAAATATTCCAAGAAACAACGAGCTTATCGTCTTTTTGCGGTTGTCTACCATGATGGCAAAGAGGCCACCAAAGGCCACTATATTACTGATGTCTATCACAGCGGCTATGGCAGCTGGCTGCGTTACGATGACAGCTCTGTGAAGCCAGTTAATGAAAATCATGTCCTATTACCACGAGCACCACGAGTACCTTATTTACTTTGCTATCGACGTTGTGATACAATACCCCAGCAAAGCAATAACAATCAAAATAATCCATCGACGGCCAATAGTAATACTAGTTCTTCAGGTAATACACGTTCGTCATCGCCAAAATACACCAAGAAAAACTAAAAAAAAAAACAAAAAAAGCGGCAGAAAAATTTATATATATATAAATTAAAAGAATTATTATATTATCCTATTAACATATAAAAAATTTATTATAAACATCTGTATATATTAATAACATCATAATATTTATTAATTTATAAATAATTTATTAAAATATATTTTTTATTGAATAATTGAAGAAGAGTTATTATGGCCATAATAAAATGTAAAATATTTAAAAATAGGTATTCTTAATTTAATTTGAAATTTTTTTTTGATCTGGATTAATAGATATATATTAATTAATTAAATATTTATATATTAATAAATATCTATTGATCCAACTTAGTATACTAAAAATTTTTAGACCTAGTATAGGATTCCTTGTAATTTAAAAAATTTAAAAAATATCAAAAACAAAAAAAAAATTTGTTTTTTTTTCAATAAAAATTAAACTAAAAAAAAAAAAAAAAATTGAGGGAAGGAAAAAATTTTTATAATTTTAAAGATAAATATAATTAAAATTAAAAATGTATTTATTTAAAAAATTAATTATTTTAAAACTAACATTAAATTTTTATTTATATTTTAAAAATTTTTATAATTTAAAATATTTTTATTTTTAATTATTAAAATTTATTTATTTTAAAAAATTAATTATTTTAATTTTTTTAAAAAAATTTAATTAAATTATAAAATTAATTAAAATTTAATTATTTATAAAATTATTTATATTTTATTAAAAAGATTAATTTTAGCTATTAATTTATTTTTTATTTAATTTATATGTAAAATTTTATAAAAACTTTAAAAATTTAAATAATTATTTGATAAATTGCAATAATTAATATTATTTATTAAAGAAATTTAGAAGTAGTAATATAATTTAGTATAAGTTTAATTTGTACCAGCAACTGCGGTTATACAGATTATATAAATAAATTTTATTTTTAAAAGTTTAATAAAATTTATAGTTATTGATAAGTATTTTTTCTAATCAGAGGAATTTGTTTTTTAATCGATAATCCACGATGAATCTTACTTAAAATTTTAATTTATATATCGTCGTTTTTAGAATATTTTTATAAAAAAGTAATTTTTAAAATTTTCATAAAAAAAAATTTCAGAAATAGAACATTTTTATGATTTTGCGCAATGAACAACTGAAAATGGTAATTTTCAGGCCAAAAAAAACGTGACAAAAGTCTGATCATGTCAAAATCGAGAAGCTCGATTTTCACCGTAGACGTATGGTCTAGTGGACTTTTTTGCTTAGTACAATCCCAAGAATCAGAAATGCGAAGCGCCCATTAAGATTTTTTTCCTTCCATACTAATCGCCCCACCCTAGTGTACATATCGCCCTTCGCTTTTATTATTTTTAGTGTAAAGGGTATATATAAGTTTGTCATTCCGTGTGAAACTTTTTTAATATTCGTCTCAGAAGAAAAATTTATATATTTTCAGAAAGGTTATGAATAGAGAAGTTGATAGAGCCCTGTCCGTCTGTCCGTCCGTCTGTGTTTGTGTTTCTTGAAACGCCGTTTGTGGTCAAATTAATCATCTCATAAAATTCATTTTGTGTTAATCGGTCAGTAGTAGACCTGAATCTCTTCCTATTAGAATTTGGGCAAATCGGTTAAATAGTTTCCGAGCTACAGCCGCAGATCCACGACCAACTTGGTTTTTTTCTTGAAATTTTAGTACAAAATTGTCCATAACTTCGAAACGGATGGAGCGATTTTAATGAAATTTAGTCCGTGTATGTAACTAGGTAGATTACTTACTTTAAATAGTATTTGGACCCGCTAACTAGCTCCAAATATGTTCAAAATATGGAAAAAAAACAAAAAGCACGCGATTTCCTTATGAAATATGAATTATATATTATGAAATAGACTAATAGAAACAATAATTAAATTAAAACACACTTCTTACTTACATACATAACATGATTCGAACCACCATCAAACTTCACCAAAACGCCATCCATATACTCAGTCACCTCACCCATCAAGACCGCTGAGTTTATTATAACTTATCTAGACTAAATCATACCACAATTTTCCCACTAATACTATCAAATACACTAACACAAGTCGTGTAACGACCCTTTAGCAATACATCTAAAGAAATTTTACCATATATGTATACGGAGTCTGATGAAACAAATACATTCTTAGCACTCATAAACTCATGGTGCCAGTTTTTATAAACAATTTTTTAGAAGCCAAACCTCCTCATTCTTTTTTGGTCATTTTATAAATATGTACATTCATGCGAAAGAGTAGTAGCATTGCTTTTTGAGCATTTCTGTATGCAAAAAAAAAATTTTATTTTGACGAACAGTGTTGCCACAAAATAATGTTGGGATAGAGGACATATAGATGATTATCCGATTTTTATTTATATATATTTAAAATTTTTCATGTAAAGAAAAAACAAATAACTGAGACTAGTTGAATTGAATTGATTGGTATGATTGTTAAAATAAGTAGTAGGAAAGACTTAATTGTTCTTCGCTGCACCAAAAAAATTTATAATAAATAATTTTATTTTTTCAATTTCTGTTAAAAAACATTTTACAAAATTTCAAAAAAGGCCGAATGTTTTCTTACGTCTTACGTCTATGTGTGACTGTTTTTTGGACACTAACGCACACATACATACATACAATATCATTTATAACATTTATAATTTAAGATTAGGGTTGTGTAATTAAATTGATTAAACTACCTACACAGCAAACAATTTTTTTTTGTGTACTTGACTTTGTAAGTTACAGACAGGGTCTTAGGATTAAGTTAATTTGTATAGAAAATTTTGTAGAAATTTTCATTTTATGGCCAATAGAAGATTAAAGACAGTAATGGTTTTTCTTAAGGTAATTGATATTGCAAATAATATGTTAAAAAGAGAAATAAAGATACAATTCTGTCCTAAATTGCTATGCAACAGAATAAATAATAACTCTGGTCTATTAATTCGATATTTGAGAAATTTTTGATTCGAAATTTTAAACAAATGTCTCTGTTATAAATTCCTTCGATATTGAATGATTTTCTAATTCCTGTTAGCTGGCTTTTTTTTTTGCATATCAAATGAAAAACTCATAAAAATGATTTTTTTTTTGCTAAATATAATAATATTTTTTTTAATTTTTCTAAAGCAAAAACGTACAATTTACATATATTTACGTGTAAATTAGAGATTGTTTACTGACTTTTTTATACAGTTCCTCACTAGAGGGTTTAAGTCACGGATGCCTGTTTAATCTTTAATTTAAATAACCTGTTCAACTGTATTGATTATTCGTAATTCAAAGATATGTATATGTGTTATTCGAATTCATAATTAATTAAACGTAAAGCATTAAACACATAGACCTCTGCAGGCTACACAGGTACACGAACGACCATCATCGAATCATTCTTTTCAACTATACCGACAACTTCGCGCAAAGCGCATTGTTAATCGGTGGCGACGGTGTTAAAGTAATTAGCACGTTGACTACAACGTGTGTTCGAGCTCAGTATTCGATTAAGTCATAAACACACTTCGCTTTTTATGACTTTTATGTCAGCTGTTGCGGGAAGGTTTCAGTGGCGAAGTCATAGTCACTGGTCACCGAACAGTACCACCTTCAACTGATACCAATCCACAGGCACATCAGGGCGCCCTCCTTCTTAGCTTACAAATTAAATCGACAACAAGTCCGGTTAAGTTGATTACTTTTTATGCAATATCTCAAAAACTGAAATTCATAGAAGGGCGCTGATTAGTGTAAACAATGCGTATGGTAAAGATTCCTTTAGGATTAAAATACTAAGAAATTTTTCTATCACGACGTATGATCTTTTGTCAAAAATCTACAGATTTAATTTCATATTTCTTTTTATATTGGCAAGGACAATTTTAACTGATAATTACATTACGTCAGTTTAACATGTGTTTCACGGCAAAGAATTTTTTCCTAAAATACAATACAGTCTAAAAGCCTGTTTTCAATTTAATTTTCATCTGAAAAGAGAAAGAAATGTTACTGAAATTGTTGCACTGTTTCTAATTTAATACAATTTTTAGATAGAAAAAAAAAATAATCAAAATGGCTTCCAAACAAGGCATTTTTTTTTTGTAAAATAAACAATTTGTAAGCGGTAACTGCATGACTCATACAGCTGACAAACGGTATAGAAATAGACCATTTGCTGACCTTCAAACTTTTAATCCTTTAAATTCTACCTGTTTCTCCGTTATAGAAATACTGACGTAATCCTATTATATAACGTCAGTTTAACATGTGTTTCACGGCAAAGAATTTTTTCATAAAATACAATACAGTCTAAAAGACTGTTTTCAATTTAATTTTCATTTGAAATGAAATGTATCTCCGCGTGAAAAGACAAGGTTCGCCTCCTGAGGATTTACACTGAGGCCACTTTCAGTGCTCCACCTACTGATCCTTGGCAGCTCAATCAGCAGTCGAGTGAAAAATGCGCCTCGTTAGCAAATTGGATTTTTTTCATATAACTCGCTTTGCATTATTTCCAAAATTGGTGAAGTATAAATCGACTCATACTGCTTATCGAAGGTATCTACTTGTATTTCGATACCTAAAAATCTTATGATAGATATAACGGGCCTTTTAAAATTTCTCGAGAACCTCAGTAGAGGGGATCCTCAAACAAATATTAGACTATACCGCGTTTAGCAGCCGCTTTAAGAGGCTCTCCAAAGTTTATCAAACAGGTGCGCGAGTACAACAACTCCATTCACCGCGACCTTGTTAAAGGCGTCGTCTGGATTTTGCACGAATAAAACAAAACCAGTTTCGAATAAAACAAAACCAGAATTTTACATTTTATTTTATGAGCACTATCTTCATATATTTATAGTCTCTGCTTCAACGAACAAGTGTTTACGCGGAAGAATAACTGTTTAAAAACTTCAATATTCATTTAAAATATCTTAGAATTAATTCATTTGAATCTGCGTTGTGAATTTTTTGAAGATCTAAGGTGAGTACAGAAATACAATTGAATAAAAATTGGAAAATTAAATTGGTAAAAGATCTTATTTTACAAATATCTGTTTTACTACTACATACTTATGTATATACTATGTAATATATCTATATATATAAAACAGGATGTGTGTATGTATGTAACGTATGGACTCCAAAACGGCTGGGCCGATTTTGATGAAATATTCAGGTCATTTTCAGAATATTCAGGCGGGTGACACTGTGAAGTCTGATTTTTGATTTTCGGTCTGCGGGCGGAGGCGCGTGTCAAAATCCAATTTTCATATTGCACCACCAATGACATATACATATATATATATATTTTTTTTTTTTTTATTTTAAATAAATAAATCGTGTAGTAATACAATACTAATGTTTGTTTAGGGCCAGCAACGCGGACCGGGTCAGCTAAAATTCAAACTAACATGAATTCATTGATCCATTCCACAAATTTAAATTTTATCGTTTATCTCACGATAATATAAGTATGTAGCTATACCAGTTCAAATTCATTACCAGGTAACTCCCCTACAAGAACAGTGAAGGTTATTTGACCGGTCATGTGACCGTTATTGCTAGCCGAATTATTGCTCTTCGCGTTGCACAAAGTTTCTATTATTTTCTAAAGGGTAATATGAGAAAAGGGGGCGAAACTTCTGTGTACATGTGACTTTGCATCATTCTCTATCTAATGAATTTTGTCGTCGTTTAGAACGATACTGATTACTACATACTTACGAGTGTATATGCTCAAAAATTTAGGCTCTTTGTTTGCAGTTTGCACCAATGCGTATCAAACAAGCCGGTGTTGTTAAAACAGGTTGCAATTTTTGGCTGTACCGACGTTTATGCAACAAACGTCAAAAACACATTGTTTTTATAATATTTGCATTACAAGTGCGAGTACAACAACTCCATTCACCGCGACCTTGTTAAAGGCGTCGTCTGGATTTTGCACGAATAAAACAAAACCAGTTTCGTTTTTCCTTTCTTACTTCTACGCGGGGTATCTATAAACACAAAGAAAAGGGTTTTCTTACGCAAAAATTGGGTAAATGAGAGAGGTTTTGAGAGAGTAATGTTCTTGTTCTTCACGCACGAGAATGCCCGTACTTTTTCTTCGGGCTAGTTTGGGCGTGAAGAACAAGCAATCAGTTTGTTTATAATAAACATTGAAAATAACAAAGAAAAATTACAAATGTCGCAAACAGCTGACAGACATTAAAAAAGTTGTGTGTTAAAAATTTTTCGTAACAATAATTAATTACAAACATTTTTGTTATTTATACCATAAATTGTTAAAAACTTTTCATAAAAAATACCATCGCTGAAAAATAAATATAATTAAATAAATTCTTTCAATACTTGTTTTTTTAATGAATTCTTTCACAAATAGTTTTTTTTCGGTAAACTTTCATCAATCACATTAGACTTCCAATGAAAATCAAGGATAATCAAGCTCGTACAATTGTACTCTTTTCAGTACACTTTGCATTGCAAAAGTACTACTTTACTCCACTAAATATTAAGTACCAAAGTATATTCATATAAATATATTTTCGATTTTTCTTAATATAATATTTAATTATTAAATTATTCACAACCACTTTTCACAACTTTTTCACAAACTTTGTAGTTTGGCCTGTTGAATGAAGTGACCAGCGAAATAGCTAACAAGTTTAGCTGCCCTACAAGAACATGGACGGTCATTAGACCGGTGATATGACCGTCATTGCTGACAGAATTATCGGTCATTGCGTAGAACAAAGTTTATATCATTTTCTTAAGGGCACTATGAGAAAAATTACCGAAACTTCTGTGTGCATGTGATAGTCAGCGTTGATGCATATATATCGCTCACTGTAGACGGGTATCCCAATTGAAATGAAACACTATTTATTTAAATTCTTTACGTTGATTTTATTTCAATATTCTTATATGTACATATGTATATAAAAAAAAGAAATGTAATATAATATAAAATAGAAATATCCATCAGAACCTTGGAGTGGGCCATCATCTGTGAATTTTTTCTTAATATAATTGCCCACAATTATTTAAAATATATATTCGCATAAAAATTAATTCTATCCATCAGCAAAGACAACATATGTCGTTGTTAAAACGTGTCGCCGAGTACCGAACACAAAAACGATGCTCTCTTCCACACCCGTAACATGCTACTAAACTAAATGTTTTCTCGTCTAAACTCAGTCGTACGGAGCTTCAAAAACTATAGTCCGAATTATAAGTTTATAAACGAGTAAAATTATCATTTCTGTAAAATGGATGGATTGCGAAAATTCAAGAATACTTTTGTAATGAACTGCATTAATTTTTAACTATTCAACAACACGTTGGTTGTCTCGCAACGAGGTGGTCTCTCGAGTAATAGGAACTCCTTCAGGATTACTTTAATTTTACTGATTTCGAAACAAATTCTCAATATTCAAGAACTCTTTTTATTTTATCTTTCTGTTACTAATAGTTAATAATAGTAAAACTTAACACAACTTTTATGTTTTTAGTACATTTGGGGTCAAAAAAGTACAATTTTAAAATTGTCAAATATCATCTCCGATATAAACAGAGCTGTAAAAAATTGACATTTCTTTTTTTCTGGTAAATTTTATGGTTTTTTTTCGTTTTCTTACTTTTGTACATTTTGCTCTCTTATTGAGAGTAATTATAGCTTACTCTCATTTTACCGAACTTTACCCGAAAGTAAACGTTCAGACCTTTTATTTTATGAGCACTATCTTCATATATTTATAGTCTGTGCTTCAACGAACAAGTGTTTACGCGGAAGAATAACTGTTTAAAAACTTCAATATTCATTTAAAATATTTTAGAATTATTTCATTTAAATCTGCGTTGTGAATTTTGTGAAGGTGAGTACAGAAATACAATTGAATAAAAATTGGAATTAAATTGGTAAAAGATCTTATTTTACAAATATCTGTTTTACTATTAAAAAAACAAAAATTTCCTGGGTTCATCCCCAGTTTCAGACTCATAAAAACATTTCGCATTTTTTCTTATGCGCATTTCTGTGTCTTTGAGTCAGTTGTTGTCGGAAGGTTTCAGTGGCGAAGGCATAGTCACTGGTCACTGAACAGTAACGGCTTCAGCTGTAACCAATCCACATCAGAACGCCCTCCTCGTCCGTATTGTGCAGCAACGGCGAAGTGAAATAATTACTAAAAATGGCCACTAAAACGAAGCTTCAATATTTAATACGTCTCCTTGACATCAGAGGCGCTACAACACTGCTATAAAACAAAGAACGTCCAAAAGCAGAGTTGTAAGATAGTGAAGCTTCACCTCCTGTAGTTTTTCCTACTATCTACCATCTCCTGAGTGCTGGTCCAAGATAAAAAAAACTCGATCGCCTCCATTCTGGCAAGTTGCGCTTGTTATAGTTCAATGGTACTATGCCCTTGGGTCAAAATCGACGGGTATAGCACGATTTTTTCGACGCGAATGGTTACTTCTTTTTGAGCGAGAAGCTGCTGTAGAAATACCACAATACATAAAACAAACAAAGTTGTCAACGAAAAATGAATAAAAAATATATGTGTATGCACATATATAAATAATTAACGCAATATATTTATCCCTAAATTTCATATCGAGTGTTTATTAAATATAATTGGACGCATTAATAATTCGCAACACACAAATTTCTAATTTCATAAATACATATTATTATTAACATATGCATATTAAATATTATCATAGTGGGACTAAATGTGAATTTTTTTGTTTGTTTTTCTTTACAGAAACTACACACGAAGTTGTTGCGAACATCCCATCTTTGGATTCAGTTACACTTCGTATTGAAGAGTTTGTGCCACAACAGATTGACAAATTAGAAAGTGAATATCTAGAGCAACCTCTTCAGCAGCGGCCGCAGCTGGATTTGCAATATCAAACTGTCTTAACGGAAATGGGGCAGTCTTTTGATGATTACAGCAATCAAAATGCTGCAATAACTGATGTGCAAGAAATGAAAGAGAGTAACTGCATTTCTCATACGCATGGCACACGTACCTATAGCAATCAAAATAATAATAATAATTATCAACAACAACAACAGCAACAAGGTCAGCCCCAAACTAGAAATTATGGAGCCATGAAAACGCCTTCCTCGCCCATTTCAAGTGCAACCAGTACTATGGAACGGAAAACTAGCCAATCGACCAAAAAGTCGCAAATACAGCAACAACAATTAGCTCAAACGAATACTGCTTTGACAAGAGTTACCCCCTACCCGTTTCAAAAGCAATCTAGCACCATTGATCTGCAAACTCAGGGCAGCCCAGCAAATTCAAATACAGCTACTACTGCCATCTCAGCTATATCAGCAAAGCAACAACCACTGCAATATTCTTCAGGCTTTGCTACTAAGAAACATGGAAACAGTGGCTCTAACCTTACCGCAAATGGTTCTGCAACTCCACTCGCAAGCTCCAGCAATGCAATTGAGACTACACCATCACCACCAGCTATAAATTTGGCACCTCCGGTGACTAGCACTGCACCAGCTCCGTCTACCAAATCCTCATGGGCTAGTTTGTTTGCTAATTCATCAACAACTACTGCAATTGCTACGACAAACAACTTGTGCCCCACGGCGTCCTCAGCTTACTCCACCTCACCAGCTACGAACTATTCAAAGAAACCTGTTGCGAAAGTGGCTCCTTTTGAGAGTGATAATACCGTAACGGAGCCACCATCTGCTGTTAGCCCCGGAACATTAACATATTCCGCAGCCTCAGCTCAAAATCTGCCCCAATCAACTGCCAAGACATCAAACTCCCAACAAGAACTAACACGCAATTCATCAAACAGTCTGGATAAATATTCTTTAAAATATTCGGAATTTTTAACAAAATATAAAAGTGACTGGGCCATTACTAGCTTAAGACCAAGAGGTCTTAGAAATCGCTCTAACTATTGCTATGTTAATTCGATATTGCAAGCTCTAATTGGTTGCTCGCCGTTATATAATCTAATTAGATCTCTACCTAGCGCAGCCGCACGTTTATGCGAAGTAAAAACGCCAACTATTAACGCCATGTAAGTGCAATTAATTCCGATTTAAGTACAGAATATTTAAGAACTCCAACCACAGTTAAGTCAGCAAATAGAACATTTTTTTATACTTCCTTTTGCGTTACATGTGTGGTAGAATAAACTTTAAAATATATGTTTCTGAAACTTGGAAAACAAACCGTTCTGGTGGCATTTGCAAGTGATAGGAAATATTTTTCAAGTTTTCTCGAATTTAACATACATGAATTGTTCAGATCTGTAATCATGTTTTGGAAAGAAGACGAACATTATTTAAATTATTATTTCTCTTTAGTGTGAAGTTATTGAATTTTTCCTTTCAGATCGAAAAAAACTATTCGGGAATATTAATTTTTTTTGCCGAGACTATATTACATAGAAAAAAGAAATGTTTACGGTCGTTTTCAATATGAATCCTCAAGTAAGATTTATTTTACGTGTTCTACAAAAAGAAAATGCATTTATGTTTATTTAATGCGTGTTTCCACAAGCCGAACAGAAAAGTCACTCAAAAATTTAATATTTTTCCTATCAAATGTCCAAATCAATGGTAAAAATTCTAAAGAATAACAATAAATCACTTACCAATAGATTTTAGTAGTCGGTCCTTTCGTCCTGCAAATAAAAAAAAAAGAACAATAAATTTCAAATACTTTATACTATTCTTCTCAAATAGTAAATGAAAAGAAAAAAAATTCCAGGTATACTCGATTTTCTATGGAAGGTATTCAGACATACAATGTACCCACTAAATACGGGGACAATGCAGTCGTCTCTCAATATTTAGAAATTCGTTCATTTAAATTTCTCGATAATTTGAAATGTTTGTAGGTTATAGTAGGTTAGGTTAAAAGGTAGGCCCTCCAGATAGTTTGGGTACAGAACAGTTCATCTAACACCGCCAGGGTATAGGAGCGAGCATCGGGCAGTGCAGGACAAGCGATAGCCGTTCCAACTCAGACGCCTCCTCAAAGCGTGAATCCATATAGCCCAGTGCCCGGCACCAGAATTTAATCAGATTTTTACTCAACCCCTGTAACCCGCTAGATCTCCCTTCCTCATAGTGTAGCCATAGTTTGCTGTTCGTAAGACAACTCTTCTAATTATCCCATCTTCGTTGAGTAACTCCATACAATTGTTGTCTGACGAAAGACGAACAATAACCCATGTGAATGCCACACTAAGGATGTCGGTAAATAAGTACATAAAAATTCGATTTTTGAAAATTGGGGCGAAATCAGTAACTTCTTATAGATTCAAAAGTCAAAAAACTAAAATTTCATTTCATTTCAAGCTGTTATTGTAATTTTAAGTTCTGTATTTCAAATTTACAAATTTTTATTAATTAATACGCTTCTTTTCAGGATAACGCTCATGTCAAACTATTCCCATTTACCCAGTGGTGTACGATTACGGACTGCCAAAGGCGCAAAAGGCAATAAGGATGCATTGGGTGGCGATTTACAATGTGAACCAGCATTTGAACCAACTGATGTTTACAAGCTATTGAATAATAGCCGCGGTGAATTTGTAGAAGGACGACAAGAGGATGCAGAAGAATTCTTAAGCTACATTCTAAATAAATTAAATGACGAAAAGCTAGAGGTAAGTGAAAAAATTTTGTCTTGTTATCATCAGGGTGGAATGAGATAAAATAATTTTATTTCCACTTAAATTTACTGTCTGTTCCTCTAAATACGAATGAAAATTCTCTCTCGAATTATTCTTATTATCTCAGCACTTTAAAATATAATAAAATTTTTTTATACATTTAATATTGAGATTTTACTTAAAAGTATTTCAACAAATGAAGTTCATTTAAAATAATTAGATGAAACTATTCTATAACTAAATTTTTTACATTTTTAAGGAAAAAAGATAGTAAAAACCTTATTTTTACAACAGAGAAATTTTAAGAAGTTTTAAGGCCAGCACTTATGAGATCTTCAGGTTTGAAGATGTCAAAGCGCTAACTCTGCAAACCTCTTATTATATTATAATTTGAATATCTGTTGCGACTTTCAAATCTATGTGTAATTTTACTGGTCACTTCTCTTTCGAATTATTGAATTGAAATCAAAAAGAAATTTTTGTACGTTTTGCGTGCGCTTTTTCAATTTAGTTTTATTTTATTTCTATTCTATATTACTTATTTTTATAATATTCTATTTTAAGGTTATCAAATTAGTGGATAAACCAAGCAATGAACAGAATGGACAAAATGAACCAGGAGAGGAGGATGGCGATGTCTGGCAGGTTGGTGCAAACATATAAACAAAGAATATTATTGCAATACCAAGTTAATTTAATTTTTATTTAATTTTTTTTTTTTTTTTGATATATATTTATTAAGCCTGAGGTCTTTTTTTTATTTTATTTTGTTTTTATTATTCGATATTTCGTTAACAGCTTGTTAACATCATCAGGAATCAGGAATAATTAAATGATGATGTTAACAAGCTGTTAACGAAATATCGAATAATAAAAACAAAATAAAATAAAAAAAGACCTCAGGCTTAATAAATATATATCAAAAAATATAATAAAAAAGGTCAATTAATAATATAATTAAAATTTATTTAATTTTTTTTTTCAGATGTTTTGTAATAATGGAAATAAAGGCAGTGTCACCCATCAAACAGATTTCGGTCGCACTCCACTAAGTGAAATCTTTAGAGGCGAATTGCGTTCCCGTTTACAACGCGAGGGGGAGCACCCAACTGATGTAATTCAGCCGTTTTTCACCTTGCAATTAAATATTGAAGTATGTGCAAAGTTGTTAATCTTTTTGAATATTCAACATTTTAAAATTGATTTATTTTTTTTTTTTGCAGAAAGCCGCTTCTGTTAAGGAAGCTTTGGACATTTTAGTAGGTCGCGAACAATTGGAAGGTGTTACCGGCAGCAAGACTAAACAAGAAGTGTCTGCTTGGCAACAAATGAATTTGGAAAAATTACCGCCCATTTTAATTTTGCATCTAAAATGGTTCGAATATCGTTCGCATGGTTGTACAAAGATTTTAAAGAAGTTTGAGTTCCCGATTGAACTTAAAATTGATGCCAGTAAGTATTTTAATTTATATGTATGTATATTGTACTTTAGAATAAAGGAAATTTTTGTAATTGCTGGTTAATTATATCAAAATTTTAAACTTTTTAAAAATTTATAACTCCCTATTTTCAAGATATTTGCTTAAACTTAAACTTGGAAAAATTTCCTTTCCTCTACCATAAGTTTCATAGTGTATCACGGTCTTTAGTGAACTAAAACGGCTTCGCTTTTGACAATTTTGCTGTTGCTTTTACTTTTAGCAATTACTAATTGTTGGAATATATTTTAATTGTAACTTATTAAATGTATTTCTTTTTTTGTATTTTATAAAAATTTAGAAATATTGGCATCAAAGAAATATTCCAAGAAACAACGAGCTTATCGTCTTTTTGCGGTTGTCTACCATGATGGCAAAGAGGCCACCAAAGGCCACTATATTACTGATGTCTATCACAGCGGCTATGGCAGCTGGCTGCGTTACGATGACAGCTCTGTGAAGCCAGTTAATGAAAATCATGTCCTATTACCACGAGCACCACGAGTACCTTATTTACTTTGCTATCGACGTTGTGATACAATACCCCAGCAAAGCAATAACAATCAAAATAATCCATCGACGGCCAATAGTAATACTAGTTCTTCAGGTAATACACGTTCGTCATCGCCAAAATACACCAAGAAAAACTAAAAAAAAAAACAAAAAAAGCGGCAGAAAAATTTATATACAGTTTGTAAAAAATATGTTTACAAAACAAAAATTTTTTAAGAATTTAAGTTTAAATAAATATTTACAACAACAATATCATTATATTTGTAAATTTTTTTTTTTATAACTGTTGTTTTGTATGTTGACGACAAGCAGGCGTCGAAACTTTGGCAAATTTATGAATATATTACAACAACAACGCTACAAAATAATTTTGTATACTTTCAACAGTGTAAAAAAAATGTTTACAAAAATGCAAAGTCAAGAAAGAACCGTTGGTTTTTTGCACATGTATTGCGTGTAAGAGTTTTATACGGACGCTAAGAGTAGCTGTTGTCTTTTATTCTTAAATTGAGCTCATAGAACAAACAAGCGATTATCCAATTATATATAAACTATGCCAGGAAAGCGACTGAACAAAGACATTACCCAACTGGTGTATTTTAATTACTATAAAGGAAAATCTCAGAGAGAAATTGCTGAAATGTTGTCTCTTAACCTAAGAACGGTATATAATGTTATTACAGTGCTGAAAAAGAAGGAAAACTGGAACCAAAAGAAACACCAGGCAGACCAAAAAAAGTAACTCGGCGAATTGAAAAGAAAATTTTGAAAATGATTGATTAGAATCCACTAGAGGAGTTGCACTTGACATCAGTAATGAATGTGGAGTAAGTATCGCTCTCAGACTGTTAGAAATGTGCTACAAAACCATAAATACTCTTCAAGAGTTGCGAGGAAAAAATCTTTGCTACCCGCGGTAAACATTGAAAAAAGGTATAAGTTTGCATTGAACACATTTCTTTTCCTCCGGAGCACTGGGATGATGTTATTTTTTGTGACGAAACGAAAGTGATGCTTTACTACAATGATGGACCTCAAAAAGTTTCGCGAAAACCCCTGACGGCTTTAGAAAATAAAAATATAATACCCACTGTAATGTTCAATAAACTATCCGTTATTGTGTGGGGTTGTATTTCGAGCAAGGGTGTTGGCGAAATAAGAATATTAGTGGATATAATGACCAAGGAAGTCTATCTAAACATTTTAAAAAAGGAATTGAGTGCAAGTGCTCGGAAATTCGTTTTTGTTGACCCAGAAAAGCTCAAATATAAATTTTAGCAGGATAACGACCCGAAGCATAAGGCATATATTTGTAGATCCTGGTTGTTATATAATTGTACAAAAGTGATCGATAGCCCAGCACAAAGCCCAGACTTAAACGCTATAAAAAATTCATGGGTCCACCCAAAGAAAAAAGTCGGAAAAAGGCCACCAAAAAACAAATAACATTTATTAAAGAACAGTGGGAAAAAATACCTGAAAATTATGATATACCAAAGCTTATCCATTCAATGTGTAGACGCTTAGAAGCTGTAATTAAAGCTAAAGGAGGGCACACCAAGTATTAGCACCCTCAAATCTTTTTTTTTTACCATTTAGAATATATTTAATTCAATTTAACACAATTTTGTAAACATTTATTTTACAGCGTAGAAACTGGAAGTATTTTTTAAGTTACGATTATTATTTTGTTATTTAATTTAATTTGGTTTTTTTTTGTGCAAAGTGTTTATAAACATCTTCAATTGAATACATGAAGAAAAAAATTTAATAAAAGTTATATAATTTACTTGCAAATAAGAGTTTCCCTTAAACTTTTTAATTTTTCTATGCTTTGTAAACATATTTTTTACAAACTGTATATATAAATTAAAAGAATTATTATATTATCCTATTAACATATAAAAAATTTATTATAAACATCTGTATATATTAATAACATCATAATATTTATTAATTTATAAATAATTTATTAAAATATATTTTTTACTGAATAATTGAAGAAGGAAGGAAGGAAACGAATAGTGATAGAGATTACAGGTGGTGAAGGGGTAGATAGAAGAAGGCTTCATTATTTTTACAATACTGCTTTTGCACGTTTCTTGTTTAATAGCTGTGTTGCAGAGCCTGTGATATTAAGGAAACGCATTACATTTTTGAAGCTGTATTTGGTAGACATTTTATTAATTATTTTACTTCGCCGATGATGCTACACAATACCGACGAAGGAGGGCGCTCTGATGCTACTTGTGGATTAGTGTCAGCTGAAGCCGGTACTGTTCAGTGACCAGTGACTATGCCTTCGCCACGGAAACAGTTCGACAACAACCAACACAAAACCCCACTACTGCACACCAGAAAAATGCGAAGTGGTTTTATAATTCAGTCTGAAACTGAGGTTGAACCCAGGACTTTTGGTTTTGTAGTCAACGTGCTAACTACCACAACCATCGCCACCCTGAGGGTGGCGATGGCACGATGGATGGTAGTCTGCACGTTGACTACGAATCCAAAAAACAGACCTGGGTTCAACCCCAGTTTCAGACCAAAAATTTTAAAATAAAAATAAACATCTCGCATTTTTCTGATGTTGCATTAGTGTGTCTTTGTGTGTCAGTTGTTGTCGGAAGGTTTCAGTGGCGAAGGCATAGTCACTGGTCACTGAACAATACCGGCTTTAGCTGATAGCAATCCACAATCACATCAGAACGCCCTCCTTCGTCGGTATTGTGTACCACCGGCGAAGTAAAATAATAATAAAAATGGCTACTAAAGAGCTTCAGCACTGCTACGAGTACAAACAAAGAACGTGCGAAAGCAGAGCTGCAAAAATAATTAATTAAGCTTCACCTCCTGTCGTTTCTCCTACTATCCCTTTCCTATAGTTCCAGCACAATGCTTCGCATGTGTAGGAGTCATCTCTTGAGTGCTGGTCCTAGAAAAAAAAAAAAAAAAAAAAAAAAAAAAGAAGAGTTATTATGGCCATAATAAAATGTAAAATATTTAAAAATAGGTATTCTTAATTTAATTTGAAATTTTTTTTTGATCTGGATTAATAGATATATATTAATTAATTAAATATTTATATATTAATAAATATCTATTGATCCAACTTAGTATACTAAAAATTTTTAGACCTAGTATAGGATTCCTCGTAATTTAAAAAATTTTTGAATTTTTTTTAAAAAAATTTAATTAAATTATAAAATTAATTAAAATTTAATTATTTATAAAATTATTTATATTTTATTAAAAAGATTAATTTTAGCTATTAATTTATTTTTTATTTAATTTATATGTAAAATTTTATAAAAACTTTAAAAATTTAAATAATTATTTGATAAATTGCAATAATTAATATTATTTATTAAAGAAATTTAGAAGTAGTAATATAATTTAGTATAAGTTTAATTTGTACCAGCAACTGCGGTTATACAGATTATATAAATAAATTTTATTTTTAAAAGTTTAATAAAATTTATAATTATTGATAAGTATTTTTTCTAATCAGAGGAATTTGTTTTTTAATCGATAATCCACGATGAATCTTACTTAAAATTTTAATTTATATATCGTCGTTTTTAGAATATTTTTATAAAAAGTTAATTTTTAAAATTTTCATAAAAAAAAATTTCAGAAATGGAACATTTTTATGATTTTGCGCAATGAACAACTGAAAATGGTAATTTTCAGGCCAAAAAAAACGTGACAAAAGTCTGATCATGTCAAAATCGAGAAGCTCGATTTTCACCGTAGACGTATGGTCTAGTGGACTTTTTGCTTAGTACAATCCCAAGAATCAGAAATGCGAAGCGCCCATTAAGATTTTTTTCCTTCCATACTAATCCCCCCACCCTAGTGTACATATCGCCCTTCGCTTTTATTATTTTTAGTGTAAAGGGTATATATAAGTTTGTCATTCCGTGTGAAACTTTTTTAATATTCGTCTCAGAAGAAAAATTTATATATTTTCAGAAAGGTTATGAATAGAGAAGTTGATAGAGCCCTGTCCGTCTGTCCGTCCGTCTGTGTTTGTGTTTCTTGAAACGCCGTTTGTGGTCAAATTAATGATCTCATAAAATTCATTTTGTGTTAATCGGTCAGTAGTAGACCTGAATCTCTTCCTATTGAAATTTGGGCAAATCGGTTGAATAGTTTCCGAGCTACAGCCGCAGATCCACGACCAACTTGATTTTTTTCTTGAAATTTTAGTACAAAATTGTCCATAACTTCGAAACGGATGGAGCGATTTTAATGAAATTTAGTCCGAGTATGTAACTAGGTGGATTACTTACTTTAAATACTATTTGGACCCGCTAACTAGCTCCAAATATGTTCAAAATATGGAAAAAAAAACAAAAAGCACGCGATTTCCTTATGAAATATGCATTATATATTATGAAATAGACTAATAGAAACAATAATTAAATTAAAATACACTTCTTACTTACATACATAACATGATTCGAACCACCATCAAACTTCACCAAAACGCCATCCATATACTCAGTCACCTCACCCATCAAGACCGCTGAGATTATTATAACTTATCTAGACTAAATCATACCACAATTTTCCCACTAATACTATCAAATACACTAACACAAGTCGTGTAACGACCCTTTTTAGCAATACATCTAAAGAAATTTTACCATATATGTATACGGAGTCTGATGAAACAAATACATTCTTAGCACTCATAAACTCATGGTGCCAGTTTTTATAAACAATTTTTTAGGAGCCAAACCTCCTCATTCTTTTTTGGTCATTTTATAAATATGTACATTCATGCGAAAGAGTAGTAGCATTGCTTTTTGAGCATTTCTGTATGCAAAAAAAAAATTTTATTTTGACGAACAGTGTTGCCACAAAATAATGTTGGGATAGAGGACATATAGATGATTATCCGATTTTTATTTATATATATTTAAAATTTTACATGTAAAGAAAAAACAAATAACTGAGACTAGTTGAATTGAATTGATTGGTATGATTGTTAAAATTAGTAGTAGGAAAGACTTAATTGTTCTTCGCTGCACCAAAAAAATTTATAATAAATAATTTTATTTTTTCAATTTCTGTTAAAAAACATTTTACAAAATTTCAAAAAAGGCCGAATGTTTTCTTACGTCTTACGTCTATGTGTGACTGTTTTTTGGACACTAACGCACACATACATACATACAATATCATTTATAACATTTATAATTTAAGATTAGGGTTGTGTAATTAAATTGATTAAACTACCTACACAGCAAACAATTTTTTTTTGTGTACTTGACTTTGTAAGTTACAGACAGGGTCTTAGGATTAAGTTAATTTGTATAGAAAATTTTGTAGAAATTTTCATTTTATGGCCAATAGAAGATTAAAGACAGTAATGGTTTTTCTTAAGGTAATTGATATTGCAAATAATATGTTAAAAAGAGAAATAAAGATACAATTCTGTCCTAAATTGCTATGCAACAGAATAAATAATAACTCTGGTCTATTAATTCGATATTTGAGAAATTTTTGATTCGAAATTTTAAACAAATGTCTCTGTTATAAATTCCTTCGATATTGAATGATTTTCTAATTCCTGTTAGCTGGCTTTTTTTTTTGCATATCAAATGAAAAACTCATAAAAATGATTTTTTTTTTGCTAAATATAATAATATTTTTTTTAATTTTTCTAAAGCAAAAACGTACAATTTACATATATTTACGTCTAAATTAGAGATTGTTTACTGACTTTTTTATACAGTTCCTCACTAGAGGGTTTAAGTCACGGATGCCTGTTTAATCTTTAATTTAAATAACCTGTTCAACTGTATTGATTATTCGTAATTCAAAGATATGTATATGTGTTATTCGAATTCATAATTAATTAAACGTAAAGCATTAAACACATAGACCTCTGCAGGCTACACAGGTACACGAACGACCATCATCGAATCATTCTTTTCAACTATACCGACAACTTCGCGCAAAGCGCATTGTTAATCGGTGGCGACGGCGTTAAAGTAATTAGCACGTTGACTACAACGTGTGTTCGAGCTCAGTATTCGATTAAGTCATAAACACACTTCGCTTTTTATGACTTTTATGTCAGCTGTTGTGGGAAGGTTTCAGTGGCGAAGTCATAGTCACTGGTCACCGAACAGTACCACCTTCAACTGATACCAATCCACAGGCACATCAGGGCGCCCTCCTTCTTAGCTTACAAATTAAATCGACAACAAGTCCGGTTAAGTTGATTACTTTTTATGCAATATCTCAAAAACTGAAATTCATAGAAGGGCGCTGATTAGTGTAAACAAAGCGTATGGTAAAGATTCCTTTAGGATTAAAATACTAAGAAATTTTTCTATCACGACGTATGATCTTTTGTCAAAAATCTACAGATTTAATTTCATATTTCTTTTTATATTGGCACTACTAGATTTACACACTGTCGTTTAGTCTAGGATGACAAGGACAATTTTAATTGATAATTAAATTACGTCAGTTTAACATGTGTTTCACGGCAAAGAATTTTTTCCTAAAATACAATACAGTCTAAAAGCCTGTTTTCAATTTAATTTTCATCTGAAAAGAGAAAGAAATGTTACTGAAATTGTTGCACTGTTTCTAATTTAATACAATTTTTAGATAGAAAAAAAAAATAATCAAAATGGCTTCCAAACAAGGCATTTTTTTTTTGTAAAATAAACAATTTGTAAGCGGTAACTGCATGACTCATACAGCTGACAAACGGTATAGAAATATACCATTTGCTGACCTTCAAACTTTTAATCCTTTAAATTCTACCTGTTTCTCCGTTATAGAAATACTGACGTAATCCTATTATATAACGTCAGTTTAACATGTGTTTCACGGCAAAGAATTTTTTCATAAAATACAATACAGTCTAAAAGACTGTTTTCAATTTAATTTTCATTTGAAATGAAATGTATCTCCGCGTGAAAAGACAAGGTTCGCCTCCTGAGGATTTACACTGAGGCCACTTTCAGTGCTCCACCTACTGATCCTTGGCAGCTCAATCAGCAGTCGAGTGAAAAATGCGCCTCGTTAGCAAATTGGATTTTTTTCATATAACTCGCTTTGCATTATTTCCAAAATTGGTGAAGTATAAATCGACTCATACTGCTTATCGAAGGTATCTACTTGTATTTCGATACCTAAAAATCTTATGATAGATATAACGGGCCTTTTAAAATTTCTCGAGAACCTCAGTAGAGGGGATCCTCAAACAAATATTAGACTATACCGCGTTTAGCAGCCGCTTTAAGAGGCTCTCCAAAGTTTATCAAACAGGTGCGCGAGTACAACAACTCCATTCACCGCGACCTTGTTAAAGGCGTCGTCTGGATTTTGCACGAATAAAACAAAACCAGTTTCGAATAAAACAAAACCAGAATTTTACATTTTATTTTATGAGCACTATCTTCATATATTTATAGTCTCTGCTTCAACGAACAAGTGTTTACGCGGAAGAATAACTGTTTAAAAACTTCAATATTCATTTAAAATATCTTAGAATTAATTCATTTGAATCTGCGTTGTGAATTTTTTGAAGATCTAAGGTGATTACAGAAATACAATTGAATAAAAATTGGAAAATTAAATTGGTAAAAGATCTTATTTTACAAATATCTGTTTTACTACTACATACTTATGTATATACTATGTAATATATCTATATATATAAAACAGGATGTGTGTATGTATGTAACGTATGGACTCCAAAACGGCTGGGCCGATTTTGATGAAATATTCAGGTCATTTTCAGAATATTCAGGCGGGTGACGCTGTGAAGTCTGATTTTTGATTTTCGGTCTGCGGGCGGAGGCGCGTGTCAAAATCCAATTTTCATATTGCACCACCAATGACATATACATATATATATATATATTTTTTTTTTATTTTAAATAAATAAATCGTGTAGTAATACAATACTAATGTTTGTTTAGGGCCAGCAACGCGGACCGGGTCAGCTAGTGCACTATATGTACTAAAATTCAAACTAACATGAATTCATTGATTCATTCCACAAATTTAAATTTTATCGTTTATCTCACGATAATATAAGTATGTAGCTATACCAGTTCAAATTCATTACCAGGTAACTCCCCTACAAGAACAGTGAAGGTTATTTGACCGGTCATGTGACCGTTATTGCTAGTCGAATTATTGCTCTTCGCGTTGCACAAAGTTTCTATTATTTTCTAAAGGGTAATATGAGAAAAGGGGGCGAAACTTCTGTGTACATGTGACTTTGCATCATTCTCTATCTAATGAATTTTGTCGTCGTTTAGAACGATACTGATTACTACATACTTACGAGTGTATATGCTCAAAAATTTGGGCTCTATGTTTGCAGTTTGCACCAATGCGTATCAAACAAGCCGGTGTTGTTAAAACAGGTTGCAATTTTTGGCTGTACCGACGTTTATGCAACAAACGTCAAAAACACATTGTTTTTATAATATTTGCATTACAAGTGCGAGTACAACAACTCCATTCACCGCGACCTTGTTAAAGGCGTCGTCTGGATTTTGCACGAATAAAACAAAACCAGTTTCGTTTTTCCTTTCTTACTTCTACGCGGCGTATCTATAAACACAAAGAAAAGGGTTTTCTTACGCAAAAATTGGGTAAATGAGAGAGGTTTTGAGAGAGTAATGTTCTTGTTCTTCACGCACGAGAATGCCCGTACTTTTTCTTCGGGCTAGTTTGGGCGTGAAGAACAAGCAATCAGTTTGTTTATAATAAACATTGAAAATAACAAAGAAAAATTACAAATGTCGCAAACAGCTGACAGACATTAAAAAAGTTGTGTGTTAAAAATTTTTCTTAACAATAATTAATTACAAACATTTTTGTTATTTATACCATAAATTGTTAAAAACTTTTCATAAAAAATACCATCGCTGAAAAATAAATATAATTAAATAAATTCTTTCAATACTTGTTTTTTTTTAATGAATTCTTTCACAAATAGTTTTTTTTCGGTAAACTTTCATCAATCACATTAGACTTCCAATGAAAATCAGGGATAATCAAGCTCGTACAATTGTACTCTTTTCAGTACACTTTGCATTGCAAAAGTACTACTTTACTCCACTAAATATTAAGTACCAAAGTATATTCATATAAATATATTTTCGATTTTTCTTAATATAATATTTAATTATTAAATTATTCACAACCACTTTTCACAACTTTTTCACAAACTTTGACGTTTGGCCTGTTGAATGAAGTGACCAGCGAAATAGCTAATAAGTTTAGCTGCCCTACAAGAACATGGACGGTCATTAGACCGGTGATATGACCGTCATTGCTGACAGAATTATCGGTCATTGCGTAGAACAAAGTTTATATCATTTTCTTAAGGGCAATATGAGAAAAATTACCGAAACTTCTGTGTGCATGTGATAGTCAGCGTTGATGCATATATATCGCTCACTGTATCCATCAGCAAAGACAACATATGTCGTTGTTAAAACGTGTCGCCGAGTACCGAACACAAAAACGATGCTCTCTTCCACACCCGTAACATGCTACCAAACTAAATGTTTTCTCGTCTAAACTCAGTCGTACGGAGCTTCAAAAACTATAGTCCGAATTATAAGTTTATAAACGAGTAAAATTATCATTTCTGTAAAATGGATGGATTGCGAAAATTCAAGAATACTTTTGTAATGAACTGCATTAATTTTTAACTATTCAACAACACGTTGGTTGTCTCGCAACGAGGTGGTCTCTCGAGTAATAGGAACTCCTTCAGGATTACTTTAATTTTACTGATTTCGAAACAAATTCTCAATATTCAAGAACTCTTTTTATTTTATCTTTCTGTTACTAATAGTTAATAATAGTAAAACTTAACACAACTTTTATGTTTTTAGTACATTTGGGGTCAAAAAAGTACAATTTTAAAATTGTCAAATATCATCTCCGATATAAACAGAGCTGTAAAAAATTGACATTTCTTTTTTTCTGGTAAATTTTATGGTTTTTTTTCGTTTTCTTACTTTTGTACATTTTGCTCTCTTATTGAGAGTAATTATAGCTTACTCTCATTTTACCGAACTTTACCCGAAAGTAAACGTTCAGACCTTTTATTTTATGAGCACTATCTTCATATATTTATAGTCTGTGCTTCAACGAACAAGTGTTTACGCGGAAGAATAACTGTTTAAAAACTTCAATATTCATTTAAAATATTTTAGAATTATTTCATTTAAATCTGCGTTGTGAATTTTTTGAAGATCTAAGGTGAGTACAGAAATACAATTGAATAAAAATTGGAATTAAATTGGTAAAAGATCTTATTTTACAAATATCTGTTTTACTATTAAAAAAACAAAAATTTCCTGGGTTCATCCCCAGTTTCAGACTCATAAAAACATTTCGCATTTTTTCTGATGCGCATTTCTGTGTCTTTGAGTCAGTTGTTGTCGGAAGGTTTCAGTGGCGAAGGCATAGTCACTGGTCACTGAACAGTAACGGCTTCAGCTGTAACCAATCCACATCAGAACGCCCTCCTTCGTCCGTATTATGCAGCAACGGCGAAGTGAAATAATTACTAAAAATGGCCACTAAAACGAAGCTTCAATATTTAATACGTCTCCTTGACATCAGAGGCGCTACAACACTGCTATAAAACAAAGAACGTCCAAAAGCAGAGTTGTAAGATAGTGAAGCTTCACCTCCTGTAGTTTTTCCTACTATCTACCATCTCCTGAGTGCTGGTCCAAGATAAAAAAAACCCGATCGCCTCCATTCTGGCAAGTTGCGCTTGTTATAGTTCAATGGTACTATGCCCTTGGGTCAAAATCGACGGGTATAGCACGATTTTTTCGACGCGAATGGTTACTTCTTTTTGAGCGAGAAGCTGCTGTAGAAATACCACAATACATAAAACAAACAAAGTTGTCAACGAAAAATGAATAAAAAATATATGTGTATGCACATATATAAATAATTAACGCAATATATTTATCCCTAAATTTCATATCGAGTGTTTATTAAATATAATTGGACGCATTAATAATTCGCGACACACAAATTTCTAATTTCATAAATACATATTATTATTAACATATGCATATTAAATATTATCATAGTGGGACTAAATGTGAATTTTTTTGTTTGTTTTTCTTTACAGAAACTACACACGAAGTTGTTGCGAACATCCCATCTTTGGATTCAGTTACACTTCGTATTGAAGAGTTTGTGCCACAACAGATTGACAAATTAGAAAGTGAAAGAAACTGTCTTAACGGAAATGGGGCAGTCTTTTGATGATTACAGCAATCAAAATGCTGCAATAACTGATGTGCAAGAAATGAAAGAGAGTAACTGCATTTCTCATACGCATGGCAAACGTACCTATAGCAATCAAAATAATAATAATAATTATCAACAACAACAACAGCAACAAGGTCAGCCCCAAACTAGAAATTATGGAGCCATGAAAACGCCTTCCTCGCCCATTTCAAGTGCAACCAGTACTATGGAACGGAAAACTAGCCAATCGACCAAAAAGTCGCAAATACAGCAACAACAATTAGCTCAAACGAATACTGCTTTGACAAGAGTTACCCCCTACCCGTTTCAAAAGCAATCTAGCACCATTGATCTGCAAACTCAGGGCAGCCCAGCAAATTCAAATACAGCTACTACTGCCATCTCAGCTATATCAGCAAAGCAACAACCACTGCAATATTCTTCAGGCTTTGCTACTAAGAAACATGGAAACAGTGGCTCTAACCTTACCGCAAATGGTTCTGCAACTCCACTCGCAAGCTCCAGCAATGCAATTGAGACTACACCATCACCACCAGCTATAAATTTGACACCTCCGGTGACTAGCACTGCACCAGCTCCGTCTACCAAATCCTCATGGGCTAGTTTGTTTGCTAATTCATCAACAACTACTGCAATTGCTACGACAAACAACTTGTGCCCCACGGCGTCCTCAGCTTACTCCACCTCACCAGCTACGAACTATTCAAAGAAACCTGTTGCGAAAGTGGCTCCTTTTGAGAGTGATAATACCGTAACGGAGCCACCATCTGCTGTTAGCCCCGGAACATTAACATATTCCGCAGCCTCAGCTCAAAATCTGCCCCAATCAACTGCCAAGACATCAAACTCCCAACAAGAACTAACACGTAATTCATCAAACAGTCTGGATAAATATTCTTTAAAATATTCGGAATTTTTAACAAAATATAAAAGTGACTGGGCCATTACTAGCTTAAGACCAAGAGGTCTTAGAAATCGCTCTAACTATTGCTATGTTAATTCGATATTGCAAGCTCTAATTGGTTGCTCGCCGTTATATAATCTAATTAGATCTCTACCTAGGGCAGCCGCACGTTTATGCGAAGTAAAAACGTCAACTATTAACGCCATGTAAGTGCAATTAATTCCGATTTAAGTACAGAATATTTAAGAACTCCAACCACAGTTAAGTCAGCAAATAGAAAATTTTTTTATACTTCCTTTTGCGTTACATGTGTGGTAGAATAAACTTTAAAATATATGTTTCTGAAACTTGGAAAACAAACCGTTCTGGTGGCATTTGCAAGTGATAGGAAATATTTTTCAAGTTTTCTCGAATTTAACATACATGAATTGTTCAGATCTGTAATCATGTTTTGGAAAGAAGACGAACATTATTTAAATTATTATTTCTCTTTAGTGTGAAGTTATTGAATTTTTCCTTTCAGATCGAAAAAAACTATTCGGGAATATTAATTTTTTTTGCCGAGACTATATTACATAGAAAAAAGAAATGTTTACGGTCGTTTTCAATATGAATCCTCAAGTAAGATTTATTTTACGTGTTCTACAAAAAGAAAATGCATTTATGTTTATTTAATGCGTGTTTCCACAAGCCGAACAGAAAAGTCACTCAAAAATTTTATATTTTTCCTATCAAATGTCCAAATCAATGGTAAAAATTCTAAAGAATAACAATAAATCACTTACCAATAGATTTTAGTAGTCGGTCCTTTCGTCCTGCAAATAAAAAAAAAAGAACAATAAATTTCAAATACTTTATACTATTCTTCTCAAATAGTAAATGAAAAGAAAAAAAATTCCAGGTATACTCGATTTTCTATGGAAGGTATTCAGACATACAATGTACCCACTAAATACGGGGACAATGCAGTCGTCTCTCAATATTTAGAAATTCGTTCATTTAAATTTCTCGATAATTTGAAATGTTTGTAGGTTATAGTAGGTTAGGTTAAAAGGTAGGCCCTCCAGATAGTTTGAGTACAGAACAGTTCATCTAACACCGCCAGGGTATAGGAGCGAGCATCGGGCAGTGCAGGACAAGCGATAGCCGTTCCAACTCAGACGCCTCCTCAAAGCGTGAATCCATATAGCCCAGTGCCCGGCACCAGAATTTAATCAGATTTTTACTCAACCCCTGTAACCCGCTAGATCTCCCTTCCTCATAGTGTAGCCATAGTTTGCTGTTCGTAAGACAACTCTTCTAATTATCCCATCTTCGTTGAGTAACTCCATACAATTGTTGTCTGACGAAAGACGAACAATAACCCATGTGAATGCCACACTAAGGATGTCGGTAAATAAGTACATAAAAATTCGATTTTTGAAAATTGGGGCGAAATCAGTAACTTCTTATAGATTCAAAAATCAAAAAACTAAAATTTCATTTCATTTCAAGCTGTTATTGTAATTTTAAGTTCTGTATTTCAAATTTACAAATTTTTATTAATTAATACGCTTCTTTTCAGGATAACGCTCATGTCAAACTATTCCCATTTACCCAGTGGTGTACGATTACGGACTGCCAAAGGCGCAAAAGGCAATAAGGATGCATTGGGTGGCGATTTACAATGTGAACCAGCATTTGAACCAACTGATGTTTACAAGCTATTGAATAATAGCCGCGGTGAATTTGTAGAAGGACGACAAGAGGATGCTGAAGAATTCTTAAGCTACATTCTAAATAAATTAAATGACGAAATGCTAGAGGTAAGTGAAAAAATTTTGTCTTGTTATCATCAGGGTGGAATGAGATAAAATAATTTTATTTTCACTTAAATTTACTGTCTGTTCCTCTAAATACGAATGAAAATTCTCTCTCGAAGTATTCTTATTATCACAGCACTTTAAAATATAATAAAATTTTTTTATACATTTAATATTGAGATTTTACTTAAAAGTATTTCAACAAATGAAGTTCATTTAAAATAATTAGATGAAACTATTCTATAACTAAATTTTTTACATTTTTAAGGAAAAAAGATAGTAAAAACCTTATTTTTACAACAGAGAAATTTTAAGAAGTTTTAAGGCCAGCACTTATGAGATCTTCAAGTTTGAAGATGTCAAAGCGCTAACTCTGCAAACCTCTTATTATATTATAATTTGAATATCTGTTGCGACTTTCAAATCTATGTGTAATTTTACTGGTCACTTCTCTTTCGAATTATTGAATTGAAATCAAAAAGAATTTTTTTTACGTTTTGCGTGCGCTTTTTCAATTTAGTTTTATTTTATTTCTATTCTATATTACTTATTTTTATAATATTCTATTTTAAGGTTATCAAATTAGTGGATAAACCAAGCAATGAACAGAATGGACAAAATGAACCAGGAGAGGAGGATGGCGATGTCTGGCAGGTTGGTGCAAACATATAAACAAAGAATATTATTGCAATACCAAGTTAATTTAATTTTTATTTAATTTTTTTTTTTCTTGGATATATATTTATTAAGCCTGAGGTCTTTTTTTTATTTTATTTTGTTTTTATTATTCGATATTTCGTTAACAGCTTGTTAACATCATCAGGAATCAGGAATAATTAAATGATGATGTTAACAAGCTGTTAACGAAATATCGAATAATAAAAACAAAATAAAATAAAAAAAGACCTCAGGCTTAATAAATATATATCAAAAAATATAATAAAAAAGGTCAATTAATAATATAATTAAAATTTATTTAATTTTTTTTTTCAGATGTTTTGTAATAATGGAAATAAAGGCAGTGTCACCCATCAAACAGATTTCGGTCGCACTCCACTAAGTGAAATCTTTAGAGGCGAATTGCGTTCCCGTTTACAACGCGAGGGGGAGCACCCAACTGATGTAATTCAGCCGTTTTTCACCTTGCAATTAAATATTGAAGTATGTGCAAAGTTGTTAATCTTTTTGAATATTCAACATTTTAAAATTGATTTATTTTTTTTTTTGCAGAAAGCCGCTTCTGTTAAGGAAGCTTTGGACATTTTAGTACATCGCGAACAATTGGAAGGTGTTACCGGCAGCAAGACTAAACAAGAAGTGTCTGCTTGGCAACAAATGAATTTGGAAAAATTACCGCCCATTTTAATTTTGCATCTAAAATGGTTCGAATATCGTTTGCATGGTTGTACAAAGATTTTAAAGAAGTTTGAGTTCCCGATTGAACTTAGAATTGATGCCAGTAAGTATTTTAATTTATATGTATGTATATTGTACTTTAGAATAAAGGAAATTTTTGTAATTGCTGGTTAATTATATCAAAATTTGAAACTTTTTAAAAATTTATAACTCACTATTTTCAAGATATTTGCTTAAACTTAAACTTGGAAAAATTTCCTTTCCTCTACCATAAGTTTCATAGTGTATCACGGTCTTTAGTGAACTAAAACGGCTTCGCTTTTGACAATTTTGCTGTTGCTTTTACTTTTAGCAATTACTAATTGTTGGAATATATTTTAATTGTAACTTATTAAATGTATTTCTTTTTTTGTATTTTATAAAAATTTAGAAATATTGGCATCAAAGAAATATTCCAAGAAACAACGAGCTTATCGTCTTTTTGCGGTTGTCTACCATGATGGCAAAGAGGCCACCAAAGGCCACTATATTACTGATGTCTATCACAGCGGCTATGGCAGCTGGCTGCGTTACGATGACAGCTCTGTGAAGCCAGTTAATGAAAATCATGTCCTATTACCACGAGCACCACGAGTACCTTATTTACTTTGCTATCGACGTTGTGATACAATACCCCAGCAAAGCAATAACAATCAAAATAATCCATCGACGGCCAATAGTAATACTAGTTCTTCATGTAATACACGTTCGTCATCGCCAAAATACACCAAGAAAAACTAAAAAAAAAAACAAAAAAAGCGGCAGAAAAATTTATATATATATAAATTAAAAGAATTATTATATTATCCTATTAACATATAAAAAATTTATTATAAACATCTGTATATATTAATAACATCATAATATTTATTAATTTATAAATAATTTATTAAAATATATTTTTTATTGAATAATTGAAGAAGAGTTATTATGGCCATAATAAAATGTAAAATATTTAAAAATAGGTATTCTTAATTTAATTTGAAATTTTTTTTTGATCTGGATTAATAGATATATATTAATTAATTAAATATTTATATATTAATAAATATCTATTGATCCAACTTAGTATACTAAAAATTTTTAGACCTAGTATAGGATTCCTTGTAATTTAAAAAATTTAAAAAATATCAAAAACAAAAAAAAAATTTGTTTTTTTTTCAATAAAAATTAAACTAAAAAAAAAAAAAAAATTGAGGGAAGGAAAAAATTTTTATAATTTTAAAGATAAATATAATTAAAATTAAAAATGTATTTATTTAAAAAATTAATTATTTTAAAACTAACATTAAATTTTTATTTATATTTTAAAAATTTTTATAATTTAAAATATTTTTATTTTTAATTATTAAAATTTATTTATTTTAAAAAATTAATTATTTTAATTTTTTTAAAAAAATTTAATTAAATTATAAAATTAATTAAAATTTAATTATTTATAAAATTATTTATATTTTATTAAAAAGATTAATTTTAGCTATTAATTTATTTTTTATTTAATTTTATGTAAAATTTTATAAAAACTTTAAAAATTTGAATAATTATTTGATAAATTGCAATAATTAATATTATTTATTAAAGAAATTTAGAAGTAGTAATATAATTTAGTATAAGTTTAATTTGTACCAGCAACTGCGGTTATACAGATTATATAAATAAATTTTATTTTTAAAAGTTTAATAAAATTTATAATTATTGATAAATATTTTTTCTAATCAGAGGAATTTGTTTTTTAATCGATAATCTACGATGAATCTTACTTAAAATTTTAATTTATATATCGTCGTTTTTAGAATATTTTTATAAAATGTTAATTTTTAAAATTTTCATAAAAAAAAATTTCAGAAATAGAACATTTTTAAAATTTTTAAAGAAAATGGTAATTTTCAGGCCAAAAAAACGTGACAAAAGTCTGATCATGTCAAAATCGAGAAGCTCGATTTTCACCGTAGACGTATGGTCTAGTGGACTTTTTTGCTTAGTACAATCCCAAGAATCAGAAATGCGAAGCGCCCATTAAGATTTTTTTCCTTCCATACTAATCGCCCCACCCTAGTGTACATATCGCCCTTCGCTTTTATTATTTTTAGTGTAAAGGGTATATATAAGTTTGTCATTCCGTGTGAAACTTTTTTAATATTCGTCTCAGAAGAAAAATTTATATATTTTCAGAAAGGTTATGAATAGAGAAGTTGATAGATCCCTGTCCGTCTGTCCGTCCGTCTGTGTTTGTGTTTCTTGAAACGCCGTTTGTGGTCAAATTAATCATCTCATAAAATTCATTTTGTGTTAATCGGTCAGTAGTAGACCTGAATCTCTTCCTATTAAAATTTGGGCAAATCGGTTGAATAGTTTCCGAGCTACAGCCGCAGATCCACGACCAACTTGGTTTTTTTCTTGAAATTTTAGTACAAAATTGTCCATAACTTCGAAACGGATGGAGCGATTTTAATGAAATTTAGTCCGTGTATGTAACTAGGTGGATTACTTACTTTAAATACTATTTGGACCCGCTAACGAGCTCCAAATATGTTCAAAATATGGAAAAAAAAACAAAAAGCACGCGATTTCCTTATGAAATATGCATTATATATTATGAAATAGACTAATAGAAACAATAATTAAATTAAAACACACTTTCTTACATACATAACATGATTCGAACCACCATCAAACTTCACCAAAACGCCATCCATATACTCAGTCACCTCACCCATCAAGACCGCTGAGTTTATTATAACTTATCTAGACTAAATCATACCACAATTTTCCCACTAATACTATCAAATACACTAACACAAGTCGTGTAACGACCCTTTTTAGCAATACATCTAAAGAAATTTTACCATATATGTATACGGAGTCTGATGAAACAAATACATTCTTAGCACTCATAAACTCATGGTGCCAGTTTTTATAAACAATTTTTTAGAAGCCAAACCTCCTCATTCTTTTTTGGTAATTTTATAAATATGTACATTCATGCGAAAGAGTAGTAGCATTGCTTTTTGAGCATTTCTGTATGCAAAAAAAAAATTTTATTTTGACGAACAGTGTTGCCACAAAATAATGTTGGGATAGAGGACATATAGATGATTATCCGATTTTTATTTATATATATTTAAAATTTTACATGTAAAGAAAAAACAAATAACTGAGACTAGTTGATTTGAATTGATTGGTATGATTGTTAATATAAGTAGTAGGAAAGACTTAATTGTTCTTCGCTGCACCAAAAAAATTTATAATAAATAATTTTATTTTTTCAATTTCTGTTAAAAAACATTTTACAAAATTTCAAAAAAGGTCGAATGTTTTCTTACGTCTTACGTCTATGTGTGACTGTTTTTTGGACACTAACGCACACATACATACATACAATATCATTTATAACATTTATAATTTAAGATTAGGGTTGTATAATTAAATTGATTAAACTACCTACACAGCAAACAATTTTTTTTTGTGTACTTGACTTTGTAAGTTACAGACAGGGTCTTAGGATTAAGTTAATTTGTGTAGAAAATTTTGTAGAAATTTTCATTTTATGGCCAATAGAAGATTAAAGACAGTAATGGTTTTTCTTAAGGTAATTGATATTGCAAATAATATGTTAAAAAGAGAAATAAAGATACAATTCTGTCCTAAATTGCTATGCAACAGAATAAATAATAACTCTGGTCTATTAATTCGATATTTGAGAAATTTTTGATTCGAAATTTTAAACAAATGTCTCTGTTATAAATTCCTTCGATATTGAATGATTTTCTAATTCCTGTTAGCTGGCTTTTTTTTTTGCATATCAAATGAAAAACTCATAAAAATAATTTTTTTTTTGCTAAATATAATAATATTTTTTTTAATTTTTCTAAAGCAAAAACGTACAATTTACATATATTTACGTGTAAATTAGAGATTGTTTACTGACTTTTTTATACAGTTCCTCACTAGAGGGTTTAAGTCACGGATGCCTGTTTAATCTTTAATTTAAATAACCTGTTCAACTGTATTGATTATTCGTAATTCAAAGATATGTATATGTGTTATTCGAATTCATAATTAATTAAACGTAAAGCATTAAACACATAGACCTCTGCAGGCTACACAGGTACACGAACGACCATCATCGAATCATTCTTTTCAACTATACCGACAACTTCCCGCAAAGCGCATTGTTAATCGGTGGCGACGGCGTTAAAGTAATTAGCACGTTGACTACAACGTGTGTTCGAGCTCAGTATTCGATTAAGTCATAAACACACTTCGCTTTTTATGACTTTTATGTCAGCTGTTGTGGGAAGGTTTCAGTGGCGAAGTCATAGTCACTGGTCACCGAACAGTACCACCTTCAACTGATACCAATCCACAGGCACATCAGGGCGCCCTCCTTCTTAGCTTACAAATTAAATCGACAACAAGTCCGGTTAAGTTGATTACTTTTTATGCAATATCTCAAAAACTGAAATTCATAGAAGGGCGCTGATTAGTGTAAACAAAGCGTATGGTAAAGATTCCTTTAGGATTAAAATACTAAGAAATTTTTCTATCACGACGTATGATCTTTTGTCAAAAATCTACAGATTTAATTTCATATTTGTTTTTATATTGGCACTACTAGATTTACACACTGTCGTTTAGTCTACGATGACAAGGACAATTTTAATTGATAATTACATTACGTCAGTTTAACATGTGTTTCACGGCAAAGAATTTTTTCCTAAAATACAATACAGTCTAAAAGCCTGTTTTCAATTTAATTTTCATCTGAAAAGAGAAAGAAATGTTACTGAAATTGTTGCACTGTTTCTAATTTAATACAATTTTTAGATAGAAAAAAAAAATAATCAAAATGGCTTCCAAACAAGGCATTTTTTTTTTGTAAAATAAACAATTTGTAAGCGGTAACTGCATGACTCATACAGCTGACAAACGGTATAGAAATAGACCATTTGCTGACCTTCAAACTTTTAATCCTTTAAATTCTACCTGTTTCTCCGTTATAGAAATACTGACGTAATCCTATTATATAACGTCAGTTTAACATGTGTTTCACGGCAAAGAATTTTTTCATAAAATACAATACAGTCTAAAAGACTGTTTTCAATTTAATTTTCATTTGAAATGAAATGTATCTCCGCGTGAAAAGACAAGGTTCGCCTCCTGAGGATTTACACTGAGGCCACTTTCAGTGCTCCACCTACTGATCCTTGGCAGCTCAATCAGCAGTCGAGTGAAAAATTTGCCTCGTTAGCAAATTGGATTTTTTTCATATAACTCACTTTGCATTATTTCCAAAATTGGTGAAGTATAAATCGACTCATACTGCTTATCGAAGGTATCTACTTGTATTTCGATACCTAAAAATCTTATGATAGATATAACGGGCCTTTTAAAATTTCTCGAGAACCTCAGTAGAGGGGATCCTCAAACAAATATTAGACTATACCGCGTTTAGCAGCCGCTTTAAGAGGCTCTCCAAAGTTTATCAAACAGGTGCGCGAGTACAACAACTCCATTCACCGCGACCTTGTTAAAGGCGTCGTCTGGATTTTGCACGAATAAAACAAAACCAATTTCGAATAAAACAAAACCAGAATTTTACATTTTATTTTATGAGCACTATCTTCATATATTTATAGTCTCTGCTTCAACGAACAAGTGTTTACGCGGAAGAATAACTGTTTAAAAACTTCAATATTCATTTAAAATATCTTAGAATTAATTCATTTGAATCTGCGTTGTGAATTTTTTGAAGATCTAAGGTGAGTACAGAAATACAATTGAATAAAAATTGGAAAATTAAATTGGTAAAAGATCTTATTTTACAAATATCTGTTTTACTACTACATACTTATGTATATACTATGTAATATATCTATATATATAAAACAGGATGTGTGTATGTATGTAACGTATGGACTCCAAAACGGCTGGGCCGATTTTGATGAAATATTCAGGTCATTTTCAGAATATTCAGGCGGGTGACACTGTGAAGTCTGATTTTTGATTTTCGGTCTGCGGGCGGAGGCGCGTGTCAAAATCCAATTATCATATTGCACCACCAATGACATATACATATATATATATTTTTTTTTTTTTTTATTTTAAATAAATAAATCGTGTAGTAATACAATACTAATGTTTGTTTAGGGCCAGCAACGCGGACCGGGTCAGCTAGTGCACTATATGTACTAAAATTCAAACTAACATGAATTCATTGATTCATTCCACAAATTTAAATTTTATCGTTTATCTCACGATAATATAAGTATGTAGCTATACCAGTTCAAATTCATTACCAGGTAACTCCCCTACAAGAACAGTGAAGGTTATTTGACCGGTCATGTGACCGTTATTGCTAGCCGAATTATTGCTCTTCGCGTTGCACAAAGTTTCTATTATTTTCTAAAGGGTAATATGAGAAAAGGGGGCGAAACTTCTGTGTACATGTGACTTTGCATCATTCTCAATCTAATGAATTTTGTCGTCGTTTAGAACGATACTGATTACTACATACTTACGAGTGTATATGCTCAAAAATTTGGGCTCTTTGTTTGCAGTTTGGACCAATGCGTATCAAACAAGCCGGTGTTGTTAAAACAGGTTGCAATTTTTGGCAGTACCGACGTTTATGCAACAAACGTCAAAAACACATTGTTTTTATAATATTTGCATTACAAGTGCGAGTACAACAACTCCATTCACCGCGACCTTGTTAAAGGCGTCGTCTGGATTTTGCACGAATAAAACAAAACCAGTTTCGTTTTTCCTTTCTTACTTCTACGCGGCGTATCTATAAACACAAAGAAAAGGGTTTTCTTACGCAAAAATTGGGTAAATGAGAGAGGTTTTGAGAGAGTAATGTTCTTGTTCTTCACGCACGAGAATGCCCGTACTTTTTCTTCCGGCTAGTTTGGGCGTGAAGAACAAGCAATCAGTTTGTTTATAATAAACATTGAAAATAACAAAGAAAAATTACAAATGTCGCAAACAGCTGACAGACAATAAAAAAGTTGTGTGTTAAAAATTTTTCTTAACAATAATTAATTACAAACATTTTTGTTATTTATACCATAAATTGTTAAAAACTTTTCATAAAAAATACCATCGCTGAAAAATAAATATAATTAAATAAATTCTTTCAATACTTGTTTTTTTTTAATGAATTCTTTCACAAATAGTTTTTTTTCGGTAAACTTTCATCAATCACATTAGACTTCCAATGAAAATCAGGGATAATCAAGCTCGTACAATTGTACTCTTTTCAGTACACTTTGCATTGCAAAAGTACTACTTTACTCCACTAAATATTAAGTACCAAAGTATATTCATATAAATATATTTTCGATTTTTCTTAATATAATATTTAATTATTAAATTATTCACAACCACTTTTCACAACTTTTTCACAAACTTTGACGTTTGGCCTGTTGAATGAAGTGACCAGCGAAATAGCTAATAAGTTTAGCTGCCCTACAAGAACATGGACGGTCATTAGACCGGTGATATGACCGTCATTGCTGACAGAATTATCGGTCATTGCGTAGAACAAAGTTTATATCATTTTCTTAAGGGCAATATGAGAAAAATTACCGAAACTTCTGTGTGCATGTGATAGTCAGCGTTGATGCATATATATCGCTCACTGTATCCATCAGCAAAGACAACATATGTCGTTGTTAAAACGTGTCGCCGAGTACCGAACACAAAAACGATGCTCTCTTCCACACCCGTAACATGCTACCAAACTAAATGTTTTCTCGTCTAAACTCAGTCGTACGGAGCTTCAAAAACTATAGTCCGAATTATAAGTTTATAAACGAGTAAAATTATCATTTCTGTAAAATGGATGGATTGCGAAAATTCAAGAATACTTTTGTAATGAACTGCATTAATTTTTAACTATTCAACAACACGTTGGTTGTCTCGCAACGAGGTGGTCTCTCGAGTAATAGGAACTCCTTCAGGATTACTTTAATTTTACTGATTTCGAAACAAATTCTCAATATTCAAGAACTCTTTTTATTTTATCTTTCTGTTACTAATAGTTAATAATAGTAAAACTTAACACAACTTTTATGTTTTTAGTATATTTGGGGTCAAAAAAGTACAATTTTAAAATTGTCAAATATCATCTCCGATATAAACAGAGCTGTAAAAAATTGACATTTCTTTTTTTCTGGTAAATTTTATGGTTTTTTTTCGTTTTCTTACTTTTGTACATTTTGCTCTCTTATTGAGAGTAATTATAGCTTACTCTCATTTTACCGAACTTTACCCGAAAGTAAACGTTCAGACCTTTTATTTTATGAGCACTATCTTCATATATTTATAGTCTGTGCTTCAACGAACAAGTGTTTACGCGGAAGAATAACTGTTTAAAAACTTCAATATTCATTTAAAATATTTTAGAATTATTTCATTTAAATCTGCGTTGTGAATTTTTTGAAGATCTAAGGTGAGTACAGAAATACAATTGAATAAAAATTGGAATTAAATTGGTAAAATATCTTATTTTACAAATATCTGTTTTACTATTAAAAAAACAAAAATTTCCTGGGTTCATCCCCAGATAAGACTCAGACTCATAAAAACATTTCGCATTTTTTCTGATGCGCATTTCTGTGTCTTTGAGTCAGTTGTTGTCGGAAGGTTTCAGTGGCGAAGGCATAGTCACTGGTCACTGAACAGTACCGGCTTCAGCTGTAACCAATCCACATCAGAACGCCCTCCTTCGTCCGTATTGTGCAGCAACGGCGAAGTGAAATAATTACTAAAAATGGCCACTAAAACGAAGCTTCAATATTTAATACGTCTCCTTGACATCAGAGGCGCTACAACACTGCTATAAAACAAAGAACGTCCAAAAGCAGAGTTGTAAGATAGTGAAGCTTCACCTCCTGTAGTTTTTCCTACTATCTACCATCTCCTGAGTGCTGGTCCAAGATAAAAAAAACCCGATCGCTTCCATTCTGGCAAGTTGCGCTTGTTATAGTTCAATGGTACTATGCCCTTGGGTCAAAATCGACGGGTATAGCACGATTTTTTCGACGCGAATGGTTACTTCTTTTTGAGCGAGAAGCTGCTGTAGAAATACCACAATACATAAAACAAACAAAGTTGTCAACGAAAAATGAATAAAAAATATATGTGTATGCACATATATAAATAATTAACGCAATATATTTATCCCTAAATTTCATATCGAGTGTTTATTAAATATAATTGGACGCATTAATAATTCGCGACACACAAATTTCTAATTTCATAAATACATATTATTATTAACATATGCATATTAAATATTATCATAGTGGGACTAAATGTGAATTTTTTTGTTTGTTTTTCTTTACAGAAACTACACACGAAGTTGTTGCGAACATCCCATCTTTGGATTCAGTTACACTTCGTATTGAAGAGTTTGTGCCACAATAGATTGACAAATTAGAAAGTGAATATCTAGAGCAACCTCTTCAGCAGCGGCCGCAGCTGGATTTGCAATATCAAACTGTCTTAACGGAAATGGGGCAGTCTTTTGATGATTACAGCAATCAAAATGCTGCAATAACTGATGTGCAAGAAATGAAAGAGAGTAACTGCATTTCTCATACGCATGGCACACGTACCTATAGCAATCAAAATAATAATAATAATTATCAACAACAACAACAGCAACAAGGTCAGCCCCAAACTAGAAATTATGGAGCCTTGAAAACGCCTTCCTCGCCCATTTCAAGTGCAACCAGTACTATGGAACGGAAAACTAGCCAATCGACCAAAAAGTCGCAAATACAGCAACAACAATTAGCTCAAACGAATACTGCTTTGACAAGAGTTACCCCCTACCCGTTTCAAAAGCAATCTAGCACCATTGATCTGCAAACTCAGGGCAGCCCAGCAAATTCAAATACAGCTACTACTGCCATCTCAGCTATATCAGCAAAGCAACAACCACTGCAATATTCTTCAGGCTTTGCTACTAAGAAACATGGAAACAGTGGCTCTAACCTTACCGCAAATGGTTCTGCAACTCCACTCGCAAGCTCCAGCAATGCAATTGAGACTACACCATCACCACCAGCTATAAATTTGGCACCTCCGGTGACTAGCACTGCACCAGCTCCGTCTATCAAATCCTCATGGGCTAGTTTGTTTGCTAATTCATCAACAACTACTGCAATTGCTACGACAAACAACTTGTGCCCCACGGCGTCCTCAGCTTACTCCACCTCACCAGCTACGAACTATTCAAAGAAACCTGTTGCGAAAGTGGCTCCTTTTGAGAGTGATAATACCGTAACGGAGCCACCATCTGCTGTTAGCCCCGGAACATTAACATATTCCGCAGCCTCAGCTCAAAATCTGCCCCAATCAACTGCCAAGACATCAAACTCCCAACAAGAACTAACACGTAATTCATCAAACAGTCTGGATAAATATTCTTTAAAATATTCGGAATTTTTAACAAAATATAAAAGTGACTGGGCCATTACTAGCTTAAGACCAAGAGGTCTTAGAAATCGCTCTAACTATTGCTATGTTAATTCGATATTGCAAGCTCTAATTGGTTGCTCGCCGTTATATAATCTAATTAGATCTCTACCTAGGGCAGCCGCACGTTTATGCGAAGTAAAAACGCCAACTATTAACGCCATGTAAGTGCAATTAATTCCGATTTAAGTACAGAATATTTAAGAACTCCAACCACAGTTAAGTCAGCAAATAGAACATTTTTTTATACTTCCTTTTGCGTTACATGTGTGGTAGAATAAACTTTAAAATATATGTTTCTGAAACTTGGAAAACAAACCGTTCTGGTGGCATTTGCAAGTGATAGGAAATATTTTTCAAGTTTTCTCGAATTTAACATACATGAATTGTTCTAATCTGTAATCATGTTTTGGAAAGAAGACGAACATTATTTAAATTATTATTTCTCTTTAGTGTGAAGTTATTGAATTTTTCCTTTCAGATCGAAAAAAACTATTCGGGAATATTAATTTTTTTTGCCGAGACTATATTACATAGAAAAAAGAAATGTTTACGGTCGTTTTCAATATGAATCCTCAAGTAAGATTTATTTTACGTGTTCTACAAAAAGAAAATGCATTTATGTTTATTTAATGCGTGTTTCCACAAGCCGAACAGAAAAGTCACTCAAAAATTTAATATTTTTCCTATCAAATGTCCAAATCAATGGTAAAAATTCTAAAGAATAACAATAAATCACTTACCAATAGATTTTAGTAGTCGGTCCTTTCGTCCTGCAAATAAAAAAAAAAGAACAATAAATTTCAAATACTTTATACTATTCTTCTCAAATAGTAAATGAAAAGAAAAAAAATTCCAGGTATACTCGATTTTCTATGGAAGGTATTCAGACATACAATGTACCCACTAAATACGGGGACAATGCAGTCGTCTCTCAATATTTAGAAATTCGTTCATTTAAATTTCTCGATAATTTGAAATGTTTGTAGGTTATAGTAGGTTAGGTTAAAAGGTAGGCCCTCCAGATAGTTTGGGTACAGAACAGTTCATCTAACACCGCCAGGGTATAGGAGCGAGCATCGGGCAGTGCAGGACAAGCGATAGCCGTTCCAACTCAGACGCCTCCTCAAAGCGTGAATCCATATAGCCCAGTGCCCGGCACCAGAATTTAATCAGATTTTTACTCAACCCCTGTAACCCGCTAGATCTCCCTTCCTCATAGTGTAGCCATAGTTTGCTGTTCGTAAGACAACTCTTCTAATTATCCCATCTTCGTTGAGTAACTCCATACAATTGTTGTCTGACGAAAGACGAACAATAACCCATGTGAATGCCACACTAAGGATGTCGGTAAATAAGTACATAAAAATTCGATTTTTGAAAATTGGGGCGAAATCAGTAACTTCTTACAGATTCAAAAGTCAAAAAACTAAAATTTCATTTCATTTCAAGCTGTTATTGTAATTTTAAGTACTGTATTTCAAATTTACAAATTTTTATTAATTAATACGCTTCTTTTCAGGATAACGCTCATGTCAAACTATTCCCATTTACCCAGTGGTGTACGATTACGGACTGCCAAAGGCGCAAAAGGCAATAAGGATGCATTGGGTGGCGATTTACAATGTGAACCAGCATTTGAACCAACTGATGTTTACAAGCTATTGAATAATAGCCGCGGTGAATTTGTAGAAGGACGACAAGAGGATGCTGAAGAATTCTTAAGCTACATTCTAAATAAATTAAATGACGAAATGCTAGAGGTAAGTGAAAAAATTTTGTCTTGTTATCATCAGGGTGGAATGAGATAAAATAATTTTATTTTCACTTAAATTTACTGTCTGTTCCTCTAAATACGAATGAAAATTCTCTCTCGAATTATTCTTATTATCACAGCACTTTAAAATATAATAAAATTTTTTTATACATTTAATATTGAGATTTTACTTAAAAGTATTTCAACAAATGAAGTTCATTTAAAATAATTAGATGAAACTATTCTATAACTAAATTTTTTACATTTTTAAGGAAAAAAGATAGTAAAAACCTTATTTTTACAACAGAGAAATTTTTAGAAGTTTTAAGGCCAGCACTTATGAGATCTTCAGGTTTGAAGATGTCAAAGCGCTAACTCTGCAAACCTCTTATTATATTATAATTTGAATATCTGTTGCGACTTTCAAATCTATGTGTAATTTTACTGGTCACTTCTCTTTCGAATTATTGAATTGAAATCAAAAAGAAATTTTTGTACGTTTTGCGTGCGCTTTTTCAATTTAGTTTTATTTTATTTCTATTCTATATTACTTATTTTTATAATATTCTATTTTAAGGTTATCAAATTAGTGGATAAACCAAGCAATGAACAGAATGGACAAAATGAACCAGGAGAGGAGGATGGCGATGTCTGGCAGGTTGGTGCAAACATATAAACAAAGAATATTATTGCAATACCAAGTTAATTTAATTTTTATTTAATTTTTTTTTTTTTTTGATATATATTTATTAAGCCTGAGGTCTTTTTTTTATTTTATTTTGTTTTTATTATTCGATATTTCGTTAACAGCTTGTTAAAGGAATCAGGAATAATTAAATGATGATGTTAACAAGCTGTTAACGAAATATCGAATAATAAAAACAAAATAAAATAAAAAAAGACCTCAGGCTTAATAAATATATATCAAAAAATATAATAAAAAAGGTCAATTAATAATATAATTAAAATTTATTTAATTTTTTTTTTCAGATGTTTTGTAATAATGGAAATAAAGGCAGTGTCACCCATCAAACAGATTTCGGTCGCACTCCACTAAGTGAAATCTTTAGAGGCGAATTGCGTTCCCGTTTACAACGCGAGGGGGAGCACCCAACTGATGTAATTCAGCCGTTTTTCACCTTGCAATTAAATATTGAAGTATGTGCAAAGTTGTTAATCTTTTTGAATATTCAACATTTTAAAATTAATTTATTTTTTTTTTTGCAGAAAGCCGCTTCTGTTAAGGAAGCTTTGGACATTTTAGTAGGTCGCGAACAATTGGAAGGTGTTACCGGCAGCAAGACTAAACAAGAAGTGCCTGCTTGGCAACAAATGAATTTGGAAAAATTACCGCCCATTTTAATTTTGCATCTAAAATGGTTCGAATATCGTTCGCATGGTTGTACAAAGATTTTAAAGAAGTTTGAGTTCCCGATTGAACTTAAAATTGATGCCAGTAAGTATTTTAATTTATATGTATGTATATTGTACTTTAGAATAAAGGAAATTTTTGTAATTGCTGGTTAATTATATCAAAATTTTAAACTTTTTAAAAATTTATAACTCCCTATTTTCAAGATATTTGCTTAAACTTAAACTTGGAAAAATTTCCTTTCCTCTACCATAAGTTTCATAGTGTATCACGGTCTTTAGTGAACTGAAACGGCTTCGCTTTTGACAATTTTGCTGTTGCTTTTACTTTTAGCAATTACTAATTGTTGGAATATATTTTAATTGCAACTTATTAAATCTATTTCTTTTTTTGTATTTTATAAAAATTTAGAAATATTGGCATCAAAGAAATATTCCAAGAAACAACGAGCTTATCGTCTTTTTGCGGTTGTCTACCATGATGGCAAAGAGGCCACCAAAGGCCACTATATTACTGATGTCTATCACAGCGGCTATGGCAGCTGGCTGCGTTACGATGACAGCTCTGTGAAGCCAGTTAATGAAAATCATGTCCTATTACCACGAGCACCACGAATACCTTATTTACTTTGCTATCGACGTTGTGATACAATACCCCAGCAAAGCAATAACAATCAAAATAATCCATCGACGGCCAATAGTAATACTAGTTCTTCAGGTAATACACGTTCGTCATCGCCAAAATACACCAAGAAAAACTAAAAAAAAAACAAAAAAAGCGGCAGAAAAATTTATATATATATAAATTAAAAGAATTATTATATTATCCTATTAACATATAAAAAATTTATTATAAACATCTGTATATATTAATAACATCATAATATTTATTAATTTATAAATAATTTATTAAAATATATTTTTTACTGAATAATTGAAGAAGAGTTATTATGGCCATAATAAAATGTAAAATATTTAAAAATAGGTATTCTTAATTTAATTTGAAATTTTTTTTTGATCTGGATTAATAGATATATATTAATTAATTAAATATTTATATATTAATAAATATCTATTGATCCAACTTAGTATACTAAAAATTTTTAGACCTAGTATAGGATTCCTTGTAATTTAAAAAATTTAAAAAATATCAAAAACAAAAAAAAAATTTGTTTTTTTTTCAATAAAAATTAAACTAAAAAAAAAAAAAAAATTGAGGGAAGGAAAAAATTTTTATAATTTTAAAGATAAATATAATTAAAATTAAAAATGTATTTATTTAAAAAATTAATTATTTTAAAACTAACATTAAATTTTTATTTATATTTTAAAAATTTTTATAATTTAAAATATTTTTATTTTTAATTATTAAAATTTATTTATTTTAAAAAATTAATTATTTTAATTTTTTTAAAAAAATTTAATTAAATTATAAAATTAATTAAAATTTAATTATTTATAAAATTATTTATATTTTATTAAAAAGATTAATTTTAGCTATTAATTTATTTTTTATTTAATTTTATGTAAAATTTTATAAAAACTTTAAAAATTTAAATAATTATTTGATAAATTGCAATAATTAATATTATTTATTAAAGAAATTTAGAAGTAGTAATATAATTTAGTATAAGTTTAATTTGTACCAGCAACTGCGGTTATACAGATTATATAAATAAATTTTATTTTTAAAAGTTTAATAAAATTTATAATTATTGATAAATATTTTTTCTAATCAGAGGAATTTGTTTTTTAATCGATAATCTACGATGAATCTTACTTAAAATTTTAATTTATATATCGTCGTTTTTAGAATATTTTTATAAAATGTTAATTTTTAAAATTTTCATAAAAAAAAATTTCAGAAATAGAACATTTTTAAAATTTTTAAAGAAAATGGTAATTTTCAGGCCAAAAAAACGTGACAAAAGTCTGATCATGTCAAAATCGAGAAGCTCGATTTTCACCGTAGACGTATGGTCTAGTGGACTTTTTTGCTTAGTACAATCCCAAGAATCAGAAATGCGAAGCGCCCATTAAGATTTTTTTCCTTCCATACTAATCGCCCCACCCTAGTGTACATATCGCCCTTCGCTTTTATTATTTTTAGTGTAAAGGGTATATATAAGTTTGTCATTCCGTGTGAAACTTTTTTAATATTCGTCTCAGAAGAAAAATTTATATATTTTCAGAAAGGTTATGAATAGAGAAGTTGATAGATCCCTGTCCGTCTGTCCGTCCGTCTGTGTTTGTGTTTCTTGAAACGCCGTTTGTGGTCAAATTAATCATCTCATAAAATTCATTTTGTGTTAATCGGTCAGTAGTAGACCTGAATCTCTTCCTATTAAAATTTGGGCAAATCGGTTGAATAGTTTCCGAGCTACAGCCGCAGATCCACGACCAACTTGGTTTTTTTCTTGAAATTTTAGTACAAAATTGTCCATAACTTCGAAACGGATGGAGCGATTTTAATGAAATTTAGTCCGTGTATGTAACTAGGTGGATTACTTACTTTAAATACTATTTGGACCCGCTAACGAGCTCCAAATATGTTCAAAATATGGAAAAAAAAACAAAAAGCACGCGATTTCCTTATGAAATATGCATTATATATTATGAAATAGACTAATAGAAACAATAATTAAATTAAAACACACTTTCTTACATACATAACATGATTCGAACCACCATCAAACTTCACCAAAACGCCATCCATATACTCAGTCACCTCACCCATCAAGACCGCTGAGTTTATTATAACTTATCTAGACTAAATCATACCACAATTTTCCCACTAATACTATCAAATACACTAACACAAGTCGTGTAACGACCCTTTTTAGCAATACATCTAAAGAAATTTTACCATATATGTATACGGAGTCTGATGAAACAAATACATTCTTAGCACTCATAAACTCATGGTGCCAGTTTTTATAAACAATTTTTTAGAAGCCAAACCTCCTCATTCTTTTTTGGTAATTTTATAAATATGTACATTCATGCGAAAGAGTAGTAGCATTGCTTTTTGAGCATTTCTGTATGCAAAAAAAAAATTTTATTTTGACGAACAGTGTTGCCACAAAATAATGTTGGGATAGAGGACATATAGATGATTATCCGATTTTTATTTATATATATTTAAAATTTTACATGTAAAGAAAAAACAAATAACTGAGACTAGTTGAATTGAATTGATTGGTATGATTGTTAAAATAAGTAGTAGGAAAACCTTAATTGTTCTTCGCTGCACCAAAAAAATTTATAATAAATAATTTTATTTTTTCAATTTCTGTTAAAAAACATTTTACAAAATTTCAAAAAAGGCCGAATGTTTTCTTACGTCTTACGTCTATGTGTGACTGTTTTTTGGACACTAACGCACACATACATACATACAATATCATTTATAACATTTATAATTTAAGGTTAGGGTTGTGTAATTAAATTGATTAAACTACCTACACAGCAAACAATTTTTTTTTGTGTACTTGACTTTGTAAGTTACAGACAGGGTCTTAGGATTAAGTTAATTTGTATAGAAAATTTTGTAGAAATTTTCATTTTATGGCCAATAGAAGATTAAAGACAGTAATGGTTTTTCTTAAGGTAATTGATATTGCAAATAATATGTTAAAAAGAGAAATAAAGATACAATTCTGTCCTAACTTGCTATGCAACAGAATAAATAATAACTCTGGTCTATTAATTCGATATTTGAGAAATTTTTGATTCGAAATTTTAAACAAATGTCTCTGTTATAAATTCCTTCGATATTGAATGATTTTCTATTTCCTGTTAGCTGGCTTTTTTTTTTGCATATCAAATGAAAAACTCATAAAAATGATTTTTTTTTTGCTAAATATAATAATATTTTTTTTAATTTTTCTAAAGCAAAAACGTACAATTTACATATATTTACGTGTAAATTAGAGATTGTTTACTGACTTTTTTATACAGTTCCTCACTAGAGGGTTTAAGTCACGGATGCCTGTTTAATCTTTAATTTAAATAACCTGTTCAACTGTATTGATTATTCGTAATTCAAAGATATGTATATGTGTTATTCGAATTCATAATTAATTAAACGTAAAGCATTAAACACATAGACCTCTGCAGGCTACACAGGTACACGAACGACCATCATCGAATCATTCTTTTCAACTATACCGACAACTTCGCGCAAAGCGCATTGTTAATCGGTGGCGACGGCGTTAAAGTAATTAGCACGTTGACTACAACGTGTGTTCGAGCTCAGTATTCGATTAAGTCATAAACACACTTCGCTTTTTATGACTTTTATGTCAGCTGTTGTGGGAAGGTTTCAGTGGCGAAGTCATAGTCACTGGTCACCGAACAGTACCACCTTCAACTGATACCAATCCACAGGCACATCAGGGCGCCCTCCTTCTTAGCTTACAAATTAAATCGACAACAAGTCCGGTTAAGTTGATTACTTTTTATGCAATATCTCAAAAACTGAAATTCATAGAAGGGCGCTGATTAGTGTAAACAAAGCGTATGGTAAAGATTCCTTTAGGATTAAAATACTAAGAAATTTTTCTATCACGACGTATGATCTTTTGTCAAAAATCTACAGATTTAATTTCATATTTCTTTTTATATTGGCACTACTAGATTTACACACTGTCGTTTAGTCTAGGATGACAAGGACAATTTTAATTGATAATTAAATTACGTCAGTTTAACATGTGTTTCACGGCAAAGAATTTTTTCCTAAAATACAATACAGTCTAAAAGCCTGTTTTCAATTTAATTTTCATCTGAAAAGAGAAAGAAATGTTACTGAAATTGTTGCACTGTTTCTAATTTAATACAATTTTTAGATAGAAAAAAAAAATAATCAAAATGGCTTCCAAACAAGGCATTTTTTTTTTTGTAAAATAAACAATTTGTAAACGGTAACTGCATGACTCATACAGCTGACAAACGGTATAGAAATAGACCATTTGCTGACCTTCAAACTTTTAATCCTTTAAATTCTACCTGTTTCTCCGTTATAGAAATACTGACGTAATCCTATTATATAACGTCAGTTTAACATGTGTTTCACGGCAAAGAATTTTTTCATAAAATACAATACAGTCTAAAAGACTGTTTTCAATTTAATTTTCATTTGAAATGAAATGTATCTCCGCGTGAAAAGACAAGGTTCGCCTCCTGATGATTTACACTGAGGCCACTTTCAGTCCTCCACCTACTGATTCTTGGCAGCTCAATCAGCAGTCGAGTGAAAAATGCGCCTCGTTAGCAAATTGGATTTTTTTCATATAACTCGCTTTGCATTATTTCCAAAATTGGTGAAGTATAAATCGACTCATACTGCTTATCGAAGGTATCTACTTGTATTTCGATACCTAAAAATCTTATGATAGATATAACGGGCCTTTTAAAATTTCTCGAGAACCTCAGTAGAGGGGATCCTCAAACAAATATTAGACTATACCGCGTTTAGCAGCCGCTTTAAGAGGCTCTCCAAAGTTTATCAAACAGGTGCGCGAGTACAACAACTCCATTCACCGCGACCTTGTTAAAGGCGTCGTCTGGATTTTGCACGAATAAAACAAAACCAGTTTCGAATAAAACAAAACCAGAATTTTACATTTTATTTTATGAGCACTATCTTCATATATTTATAGTCTCTGCTTCAACGAACAAGTGTTTACGCGGAAGAATAACTGTTTAAAAACTTCAATATTCATTTAAAATATCTTAGAATTAATTCATTTGAATCTGCGTTGTGAATTTTTTGAAGATCTAAGGTGAGTACAGAAATACAATTGAATAAAAATTGGAAAATTAAATTGGTAAAAGATCTTATTTTACAAATATCTGTTTTACTACTACATACTTATGTATATACTATGTAATATATCTATATATATAAAACAGGATGTGTGTATGTATGTAACGTATGGACTCCAAAACGGCTGGGCCGATTTTGATGAAATATTCAGGTCATTTTCAGAATATTCAGGCGGGTGACGCTGTGAAGTCTGATTTTTGATTTTCGGTCTGCGGGCGGAGGCGCGTGTCAAAATCCAATTTTCATATTGCACCACCAATGACATATACATATATATATATTTTTTTTTTTTTTTTATTTTAAATAAATAAATCGTGTAGTAATACAATACTAATGTTTGTTTAGGGCCAGCAACGCGGACCGGGTCAGCTAGTGCACTATATGTACTAAAATTCAAACTAACATGAATTCATTGATTCATTCCACAAATTTAAATTTTATCGTTTATCTCACGATAATATAAGTATGTAGCTTTACCAGTTCAAATTCATTACCAGGTAACTCCCCTACAAGAACAGTGAAGGTTATTTGACCGGTTATGTGACCGTTATTGCTAGCCGAATTATTGCTCTTCGCGTTGCACAAAGTTTCTATTATTTTCTAAAGGGTAATATGAGAAAAGGGGGCGAAACTTCTGTGAACATGTGACTTTGCATCATTCTCTATCTAATGAATTTTGTCGTCGTTTAGAACGATACTGATTACTACATACTTACGAGTGTATATGCTCAAAAATTTGGGCTCTTTGTTTGCAGTTTGCACCAATGCGTATCAAACAAGCCGGTGTTGTTAAAACAGGTTGCAATTTTTGGCTGTACGGACGTTTATGCAACAAACGTCAAAAACACATTGTTTTTATAATATTTGCATTACAAGTGCGAGTACAACAACTCCATTCACCGCGACCTTGTTAAAGGCGTCGTCTGGATTTTGCACGAATAAAACAAAACCAGTTTCGTTTTTCCTTTCTTACTTCTACGCGGGGTATCTATAAACACAAAGAAAAGGGTTTTCTTACGCAAAAATTGGGTAAATGAGAGAGGTTTTGAGAGAGTAATGTTCTTGTTCTTCACGCACGAGAATGCCCGTACTTTTTCTTCGGGCTAGTTTGGGCGTGAAGAACAAGCAATCAGTTTGTTTATAATAAACATTGAAAATAACAAAGAAAAATTACAAATGTCGCAAACAGCTGACAGACATTAAAAAAGTTGTGTGTTAAAAATTTTTCTTAACAATAATTAATTACAAACATTTTTGTTATTTATACCATAAATTGTTAAAAACTTTTCATAAAAATTACCATCGCTGAAAAATAAATATAATTAAATAAATTCTTTCAATACTTGTTTTTTTTTAATGAATTCTTTCACAAATAGTTTTTTTTCGGTAAACTTTCATCAATCACATTAGACTTCCAATGAAAATCAGGGATAATCAAGCTCGTACAATTGTACTCTTTTCAGTACACTTTGCATTGCAAAAGTACTACTTTACTCCACTAAATATTAAGTACCAAAGTATATTCATATAAATATATTTTCGATTTTTCTTAATATAATATTTAATTATTAAATTATTCACAACCACTTTTCACAACTTTTTCACAAACTTTGACGTTTGGCCTGTTGAATGAAGTGACCAGCGAAATAGCTAATAAGTTTAGCTGCCCTACAAGAACATGGACGGTCATTAGACCGGTGATATGACCGTCATTGCTGACAGAATTATCGGTCATTGCGTAGAACAAAGTTTATATCATTTTCTTAAGGGCAATATGAGAAAAATTACCGAAACTTCTGTGTGCATGTGATAGTCAGCGTTGATGCATATATATCGCTCACTGTATCCATCAGCAAAGACAACATATGTCGTTGTTAAAACGTGTCGCCGAGTACCGAACACAAAAACGATGCTCTCTTCCACACCCGTAACATGCTACCAAACTAAATGTTTTCTCGTCTAAACTCAGTCGTACGGAGCTTCAAAAACTATAGTCCGAATTATAAGTTTATAAACGAGTAAAATTATCATTTCTGTAAAATGGATGGATTGCGAAAATTCAAGAATACTTTTGTAATGAACTGCATTAATTTTTAACTATTCAACAACACGTTGGTTGTCTCGCAACGAGGTGGTCTCTCGAGTAATAGGAACTCCTTCAGGATTACTTTAATTTTACTGATTTCGAAACAAATTCTCAATATTCAAGAACTCTTTTTATTTTATCTTTCTGTTACTAATAGTTAATAATAGTAAAACTTAACACAACTTTTATGTTTTTAGTATATTTGGGGTCAAAAAAGTACAATTTTAAAATTGTCAAATATCATCTCCGATATAAACAGAGCTGTAAAAAATTGACATTTCTTTTTTTCTGGTAAATTTTATGGTTTTTTTTCGTTTTCTTACTTTTGTACATTTTGCTCTCTTATTGAGAGTAATTATAGCTTACTCTCATTTTACCGAACTTTACCCGAAAGTAAACGTTCGGACCTTTTATTTTATGAGCACTATCTTCATATATTTATAGTCTGTGCTTCAACGAACAAGTGTTTACGCGGAAGAATAACTGTTTAAAAACTTCAATATTCATTTAAAATATTTTAGAATTATTTCATTTAAATCTGCGTTGTGAATTTTTTGAAGATCTAAGGTGAGTACAGAAATACAATTGAATAAAAATTGGAATTAAATTGGTAAAATATCTTATTTTACAAATATCTGTTTTACTATTAAAAAAACAAAAATTTCCTGGGTTCATCCCCAGATAAGACTCAGACTCATAAAAACATTTCGCATTTTTTCTGATGCGCATTTCTGTGTCTTTGAGTCAGTTGTTGTCGGAAGGTTTCAGTGGCGAAGGCATAGTCACTGGTCACTGAACAGTACCGGCTTCAGCTGTAACCAATCCACATCAGAACGCCCTCCTTCGTCCGTATTGTGCAGCAACGGCGAAGTGAAATAATTACTAAAAATGGCCACTAAAACGAAGCTTCAATATTTAATACGTCTCCTTGACATCAGAGGCGCTACAACACTGCTATAAAACAAAGAACGTCCAAAAGCAGAGTTGTAAGATAGTGAAGCTTCACCTCCTGTAGTTTTTCCTACTATCTACCATCTCCTGAGTGCTGGTCCAAGATAAAAAAAACCCGATCGCTTCCATTCTGGCAAGTTGCGCTTGTTATAGTTCAATGGTACTATGCCCTTGGGTCAAAATCGACGGGTATAGCACGATTTTTTCGACGCGAATGGTTACTTCTTTTTGAGCGAGAAGCTGCTGTAGAAATACCACAATACATAAAACAAACAAAGTTGTCAACGAAAAATGAATAAAAAATATATGTGTATGCACATATATAAATAATTAACGCAATATATTTATCCCTAAATTTCATATCGAGTGTTTATTAAATATAATTGGACGCATTAATAATTCGCGACACACAAATTTCTAATTTCATAAATACATATTATTATTAACATATGCATATTAAATATTATCATAGTGGGACTAAATGTGAATTTTTTTGTTTGTTTTTCTTTACAGAAACTACACACGAAGTTGTTGCGAACATCCCATCTTTGGATTCAGTTACACTTCGTATTGAAGAGTTTGTGCCACAACAGATTGACAAATTAGAAAGTGAATATCTAGAGCAACCTCTTCAGCAGCGGCCGCAGCTGGATTTGCAATATCAAACTGTCTTAACGGAAATGGGGCAGTCTTTTGATGATTACAGCAATCAAAATGCTGCAATAACTGATGTGCAAGAAATGAAAGAGAGTAACTGCATTTCTCATACGCATGGCACACGTACCTATAGCAATCAAAATAATAATAATAATTATCAACAACAACAACAGCAACAAGGTCAGCCCCAAACTAGAAATTATGGAGCCATGAAAACGCCTTCCTCGCCCATTTCAAGTGCAACCAGTACTATGGAACGGAAAACTAGCCAATCGACCAAAAAGTCGCAAATACAGCAACAACAATTAGCTCAAACGAATACTGCTTTGACAAGAGTTACCCCCTACCCGTTTCAAAAGCAATCTAGCACCATTGATCTGCAAACTCAGGGCAGCCCAGCAAATTCAAATACAGCTACTACTGCCATCTCAGCTATATCAGCAAAGCAACAACCACTGCAATATTCTTCAGGCTTTGCTACTAAGAAACATGGAAACAGTGGCTCTAACCTTACCGCAAATGGTTCTGCAACTCCACTCGCAAGCTCCAGCAATGCAATTGAGACTACACCATCACCACCAGCTATAAATTTGGCACCTCCGGTGACTAGCACTGCACCAGCTCCGTCTACCAAATCCTCATGGGCTAGTTTGTTTGCTAATTCATCAACATCTACTGCAATTGCTACGACAAACAACTTGTGCCCAACGGCGTCCTCAGCTTACTCCACCTCACCAGCTACGAACTATTCAAAGAAACCTGTTGCGAAAGTGGCTCCTTTTGAGAGTGATAATACCGTAACGGAGCCACCATCTGCTGTTAGCCCCGGAACATTAACATATTCCGCAGCCTCAGCTCAAAATCTGCCCCAATCAACTGCCAAGACATCAAACTCCCAACAAGAACTAACACGTAATTCATCAAACAGTCTGGATAAATATTCTTTAAAATATTCGGAATTTTTAACAAAATATAAAAGTGACTGGGCCATTACTAGCTTAAGACCAAGAGGTCTTAGAAATCGCTCTAACTATTGCTATGTTAATTCGATATTGCAAGCTCTAATTGGTTGCTCGCCGTTATATAATCTAATTAGATCTCTACCTAGGGCAGCCGCACGTTTATGCGAAGTAAAAACGCCAACTATTAACGCCATGTAAGTGCAATTAATTCCGATTTAAGTACAGAATATTTAAGAACTCCAAGCACAGTTAAGTCAGCAAATAGAAAATTTTTTTTATACTTCCTTTTGCGTTACATGTGTGGTAGAATAAACTTTAAAATATATGTTTCTGAAACTTGGAAAACAAACCGTTCTGGTGGCATTTGCAAGTGATAGGAAATATTTTTCAAGTTTTCTCGAATTTAACATACATGAATTGTTCTAATCTGTAATCATGTTTTGGAAAGAAGACGAACATTATTTAAATTATTATTTCTCTTTAGTGTGAAGTTATTGAATTTTTCCTTTCAGATCGAAAAAAACTATTCGGGAATATTAATTTTTTTTGCCGAGACTATATTACATAGAAAAAAGAAATGTTTACGGTCGTTTTCAATATGAATCCTCAAGTAAGATTTATTTTACGTGTTCTACAAAGAGAAAATGCATTTATGTTTATTTAATGCGTGTTTCCACAAGCCGAACAGAAAAGTCACTCAAAAATTTAATATTTTTCCTATCAAATGTCCAAATCAATGGTAAAAATTCTAAAGAATAACAATAAATCACTTACCAATAGATTTTAGTAGTCGGTCCTTTCGTCCTGCAAATAAAAAAAAAAGAACAATAAATTTCAAATACTTTATACTATTCTTCTCAAATAGTAAATGAAAAGAAAAAAAATTCCAGGTATACTCGATTTTCTATGGAAGGTATTCAGACATACAATGTACCCACTAAATACGGGGACAATGCAGTCGTCTCTCAATATTTAGAAATTCGTTCATTTAAATTTCTCGATAATTTGAAATGTTTGTAGGTTATAGTAGGTTAGGTTAAAAGGTAGGCCCTCCAGATAGTTTGGGTACAAAACAGTTCATCTAACACCGCCAGGGTATAGGAGCGAGCATCGGGCAGTGCAGGACAAGCGATAGCCGTTCCAACTCAGACGCCTCCTCAAAGCGTGAATCCATATAGCCCAGTGCCCGGCACCAGAATTTAATCAGATTTTTACTCAACCCCTGTAACCCGCTAGATCTCCCTTCCTCATAGTGTAGCCATAGTTTGCTGTTCGTAAGACAACTCTTCTAATTATCCCATCTTCGTTGAGTAACTCCATACAATTGTTGTCTGACGAAAGACGAACAATAACCCATGTGAATGCCACACTAAGGATGTCGGTAAATAAGTACATAAAAATTCGATTTTTGAAAATTGGGGCGAAATCAGTAACTTCTTATAGATTCAAAAGTCAAAAAACTAAAATTTCATTTCATTTCAAGCTGTTATTGTAATTTTAAGTTCTGTATTTCAAATTTACAAATTTTTGTTAATTAATACGCTTCTTTTCAGGATAACGCTCATGTCAAACTATTCCCATTTACCCAGTGGTGTACGATTACGGACTGCCAAAGGCGCAAAAGGCAATAAGGATGCATTGGGTGGCGATTTACAATGTGAACCAGCATTTGAACCAACTGATGTTTACAAGCTATTGAATAATAGCCGCGGTGAATTTGTAGAAGGACGACAAGAGGATGCTGAAGAATTCTTAAGCTACATTCTAAATAAATTAAATGACGAAATGCTAGAGGTAAGTGAAAAAATTTTGTCTTGTTATCATCAGGGTGGAATGAGATAAAATAATTTTATTTTCACTTAAATTTACTGTCTGTTCCTCTAAATACGAATGAAAATTCTCTCTCGAATTATTCTTATTATCACAGCACTTTAAAATATAATAAAATTTTTTTATACATTTAATATTGAGATTTTACTTAAAAGTATTTCAACAAATGAAGTTAATTTAAAATAATTAGATGAAACTATTCTATAACTAAATTTTTTACATTTTTAAGGAAAAAAGATAGTAAAAACCTTATTTTTACAACAGAGAAATTTTTAGAAGTTTTAAGGCCAGCACTTATGAGATCTTCAGGTTTGAAGATGTCAAAGCGCTAACTCTGCAAACCTCTTATTATATTATAATTTGAATATCTGTTGCGACTTTCAAATCTATGTGTAATTTTACTGGTCACTTCTCTTTCGAATTATTGAATTGAAATCAAAAAGAAATTTTTGTACGTTTTGCGTGCGCTTTTTCAATTTAGTTTTATTTTATTTCTATTCTATATTACTTATTTTTATAATATTCTATTTTAAGGTTATCAAATTAGTGGATAAACCAAGCAATGAACAGAATGGACAAAATGAACCAGGAGAGGAGGATGGCGATGTCTGGCAGGTTGGTGCAAACATATAAACAAAGAATATTATTGCAATACCAAGTTAATTTAATTTTTATTTAATTTTTTTTTTTTTTTGATATATATTTATTAAGCCTGAGGTCTTTTTTTTATTTTATTTTGTTTTTATTATTCGATATTTCGTTAACAGCTTGTTAAAGGAATCAGGAATAATTAAATGATGATGTTAACAAGCTGTTAACGAAATATCGAATAATAAAAACAAAATAAAATAAAAAAAGACCTCAGGCTTAATAAATATATATCAAAAAATATAATAAAAAAGGTCAATTAATAATATAATTAAAATTTATTTAATTTTTTTTTTCAGATGTTTTGTAATAATGGAAATAAAGGCAGTGTCACCCATCAAACAGATTTCGGTCGCACTCCACTAAGTGAAATCTTTAGAGGCGAATTGCGTTCCCGTTTACAACGCGAGGGGGAGCACCCAACTGATGTAATTCAGCCGTTTTTCACCTTGCAATTAAATATTGAAGTATGTGCAAAGTTGTTAATCTTTTTGAATATTCAACATTTTAAAATTAATTTATTTTTTTTTTTGCAGAAAGCCGCTTCTGTTAAGGAAGCTTTGGACATTTTAGTAGGTCGCGAACAATTGGAAGGTGTTACCGGCAGCAAGACTAAACAAGAAGTGCCTGCTTGGCAACAAATGAATTTGGAAAAATTACCGCCCATTTTAATTTTGCATCTAAAATGGTTCGAATATCGTTCGCATGGTTGTACAAAGATTTTAAAGAAGTTTGAGTTCCCGATTGAACTTAAAATTGATGCCAGTAAGTATTTTAATTTATATGTATGTATATTGTACTTTAGAATAAAGGAAATTTTTGTAATTGCTGGTTAATTATATCAAAATTTTAAACTTTTTAAAAATTTATAACTCCCTATTTTCAAGATATTTGCTTAAACTTAAACTTGGAAAAATTTCCTTTCCTCTACCATAAGTTTCATAGTGTATCACGGTCTTTAGTGAACTGAAACGGCTTCGCTTTTGACAATTTTGCTGTTGCTTTTACTTTTAGCAATTACTAATTGTTGGAATATATTTTAATTGCAACTTATTAAATCTATTTCTTTTTTTGTATTTTATAAAAATTTAGAAATATTGGCATCAAAGAAATATTCCAAGAAACAACGAGCTTATCGTCTTTTTGCGGTTGTCTACCATGATGGCAAAGAGGCCACCAAAGGCCACTATATTACTGATGTCTATCACAGCGGCTATGGCAGCTGGCTGCGTTACGATGACAGCTCTGTGAAGCCAGTTAATGAAAATCATGTCCTATTACCACGAGCACCACGAATACCTTATTTACTTTGCTATCGACGTTGTGATACAATACCCCAGCAAAGCAATAACAATCAAAATAATCCATCGACGGCCAATAGTAATACTAGTTCTTCAGGTAATACACGTTCGTCATCGCCAAAATACACCAAGAAAAACTAAAAAAAAAACAAAAAAAGCGGCAGAAAAATTTATATATATATAAATTAAAAGAATTATTATATTATCCTATTAACATATAAAAAATTTATTATAAACATCTGTATATATTAATAACATCATAATATTTATTAATTTATAAATAATTTATTAAAATATATTTTTTACTGAATAATTGAAGAAGAGTTATTATGGCCATAATAAAATATAAAATATTTAAAAATAGGTATTCTTAATTTAATTTGAAATTTTTTTTTGATCTGGATTAATAGATATATATTAATTAATTAAATATTTATATATTAATAAATATCTATTGATCCAACTTAGTATACTAAAAATTTTTAGACCTAGTATAGGATTCCTTGTAATTTAAAAAATTTAAAAAATATCAAAAACAAAAAAAAAATTTGTTTTTTTTTCAATAAAAATTAAACTAAAAAAAAAAAAAAAATTGAGGGAAGGAAAAAATTTTTATAATTTTAAAGATAAATATAATTAAAATTAAAAATGTATTTATTTAAAAAATTAATTATTTTAAAACTAACATTAAATTTTTATTTATATTTTAAAAATTTTTATAATTTAAAATATTTTTATTTTTAATTATTAAAATTTATTTATTTTAAAAAATTAATTATTTTAATTTTTTTAAAAAAATTTAATTAAATTATAAAATTAATTAAAATTTAATTATTTATAAAATTATTTATATTTTATTAAAAAGATTAATTTTAGCTATTAATTTATTTTTTATTTAATTTTATGTAAAATTTTATAAAAACTTTAAAAATTTAAATAATTATTTGATAAATTGCAATAATTAATATTATTTATTAAAGAAATTTAGAAGTAGTAATATAATTTAGTATAAGTTTAATTTGTACCAGCAACTGCGGTTATACAGATTATATAAATAAATTTTATTTTTAAAAGTTTAATAAAATTTATAGTTATTGATAAGTATTTTTTCTAATCAGAGGAATTTGTTTTTTAATCGATAATCCACGATGAATCTTACTTAAAATTTTAATTTATATATCGTCGTTTTTAGAATATTTTTATAAAAAGTTAATTTTTAAAATTTTCATAAAACAAAATTTCAGAAATAGAACATTTTTAAAATTTTTAAAGAAAATGGTAATTTTCAGGCCAAAAAAACGTGACAAAAGTCTGATCATGTCAAAATCGAGAAGATCGATTTTCACCGTAGACGTATGGTCTAGTGGACTTTTTTGCTTAGTACAATCCCAAGAACCAGAAATGCGAAGCGCCCATTAAGATTTTTTTCCTTCCATACTAATCGCCCCACCCTAGTGTACATATCGCCCTTCGCTTTTATTATTTTTAGTGTAAAGGGTATATATAAGTTTGTCATTCCGTGTGAAACTTTTTTAATATTCGTCTCAGAAGAAAAATTTATATATTTTCAGAAAGGTTATGAATAGAGAAGTTGATAGAGCCCTGTCCGTCTGTCCGTCCGTCTGTGTTTGTGTTTCTTGAAACGCCGTTTGTGGTCAAATTAATCATCTCATAAAATTCATTTTGTGTTAATCGGTCAGTAGTAGACCTGAATCTCTTCCTATTGAAATTTGGGCAAATCGGTTGAATAGTTTCCGAGCTACAGCCGCAGATCCACGACCAACTTGATTTTTTTCTTGAAATTTTAGTACAAAATTGTCCATAACTTCGAAACGGATGGAGCGATTTTAATCAAATTTAGTCCGTGTATGTAACTAGGTGGATTACTTACTTTAAATACTATTTGGACCCGCTAACTAGCTCCAAATATGTTCAAAATAAGGAAAAAAAAACAAAAAGCACGCGATTTCCTTATGAAATATGCATTATATATTATGAAATAGACTAATAGAAACAATAATTAAATTAAAACACACTTCTTACTTACATACATAACATGATTCGAACCACCATCAAACTTCACCAAAACGCCATCCATATACTCAGTCACCTCACCCATCAAGACCGCTGAGTTTATTATAACTTATCTAGACTAAATCATACCACAATTTTCCCACTAATACTATCAAATACACTAACACAAGTCGTGTAACGACCCTTTTTAGCAATACATCTAAAGAAATTTTACCATATATGTATACGGAGTCTGATGAAACAAATCCATTCTTAGCACTCATAAACTCATGGTGCCACTTTTTATAAACAATTTTTTAGAAGCCAAACCTCCTCATTCTTTTTTGGTAATTTTATAAATATGTACATTCATGCGAAAGAGTAGTAGCATTGCTTTTTGAGCATTTCTGTATGCAAAAAAAAAATTTTATTTTGACGAACAGTGTTGCCACAAAATAATGTTGGGATAGAGGACATATAGATGATTATCCGATTTTTATTTATATATATTTAAAATTTTACATGTAAAGAAAAAACAAATAACTGAGACTAGTTGAATTGAATTGATTGGTATGATTGTTAAAATAAGTAGTAGGAAAGACTTAATTGTTCTTCGCTGCACCAAAAAAATTTATAATAAATAATTTTATTTTTTCAATTTCTGTTAAAAAACATTTTACAAAATTTCAAAAAAGGCCGAATGTTTTCTTACGTCTTACGTCTATGTGTGACTGTTTTTTGGACACTAACGCACACATACATACATACAATATCATTTATAACACTTATAATTTAAGATTAGGGTTGTGTAATTAAATTGATTAAACTACCTACACAGCAAACAATTTTTTTTTGTGTACTTGACTTTGTAAGTTACAGACAGGGTCTTAGGATTAAGTTAATTTGTATAGAAAATTTTGTAGAAATTTTCATTTTATGGCCAATAGAAGATTAAAGACAGTAATGGTTTTTCTTAAGGTAATTGATATTGCAAATAATATGTTAAAAAGAGAAATAAAGATACAATTCTGTCCTAAATTGCTATGCAACAGAATAAATAATAACTCTGGTCTATTAATTCGATATTTGAGAAATTTTTGATTCGAAATTTTAAACAAATGTCTCTGTTATAAATTCCTTCGATATTGAATGATTTTCTAATTCCTGTTAGCTGGCTTTTTTTTTTGCATATCAAATGAAAAACTCATAAAAATGATTTTTTTTTTGCTAAATATAATAATATTTTTTTTAATTTTTCTAAAGCAAAAACGTACAATTTACATATATTTACGTGTAAATTAGAGATTGTTTACTGACTTTTTTATACAGTTCCTCACTAGAGGGTTTAAGTCACGGATGCCTGTTTAATCTTTAATTTAAATAACCTGTTCAACTGTATTGATTATTCGTAATTCAAAGATATGTATATGTGTTATTCGAATTCATAATTAATTAAACGTAAAGCATTAAACACATAGACCTCTGCAGGCTACACAGGTACACGAACGACCATCATCGAATCATTCTTTTCAACTATACCGACAACTTCGCGCAAAGCGCATTGTTAATCGGTGGCGACGGCGTTAAAGTAATTAGCACGTTGACTACAACGTGTGTTCGAGCTCAGTATTCGATTAAGTCATAAACACACTTTGCTTTTTATGACTTTTATGTCAGCTGTTGCGGGAAGGTTTCAGTGGCGAAGTCATAGTCACTGGTCACCGAACAGTACCACCTTCAACTGATACCAATCCACAGGCACATCAGGGCGCCCTCCTTCTTAGCTTACAAATTAAATCGACAACAAGTCCGGTTAAGTTGATTACTTTTTATGCAATATCTCAAAAACTGAAATTCATAGAAGGGCGCTGATTAGTGTAAACAAAGCGTATGGTAAAGATTCCTTTAGGATTAAAATACTAAGAAATTTTTCTATCACGACGTATGATCTTTTGTCAAAAATCTACAGATTTAATTTCATATTTCTTTTTATATTGGCAATACTAGATTTACACACTGTCGTTTAGTCTACGATGACAAGGACAATTTTAACTGATAATTACATTACGTCAGTTTAACATGTGTTTCACGGCAAAGAATTTTTTCCTAAAATACAATACAGTCTAAAAGCCTGTTTTCAATTAATTTTCATCTGAAAAGAGAAAGAAATGTTACTGAAATTGTTGCACTGTTTCTAATTTAATACAATTTTTAGATAGAAAAAAAAAATAATCAAAATGGCTTCCAAACAAGGCATTTTTTTTTTGTAAAATAAACAATTTGTAAGCGGTAACTGCATGACTCATACAGTTGACAAACGGTATAGAAATAGACCATTTGCTGACCTTCAAACTTTTAATCCTTTAAATTCTACCTGTTTCTCCGTTATAGAAATACTGACGTAATCCTATTATATATCATACAGCTGACAAACCGTATAGAAATAGACCATTTGCTGACCTTCAAACTTTTAATCCTTTAAATTCTACCTGTTTCTCCGTTATAGAAATACTGACGTAATCCTATTATATAACGTCAGTTTAACATGTGTTTCACGGCAAAGAATTTTTTCATAAAATACAATACAGTCTAAAAGACTGTTTTCAATTTAATTTTCATTTGAAATGAAATGTATCTCCGCGTGAAAAGACAAGGTTCGCCTCCTGAGGATTTACACTGAGGCCACTTTCAGTGCTCCACCTACTGATCCTTGGCAGCTCAATCAGCAGTCGAGTGAAAAATTTGCCTCGTTAGCAAATTGGATTTTTTTCATATAACTCGCTTTGCATTATTTCCAAAATTGGTGAAGTATAAATCGACTCATACTGCTTATCGAAGGTATCTACTTGTATTTCGATACCTAAAAATCTTATGATAGATATAACGGGCCTTTTAAAATTTCTCGAGAACCTCAGTAGAGGGGATCCTCAAACAAATATTAGACTATACCGCGTTTAGCAGCCGCTTTAAGAGGCTCTCCAAAGTTTATCAAACAGGTGCGCGAGTACAACAACTCCATTCACCGCGACCTTGTTAAAGGCGTCGTCTGGATTTTGCACGAATAAAACAAAACCAATTTCGAATAAAACAAAACCAGAATTTTACATTTTATTTTATGAGCACTATCTTCATATATTTATAGTCTCTGCTTCAACGAACAAGTGTTTACGCGGAAGAATAACTGTTTAAAAACTTCAATATTCATTTAAAATATCTTAGAATTAATTCATTTGAATCTGCGTTGTGAATTTTTTGAAGATCTAAGGTGAGTACAGAAATACAATTGAATAAAAATTGGAAAATTAAATTGGTAAAAGATCTTATTTTACAAATATCTGTTTTACTACTACATACTTATGTATATACTATGTAATATATCTATATATATAAAACAGGATGTGTGTATGTATGTAACGTATGGACTCCAAAACGGCTGGGCCGATTTTGATGAAATATTCAGGTCATTTTCAGAATATTCAGGCGGGTGACACTGTGAAGTCTGATTTTTGATTTTCGGTCTGCGGGCGGAGGCGCGTGTCAAAATCCAATTTTCATATTGCACCACCAATGACATATACATATATATATATTTTTTTTTTTTTTTATTTTAAATAAATAAATCGTGTAGTAATACAATACTAATGTTTGTTTAGGGCCAGCAACGCGGACCGGGTCAGCTAGTGCACTATATGTACTAAAATTCAAACTAACATGAATTCATTGATTCATTCCACAAATTTAAATTTTATCGTTTATCTCACGATAATATAAGTATGTAGCTATACCAGTTCAAATTCATTACCAGGTAACTCCCCTACAAGAACAGTGAAGGTTATTTGACCGGTCATGTGACCGTTATTGCTAGCCGAATTATTGCTCTTCGCGTTGCACAAAGTTTCTATTATTTTCTAAAGGGTAATATGAGAAAAGGGGGCGAAACTTCTGTGTACATGTGACTTTGCATCATTCTCTATCTAATGAATTTTGTCGTCGTTTAGAACGATACTGATTACTACATACTTACGAGTGTATATGCTCAAAAATTTGGGCTCTTTGTTTGCAGTTTGCACCAATGCGTATCAAACAAGCCGGTGTTGTTAAAACAGGTTGCAATTTTTGGCTGTACCGACGTTTATGCAACAAACGTCAAAAACACATTGTTTTTATAATATTTGCATTACAAGTGCGAGTACAACAACTCCATTCACCGCGACCTTGTTAAAGGCGTCGTCTGGATTTTGCACGAATAAAACAAAACCAGTTTCGTTTTTCCTTTCTTACTTCTACGCGGCGTATCTATAAACACAAAGAAAAGGGTTTTCTTACGCAAAAATTGGGTAAATGAGAGAGGTTTTGAGAGAGTAATGTTCTTGTTCTTCACGCACGAGAATGCCCGTACTTTTTCTTCGGGCTAGTTTGGGCGTGAAGAACAAGCAATCAGTTTGTTTATAATAAACATTGAAAATAACAAAGAAAAATTACAAATGTCGCAAACAGCTGACAGACATTAAAAAAGTTGTGTGTTAAAAATTTTTCTTAACAATAATTAATTACAAACATTTTTGTTATTTATACCATAAATTGTTAAAAACTTTTCATAAAAAATACCATCGCTGAAAAATAAATATAATTAAATAAATTCTTTCAATACTTGTTTTTTTTAATGAATTCTTTCACAAATAGTTTTTTTTCGGTAAACTTTCATCAATCACATTAGACTTCCAATGAAAATCAGGGATAATCAAGCTCGTACAATTGTACTCTTTTCAGTACACTTTGCATTGCAAAAGTACTACTTTACTCCACTATATATTAAGTACCAAAGTATATTCATATAAATATATTTTCGATTTTTCTTAATATAATATTTAATTATTAAATTATTCACAACAACTTTTCACAACTTTTTCACAAACTTTGACGTTTGGCCTGTTGAATGAAGTGACCAGCGAAATAGCTAATAAGTTTAGCTGCCCTACAAGAACATGGACGGTCATTAGACCGGTGATATGACCGTCATTGCTGACAGAATTATCGGTCATTGCGTAGAACAAAGTTTATATCATTTTCTTAAGGGCAATATGAGAAAAATTACCGAAACTTCTGTGTGCATGTGATAGTCAGCGTTGATGCATATATATCGCTCACTGTAGACGGGTATCCCAATTGAAATGAAACACTATTTATTTAAATTCTTTACGTTGATTTTATTTCAATATTCTTATATGTACATATGTATATAAAAAAAAGAAATGTAATATAATATAAAATAGAAATATCCATCAGAACCTTGGAGTGGGCCATCATCTGTGAATTTTTTCTTAATATAATTGTACGGAGCTTCAAAAACTATAGTCCGAATTATAAGTTTATAAACGAGTAAAATTATCATTTCTGTAAAATGGATGGATTGCGAAAATTCAAGAATACTTTTGTAATGAACTGCATTAATTTTTAACTATTCAACAACACGTTGGTTGTCTCGCAACGAGGTGGTCTCTCGAGTAATAGGAACTCCTTCAGGATTACTTTAATTTTACTGATTTCGAAACAAATTCTCAATATTCAAGAACTCTTTTTATTTTATCTTTCTGTTACTAATAGTTAATAATAGTAAAACTTAACACAACTTTTATGTTTTTAGTACATTTGGGGTCAAAAAAGTACAATTTTAAAATTGTCAAATATCATCTCCGATATAAACAGAGCTGTAAAAAATTGACATTTCTTTTTTTCTGGTAAATTTTATGGTTTTTTTTCGTTTTCTTACTTTTGTACATTTTGCTCTCTTATTGAGAGTAATTATAGCTTACTCTCATTTTACCGAACTTTACCCGAAAGTAAACGTTCAGACCTTTTATTTTATGAGCACTATCTTCATATATTTATAGTCTGTGCTTCAACGAACAAGTGTTTACGCGGAAGAATAACTGTTTAAAAACTTCAATATTCATTTAAAATATTTTAGAATTATTTCATTTAAATCTGCGTTGTGAATTTTTTGAAGATCTAAGGTGAGTACAGAAATACAATTGAATAAAAATTGGAATTAAATTGGTAAAAGATCTTATTTTACAAATATCTGTTTTACTATTAAAAAAACAAAAATTTCCTGGGTTCATCCCCAGATAAGACTCAGACCCATAAAAACATTTCGCATTTTTTCTGATGCGCATTTCTGTGTCTTTGAGTCAGTTGTTGTCGGAAGGTTTCAGTGGCGAAGGCATAGTCACTGGTCACTGAACAGTAACGGCTTCAGCTGTAACCAATCCACATCAGAACGCCCTCCTTCGTCCGTATTGTGCAGCAACGGCGAAGTGAAATAATTACTAAAAATGGCCACTAAAACGAAGCTTCAATATTTAATACGTCTCCTTGACATCAGAGGCGCTACAACACTGCTATAAAACAAAGAACGTCCAAAAGCAGAGTTGTAAGATAGTGAAGCTTCACCTCCTGTAGTTTTTCCTACTATCTACCATCTCCTGAGTGCTGGTCCAAGATAAAAAAAACCCGATCGCCTCCATTCTGGCAAGTTGCGCTTGTTATAGTTCAATGGTACTATGCCCTTGGGTCAAAATCGACGGGTATAGCACGATTTTTTCGACGCGAATGGTTACTTCTTTTTGAGCGAGAAGCTGCTGTAGAAATACCACAATACATAAAACAAACAAAGTTGTCAACGAAAAATGAATAAAAAATATATGTGTATGCACATATATAAATAATTAACGCAATATATTTATCCCTAAATTTCATATCGAGTGTTTATTAAATATAATTGGACGCATTAATAATTCGCGACACACAAATTTCTAATTTCATAAATACATATTATTATTAACATATGCATATTAAATATTATCATAGTGGGACTAAATGTGAATTTTTTTGTTTGTTTTTCTTTACAGAAACTACACACGAAGTTGTTGCGAACATCCCATCTTTGGATTCAGTTACACTTCGTATTGAAGAGTTTGTGCCACAACAGATTGACAAATTAGAAAGTGAATATCTAGAGCAACCTCTTCAGCAGCGGCCGCAGCTGGATTTGCAATATCAAACTGTCTTAACGGAAATGGGGCAGTCTTTTGATGATTACAGCAATCAAAATGCTGCAATAACTGATGTGCAAGAAATGAAAGAGAGTAACTGCATTTCTCATACGCATGGCACACGTACCTATAGCAATCAAAATAATAATAATAATTATCAACAACAACAACAGCAACAAGGTCAGCCCCAAACTAGAAATTATGGAGCCATGAAAACGCCTTCCTCGCCCATTTCAAGTGCAACCAGTACTATGGAACGGAAAACTAGCCAATCGACCAAAAAGTCGCAAATACAGCAACAACAATTAGCTCAAACGAATACTGCTTTGACAAGAGTTACCCCCTACCCGTTTCAAAAGCAATCTAGCACCATTGATCTGCAAACTCAGGGCAGCCCAGCAAATTCAAATACAGCTACTACTGCCATCTCAGCTATATCAGCAAAGCAACAACCACTGCAATATTCTTCAGGCTTTGCTACTAAGAAACATGGAAACAGTGACTCTAACCTTACCGCAAATGGTTCTGCAACTCCACTCGCAAGCTCCAGCAATGCAATTGAGACTACACCATCACCACCAGCTATAAATTTGGCACCTCCGGTGACTAGCACTGCACCAGCTCCGTCTACCAAATCCTCATGGGCTGGTTTGTTTGCTAATTCATCAACAACTAGTGCAATTGCTACGACAAACAACTTGTGCCCCACGGCGTCCTCAGCTTACTCCACCTCACCAGCTACGAACTATTCAAAGAAACCTGTTGCGAAAGTGGCTCCTTTTGAGAGTGATAATACCGTAACGGAGCCACCATCTGCTGTTAGCCCCGGAACATTAACATATTCCGCAGCCTCAGCTCAAAATCTGCCCCAATCAACTGCCAAGACATCAAACTCCCAACAAGAACTAACACGTAATTCATCAAACAGTCTGGATAAATATTCTTTAAAATATTCGGAATTTTTAACAAAATATAAAAGTGACTGGGCCATTACTAGCTTAAGACCAAGAGGTCTTAGAAATCGCTCTAACTATTGCTATGTTAATTCGATATTGCAAGCTCTAATTGGTTGCTCGCCGTTATATAATCTAATTAGATCTCTACCTAGGGCAGCCGCACGTTTATGCGAAGTAAAAACGCCAACTATTAACGCCATGTAAGTGCAATTAATTCCGATTTAAGTACAGAATATTTAAGAACTCCAACCACAGTTAAGTCAGCAAATAGAAAATTTTTTTATACTTCCTTTTGCGTTACATGTGTGGTAGAATAAACTTTAAAATATATGTTTCTGAAACTTGGAAAACAAACCGTTCTGGTGGCATTTGCAAGTGATAGGAAATATTTTTCAAGTTTTCTCGAATTTAACATACATGAATTGTTCTAATCTGTAATCATGTTTTGGAAAGAAGACGAACATTATTTAAATTATTATTTCTCTTTAGTGTGAAGTTATTGAATTTTTCCTTTCAGATCGAAAAAAACTATTCGGGAATATTAATTTTTTTTGCCGAGACTATATTACATAGAAAAAAGAAATGTTTACGGTCGTTTTCAATATGAATCCTCAAGTAAGATTTATTTTACGTGTTCTACAAAAAGAAAATGCATTTATGTTTATTTAATGCGTGTTTCCACAAGCCGAACAGAAAAGTCACTCAAAAATTTAATATTTTTCCTATCAAATGTCCAAATCAATGGTAAAAATTCTAAAGAATAACAATAAATCACTTACCAATAGATTTTAGTAGTCGGTCCTTTCGTCCTGCAAATAAAAAAAAAAGAACAATAAATTTCAAATACTTTATACTATTCTTCTCAAATAGTAAATGAAAAGAAAAAAAATTCCAGGTATACTCGATTTTCTATGGAAGGTATTCAGACATACAATGTACCCACTAAATACGGGGACAATGCAGTCGTCTCTCAATATTTAGAAATTCGTTCATTTAAATTTCTCGATAATTTGAAATGTTTGTAGGTTATAGTAGGTTAGGTTAAAAGGTAGGCCCTCCAGATAGTTTGGGTACAGAACAGTTCATCTAACACCGCCAGGGTATAGGAGCGAGCATCGGGCAGTGCAGGACAAGCGATAGCCGTTCCAACTCAGACGCCTCCTCAAAGCGTGAATCCATATAGCCCAGTGCCCGGCACCAGAATTTAATCAGATTTTTACTCAACCCCTGTAACCCGCTAGATCTCCCTTCCTCATAGTGTAGCCATAGTTTGCTGTTCGTAAGACAACTCTTCTAATTATCCCATCTTCGTTGAGTAACTCCATACAATTGTTGTCTGACGAAAGACGAACAATAACCCATGTGAATGCCACACTAAGGATGTCGGTAAATAAGTACATAAAAATTCGATTTTCGAAAATTGGGGCGAAATCAGTAATTTCTTATAGATTCAAAAGTCAAAAAACTAAAATTTCATTTCATTTCAAGCTGTTATTGTAATTTTAAGTACTGTATTTCAAATTTACAAATTTTTATTAATTAATACGCTTCTTTTCAGGATAACGCTCATGTCAAACTATTCCCATTTACCCAGTGGTGTACGATTACGGACTGCCAAAGGCGCAAAAGGCAATAAGGATGCATTGGGTGGCGATTTACAATGTGAACCAGCATTTGAACCAACTCATGTTTACAAGCTATTGAATAATAGCCGCGGTGAATTTGTAGAAGGACGACAAGAGGATGCTGAAGAATTCTTAAGCTACATTCTAAATAAATTAAATGACGAAATGCTAGAGGTAAGTGAAAAAATTTTGTCTTGTTATCATCAGGGTGGAATGAGATAAAATAATTTTATTTTCACTTAAATTTACTGTCTGTTCCTCTAAATACGAATGAAAATTCTCTCTCGAAGTATTCTTATTATCACAGCACTTTAAAATATAATAAAATTTTTTTATACATTTAATATTGAGATTTTACTTAAAAGTATTTCAACAAATGAAGTTCATTTAAAATAATTAGATGAAACTATTCTATAACTAAATTTTTTACATTTTTAAGGAAAAAAGATAGTAAAAACCTTATTTTTACAACAGAGAAATTTTAAGAAGTTTTAAGGCCAGCACTTATGAGATCTTCAGGTTTGAAGATGTCAAAGCGCTAACTCTGCAAACCTCTTATTATATTATAATTTGAATATCTGTTGCGACTTTCAAATCTATGTGTAATTTTACTGGTCACTTCTCTTTCGAATTATTGAATTGAAATCAAAAAGAAATTTTTGTACGTTTTGCGTGCGCTTTTTCAATTTAGTTTTATTTTATTTCTATTCTATATTACTTATTTTTATAATATTCTATTTTAAGGTTATCAAATTAGTGGATAAACCAAGCAATGAACAGAATGGACAAGGAGAGGAGGATGGCGATGTCTGGCAGGTTGGTGCAAACATATAAACAAAGAATATTATTGCAATACCAAGCTAATTTTATTTTTATTTAATTTTTTTTTTTTTTTTGAGGTCTTTTTTTTATTTTATTTTGTTTTTATTATTCGATATTTCGTTAACAGCTTGTTAACATCATCAGGAATCAGGAATAATTAAATGACGATGTTAACAAGCTGTTAACGAAATATCGAATAATAAAAACAAAATAAAATAAAAAAAGACCTCAGGCTTAATAAATATATATCAAAAAATATAATAAAAAAGGTCAATTAATAATATAATTAAAATTTATTTAATTTTTTTTTTCAGATGTTTTGTAATAATGGAAATAAAGGCAGTGTCACCCATCAAACAGATTTCGGTCGCACTCCACTAAGTGAAATCTTTAGAGGCGAATTGCGTTCCCGTTTACAACGCGAGGGGGAGCACCCAACTGATGTAATTCAGCCGTTTTTCACCTTGCAATTAAATATTGAAGTATGTGCAAAGTTGTTAATCTTTTTGAATATTCAACATTTTAAAATTAATTTATTTTTTTTTTTGCAGAAAGCCGCTTCTGTTAAGGAAGCTTTGGACATTTTAGTAGGTCGCGAACAATTGGAAGGTGTTACCGGCAGCAAGACTAAACAAGAAGTGCCTGCTTGGCAACAAATGAATTTGGAAAAATTACCGCCCATTTTAATTTTGCATCTAAAATGGTTCGAATATCGTTTGCATGGTTGTACAAAGATTTTAAAGAAGTTTGAGTTCCCGATTGAACTTAGAATTGATGCCAGTAAGTATTTTAATTTATATGTATGTATATTGTACTTTAGAATAAAGGAAATTTTTGTAATTGCTGGTTAATTATATCAAAATTTTAAACTTTTTAAAAATTTATAACTCCCTATTTTCAAGATATTTGCTTAAACTTAAACTTGGAAAAATTTCCTTTCCTCTACCATAAGTTTCATAGTGTATCACGGTCTTTAGTGAACTAAAACGGCTTCGCTTTTGACAATTTTGCTGTTGCTTTTACTTTTAGCAATTACTAATTGTTGGAATATATTTTAATTGTAACTTATTAATGTATTTCTTTTTTTGTATTTTATAAAAATTTAGAAATATTGGCATCAAAGAAATATTCCAAGAAACAACGAGCTTATCGTCTTTTTGCGGTTGTCTACCATGATGGCAAAGAGGCCACCAAAGGCCACTATATTACTGATGTCTATCACAGCGGCTATGGCAGCTGGCTGCGTTACGATGACAGCTCTGTGAAGCCAGTTAATGAAAATCATGTCCTATTACCACGAGCACCACGAGTACCTTATTTACTTTGCTATCGACGTTGTGATACAATACCCCAGCAAAGCAATAACAATCAAAATAATCCATCGACGGCCAATAGTAATACTAGTTCTTCAGGTAATACACGTTCGTCATCGCCAAAATACACCAAGAAAAACTAAAAAAAAAACAAAAAAAGCGGCAGAAAAATTTATATATATATAAATTAAAAGAATTATTATATTATCCTATTAACATATAAAAAATGTATTATAAACATCTGTATATATTAAGAACATCATAATATTTATTAATTTATAAATAATTTATTAAAATATATTTTTTATTGAATAATTGAAGAAGAGTTATTATGGCCATAATAAAATGTAAAATATTTAAAAATAGGTATTCTTAATTTAATTTGAAATTTTTTTTTGATCTGGATTAATAGATATATATTAATTAATTAAATATTTATATATTAATAAATATCTATTGATCCAACTTAGTATACTAAAAATTTTTAGACCTAGTATAGGATTCCTTGTAATTTTACAAATTTTTGAATTTTTTTTAAAAAAATTTAAAAAATATCAAAAAAAAAAAAAAAATTGAGGGAAGGAAAAAATTTTTATAATTTTAAAGATAAATATAATTAAAATTAAAAATGTATTTATTTAAAAAATTAATTATTTTAAAACTAACATTAAATTTTTATTTATATTTTAAAAATTTTTATAATTTAAAATATTTTTATCTTTAATTATTAAAATTTATTTATTTTAAAAAATTAATTATTTTAATTTTTTTTTAAAAAATTTAATTAAATTATAAAATTAATTAAAATTTAATTATTTATAAAATTAGTTATATTTTATTAAAAAGATTAATTTTAGCTTTTAATTTATTTTTTATTTAATTTATATGTAAAATTTTATAAAAACTTTCAAAATTTAAATAATTATTTGATAAATTGCAATAATTAATATTATTTATTAAAGAAATTTAGAAGTAGTAATATAATTTAGTATAAGTTTAATTTGTACCAGCAACTGCGGTTATACAGATTATATAAATAAATTTTATTTTTAAAAGTTTAATAAAATTTATAATTATTGATAAATATTTTTTCTAATCAGAGGAATTTGTTTTTTAATCGATAATCTACGATGAATCTTACTTAAAATTTTAATTTATATATCGTCGTTTTTAGAATATTTTTATAAAAAGTTAATTTTTAAAATTTTTATAAAAAAAAATTTCAGAAATAGAACATTTTTATGATTTTGCGCAATGAACAACTGAAAATGGTAATTTTCAGGCCAAAAAAAACGTGACAAAAGTCTGATCATGTCAAAATCGAGAAGCTCGATTTTCACCGTAGACGTATGGTCTAGTGGACTTTTTTGCTTAGTACAATCCCAAGAATCAGAAATGCGAAGCGCCCATTAAGATTTTTTTCCTTCCATACTAATCGCCCCACCCTAGTGTACATATCGCCCTTCGCTTTTATTATTTTTAGTGTAAAGGGTATATATAAGTTTGTCATTCCGTGTGAAACTTTTTTAATATTCGTCTCAGAAGAAAAATTTATATATTTTCAGAAAGGTTATGAATAGAGAAGTTGATAGAGCCCTGTCCGTCTGTCCGTCTGTCTGTGTTTGTGTTTCTTGAAACGCCGTTTGTGGTCAAATTAATCATCTCATAAAATTCATTTTGTGTTAATCGGTCAGTAGTAGACCTGAATCTCTTCCTATTGAAATTTGGGCAAATCGGTTGAATAGTTTCCGAGCTACAGCCGCAGATCCACGACCAACTTGGTTTTTTTCTTGAAATTTTAGTACAAAATTGTCCATAACTTCGAAACGGATGGAGCGATTTTAATGAAATTTAGTCCGTGTATGTAACTAGGTGGATTACTTACTTTAAATACTATTTGGACCCGCTAACGAGCTCCAAATATGTTCAAAATATGGAAAAAAAAACAAAAAGCACGCGATTTCCTTATGAAATATGCATTATATATTATGAAATAGACTAATAGAAACAATAATTAAATTAAAACACACTTCTTTCTTACATACATAACATGATTCGAACCACCATCAAACTTCACCAAAACGCCATCCATATACTCAGTCACCTCACCCATCAAGACCGCTGAGTTTATTATAACTTATCTAGACTAAATCATACCACAATTTTCCCACTAATACTATCAAATACACTAACACAAGTCGTGTAACGACCCTTTTTAGCAATACATCTAAAGAAATTTTACCATATATGTATACGGAGTCTGATGAAACAAATACATTCTTAGCACTCATAAACTCATGGTGCCAGTTTTTATAAACAATTTTTTAGAAGCCAAACCTCCTCATTCTTTTTTGGTAATTTTATAAATATGTACATTCATGCGAAAGAGTAGTAGCATTGCTTTTTGAGCATTTCTGTATGCAAAAAAAAAATTTTATTTTGACGAACAGTGTTGCCACAAAATGATGTTGGGATAGAGGACATATAGATGATTATCCGATTTTTATTTATATATATTTAAAATTTTACATGTAAAGAAAAAACAAATAACTGAGACTAGTTGAATTGAATTGATTGGTATGATTGTTAAAATAAGTAGTAGGAAAAACTTAATTGTTCTTCGCTGCACCAAAAAAATTTATAATAAATAATTTTATTTTTTCAATTTCTGTTAAAAAACATTTTACAAAATTTCAAAAAAGGCCGAATGTTTTCTTACGTCTAAGTGTGACTGTTTTTTGGACACTAACGCACACATACATACATACAATATCATTTATAACATTTATAATTTAAGATTAGGGTTGTGTAATTAAATTGATTAAACTACCTACACAGCAAACAATTTTTTTTTGTGTACTTGACTTTGTAAGTTCCCTGTCTGTAGGTAATTGATATTGCAAATAATATGTTAAAAAGAGAAATAAAGATACAATTCTGTCCTAAATTGCTATGCAACAGAATAAATAATAACTCTGGTCTATTAATTCGATATTTGAGAAATTTTTGATTCGAAATTTTAAACAAATGTCTCTGTTATAAATTCCTTCGATATTGAATGATTTTCTAATTCCTGTTAGCTGGCTTTTTTTTTTGCATATCAAATGAAAAACTCATAAAAATGATTTTTTTTTTGCTAAATATAATAATATTTTTTTTAATTTTTCTAAAGCAAAAACGTACAATTTACATATATTTACGTGTAAATTAGAGATTGTTTACTGACTTTTTTATACAGTTCCTCACTAGAGGGTTTAAGTCACGGATGCCTGTTTAATCTTTAATTTAAATAACCTGTTCAACTGTATTGATTATTCGTAATTCAAAGATATGTATATGTGTTATTCGAATTCATAATTAATTAAACGTAAAGCATTAAACACATAGACCTCTGCAGGCTACACAGGTACACGAACGACCATCATCGAATCATTCTTTTCAACTATACCGACAACTTCGCGCAAAGCGCATTGTTAATCGGTGGCGACGGCGTTAAAGTAATTAGCACGTTGACTACAACGTGTGTTCGAGCTCAGAATTCGATTAAGTCATAAACACACTTCGCTTTTTATGACTTTTATGTCAGCTGTTGCGGGAAGGTTTCAGTGGCGAAGTCATAGTCACTGGTCACCGAACAGTACCACCTTCAACTGATACCAATCCACAGGCACATCAGGGCGCCCTCCTTCTTAGCTTACAAATTAAATCGACAACAAGTCCGGTTAAGTTGATTACTTTTTATGCAATATCTCAAAAACTGAAATTCATAGAAGGGCGCTGATTAGTGTAAACAAATCGCATGGTAAAGATTCATTTAGGATTAAAATACTAAGAAATTTTTCTATCACGACGTATGATCTTTTGTCAAAAATCTACAGATTTAATTTCATATTTCTTTTTATATTGGCAATACTAGATTTACAAACTGTCGTTTAGTCTACGATGACAAGGACAATTTTAATTGATAATTACATTACGTCAGTTTAACATGTGTTTCACGGCAAAGAATTTTTTCCTAAAATACAATACAGTCTAAAAGCCTGTTTTCAATTTAATTTTCATCTGAAAAGAGAAAGAAATGTTACTGAAATTGTTGCACTGTTTCTAATTTAATACAATTTTTAGATAGAAAAAAAAAATAATCAAAATGGCTTCCAAACAAGGCATTTTTTTTTTTGTAAAATAAACAATTTGTAAACGGTAACTGCATGACTCATACAGCTGACAAACGGTATAGAAATAGACCATTTGCTGACCTTCAAACTTTTAATCCTTTAAATTCTACCTGTTTCTCCGTTATAGAAATACTGACGTAATCCTATTATATAACGTCAGTTTAACATGTGTTTCACGGCAAAGAATTTTTTCATAAAATACAATACAGTCTAAAAGACTGTTTTCAATTTAATTTTCATTTGAAATGAAATGTATCTCCGCGTGAAAAGACAAGGTTCGCCTCCTGATGATTTACACTGAGGCCACTTTCAGTCCTCCACCTACTGATTCTTGGCAGCTCAATCAGCAGTCGAGTGAAAAATGCGCCTCGTTAGCAAATTGGATTTTTTTCATATAACTCGCTTTGCATTATTTCCAAAATTGGTGAAGTATAAATCGACTCATACTGCTTATCGAAGGTATCTACTTGTATTTCGATACCTAAAAATCTTATGATAGATATAACGGGCCTTTTAAAATTTCTCGAGAACCTCAGTAGAGGGGATCCTCAAACAAATATTAGACTATACCGCGTTTAGCAGCCGCTTTAAGAGGCTCTCCAAAGTTTATCAAACAGGTGCGCGAGTACAACAACTCCATTCACCGCGACCTTGTTAAAGGCGTCGTCTGGATTTTGCACGAATAAAACAAAACCAGTTTCGAATAAAACAAAACCAGAATTTTACATTTTATTTTATGAGCACTATCTTCATATATTTATAGTCTCTGCTTCAACGAACAAGTGTTTACGCGGAAGAATAACTGTTTAAAAACTTCAATATTCATTTAAAATATCTTAGAATTAATTCATTTGAATCTGCGTTGTGAATTTTTTGAAGATCTAAGGTGAGTACAGAAATACAATTGAATAAAAATTGGAAAATTAAATTGGTAAAAGATCTTATTTTACAAATATCTGTTTTACTACTACATACTTATGTATATACTATGTAATATATCTATATATATAAAACAGGATGTGTGTATGTATGTAACGTATGGACTCCAAAACGGCTGGGCCGATTTTGATGAAATATTCAGGTCATTTTCAGAATATTCAGGCGGGTGACACTGTGAAGTCTGATTTTTGATTTTCGGTCTGCGGGCGGAGGCGCGTGTCAAAATCCAATTTTCATATTGCACCACCAATGACATATACATATATATATATTTTTTTTTTATTTTTTATTTTAAATAAATAAATCGTGTAGTAATACAATACTAATGTTTGTTTAGGGCCAGCAACGCGGACCGGGTCAGCTAGTGCACTATATGTACTAAAATTCAAACTAACATGAATTCATTGATTCATTCCACAAATTTAAATTTTATCGTTTATCTCACGATAATATAAGTATGTAGCTTTACCAGTTCAAATTCATTACCAGGTAACTCCCCTACAAGAACAGTGAAGGTTATTTGACCGGTTATGTGACCGTTATTGCTAGCCGAATTATTGCTCTTCGCGTTGCACAAAGTTTCTATTATTTTCTAAAGGGTAATATGAGAAAAGGGGGCGAAACTTCTGTGAACATGTGACTTTGCATCATTCTCTATCTAATGAATTTTGTCGTCGTTTAGAACGATACTGATTACTACATACTTACGAGTGTATATGCTCAAAAATTTGGGCTCTTTGTTTGCAGTTTGCACCAATGCGTATCAAACAAGCCGGTGTTGTTAAAACAGGTTGCAATTTTTGGCTGTACGGACGTTTATGCAACAAACGTCAAAAACACATTGTTTTTATAATATTTGCATTACAAGTGCGAGTACAACAACTCCATTCACCGCGACCTTGTTAAAGGCGTCGTCTGGATTTTGCACGAATAAAACAAAACCAGTTTCGTTTTTCCTTTCTTACTTCTACGCGGGGTATCTATAAACACAAAGAAAAGGGTTTTCTTACGCAAAAATTGGGTAAATGAGAGAGGTTTTGAGAGAGTAATGTTCTTGTTCTTCACGCACGAGAATGCCCGTACTTTTTCTTCGGGCTAGTTTGGGCGTGAAGAACAAGCAATCAGTTTGTTTATAATAAACATTGAAAATAACAAAGAAAAATTACAAATGTCGCAAACAGCTGACAGACATTAAAAAAGTTGTGTGTTAAAAATTTTTCTTAACAATAATTAATTACAAACATTTTTGTTATTTATACCATAAATTGTTAAAAACTTTTCATAAAAAATACCATCGCTGAAAAATAAATATAATTAAATAAATTCTTTCAATACTTGTTTTTTTTAATGAATTCTTTCACAAATAGTTTTTTTCGGTAAACTTTCATCAATCACATTAGACTTCCAATGAAAATCAGGGATAATCAAGCTCGTACAATTGTACTCTTTTCAGTACACTTTGCATTGCAAAAGTACTACTTTACTCCACTAAATATTAAGTACCAAAGTATATTCATATAAATATATTTTCGATTTTTCTTAATATAAGATTTAATTATTAAATTATTCACAACCACTTTTCACAACTTTTTCACAAACTTTGACGTTTGGCCTGTTGAATGAAGTGACCAGCGAAATAGCTAATAAGTTTAGCTGCCCTACAAGAACATGGACGGTCATTAGACCGGTGATATGACCGTCATTGCTGACAGAATTATCGGTCATTGTGTAGAACAAAGTTTATATCATTTTCTTAAGGGCAATATGAGAAAAATTACCGAAACTTCTGTGTGCATGTGATAGTCAGCGTTGATGCATATATATCGCTCACTGTAGACGGGTATCCCAATTGAAATGAAACACTATTTATTTAAATTCTTTACGTTGATTTTATTTCAATATTCTTATATGTACATATGTATATAAAAAAAAGAAATGTAATATAATATAAAATAGAAATATCCATCAGAACCTTGGAGTGGGCCATCATCTGTGAATTTTTTCTTAATATAATTGTACGGAGCTTCAAAAACTATAGTCCGAATTATAAGTTTATAAACGAGTAAAATTATCATTTCTGTAAAATGGATGGATTGCGAAAATTCAAGAATACTTTTGTAATGAACTGCATTAATTTTTAACTATTCAACAACACGTTGGTTGTCTCGCAACGAGGTGGTCTCTCGAGTAATAGGAACTCCTTTCAGGATTACTTTAATTTTACTGATTTCGAAACAAATTCTCAATATTCAAGAACTCTTTTTATTTTATCTTTCTGTTACTAATAGTTAATAATAGTAAAACTTAACACAACTTTTATGTTTTTAGTACATTTGGGGTCAAAAAAGTACAATTTTAAAATTGTCAAATATCATCTCCGATATAAACAGAGCTGTAAAAAATTGACATTTCTTTTTTTCTGGTAAATTTTATGGTTTTTTTTCGTTTTCTTACTTTTGTACATTTTGCTCTCTTATTGAGAGTAATTATAGCTTACTCTCATTTTACCGAACTTTACCCGAAAGTAAACGTTCAGACCTTTTATTTTATGAGCACTATCTTCATATATTTATAGTCTGTGCTTCAACGAACAAGTGTTTACGCGGAAGAATAACTGTTTAAAAACTTCAATATTCATTTAAAATATTTTAGAATTATTTCATTTAAATCTGCGTTGTGAATTTTTTGAAGATCTAAGGTGAGTACAGAAATACAATTGAATAAAAATTGGAATTAAATTGGTAAAAGATCTTATTTTACAAATATCTGTTTTACTATTAAAAAAACAAAAATTTCCTGGGTTCATCCCCAGATAAGACTCAGACCCATAAAAACATTTCGCATTTTTTCTGATGCGCATTTCTGTGTCTTTGAGTCAGTTGTTGTCGGAAGGTTTCAGTGGCGAAGGCATAGTCACTGGTCACTGAACAGTAACGGCTTCAGCTGTAACCAATCCACATCAGAACGCCCCCCTTCGTCCGTATTGTGCAGCAACGGCGAAGTGAAATAATTACTAAAAATGGCCACTAAAACGAAGCTTCAATATTTAATACGTCTCCTTGACATCAGAGGCGCTACAACACTGCTATAAAACAAAGAACGTCCAAAAGCAGAGTTGTAAGATAGTGAAGCTTCACCTCCTGTAGTTTTTCCTACTATCTACCATCTCCTGAGTGCTGGTCCAAGATAAAAAAAACCCGATCGCCTCCATTCTGGCAAGTTGCGCTTGTTATAGTTCAATGGTACTATGCCCTTGGGTCAAAATCGACGGGTATAGCACGATTTTTTCGACGCGAATGGTTACTTCTTTTTGAGCGAGAAGCTGCTGTAGAAATACCACAATACATAAAACAAACAAAGTTGTCAACGAAAAATGAATAAAAAATATATGTGTATGCACATATATAAATAATTAACGCAATATATTTATCCCTAAATTTCATATCGAGTGTTTATTAAATATAATTGGACGCATTAATAATTCGCGACACACAAATTTCTAATTTCATAAATACATAATTTCATTTAACATATGCATATTAAATATTATCATAGTGGGACTAAATGTGAATTTTTTTGTTTGTTTTTCTTTACAGAAACTACACACGAAGTTGTTGCGAACATCCCATCTTTGGATTCAGTTACACTTCGTATTGAAGAGTTTGTGCCACAACAGATTGACAAATTAGAAAGTGAATATCTAGAGCAACCTCTTCAGCAGCGGCCGCAGCTGGATTTGCAATATCAAACTGTCTTAACGGAAATGGGGCAGTCTTTTGATGATTACAGCAATCAAAATGCTGCAATAACTGATGTGCAAGAAATGAAAGAGAGTAACTGCATTTCTCATACGCATGGCACACGTACCTATAGCAATCAAAATAATAATAATAATTATCAACAACAACAACAGCAACAAGGTCAGCCCCAAACTAGAAATTATGGAGCCATGAAAACGCCTTCCTCGCCCATTTCAAGTGCAACCAGTACTATGGAACGGAAAACTAGCCAATCGACCAAAAAGTCGCAAATACAGCAACAACAATTAGCTCAAACGAATACTGCTTTGACAAGAGTTACCCCCTACCCGTTTCAAAAGCAATCTAGCACCATTGATCTGCAAACTCAGGGCAGCCCAGCAAATTCAAATACAGCTACTACTGCCATCTCAGCTATATCAGCAAAGCAACAACCACTGCAATATTCTTCAGGCTTTGCTACTAAGAAACATGGAAACAGTGACTCTAACCTTACCGCAAATGGTTCTGCAACTCCACTCGCAAGCTCCAGCAATGCAATTGAGACTACACCATCACCACCAGCTATAAATTTGGCACCTCCGGTGACTAGCACTGCACCAGCTCCGTCTACCAAATCCTCATGGGCTAGTTTGTTTGCTAATTCATCAACAACTACTGCAATTGCTACGACAAACAACTTGTGCCCCACGGCGTCCTCAGCTTACTCCACCTCACCAGCTACGAACTATTCAAAGAAACCTGTTGCGAAAGTGGCTCCTTTTGAGAGTGATAATACCGTAACGGAGCCACCATCTGCTGTTAGCCCCGGAACATTAACATATTCCGCAGCCTCAGCTCAAAATCTGCCCCAATCAACTGCCAAGACATCAAACTCCCAACAAGAACTAACACGTAATTCATCAAACAGTCTGGATAAATATTCTTTAAAATATTCGGAATTTTTAACAAAATATAAAAGTGACTGGGCCATTACTAGCTTAAGACCAAGAGGTCTTAGAAATCGCTCTAACTATTGCTATGTTAATTCGATATTGCAAGCTCTAATTGGTTGCTCGCCGTTATATAATCTAATTAGATCTCTACCTAGGGCAGCCGCACGTTTATGCGAAGTAAAAACGCCAACTATTAACGCCATGTAAGTGCAATTAATTCCGATTTAAGTACAGAATATTTAAGAACTCCAAGCACAGTTAAGTCAGCAAATAGAAAATTTTTTTATACTTCCTTTTGCGTTACATGTGTGGTAGAATAAACTTTAAAATATATGTTTCTGAAACTTGGAAAACAAACCGTTCTGGTGGCATTTGCAAGTGATAGGAAATATTTTTCAAGTTTTCTCGAATTTAACATACATGAATTGTTCTAATCTGTAATCATGTTTTGGAAAGAAGACGAACATTATTTAAATTATTATTTCTCTTTAGTGTGAAGTTATTGAATTTTTCCTTTCAGATCGAAAAAAACTATTCGGGAATATTAATTTTTTTTGCCGAGACTATATTACATAGAAAAAAGAAATGTTTACGGTCGTTTTCAATATGAATCCTCAAGTAAGATTTATTTTACGTGTTCTACAAAAAGAAAATGCATTTATGTTTATTTAATGCGTGTTTCCACAAGCCGAACAGAAAAGTCACTCAAAAATTTAATATTTTTCCTATCAAATGTCCAAATCAATGGTAAAAATTCTAAAGAATAACAATAAATCACTTACCAATAGATTTTAGTAGTCGGTCCTTTCGTCCTGCAAATAAAAAAAAAAGAACAATAAATTTCAAATACTTTATACTATTCTTCTCAAATAGTAAATGAAAAGAAAAAAAATTCCAGGTATACTCGATTTTCTATGGAAGGTATTCAGACATACAATGTACCCACTAAATACGGGGACAATGCAGTCGTCTCTCAATATTTAGAAATTCGTTCATTTAAATTTCTCGATAATTTGAAATGTTTGTAGGTTATAGTAGGTTAGGTTAAAAGGTAGGCCCTCCAGATAGTTTGGGTACAGAACAGTTCATCTAACACCGCCAGGGTATAGGAGCGAGCATCGGGCAGTGCAGGACAAGCGATAGCCGTTCCAACTCAGACGCCTCCTCAAAGCGTGAATCCATATAGCCCAGTGCCCGGCACCAGAATTTAATCAGATTTTTACTCAACCCCTGTAACCCGCTAGATCTCCCTTCCTCATAGTGTAGCCATAGTTTGCTGTTCGTAAGACAACTCTTCTAATTATCCCATCTTCGTTGAGTAACTCCATACAATTGTTGTCTGACGAAAGACGAACAATAACCCATGTGAATGCCACACTAAGGATGTCGGTAAATAAGTACATAAAAATTCGATTTTTGAAAATTGGGGCGAAATCAGTAACTTCTTATAGATTCAAAAATCAAAAAACTAAAATTTCATTTCATTTCAAGCTGTTATTGTAATTTTAAGTTCTGTATTTCAAATTTACAAATTTTTATTAATTAATACGCTTCTTTTCAGGATAACGCTCATGTCAAACTATTCCCATTTACCCAGTGGTGTACGATTACGGACTGCCAAAGGCGCAAAAGGCAATAAGGATGCATTGGGTGGCGATTTACAATGTGAACCAGCATTTGAACCAACTCATGTTTACAAGCTATTGAATAATAGCCGCGGTGAATTTGTAGAAGGACGACAAGAGGATGCTGAAGAATTCTTAAGCTACATTCTAAATAAATTAAATGACGAAATGCTAGAGGTAAGTGAAAAAATTTTGTCTTGTTATCATCAGGGTGGAATGAGATAAAATAATTTTATTTTCACTTAAATTTACTGTCTGTTCCTCTAAATACGAATGAAAATTCTCTCTCGAAGTATTCTTATTATCACAGCACTTTAAAATATAATAAAATTTTTTTATACATTTTATTGAGATTTTACTTAAAAGTATTTCAACAAATGAAGTTCATTTAAAATAATTAGATGAAACTATTCTATAACTAAATTTTTTACATTTTTAAGGAAAAAAGATAGTAAAAACCTTATTTTTACAACAGAGAAATTTTAAGAAGTTTTAAGGCCAGCACTTATGAGATCTTCAGGTTTGAAGATGTCAAAGCGCTAACTCTGCAAACCTCTTATTATATTATAATTTGAATATCTGTTGCGACTTTCAAATCTATGTGTAATTTTACTGGTCACTTCTCTTTCGAATTATTGAATTGAAATCAAAAAGAAATTTTTGTACGTTTTGCGTGCGCTTTTTCAATTTAGTTTTATTTTATTTCTATTCTATATTACTTATTTTTATAATATTCTATTTTAAGGTTATCAAATTAGTGGATAAACCAAGCAATGAACAGAATGGACAAAATGAACCAGGAGAGGAGGATGGCGATGTCTGGCAGGTTGGTGCAAACATATAAACAAAGAATATTATTGCAATACCAAGCTAATTTTATTTTTATTTAATTTTTTTTTTTTTTTTGAGGTCTTTTTTTTATTTTGTTTTTATTATTCGATATTTCGTTAACAGCTTGTTAACATCATCAGGAATCAGGAATAATTAAATGACGATGTTAACAAGCTGTTAACGAAATATCGAATAATAAAAACAAAATAAAATAAAAAAAGACCTCAGGCTTAATAAATATATATCAAAAAATATAATAAAAAAGGTCAATTAATAATATAATTAAAATTTATTTAATTTTTTTTTTCAGATGTTTTGTAATAATGGAAATAAAGGCAGTGTCACCCATCAAACAGATTTCGGTCGCACTCCACTAAGTGAAATCTTTAGAGGCGAATTGCGTTCCCGTTTACAACGCGAGGGGGAGCACCCAACTGATGTAATTCAGCCGTTTTTCACCTTGCAATTAAATATTGAAGTATGTGCAAAGTTGTTAATCTTTTTGAATATTCAACATTTTAAAATTAATTTATTTTTTTTTTTGCAGAAAGCCGCTTCTGTTAAGGAAGCTTTGGACATTTTAGTAGGTCGCGAACAATTGGAAGGTGTTACCGGCAGCAAGACTAAACAAGAAGTGCCTGCTTGGCAACAAATGAATTTGGAAAAATTACCGCCCATTTTAATTTTGCATCTAAAATGGTTCGAATATCGTTTGCATGGTTGTACAAAGATTTTAAAGAAGTTTGAGTTCCCGATTGAACTTAGAATTGATGCCAGTAAGTATTTTAATTTATATGTATGTATATTGTACTTTAGAATAAAGGAAATTTTTGTAATTGCTGGTTAATTATATCAAAATTTTAAACTTTTTAAAAATTTATAACTCCCTATTTTCAAGATATTTGCTTAAACTTAAACTTGGAAAAATTTCCTTTCCTCTACCATAAGTTTCATAGTGTATCACGGTCTTTAGTGAACTAAAACGGCTTCGCTTTTGACAATTTTGCTGTTGCTTTTACTTTTAGCAATTACTAATTGTTGGAATATATTTTAATTGTAACTTATTAAATGTATTTCTTTTCTTGTATTTTATAAAAATTCAGAAATATTGGCATCAAAGAAATATTCCAAGAAACAAAGAGCTTATCGTCTTTTTGCGGTTGTCTACCATGATGGCAAAGAGGCCACCAAAGGCCACTATATTACTGATGTCTATAACAGCGGCTATGGCAGCTGGCTGCGTTACGATGACAGCTCTGTGAAGCCAGTTAATGAAAATCATGTCCTATTACCACGAGCACCACGAGTACCTTATTTACTTTGCTATCGACGTTGTGATACAATACCCCAGCAAAGCAATAACAATCAAAATAATCCATCGACGGCCAATAGTAATACTAGTTCTTCAGGTAATACACGTTCGTCATCGCCAAAATACACCAAGAAAAACTAAAAAAAAAACAAAAAAAGCGGCAGAAAAATTTATATATATATAAATTAAAAGAATTATTATATTATCCTATTAACATATAAAAAATGTATTATAAACATCTGTATATATTAAGAACATCATAATATTTATTAATTTATAAATAATTTATTAAAATATATTTTTTATTGAATAATTGAAGAAGAGTTATTATGGCCATAATAAAATGTAAAATATTTAAAAATAGGTATTCTTAATTTAATTTGAAATTTTTTTTTGATCTGGATTAATAGATATATATTAATTAATTAAATATTTATATATTAATAAATATCTATTGATCCAACTTAGTATACTAAAAATTTTTAGACCTAGTATAGGATTCCTTGTAATTTTACAAATTTTTGAATTTTTTTTAAAAAAATTTAAAAAATATCAAAAAAAAAAAAAAAATTGAGGGAAGGAAAAAATTTTTATAATTTTAAAGATAAATATAATTAAAATTAAAAATGTATTTATTTAAAAAATTAGTTATTTTAAAACTTTAACATTAAATTTTTATTTATATTTTAAAAATTTTTATAATTTAAAATATTTTTATCTTTAATTATTAAAATTTATTTATTTTAAAAAATTAATTATTTTAATTTTTTTTTAAAAAATTTAATTAAATTATAAAATTAATTAAAATTTAATTATTTATAAAATTAGTTATATTTTATTAAAAAGATTAATTTTAGCTTTTAAATTATTTTTTATTTAATTTATATGTAAAATTTTATAAAAACTTTCAAAATTTAAATAATTATTTGATAAATTGCAATAATTAATATTATTTATTAAAGAAATTTAGAAGTAGTAATATAATTTAGTATAAGTTTAATTTGTACCAGCAACTGCGGTTATACAGATTATATAAATAAATTTTATTTTTAAAAGTTTAATAAAATTTATAATTATTGATAAATATTTTTTCTAATCAGAGGAATTTGTTTTTTAATCGATAATCTACGATGAATCTTACTTAAAATTTTAATTTATATATCGTCGTTTTTAGAATATTTTTATAAAAAGTTAATTTTTAAAATTTTTATAAAAAAAAATTTCAGAAATGGAACATTTTTATGATTTTGCGCAATGAACAACTGAAAATGGTAATTTTCAGGCCAAAAAAAACGTGACAAAAGTCTGATCATGTCAAAATCGAGAAGCTCGATTTTCACCGTAGACGTATGGTCTAGTGGACTTTTTTGCTTAGTACAATCCCAAGAATCAGAAATGCGAAGCGCCCATTAAGATTTTTTTCCTTCCATACTAATCGCCCCACCCTAGTGTACATATCGCCCTTCGCTTTTATTATTTTTAGTGTAAAGGGTATATATAAGTTTGTCATTCCGTGTGAAACTTTTTTAATATTCGTCTCAGAAGAAAAATTTATATATTTTCAGAAAGGTTATGAATAGAGAAGTTGATAGAGCCCTGTCCGTCTGTCCGTCTGTCTGTGTTTGTGTTTCTTGAAACGCCGTTTGTGGTCAAATTAATCATCTCATAAAATTCATTTTGTGTTAATCGGTCAGTAGTAGACCTGAATCTCTTCCTATTGAAATTTGGGCAAATCGGTTGAATAGTTTCCGAGCTACAGCGGCAGATCCACGACCAACTTGGTTTTTTTCTTGAAATTTTAGTACAAAATTGTCCATAACTTCGAAACGGATGGAGCGATTTTAATGAAATTTAGTCCGTGTATGTAACTAGGTGGATTACTTATTTTAAATACTATTTGGACCCGCTAACTAGTACCAAATATGTTCAAAATATGGAAAAAAAAACAAAAAGCACGCGATTTCCTTATGAAATATGCATTATATATTATGAAATAGACTAATAGAAACAATAATTAAATTAAAACACACTTCTTACTTACATACATAACATGATTCGAACCACCATCAAACTTCACCAAAACGCCATCCATATACTCAGTCACCTCACCCATCAAGACCGCTGAGTTTATTATAACTTATCTAGACTAAATCATACCACAATTTCCCACTAATACTATCAAATACACTAACACAAGTCGTGTAACGACCCTTTTTAGCAATACATCTAAAGAAATTTTACCATATATGTATACGGAGTCTGATGAAACAAATACATTCTTAGCACTCATAAACTCATGGTGCCAGTTTTTATAAACAATTTTTTAGAAGCTAAACCTCCTCATTCTTTTTTGGTAATTTTATAAATATGCACATTCATGCGAAAGAGTAGTAGCATTGCTTTTTGAGCATTTCTGTATGCAAAAAAAAATTTTATTTTGACGAACAGTGTTGCCACAAAATAATGTTGGGATAGAGGACATATAGATGATTATCCGATTTTTATTTATATATATTTAAAATTTTACATGTAAAGAAAAAACAAATAACTGAGACTAGTTGAATTGAATTGATTGGTATGATTGTTAAAATAAGTAGTAGGAAAGACTTAATTGTTCTTCGCTGCACCAAAAAAATTTATAATAAATAATTTTATTTATACAATTTCTGTTAAAAAACATTTTACAAAATTTCAAAAAAGGCCGAATGTTTTCTTACGTCTTACGTCTATGTGTGACTGTTTTTTTCGACACTAACGCACACATGCATACATACAATATCATTTATAACATTTATAATTTAAGAATAGGGTGTGTAATTAAATTGATTAAACTACCTACACAGCAAACAATTTTTTTTTGTGTACTTGACTTTGTAAGTTACAGACAGGGTCTTAGGATTAAGTTAATTTGTATAGAAAATTTTGTAGAAATTTTCATTTTATGGCCAATAGAAGATTAAAGACAGTAATGGTTTTTCTTAGGGTAATTGATATTGCAAATAATATGTTAAAAAGAGAAATAAAGATACAATTCTGTCCTAAATTGCTATGCAACAGAATAAATAATAACTCTGGTCTATTAATTCGATATTTGAGAAATTTTTGATTCGAAATTTTAAACAAATGTCTCTGTTATAAATTCCTTCGATATTGAATGATTTTCTAATTCCTGTTAGCTGGCTTTTTTTTGCATATCAAATGAAAAACTCATAAAAATGATTTTTTTTTGCTAAATATAATAATATTTTTTTTAATTTTTCTAAAGCCAAAACGTACAATTTACATATATTTACGTGTTAATTTTTTATTGAAAAATAATTATGTTTTAATGAAATTTGTTTTAAAATTCCAGCTGAAATGCTCCTATATATTTCATATAAATATTTCATTAACATTTGCATGAATAGTAAGATTTGATAACGTTCAATGATTAATTACTTTCATATTCTTAAGTTAAAAAGAAAACAATTTTTTGCTTTCGACTTATGATTTCAAATCAAACAATTTTTTCGAACTCGATTTTTTTTCTTATATTCCCCTTAATATTATTTAATTATAATTATTATTATTATATTTTAGAACCCCTAATAAATTGTAGCTTAAATTTCTTTCGTATTATTACGAATATTTATGAATATGGAAAAATAAACAAATTTTAAACTATGCAGTTGCTTAATTTTAATCTTTTAAGTTTTTAATTAAAAACTTGTTTCGTTTTTTTTTGGGTTTTTGTAGCGGAATTGCCAATTTTATATTGAAATTATTTGTTTAATGTTCGCTTTTCAGAAGTTTTAATAAGACCGTAAGCCTACTAATGGGCAATCGGGAAAACAGCAGGAGTTGCCGAGTTCTCTGTAAATTATAAGGCGGCCACAGTGCTTTTGCTATGGGGCAGCCAGAGATATATCCTCTTCTCTGCTGCATCTCTCTTCTACAAGAACTCCAAAAAAATTTTGTATACAACAAATATTTTATTATTCATCCATCTTCAGAATTCTTCGTGTTTTGTCCACTGTATGTGGTTGTCAGTTGATGTAAATTATTAGCTTTATATATTTTTTATATTCTATAAATAGAATACGAGAAATAATTCGCCGCTTTTTTTCCCCTTCTAAATGAAGCTCTAAATTTATCATCTCTAACTTACAATAGTCATTGGCATTACTCGTACTTAATTCTTTGTTTCCATTATTAACTGTGCATAAATGCTTTTCGTTTTTACCGTTGATTTAGTTTCTTTCTTAGAATTTCATTGTCCTTTTAAAAATTGAACAATTTTAACTAATTACATTAAACTTTTAATTGAACAAAATATATTATTATAATGAAAGGTTTTAATTGAAAATATGAAATTAATAAAAAATTTATTTTATGTATTTTAAAGCATTTAAAAAATTAAATCTTCTAACACGTTGGCGCATTATTATAACTTTTCCATGGTTGGATCTGGTATTGGCTGAAAATCTTCCGATTCCTTCGACATTACGTCGGCCACAGTGAATTGTTTTGGTAATTGAAAGCTTTTAGCAACACCAAAAGCTCTCAAGGTGTATAAAAAATAATCTAAAACATAAAACTGTTGGGGTTTAATATAATGAAAAGTAATGGCTGTCGTGGAGCAGCATGTGGCATTCTGAAATAAAATGTGAAAAACGTTAAATGAACGCAATACGTAAGTCACTTACGAGACCTCTTTCTGGGGATAATATGAATAATTTTTATACCACCAGGTTTTATCCTCTGGTATCAGATATTCAATGCGCAGTGGCAAGAAACGCTCTTGACCGTCTGCATCTCTGGCATCGCCGGCAATAACACCAATATTTTGTAAACATAAACCCAATTGAATATCTTCAGCCGGATATAATTCAGAGCAGAGATCGGTATTGTCATAGGCCTCTGATATGAATTTTTTAAGAGACTGTTTGCTAAGAACATAACCTGCACCACCTGACATGTAGCCCTGCAATTGAATGCATTTTTGTCAATTATTTGAGTTCTTACTTGAAGATCATGGTACGGTGAGACCTCGATTATGCGTTATGCTCGGAACCGGCAGTATTCTGGATAATCAATTTTCCCATTTAATTTAGTAACAAATTTGAGTATTTTTTAATACATTGTTGGATAATTAAAAAAATTATTCTTTATGAATGTAAATACTTATATAATGCAAGAAATAATATATATTAAATAGTTTCATGTACATGTTGCAATAATAGTATTAAGGAAAATAATAATTTAGATATAAAAGTGTCTTCCAGGCGGAGGTTTTCGTTATCTGGCGGACTTGCCTGATGCTAAGAAGGCTCCTGGAGGGCACTGTCGCTATTCTTTCCGATAGTCAGGCGGTGTTGAGGGCGTAGGTGTCACCATGCGTGTGCTCTCATGCTGTTAATGAGAGTATGGAGGAACTGACTGTTCGGGATATTTGTGCCGTCAGGCTTGTGTGGGTTCCGGGGCAAAGTAACATCAGGGGTAATAATATAGCTGATGAGCTGCCGGAATTGCGTTCGGTCGGTTCGCCATTTGGTACTTTTATTTCTGACATATGAGTTCCTTTTACCGTTGCAAAGGGGCAGATCCTACGGCAACTCCTGAACTTTTCCGATTGTCCATTAGTAGACTTACGGCCATCTGCACGGCCCACTAAGCCATCGGCACACATGCTGTGATGATGGGCATACCTTTTAATGTCCGCTTTAGGGCCTGTGGAAAAGATTCGGAGAAGGAATGTGTTATGCAATTTCTCTGTGATTGCCCCGGTCTGGCCAGGTCGAGGCTGATCTTCCTTCGGGTGCCTTCCTTGGACAACTGGGGCTGTGCTCTCGGTTGGATCTGCCGGACTTGGTGAGGTACGTGAACGGCACGTGACGTATTCTGGTTTCCAAGGGGTTAAGGTAACAAAGCGGTAACAAACGGTGCTACTTGAGTCGGCCCCGTCTTGGTCGGCTGCCTTCTGACCACGAAATGAAATAACTCCCACGAAATAAGTCCCACTTTTAAAAATGAAATAAGTCCCACCAAAAATTGCTTAAAAAAATGAAATAACTCCCACGAAATAAGTCCCACTTTTGAAAGCGAAATAAGTCCCACCAAAATGAAATGATTTAAAAATTTACTTAAAATGAAATAACTCCCACTCAAAATGAATTAACTCCCCCTTGAATAATATATTTCTTAAATGAATTAAGTCCCACTTTCATAAACGAAATAAGTCCCACTTTTTCACTGTTTAATGCGATTTCAAATAAGAAGTATTTGGCTCTTCGAAAAAAACACACGTCGAATAATATGAATAATCAAAGCAGAGGAATAATAAAGAAAAATCGTATGCAAGCTTGCAGAAGGCTTCTTAATGGAATGGATATTACGAATTTTGATAGAGTTCCAGAATTTATTATTAATTCTTTTTTCGGTCAAGGAACCTATAGAGAACGCCTACTAGTAACAACGTTTGGATTCGTAAATGGATTAAGTACAGATCAATTGTTCTTATTATTAAGATGGAAACCGTTTCGGAAGGACCATCAGATTAAAATTATCGACCTTTATAAATGGCTTGAAGATCCAGTGCATGGTAGACGGTATTATAGTTTTAACGTGGCATTGGGATTAGTTGTATTTTGTAATGGTGATATTAGAAAACATGGAACACGAATTCCAATTTCCTACTAAAAATATAATAAAACACATACATACGTAATTACGTCAACAATTTTTTTTAATATTGTTTTTCCAGTAGTTAAGTTCGGTACCTATTTGTACACATTTCTTTAAAGTTTTTTTATTATAGTAAGTATAAAGTAATTAATAACAAAAAAAGGAGAGCCATGAGAGATAAGGACAAAAAATTATAGTTGTTCCTTTTACGAAATGTCCAATATATAACTTTTTGCATAAGAAAAAAATGAGAAATAAAGCCATAATGGCCTTATATTTCATGGCTCTATCGCACCCCTCCATAAAAAAATCATTTATTTATCAGATAAATATTTGAAGGGTTTCATGAACTTCTGCACGACAGAATGGACATACTAGTTTACTGGTTTGATCAATTTTGTGAGTTTGCATTGTAAGACAGCATTCACTGCAAATTTTCAAGTGCTTACAAGGAAAAAATAAGATATTTGTCTGCTTTATGAAACAAACCACGCACATATTATTATTAATTGTATTCTGGTTGGTTTCAATATGGTTTAACGACTCGTCTTTAATGTCCTCTTCTAAATATGATAATTCCTCAAAAATATCTTCATCAGGCTCCATTTGTACAATTAAATTATTTTTTGATAACACCAGTTGGTCAAGGAATTTAGAAGGAGTTATAGTACCTTGTAAGAGATCATTCTTGAATTTCGAAATCATATCTGCTTTCAAAACACAGGACTTTTTAATACGCTTTTTCCCACACTACCATTGGTATTCATCAATAGTTAAAATTTTCTTACTTTTTCAAATTCTTGCATCTGTAAAAATGCTACAAATTTGAAAAAAGTAGCCTTCTTTGGAATGCTTTTTCCTATGGCGCTATTGTAAGCTTCTATTGCAGACGTAGTGCGGATTTCAGAATCGAAAACTGAAAAGTTATGTGGACCGATCTGTAATAATGAAATCATAACACCTTTTATGTAAAAGGGAATATTGTGCCTTTTGCATCCATTGATTCTCAAAATATTTTATAAATATATATTTAGGGTTATGAAATAACTCCCACTTTACAAAACGAATTTATTCCCACTCAAAACGAAATAAGTCCCACTTAAAATAAAAAGGCGTAACGAAATAAGTCCCATCAATTGACGAAATAAGTCCCACTTTTAAAAACGAAATAACTCCCACTTTCAAAACAGCAATTTTTTGTGGGACTTATTTCGTTTTTAAAAGTGGGACTTATTTCGTGGGAGTTATTTCATAGACCCTCCTTGACATCAGAGACGTTACAACACTGCTATAAAAACAAATAACGTGAAAAAAGCAGTGGTCCAAGATAAAAAAAAAAAAAAAAAGTTGTAGATACAGAAAAATAAATACGAGTAGAACAAATTTTTTAAGTGTTTTTACGGAATTCGTGGTTTCTTTTCGGTACGGTAAAATATTAATTTATTCTCAACTAGTTTATGGGAGTTTTTATATAAACATGTGAGATTTTTTAACTTTTTGAAAAAATTTTCTTGAATGTCTACGGATTAAATTCAGCATGTGGGAATATCAGCCGAACAACAAACATAAATTAATAATAAAAAATATATACAATATATTCTCACAGTTATATTTGATTTATTTATTCCACGCTTGAACTTGTAAAGAACTAAGTAAAAATTAGTTGTTTTTACAGAATTTGGGGTTGATTATTTGCTGGTAAAAACAATTGCAACATCAGTAATTTTTACTGAGGTTTTTGTTCGTTTAGTTGTAAGTTAAAATAGAGGAAAAAGCAATTGTTTTTACGCATTTAAGTCGTTTAGATTTTTATTAAATTAAATGAAATTTTTGTTAAATTTAATTGAAAAATAAGTAGACCAGTTTTTATGTGAAGCTTCATTTATTTAAAATTTAAATTTAAAAAAAAATATTTTTTCATTATAAACAAAAACCAATTTTCCTGAAGAAGCAACACAAAGGAGTAGCGAAATATCGAATAAAAATTAATATTACATATATAAAAAGGACCTACAGCTTAAATAATTAGTGTTATTAATATAAAAAAAGGAGTCAAAAAGCTAGAAGAAATTTCAGTAAATTAAATGCACAGAATATTTTAAGCGTATGAGTACTTTCCCTTAATTCTAAACCAATTTGCAAAGTTTTCCAACATTAAAAAATAATGCCAAAATATCATTCTAAATAAAAATTCAGCCCATAATGATTAAGATACACAGTGAATCGAAATTATACGAGTCTTTGTAAGAAATCTTAAGGAATTCAATTCATCTAATAAGAAAAGTTTCAACCCCCGAAGTTAAAAATTCTTTAACACGCAAAAATCTAACCATTCCTGAGTTTAGGCACCACCTACTTCTGATTGTTCACTTGTTGGAAAATATTTTTATGTTTCTACAGGTAATAAAATTGCTTAATAAGAAAATATTCTTAAAATACCAATTGCAGGATAATGACTCACAAAGTGTATGGCGTGTGTATTTGCACTGACAGCAGGGTTGTTCCTGGCTGAGTCATTCAGAAACCAATACAAAGAAAATTAAACAATTCCTTCTGTCATGCCTCTTCTTTCTTTCAACCACAACCTGTAGATTGTTATTTTGTGTATAATCGAAGGAACACAATTAAGAAACTGAATTGCAGTTTAAGACTGAATTTTGGAATATTTATCCAGTTAATTATACGGGTGTCAAACGGAAAAATGTTACAGGTAATAGAAACAATGGCGGAACTGTGAAATACATAATTGTTATTAAATGGGTTAAAAGAGAGGCAGAACAAAAGGAGGAATCAATAAAAGAACACAAAGCAAGAAATTAGGATTTTATGATTTTTTATTTTTTTTATAAAAATATGAGCGACAATTTGGACTTTTGCACCATTTTGTACTCGACTTATAAGAAGATCAGCTGCAGGCACAACGTTGCCAAATACCTCGAGGGCAGACGTACTAATGTTATTTTTAAGCGGCTATAAAGGACGGGGCACATAGAATCTGTCATACTTTGACTTTTTCAAATGACATTAACGTGTCGACGGATGAGATTGGCACAATGAGTACTTTGTTGACGGATATCAACTCATAGCCAGCGTTACCACAAATTTCTGCAAACAAAATTTTTTTCAAAAGTAAAAAAAAAACACCAGAAAATGTTTTATTTTATAAACAGAAGTCTTCAATAACATATCGTACATTATGTACGAGGTTTGTTCAAAAGAAAAGGTGAATTTTGTTATCTTCGATTAGAAAGGCATGGTGCATCATGACTTCTTCCCAACAGGTCGTACTGTTAATAAGGAATACTACAAGGAAGTTATGTAACGTTTGCGTGAAGCAACACGTCTCAACCGATCGGAATTGTGGAAAAAAATCATGGATGGATGGATAATGCACCAGCTCACACATCAATGCCTGTTCGTGATTTTTTGGCCAAAAACAACACCCTAATCATGCCTCAACCAGATTTGGCTTCCTGGGACTTTTCCCTATTCCCAAAACTGAAGAGACTAATGAAACGAAAGCGTTTTGCCACTATTGATGAGATAAAGTGAAAATCGAAGAACGAGCTGATGGCCATACAGAAAAGCGCATTTCAGAAGTGCTTCGTGGATTGAAAGAAACGCTGGCATAAGTGCTGAGGGGGTTTACTCTGAAGGTGACAAAATGGATATTTATGAATAAAAAATACTTTTAAAAAAAATTATAAATTCTTCTTTTCTTTTAAACAGACCTCATACATACACCATTTCAGTTTAAAACAAACAAACACACCCATGGAAATAATTTCCTATCTATTTTGAATTTAGATATTGAGTTCTTTTATTTTTGTTTCTGCTGCAACAGTTTTGAATTTTTTGCTACAACAGAAACGTTTTTTAATAAAACAAAATGGTGTTAAGGACGTTTCGTTAGGCTAGAAAAAGTAATCCAAATGCAACAAATATTCACAAAAAAAATTTAAGCAATTATGGTTGAAAATTACCTACAACGGCAACGCTGTTTAAAGGTGTCAAAGTACTCAACGTACCTTAAAAGTTGTCCAACTTTAGTACGTTGCTTGGAGGGATATATTTATATATATATATATATATATATATATTTACATTAGGGCGGGTCGATTTGTATGGAGGCAAAAAAATCGCTCAAATTACAAAGAAAATCGTATTCTAGGAATCAAAATAAGAAACTTTGCAGGAGAAACCATACCTCTACAATGTATCTTGATGTCCCGACTTCTGACCCGAAGGGTCAAATTTTGAAAAATCTCACTTTGACCCATTTAGAGTGCCTCAATCGAGTCAAAATGTATGACCGACACCCACTAACTTTGGATGGTCGACCCACCTATGCCAGTGGCACACCTCCTGGAACCACCCCTGGGAGGTTCCCCAAACAAAAATTTAAAAAAATAACCATTTTTGGCACTTTACAAGAAAAAAATCAGCGAAATGGCTATGTTTTTTTATTTTTGGAGTTTATTTTTCTCTTTAGAAATATATTTAGTCAGAACATATGTAAATGAAACAAGAATCTTGTGTTATTTTTGGGTTAAATACTGGCAATCCCTGATAGCTAGGTAATAAAATATATCTTCCATGTGTTTACAATATGTAACTGCATGCAGTAAAGAGCATGCCTAAAATAAGGTACGCATATGTACTATTTAGTTTTAAAGTTCTCATTTTTAGTATTTAAGTCCAATATTTTATAACGAAAACTCAGTATTTTACAACTGCTCAAAGCGTAAGCTACATAGTTTATTATTTAAACAATCATCATAGTACAATAAATCCACCATCCTGTACACTGCAAGATGAAGCCACAACAACTATCGAAAACCCAATGAGTCATATACCCAAGCATGATGTTACTGTTTTTGGTGTGTCTACTAATTTGAGTGATCTTGATTTACCTACCCATCTGGATATCTTGAGATATTATTTTTACTTGAGCGAAAGCGCTAAAACAGACCAAAAAAAGTTTTCTTATAAATCATTCACTATTGAAGAACAAAATAAGTTGATTGAAATTTGGGAAAAACTTGGTATGGAAATAATCGCGAAAAATTGTGTATATATTAAATTGAATAGATTGCTTGACAAATATCAAGAACAAATCAAGAGCAAAAAGAAAAACCCAAAATTTCCACAGTTTCTAAAGTCTCTGGAAACAATTCTTTATATTGGAACATGTAGATGTGATTTGAAGGCAGCTCCATGTGCATGCGGCTTGGTTCCAGAACGCCTCAAAGAGTTTATGGACGATCAACATAATAAGAGAAGACTAACAGTGGCTGCATTTATGATGGAAATTGAAGAGCAAGGAGCAACGTCTATGTCATCAATGCCAACATACCAAGATCCCGATGATTCAACTTACGCACCGCCATCGGTTTAAGAAGATATGGATAGAAGCACAAGTTCACAATACACAGAAAGATACGATTGTTTTAACTTTGCCTTGATATGTGACAGATTTGGTGTGCCTGATAGAGTAGCTAGCTAGCGTCTCCAAACGAGTCATTCGACGAGGCTGTTATGGCGACGACATTAGAGAGCCGTGCGAAATTGCCCAGACTTGAAAGCAAAAAAGACTTCAACCAATAATTTTTTTTTATTTTCTTTTCTATTACTAAGTAAAATTAATTTTATCATTTCATTCTGACTAAATAAATTTCTAAAGACAAAAATAAAAAAACATAGCCATTTCGCTGATTTTTTTCTTGTAAAGTGCCAAAAATGGTGATTTTTTGAAATTGTTGTACCACCCCCCAAGGGTGGTTCCAGGGGGTGTGCCACTGGCATAGGTCGGTCGGCCCTCCAAAGTTAGTGGGGCTCGGTCATACATTTTGACTCGATTGAGACACTCTAAATGGGTCAAAGTGAGATTTTTCAAAATTTGACCCTTCGGGTCAAAAGTCGAAACATCAAAATACATTGTAGAGGTATGGTTTCTTCGACAAAGTTTCTTATTTTGATACCTAGAATACGATTTTCCATGTAATTTGAGCGATTTTTAAATCGACCCGCCCTGATATACATATATATATATACATATATTCATATACAAGTAACATCAAACATTGGAATTATAGTATTCAATCAGTATCTTCTTGTATACTATCGAGGAAAAACAAAAAAGTTCTCAAGGCATTAGGCAAACTATTCCATGATCGATCAATCCGTATCAAAAAAGATTTTTCTAAGAGTGAATTATTAATCCTGGGTCTAAGCACCTGCGTATTCCTAGAGGAATGACTAAAACTAATACGACTTAACAAAAAATATGGAGTAGCACTTTTGACAATAGTGTAGAACTTTAATAGTAACCTCACAGCCATAAAGTCCTGGAATGAGCACTTCAGAAAATGTGAGACATATATTGAGACATGATCTCTTCTCCTAAGCCGAAAAACAAATCTTATTATCCTGTTCACCAAGAGCTGTATACTACGGACATTTCCCAAAGTTGTGCTTGAAAAAACTTCAAAGCAATATAAAATTTGTGACATCAACATAGCATGAGCGACTCTACAGCGAGAGTACAATTGACGGATTGTAAAATTTACCCTAGAGCTGATCATATTTATATGGTCTGAATAAGTAAGCCCACTGTCCAAAAACACACCCAATATCTTCATTTTATCAACACATTCTATTTCAGTTCTACCTACCATCACTCTAATATTTTCAGTTGCTGACAGAGCAAATCTCATAACCTTTGCTTAGACGAATTTATTAAAACATTGTGTGATCCCACACACAATTATAGATTGTTCTTAGTGAGACAGTTCTCTATAGATTATTTAGATTATTATTAAATTTTTGAAAAGTGATGGTCGTAAAATTTGGTTTTTTTTTCCGAGAAAATACCACTATGCGAAGCACTACTGCTCTTAAGAAAATAACCAATTTATAAAATGAAACAAAAATAGACACAATGAAATATTATGTTCGGAATCACAAAAAATAAAAAGATTTTTTCTATGAACATGAGCATGTTCCACTTGATGTTCCAACGTGTACAGCCAGTATTACCTTCGTTTTCTACCGTTATGAAACTCGCAATACATTTTGTTTTGCCTAAAATATTACTCACAGCCAAGCAATGCCAAAAAAAACCTAACAAATTAAAAATAAAATGTTTATAATACATTGGCATGAAAATTGTCCTTGTCCGTTCTTCTTCAAATCTTTATGCTAAAAACACATGTTTACAATTCAATTATGGAAACAAATAGAAAATTTGATATTTTTAAGTAACTTATATTGGCCGAAAGTAGGACCACAAATACATATTAACAACTAAAACCATCTGACAAAACATCATGGAGATATGAAAACAAACCACAACCGCAAAATCGATAGATCTGCAATATTTTTTCTTTAAACATTTTTGGCTTTTCCTTTAATTTAAATTTGTAAAATCATAAATAGCAAAGACTTTATCCGAAAACTATTCCTTTCAATTTTGGAAATATATTTTATGTGGAAAGAAAAAGAAAAACACTTTTCTAAAAATTCTTGGCATTTTCAGATTAAAGTTTTCGTTTTTGTGAAACCACAACGAAACATTATTTGTTACAGTTGTGAGTGAAATATTAAATGTTTTCCTATTTCAGTTTTATGCAACAATAATTGATTAATGATGGTGGTAGAACTATGGCTGCAATATGATCCCCTTAAAAAAGCAATGAGCGGCTAAAGTTTTGATTTAAACTGAAATGAAAAAAAAAAAAACTAAATTAAATGTTCCATAATCAATCATTTTCAACTGCCAGCAATGTTGTTTGCAATACGTTGGACATTGTTGTATGACTGTTGACTGTATTCGCTTAATTCAAAAACATCATCAAACTAATCCACTATTGAATTGCGGAATATTGCGTTTGACTGCAGAATTACAACAGCTTTAAACGATGTTTTGTCAATTTGTTGAAATTTGTATCGATTTTTGTTGAATAGGCTTAACTTAACACGTGGGAGATTTCAATTGTCCAGTTGCAGTTGCTTCGAAATCAGACAATGAATCACCTGGGGTCCTTTTTATACCGCGTTATGGCCAGTTTATTAGTATCAAGCCAGACGATCGGAGTAGCGCAATGCAGACTGAAATTTTTGTAAGTAATATGAATGTTAACTGGTTAAGGGACTATAGCATTTATAGGGTGGGCCAAAATGACCGCAGGGGATTGAGTTCAAACAGAAATTTTGTCCCTCGCAGTGTGTCTCCCTCAAAAATGACAAGAAAGACCTGTGGGTTTAGTCTATTCTGCATGCACGTTCGGCTAGAAAAACCAATTTTCTACGTAATACGTAGTGCGATACATTGTCAAATCGATTACAAATGAGTGGGCTCGTAACGCGTTGTGCGCGTGTAGGACCGAGTTTCGGGAACAAGTTCCCTGATTTCATTAGAACACATCCCATTATAGTAACGATTGAAGAATGAAAAGCACCACACGTTGCGACGATGCCCAAGAGAGTCAATAGAGTTGGCTACCCCTACCGTCCCCAATGAGTTTATTTTCTCTCTCCTGCACACGGTCGAGTAACTTCAATATAGTTTTTGAAGCACCGGCCAATACATGAGCGTTGTATTCCATTTGGAATAAAATTGGTCTCACCTGTGTCTGTCGATTTTGTGAAAGTATCATTTTCTTTGCAAGTTCTTTGCGCTTCTTCTTTAACTCAAAGAGAACTTGCACTGTGCAGTGGAACAACGGATCAATGACGTATGGGTGTGCAAACTTGGAATATAAATTTGTAATATTACCTCTTCTATGGGATTTATCGCTATACGTAAGAAAATTTGCTCCTTCACTGTGCTGCTTGCACCAATGAAGATGCATCTTTCATACGTTTTCCCTACTGAAATATCGTAATGCGACCTGAGCAAGATACATTTATTTTTCCAAACTCACCGTCGATCAAGTGGGATAATAAATCTTATATTTTCCCTTTCTACACCATCCAAAGGGATCTACGAGGATCCCAGTGAGAAGATTCTTATGGACTTGGTAGCCTGTAAACCAAAATCTGACATAAATCACACATCTTTAATTTTATTGGTAAATATTTGAAATAATATTTTTTTTAGATAATTTTAAATAAACTTTTATTGACAAAACACAGATTTAAACACGTGCACACAGCAATAAAGATTTTATTTTAAAATACAATTTTCCTATTTTAAATATTTTTTTTATCTTGGACCAGCACTCAGCAGACGATTCCTACAAATGCGATGCATTGTGCACGAACTGGAGGAAAGAGATATATGACAGTTGGCGAAGCTTCACTGTCTTACAACTTCCGAAAAAATGCGAGATGTTGTTGATGATTTTAGTCTAAAACTGCGGTCGAAGGCAGGAAATTTTTGGTTTTGCAGTCAACGTGCAGACTAATTCAGCCATCGACTGCAAGTTTGACTTTATTCGCAGTTAATTTTATGGTTGTGTGTGCTGTGTGTGTATGCGTGGTAGGTATGTTTCATCCAGTCAAATAACTAGTTAGAGGAAAGTTTAAATTTTGCTACAAAAAAAAACAAAATATTTCTCGATATGACTCACGATGAATAGACTGGTAATGATGCTACAATGAGTACAGTCAATACGAATGTCTGTTAAATGAAAGTGAGGTAAAGACCTGCCATTTGTCAAAATGGCAATATAATTCCCAAAGTGCTTCACATGGATTATGTACAAGTTATATGCCGAATTTTTTAGGATTTATTTAAAGAAATGTGTGTTCAGTTGGACAAAAAATTAAATATTAACAGCTGTAAATTATTTTGAGGCAAATTAAATGTAAATGACTGCCATAGAAAATTCTTTTCGTAAAGTTTCTACAAACAAATACAACTACTTTAATATGGCAATAGAATTTTAATTTCAAAATCATTTATTCATTCTCATATGCGCTTGTGGTAACTTGTTTTCCTTACACGCGTTACAAAACAAAATCAATCAGTTTCATTTGCATGTAAAAATGAACAGGTAATTTCATTTGATATGCATTAAAAATTAAAAAAATAAATTCAATTTACATCGCTGTCGTCAACATCTCAAACTCAATGAAGAAGAATGTGATAAAATAAGTTATTTTTTGCAAACATACACGCTACATTGCTTTCATTTATCCATATTTTTTCTTCTCTTTTTTTTATCGATTCACGTTGTAGTTGCGAATTACTTTCAGTTCTTATAAATTTAAATGTAAATGTGTGAAAGCAGATTTAGGAGGTTGTGGCAAATATAGACAGAAGTTAGAAACTTGAGTTTACAATATTTTGAATATTTTATTTTTTATAAAAAATTGGCGGAAATCACTCTTTAGTGCCAACTGCTGGTGCAAACCATCCAAATATACATATGTACGAGTAGTGAAGCCAACAAATGTGCCACATGTAGATGCAATACCACAACAACAATATATGTGAATTTGACATTTTATGCAGAGTTACTGCACAAAAAACAGCTGTGTTCAAAAAAAAACTAAAGGCCTAAATTGGCAACATATCACAGCGGAAATGTTGTCGCGTCTATTGTCTGCTGATGGTCAAATTAAAACAATGCTTAATAAAAAAAAATATATAAAAAATTTTGCAAAAATTAAAATTTTAAATAGTGCAGTGAACTCGCGATAATATGACCTAATTAAAACTTAACTTTTGCGAGATTGGTCATAGTTGAGAATAGCTTCTAATTTCGCTTTAAAACCGTTTCCCCTTAAAAATTAAAGTCTTTTTTAATTTTTATTTATTTAATATTCACTGATTCCAAAAAAAAATTCTTTATGCTTTCCCTATCTGGTTTCATGTTTCTCCGGTCATTATTAAGGAAATTGAAATTTTTGAGAGAAAAATTATACTCAGCTGTGTTGGGAAACATTTTGAATCTTTCTGTAAACGTTATTCAAATGCTTTTATTTATAAGAACTCTAAAATAATACCCATTGGTCTTTATTTTTGTGACACTATTCGAAGATTTATATTAAGAAAATAAATTAATATCAGATATTTATGAAAATCAAAAATGTTTTAGTTGGTCAATTGTAAATTATTGGTTATTTGAATGAGACTGCAACATCGTTTCATGTATCCAATTTCTTGAGACATACTTTTTTTCTCAAAAACTATACAAGGCATACATAGAGGTTAGTTAGATTAATTATACGTTTCATTATATCATTTTGTTATTATTAATTTTTATTATTTGTTTTTTATTAGTTTTTTTTTTCATTTTTTTTTTATTTTATATATAATTTTAGGTTGATTTTTATTTAGTTTTAAGAATAATTTAAGTTAGGAGATTTACACTCGAATTCTGCTCAGCCTCGGGAGCAAGGACGTAACACTACTTAACTTTAAGTAATGTAATCAACCTTTGTAAGTAGGTAACTGTTTTTTAAATAATATTTTAATTAGGATGTTACATTCTAGTCCTAAGTTTTAGATTTCATGTTGAAAAAAAAATTTATGTACGTATACTAACAATTTTTACTTTAAAGGCTCAATAAATTAAAATAAAAAAAAAAAATTGTGATGAATGTTTAATGAACTGTAAAATTACTTTACATGAAAAATAATAAAAATAAAAATTTTTTAATTATATATATTTTTGAGCGATGAAAAGTTTTTTAACAATTTTTTTTTCTATATTTTGCTACGAAAAAGGTAGCATCGTCAGGCAATAATAATTTGTATTAACTTCATCGCTCAAAAATAAATAGAATTAAAAAATTTTAATAAAGGTCAAAATAAAAATAGAAGTGAGACTAATATAAAAAATAAAATTTGAAATTCAAGTAGGTTCTGAAAAGAATTGAAATGAAAAATTTTATGAAAAAAAAGAAAAAATTTTTAAAAAGGTTTTGCTGGAAGAAGGAAGGAAAATAATTACCTTTAAATATTAAAAAAGAAATAATTATAATTAAATAATTTTAAATATAAAAATATAAAGATTAAATTTTGAAGAGAATTGAGATTTTGGATGTACAATTTTTTTATATATATTGTATATCGACATGGTGGTCCACAAATAAATTTATTTTCTTCGGAAGCAGATTTCAATATTCAAATAAGCAAATTTTCAGCGATATTATTCCGTAAAGAAAGAAAGGAAATTTACTTTAAAAGATTCGAAGGAGGATACTGCATTAGACAACAGTGCGGAATCGTAACTATAAATATAAATAATCATCAATAATCATTTTGTCTAAATATTGTTTTTATTTTTGAAAGAAAATAAAATATGAAAAAAAAGATAATACATAAATTTCAAAGCCTAAATATATGTTAAAGAAAAAAAAATTATTTCATATTTGAATTATATTAATTTAATTTTGTAATTAATTTTTAAATCATAATTATGATAACTAATAATTGATTCATACACTTACATACTGTTTACAGAAACATTCTAATGAAATTAATATTTTACTAACTTATAATTTAATACTTTAAATGTTCTATATGTAAAAATTTTCCTTTTATCTTAAGTATTGTAAGTTAAAGGAATATAAATATTATATAGGCACCAAAATCAAGTATAAATACAGGCCTGCAGTCATCGTTGGACATAGATGTATGGTGAGTTTTATTTTTAAATATATTATAATTTTTTAATTATATTAATTTTTGAGCGATGGTCTTTTTTATGAAAAGTTTTTAATTATTATTTATTTCTCAATATTTCGCTACCAAATATAAAAAAAAAAAATTAAAAAATTTTAATAAAGGTCAAATAAAAATAGAAGTGATACTAATATATTATAATTATTTTTCTTACAGTTAAAATATAAAGAAAAAAATTACATATATTAAAATTGTTTTTATTATTTTTAAAATATTAATTAAATTTTTGCAAATTAATCATTAATGTTATTTAATTTTTTTATATAATTGTTAATTGTTATTACATAATATACGTAGTTTAAATATGGAATTTCAAAAAGAAATTATTTCGTAAAACATGTAGAAATTTGCGGTTAAAAAAGATATGTAATTGGGCTATCTAAAAAAATTTTACAATAGATAGCAAAGGTAAAGGGAGCGTAATAGACAATAGAAGTAGTAAAATTCATCTCAAACTTCTTCAAATATGTGCTACTACCTATTAAATTAAAAAATTTTATTTTGTTTAATTCTTTTGATATCGATACTCTTGTTTTGCTACCTAATTTTTAATTTATTTAGTAACGTGTCATAACTTATTTCGAAAGATACAAAGCCCTAATCCATTATCACAGTTACAGTGTATGTAAGAAATTTTCATTGGGGTAGCCTCCGTCGCCTAGTGAAATAGCATGGGTCTAGCAATCTGGAGGAGCGTGTTCGATTGCCATCCAGATTCTGATTTTTTGTACAGGCAAACAATAAGAGTTTCATAGAGTTTGTGTTTGTGTTTGTGTTGCTTAAAAAAAAAATAAGCAGAAGACGGTGGTGATGGCGATGAAGTACAAATGTTGGCACATATAATTCCATTTTAGGGAAAATTTTATCAAATAAGAATAATGAATAAGAAAAATACTGGATATCCTAAAGTTTTCCTATTAGATGACTATAAATATTTTTAAATGAATTTAAACTTTACGAGTTCAAAGTACAAGAAATTCAAAAATTGTGTCTTTGGAGGGTGGCAATGGCGCGATGGATGGTAGTCTGCACGTTGACTACAAAACTAAAAACAGACCTGGGTTCAACTCTAGTTTCAGACAAAAATTATAAAAAAACAAAAAAACATCTCGCATTTTTCTGATGTGCATTAGTGTGTCTTTGTGGGTCAGATGTTGTCGGAAGGTTTCAGTGGCGAAGGCAATAGTCACTGGTCACTGAACAGTAACGGCTTCAGTTGATAGGAATCCACAATCACATTAGAACGCCCTCCTTTGTCGGTATTGTGTAGCACCGGCGAAGTAAAATAATATTAAAAATGTTTACTGAACCGAAGCTTCAGCACTGCTGCGAGTATAAACAAAGAACGTGCAAAAGCAGAGCTGCAAAATTATTAATTAAGCTTCATCTCCTGTCGTTTCTCTTACTATCCCTTTCCTATAGTTCCAGCACAAGGCTTCGCATGTGTAGGATTCATCTCCTAAGTGCTGGTCCCAGATAAAAAAAAAAATATACAATTTTGAAGCACCAAAACTAGAATCATTATTAATTTTTGTTGTTATACGCTTCCTTGTTTTACAAAATTATCTTTCAATTTAAAGTTTGCATAACTACGAAATCATTTTTGATACATGTGCAAATAAAATGACTAACAATTTCCTGATGTTTAATGAATTTGATTTTTGCAGTGAAGCATTTCCATTTGGAGAATTCATTTACAATTTTGGAAAATCGTAAGCACAAGAAATCCTTTAATAGATACAAATAGAGATACAAAGAAATATTGAAATTTTTTTTATAGTAATTTTACCTGTTCGAGTAAAAAAGATCAGTACGTATCTCATTTTTATTTATGATTATAAAGTGTGATTTTTTAACGCTTTGGGTTTTGAAAAATGAAAAAACAATGAAAATGTTCTAAATTGAATGAAATATTTGTTTGGTACGATAAATGAATGCCTGCCATTTAAATTTTCTAAATCAGTTCATGTATATGTTGCCAAAAGCTACCCGGTAGATGGTCAATCCTTGAGCAATAATATCTTCCAGGGCTGGCTTCCACCTGAACACGAGAAACTTTGGGCTTCCCCACAACAGATAGCCTGCTGAGGACAAATCACATGATAACAGCGGTCAATGATTTGTTCTAAAACGTGAATGTCATTCCTCACCAAACTTGTCTCTCAGCAGCTTCATTGTATCGTGTGCCTTCATGTTGAAACCATACACAGAGCCAAAACTGCCTAATAGAATCAAGAAGATTTTCTCTATGAAGCGTTTTTAGGCTAAGGGGTATTCCAGCAGAAAGAAGCGAAGATTTTATCGAAGAGATTCCTTATTATTTTAATGTGGTAAATCTTTTTAATTTTATCAAGAAGTAAAACACATCAAATCAAGAAGAAAACTTTTTATTCACATTTTTTTACTCAATTTCAGTTATTTTTGGCACCAAAAAAACAATCCATAGAGAAAAACTTTTTGAATCTAATAGGTTTTCTTCTGAATTGTATAAAAAAGGGATTTCTTATTAATTTCATTAGGCTACCTAATTGATTTTTTCAAAAAGGTATTCCTTATTGATCTCATTAGGTTCCTATATGATCATGTGTAAATCATCTTCTTAATTTTCTTAATAAGGATATCTTCTTAAATCAATATAGCCAAATTTTTTCATGATCTTTTTCGTTATAATTTCACTTGTTATAAAAAAAAATAAAAAATGAGTTGTAATATTTTTCATGTCATAAATATAATATAATTCAATTAATTTAAATAGATATAAAAAGAAGAAAATACGTTTGTATATAAAATTTTTGATTTATATGGTTTTGACAACGTTGTTTTTTTTAATTGAAATAAAAGAACAAGATTTAAAGATTCTTTTAATATTAAAATTAAACTTTCAGTTGAATGTGAACCAGTGGGAAGTGAAGAAGTCGGAGGTATTTTTGTGTAATAGTGTCCTCTCTGAGATTCCTCTCTGAGTCCTCTCTGAGATTCGCAAATTCTGTTTTAAATTTTTTTAACAATCAATTTTTTTAAGCTTTAAGGTTTTTTCTCTTTTTATTTATTATTTTTATATTTATTTTCGATATTTCGTTAACCTTCGGTTAACATCTTCAGGAAATTTTTATTTTTTTATAAATTTTTTTATTTATAAAAATTTCCTGAAGATGTTAACCGAAGGTTAACGAAATATCGAAAATAAATATAAAAATAATAAATAAATAATTTTTCTAGTTTTTTGACCTTTTTTTTTTATATTAATAACACTAATTATTTTAAGCTTAAGGTCTTTTTATATATTTTATATTTATTTCAATATTTCGCTACTCCTTTGTGTAGCTTCTTCAGGAAAATTGGTTTTTGTTTATAATAAAAAAATTTTTTTAAAAATTCACAATATATGAAAAGTTCTTGTCAATCTATCTTTAGTCTTACTAAACAATCTGTTCAATGTGTTAAATGTCTTATAAGCAATTTTATATTTCCCTGAATCATATATTTCCGATTTTCTTAAACGTTCAGCTATTCCAGGTACATAAGTAAGTGATTTGTATGTCTTTGGATCATCTGTATTGTTAATATTATTCATACTTCTAAATCTGTATTGATTAATTAATCTATAAATTAGCCAAATTGGAAAATCATTGTCCCTAAGTATATTCACAATCTTACTCTTATTTTTAAAATGAAATTGTCTGTCACTAATATTTAATACCTTTTCTATCAAATTCTTGGCAGTGTTGATAATAATGCTCCTGTTATGTTTAGAGTAGTAATTAATAATCCTACTTGATGATGTTGGTTTCTGGTACCAATCCATTATTAAATTATTACCCTTTCTAATTACTACAGTATCTAAATAAGAAATTCTGAAATTATACTCTTTCTCTATTGTAAATTTTATACTATCATTAAAGTTATTCAATGTTTCTAACATATTATGTATCCCACTCTCCGAAATAATACAAAATAAATCATCTACATATTTAGTCATTATCCTAGGTTTAATATCTAATTTCTCAATACAACAACATTGACAAGAACTTTTCATATATTGTGAATTTTTAAAAAAATTTTTTTATTATAAACAAAAACCAATTTTCCTGAAGAAGCTACACAAAGGAGTAGCGAAATATTGAAATAAATATAAAATATATAAAAAGACCTTAAGCTTAAAATAATTAGTGTTATTAATAATAAATAAAAAGAGAAAAAACCTTAAAGCTTAAAAAAATTGTTAAAATAATAAAAAAGGTAAAAAAGTATTAAGAAAAATTCTGTTTTAAATAACGAATTCTTTCAACAGGAATTCTGTTTTGAAGAAGTGGAGAAGATTGAACCAATTAAGTATTCAATAAAATTTACCGATTTTCAATTGTATAAAAGAACGAATAAAATAATTTTTCGAGGAATAACGTTCAAAGTTAATTATATAGTCACTGTAACAAAAGATGATGCCGTAAATATTTATGAAATAGTCGATTTTTTATGCAAAGGAAATAATATAAAGGTTGTTGGTAAGAAATTTATAAACCTGAACTTTTCACAAAGATTTCAATCTTATTTGATCGGCAATGAAACCGACACACATACCGTGATCAACTTGATCGATTTAGACGGACCGCCTATCCATTTATATTTACTGAACAATGGACTTGAAGTTATTCGACTAAAAAAATTCTGGTAATAGTACTTACTTTTTATTATTATATTAAATGTATTCCTAAGGAAATATGTAAATAAAAAAATCAATAAAATTATCAAATAAAATCACAAAGTATTATTTAAAAAAAAATCAGTAAGATAGCCTAATCAAATCAAGAAGAAAACCTTTTTAAAAATAACAATAAGATCGCCTAATAAAATCAAGAAGAAAATCTTTTTTAAAAAACCAAGAAGAATACTTAATAAAAACCATAAGTTGCCTTCTTGATTTTTTCAAAAAGAGTTTCCTTATTAAAATAATAAAACTTCCTTCTTGAAAATAAACCATAGGGATATCTTATTAATTTTGTTCTATTTTATTATGCATTTATTAGACAGTTTTTTTTCTGTGTAGGACAACAAAGTCCATTTCGCCCATTAAAGCAAAAACAGTCGGTCATCATCGAACGGTGCCTTGACAAAGGCGACTAATTGACATATCGTGATCTTCTTTGACACTGGCCGCTACCGCAACAATATTTTCGTCGGTACGCCCTCTTTCCGTACGAAAAGAAATGAAATTAGTGAGAAATTTGGTCAGAACAGCTCGAATAGCCTGGAGCCTGTTCGGTGGGTCGTTTATGACGACAACTAAATGGACGTACTTTATGAAAGATATTTCTGATACAGCTCGGATTTTGATGATAAAATTCAATGAATTTCAAGCATTGTTCATTTGTTGGTCTATTCATAATGAAATGACGAACATTAAAGGGCATTTTTGTCATTGCCACATGTCTTAAATGTTTAATTTTTTTTGCCCTGAAAATCGAAATAGAAAATAAACCATTAGATAAAATGTCATCCTATGTGTAGCTAGATATCAGAAGGAGATTTCAAATTCTGAAGAAATTGTACGAATTTCAATTTAAAATTACTTTCCATGAAATAGCAAAATTTGCTTTCGATTTTAGGAAATATATGGCTGCCGTTAGTCTGCCTAACATGAATTTACTTGGCTCAACAAATTTTGTTGTCTTAAAAAAAAAAAAAATTAGAAATAGAAATAGAACAAAAACTTTGTAGAGAAATTTTCCTTTTTTTTTGTTCACTTTAAAATAGACTACTACATGCGCACCAATTGACGTCAACAAATGTGTGTACCTGCATTTTATCCAGATGACAATATGTGTGTAACGACTTGTTTGTCGGTTTGTAGGTGTCAGAATCTGTTTCTATGTGTCCATGTCCATTTAATATTTAAACTTCTTCGTATTCATTGAAACACATCTCAATTAAGATTCTCACTTTGCAAAGACACTTTACTACGTGTGTTGCGGTATGAGCATATGAGCATTGAAATTGTAACATTTCTGGTCAACAAATGCATATACTTTATGGGTCACTACGTGCTACCAAACTAATTACACTTGCTGCTAATTATTGTAGTTAAATGAAATGCTCACTTGTTTGCTCATCCATGTATTGAGTGTTTAGGAGTGTCTCTTTGTATGCGAAAGGAATGTGAATTTGCTATAAGTTTTTGCATATTTAGAAGTGTGTATGTAAGACCAATTAATCTCTCTTCTTCACACTTAAAATTGTATGAGGTGAAGTTGAGAGAGATGTGGCATTAATTAAATGTGGCAAGTCTTGGATTACTTCATTTAAGTATCTTAAATTGTTCCACTTTTATGCAGGGATTATAATAATGACTCAGACTTAATATTTCTCAAGGCAGTCATATTGTGATAGTTGAGCAATTAATTTAATTGAACTAAACAAGAAATTTCTTTTTTGCTTCACGTAGGCTTCTGTAACTTTTTGCCTAAAAATACTAATGTTACTTTATAATTCTAGTAATTTAATTTTTTGTAAATCATTTTAAGTAGAAAAGTATAATTTATTGCCTGATCTCTTAAATTGTTTGTTTAACACTTCCTGTGTTATATAAAAAATATATAAATAAATAAATTTAACTATGAATTTAATAATAATATATCTATATAATATATCTTATAAAGAGAAGTAAGACTCATTCACTGATTGCCTACTATCAGGGCTAACGTTTATAAGAAAGGGATAGTGGCAGAGATGGCTGAGATGGTGAATGGATTGAAAGATGAAAGCTTCATTATTTTTAAAACGTTGGTTTTGCATGTTGTGCTGCAGGGCCTCTGATATCAAGGAGAAGTATTTCATTTTGAAACTGAGTTTCGTAACCATTTGTATTAATTATTTTACTTCGATTTAGGAAGGTGCTCTTATGTTACTTGTGAATTAGTATCGGCGGTGGTAGGTGACCTTCGTTACTAAAAATTTCCTGCAACAGGTGACACAAAAAATAACAATAATGTACATCAGACAAATGCGAACTGTTCGTATGACTTCCCGCAGGGGGGTTCTGGAATCTTGAATTTCGGAACCTACGGGTGTTTGAGCGACCCCGCGGTACCCAGCTTAAGGTGCAGCATTACCTTGTTCCTCCCTGAGGATCGAAAATGATAGAAGAGGTGACTCTTCAAAATCTGACTAGAGATTGATGAACGACTGCTTAATACCAGTTAGATTCGAATCTTGCACTACGGGACCAGCTTAGCCCCACACTCCCAACGATAAGTACGGGTTTAAAGACTGATGTATTCCTTGCGAGTACTTCGTGTCTACCCCGAAAGTTGGATAGTGTGTGCTGGTATGGGTAAGGACTCGTAGTGGCTGTGGTTGTAACCTAAAGTTACGGTAGTGGAGTTTTTGGTCTAATCGGAAATATGTGTGAGTCGTAACACACATATTAATGACATGACTTTTACTCTACTAGGTGCTGTTGCCATTCGACAGTAGTCGCCGGAATGTGTTTCGAACCAACAGTATTACTGTTAAATGGGTCTTGACATAAAAACATTCTGATGTGACAAAAGTTTAGACCGCTCGAACACCTCAACAAGGTGCATTATAGAATTCAGGGATAACTATACATGATTTGCTACCCAACTCTGGAAGTAGGTGGCCTACGGGCTCATTTGCTTATCAGTGCTCTGGGGGCGCTAGTGAATCGTTTCAAAAATTTACTCGGTGTTAAGACCACCGTCAGATAAGGCCCCATGGGCAGGAGGAAAACATCACGCATGCCATTCGCCAATTACCAGTCGAAATGCTCGAACGAGTCATCGAAAATTGGACTCAACGGATGGACCATCTGCGACGTAGCAACGGCCAACATTTGATAGACATAATCTTCAAAAAATAAATGCCAAAGAATGTTCTTTCAAATGATAATAAACATTCTCCATTAAATTTGAATTTTCTGTGTTTTTTTCTTTAAGAAAGTAGGGAACCTCGAAATGGATCACGCATTATGATTGATAGCTTCATCTTGTAGGCGTTCTGGTCAGCGTTTTATATATGATTTTATGCGATGCCACTATTCGGGATCAGGAAGCGTTTGACCTGACGCTGGCCGGCACAATCATGCCAACGAGCAGCGAATTGCATTTCCGTACAGTTTCGAAGAATTTACTTTCCTGTTCGTAAGTCGACAGAAAAAACTCGGGCCCAATTAGGGGCAAATTTGCTCCCCGTTTAGCCAGATAATCCACCATTTCATTATCCTCATAACCCTCCCTAGCATGTGAAAACTGAAGGGCCGTAAGACCCGCCTGACTATCTGATACTATATAGATGTGGGTTGCCTTCATGCTCCTACAGAGACTCTCGATCACACACATTCCAATGACATGAACTTCAGCCATGTAAACTGTAGGGTATACAGTCATTGGAATCGATTTCCCAATTCGAGGCCCATTAATTCCCGCCCCTGTTATACACTTAGAGCAATCAGTATACCATACCTGAGATCCGGAAGATTCGGAAGACAACCATTTTCGGTGACCCAACTGTGGAGAATTGGTGTATGTAGATAGTCCCGAAACTTCATAGTTAATTTAATAATTTTTTCTTGTCTTAAAAAAACTACTTACTGTATTAAAATTAGGCGAAAACAAGAAATTAAAACTTTGCTAAACTTTTTGGTATATTCGTCGTTTTTCCCTCCTTAATATTTCAATATGTGTCATAAAATGCTCATTATTTGAATGTATGAATGTATAACTGTGTTTGTGTGTGTATCAGTGCTTATAAATATTCAATGCTACACTTTTATTTTTACGACGTAAAGTCCAGTCGATATAAATTATTGCTTTTGCATTTACATTTTCTGGAAAATAAAAATTAATTACGCTGTTCAACAACACAATTTGCTGGTAGGGGGGCGTATACTTGTTGAAAAATACACCACATATTTCTACATTCAGCAACAGCTAAACACAATCCAACCCAGCCAGCATATTGGCAAACGTTTTGTCAATTAAGATTGCAGCAAGCTTGCATAAATAAGAGTGTTGCGAACGTGGTTGACAATTTGCTTGCAAATGCAAGTGTTTCATAAATTTAAGCAAAACGTGTCATTATCATATCACATAATAACGCTACTATTATACCAAGCAAGCCGTTTGCTAATATTGAAGACTTCCTCAATTTTGAGAAAACTATACTGGAAGATATAGATAAATTTTCCTTGCTGGTAAGAATTTAAATTTGATATGTCCGGTGACTGTATACTGATGTCGATTTGATTTCTATTTTTAGAAGGCAGATCTAAAAAGATTGTCAACATCCAATTCGAGAAAATTGGTTACGAAAGCGTGGCAAAGATCATGACTGACAACGTTGCTGAAGGGTTTTTCCTGGCGCGGAACTGCAGATAAGAAGTGCATTAAGGCCTTCACTGTCGCCACTGCCATTCGCCGTAAGTGAAATACGTTTAATAGGTTTCTAGTTACATTTTTATATTCATATTAAAATTCTATTGCAGAAACTTTTGCTGAAAATGGAGGCAAGGAAGAGGACTTTGTGTTTGCCTCTAAGTCATATTTCCAGTACGCAAAAAATCGTATTAAAATTAAAACAACAACAAAAGTAAACTAAAATACTAAGAGCCTATTTCACCAATTCTATTTAAATATCAATTCATATTTAAATGTCGATTTTCATTTACATCTAGATATACTCATTGAATATTTAAATACTGTTTAAGTAGCCAGCACTATGCATTTAAATATTGATTGACATGAAACAGCATGAAACAGCTTTAAAGGAGCTTTTAAACAGCTTTTTAAAAAGCTGTAAGTTGACGCTATCCCATGATCTAAATATATAAGGTCTGCTTGACAGTTCAAATTATTTTTACTGTGACGTCACCGTCGAGATTTGTTTTTAATATGTATGGGGTTTGTTTTTTTGTTGAAATATTTTGCAATTTTAAAGGTAAAATAAATAAAACAAATTAAATTGTTATGTTATAGACTTTTTTCATTTTCTTTTTTCGTTTTTTCCTTGTATTAATATTTTGTTTAAATTTCTTATTCTAAAATATAAACGACTTTTAAAAAATAACGATTTTACATTTTCAGGCACATCTATGTTATCACATTTAATGTTATGGTATTTTAAATAATTATTTCGAAGACTTAAAGTATTATTATTAATTTCCTTAAATATATTTTCTAATTTTAATATGTTTCCCATAAATTCTTGGCAGGGTTTATAGAGCCCTCTGTTTGAACTGCAACTGACTTATTTGGATTTTCATTTTCAATATTTTCAAGACTTTCATCTTGTAATTTCTGCAGACTATAAATAATTGTAAATATTATTTCATTAAAAAAGGTGGATTTTGAAAAAATTGTATTTACTTTAAATTAAATTCACCAATTGCTTCCTTTACAATTTGTTTGTTTGCTCTTTTCACGTATCGTTTCGATCTTTCGACTGGTAAAATGCTGTTTACATGGATATTTAAAGATGGGACAGCCTTCGCATCTAACAATCTTTTTCTTATTGGCGTGTTCAATAATATATCTTTTAAACGCCAATCATTATTCGTAAAATGTCTAGAACAAATTGTTCCAGATTTCCAGTTAACATTTTTTTTACGGCATGCATTGATCCACACTTTCTTTATTTCTGGATCTTTTGGAAACGTAAAATATTTTAGATTTTTATCATCCTGCTTCGAGCTTTTACAATCTTTTACCACCCAGTATTTCATTGTCCAAATAAATTTTATCACTTTCTACACAAATTGTTTATTAAAAACTCTTTTTTTTTTTGCTCTAACTCAGTTCACATTTATTTTTAAATAATTGTCAATAAAATAATCCTTTAATTTTCTTAATAAATATGTAATAATAATAATTTTAATCACTAGCTTTTTAATTTCCATTTAACCACAACAAAACATTTCCCGACGATGACGTCAAATTAAAAAAAAATGGCAGTTGTCATTCAATATCAAGCAGACCTTATATATTTAGATCATGACGCTATTATATTAAATATCAGAGCGTTACCATACTTACTTGTGTTTCATTATTTCAGTTGGTGAAAATAAAATTTTTTTAAACATACTTTAAATAAAGATCATTAATGAAATTAAATTGTGGTTAAATATGTTTGGTGAAAAGGACCCTAAGTATTAAAGATTTTTTAAATGAAATAACAATGAAGTTCCTATTTTTAAATTTTAATTTAATATTTTTCTATTAAGAACAAAAAAAATTTAATATTAAAAATGATTTTTTAAATGTATCAATAAAAAACATATCCAAAACAAAGTAAATCTTTAAAACGCTTATTAATTTCATTAAAAATACGTGTTTTTTAAGCATTTAGAAAACGTGTAATTACGTTACTTAAAAAACATGTTTTGCAATCGCCTTTTTAACGCTTATAAAGTTGGTTGCTTTTCGATTATAAAACCCTTGCTTTGATGTCTTTTGTAAAGGTTACAGCAGCGTTTTATCTGTGTTTTGTTTACATTTGAACGCTTACAAAACGCATATTTTTATATGTAAATGCTGGCTGGGAATATAGGCGTACTCACATATAGTACATACATACATATATTTGACATGATAAAATTTTACAAATTTAATCTGCATTTTTACAGCCGTATTAATAAAAATTTTAAAACGCATTTTAAAGCTTTTTTAAGCAAAATTCATTAAAATGGTATTAATAAACGAATTTTAGCTTAAAATTACCATTTTAAACCTTGTGTAAATATGGAAATTTTAAAATTGGTTCGATCCTGTTTTAAAGCTATTTTAAGATGTCATATTGTGCAGTGTTTGTTTTCATTGTGATTGTTATTTGTGAAAAAAAAATCGACCCAATTTTCGGAACGTTTGCGTTTGCAGTGCTCCTTTTTTTCCATTTCTATTGCTTTTTTATATTATTATTAATGTTACACAAATTTCAAATAAAACTAAGTAGTAATGTGTAAACAATCAAAACAAATAGTATGAAACTCGTTATTCAAATACTCTTTTAACTGCAATTAAATAAGTCACTAAAATTTAAATCATACCAAGCGATATTTTTACTGTTATTCGTTTTTTGATTAATATACAACTTATCATACATTTTTTATTCTATAAACAACAATATTCTTATTAAACACGACAATAATACTATTTAGATACGATTACTCCGTGAATTAATAATCACGGTTTTGCATCATTAGGAGTCAAGTGGTAAATAAAAAATCTAGAGCTGCCATCCTCATTTTTGAAAAACCGTAAAACGTATGTTAGTTAAAATACTGATTATTAATATGAATTTTTAAAAAACGTCTTTCAGGATTAAAAAGCGTTGTAACTAATATGTATTTTAAACCTTATTTAAGACTTTTTTATTAATATGGCTGTTAATATTTGATGAATTGGCTCATTCGCGATTGATATTGGAAGGTATTCTTGTTTTTTTTTTATCTTGGACCAGCACTCAGGAGATGACCCCTATACAAGCCATGCATTGTGCTGGAACTAGAGGAAAGGGATAGTAGAAGAAATGACAGATAAAGCTTCACTATCTTACGTTGATTCTGCTTTGTGCACGTTCATTGTTTTTATAGCAGTGAGAGACATAGTAAATTTTGAAGCTTCGTTTTTAGTAGCCATTTCTAGTAATTATTTATTACATACGAAGGAGGTCGTTCTGATGTGGTGGTTGTGGATTGGATACAGCTGAAGCCGTTACTGTTCCGTGGTCAGTGACTATGGCTTTGCCACTAAAATCATCCCACAACAATTCACACAAAGACACACAATTGGACATCAGAAAAAATGCGACATGTTTTTATGAGTCTGCTGAGGTGTCATTTAAAGCTCAAGAACTCTGGTAATATGCACATAACTTTTACTCCATTTTGTCTTTAAGAATAATTTTTATGCATTATTTTACTTTGCTTAAGAGCTGGTGTACAATTTCAGTTTCTTTTTAAATTATCTTTATGGTTTCTATTACATATATTCAAATACTCTACCACAGCAATGATATGCTTTTGTTGTCAACTTCAACAAAAGCGTTTTCTGCATCTGACTGCATTTGTGTTAGTTATTTGAATGCTGGAAATTTCAATAGAGTTTTCTACTATGGAATTAATGAGAAATAAAAAACCATTATGAAGAATAGAAAATTGTTATAGGATTAATGAGAACTGATATTCTTTTATTCCCAATTATTAAGCTGTGTTGAAAATTTAAGTAATCAGGTAGAAATATGAAAGCCACAAAACTTTCTAAGGAAATGCACACAAATATTTAGAATTATTAATATTGATTTTCTCTTTATCAAAGTATTTCTGGAATACTTGAATATTTATTATTCTGCTTCTAATAATAATTGAAAAGCTTTTTTTTTTTATCTTGGAACAGCATTCAGGTGATGACCCCTACACTGCAGGAACTAGGAAATTATGTTATGGGAAGGATGATAGAGGGAGTAGTGTTCATGGACTGGAAAGACCACTGCGGATAATCTGTTCCACATACGTGTTGTTCTACCGAAAAATGCGTACTCTTTTTATGCGTAGTGCTGTTTGCTGCCACACCGATGACAATTGGATGCGCAACAAGTTGTCTGATTTCATTAGAGCACATTCCACTATAGTAATGACAGAATAACAAAACGCACCCCATATTGCGACGATGGTCAAGAGAGTCCACAGAGTTGGCTGCCTTACCGTCGCCAATGAGTTTATTCGCCCTCTTCTATAAACAGTCGAGTAAATTTAAAATTGTGTGCCATATATGAGAATTTTATTCCACCTTCGGTCAGATGTAAGCGGTATAAATAATAAGATCAGATGGGGTGAAGTATATCTTACACCGTCTTAAAAAAGCCGAGTCAATTGAATGCTTCTTTTGAGATCTGAAAGCTGTCCTCAGTCCATCGAACATCGCTCTGCATCTGCATGCCAAGAACCTCCATATTTTTACCACCCATAATGAAACAGGGTGATCGGACATGCGTCGATGTGTAAACATTTAATAAAACTTCAGTCTTATAAATAACTATTTTCAGTTTGTCATTTATGATTTCAATCATTTTTAAACACTGAAATTATGAAAAGTTAAAGGCAGCATTTCTCATATAGTACATCTGTTGGCATGCAAATGTGAGACACTCTAACGCTCCTATGGAGACACTCCCCTGCATATATTCCGGTAGCTTGAAGTTCTTCCTGTAAAACTGTTAGGTACACACTAGACCTCTGCATGAATGGATTTGTTTTTCAACTCACAGTTTCTCATATCACTACTTTTGCTGTCAACGACTGATATTTTTCATTACGAATCAAATCAAATGCGACATAAGAAAAAAACGAATTAACTGTTTACGGTAGTTGTTGTGCTGAATTTCAACTCAACGCAAAACAACTCATTCAACGAGTTGAATCCCTTTGAATTTCCTTTCAAAGAAAAAAAAAACAAACATCTATATAACACATATAACAATACCAAAACATCAACGTACAGTTTAAGATTTTTCTGCTTTTTTGTTGCTGGAGTGGAAAAAACCAAAAAGTTAGCGCTCATAATAAGTGAGAAAAATATAGAGAGAAACAGCAACAAAATGATTTGCACATGCATTTACTGTCGTTTATAACAGCCGCAATGTTAAGGAATGTTATGGTGTGTCACAGTATGTTTGTTGATACAAAACCAACAGTAATCTTTCGTTGATGTGAGGGAATCATTTGCTGATTCCCATTCCCTTTTGAGTTGATTTGAATTTTCGAGCGTGCTTTTGTTTCGTTTTTATTTTAAACAGTTCAAGAGTTGCATAGCATAGCCAAAAGCAATCGACAAGCACTAACACGAAGAAAAGGGAATGACTTGAAACGAAGTTTAAATGCATTCGTGCAGACGTCTAGTACACACCCATTACAATCGTTTTTCTAAATCGGGACCCGTAGATTCCCGCCCCTGTTATAACATTTTGCAGCTTAGAGCCATCAATATATCATATCTGGTATCAGCAAGGCCGTTGATGTCCAATTTTTCATTTCGATATCAAGAATTTTTAAATACTGAAATTAAGAAAAGTTAAAGCAAGTATTTCTCACAAACATGTACTACTGAGTTTTATTTCGGGATGTGCATGATCATGATGTTTGTAAAAAGCGAAAATTTTTGTGGCATAACGAAACCAGTTTTCTGATACAAAGCGCGCCCCATAACGTATAAAATTGCAAAAAGTAATAAAAACTATTTCGTGAAAAGATCCGCAGCACAACACATTTCAAATTTTCTAATACTTGCATCATCGTTAAAACTTTAGAAAAGTTGTCGAAAAGCTTTTCTTGTTCACTTTTCTTCAGCAAGCTAAACACGATACAACTATTTCTACTGATTTGTCGCCAAACGATACAATTTGAAATTTACATTATTTTGTAGCCAAGTTGTCATGGACTAAAGATGGCATTAAATATTGTTGCGTATGCTGTAATGACGAGGTACATCAGCAAGAAGTATCATCACTTTGAAATTTTTTTTGTGTGCGGTGTGTTGTTTGCCATGGCACTGCAAGTGTTGATATCCCCAACTGTGCACAAAATTGCTTTGGTCAATTTCATAACTAAAACGCCCATTGTATGGACGTATGAGGACAATCGCTTTTCTCAACCACTAAAATGAAAATCAATTTTTTTTTTCTGAATTCTTTTTATTTCAGATCATGACTTCTTTCACTTACTTTGACAATTGCAAAAGAAACAAAAATATCCACAAACATACGCTCACTTCAATGTTTCTTAAATTTGTTCGGACATTTTGGAGCCTGCTCAAAGGAAAATGATGACGAGACAATAAAAATATGCTCTTGTACAAACAAATTTTAAGTGTATCAAGATGTTGCAATAAAAAGAAATTACATAACGACTCTGAAGGGCACCAAGACGTTTTAACAATGGCTGCTGAACATGCTAGTTTTCGTTTGCATTTCAAGCAAACAAGCTGGCTCAATAATAAATTGATAGTTTTTTATTTGAAGATTTTAGAATTGCACATTCTTTAAATTCGTTTTACAAACCGTATAAAGTTTTTAGTGAAAGAAATTATTTTTAAAAATTCACAAATAAACTATAAATTGGCACGAATGCCAAGTGGGCAAATATTTTCAGCTCTTTTGTTTTGTTAAAGAAAACAAAGAAATATTGACATGCACAGAGAAATTGAAAAAAGAAAATGTTTGAACTTACACTGACATACATTAAGATATGTAATGTTCAGAAGAGGCAGACGGTGAAGTACCCTGCAAATAATGTTACTTGTCTACTCATGCATGTATAGTGTAGTCCACAGAGGACTAGGACTAGTCCAAGTCTATACCAAATGTATGCAGAAAACATGGTTTATTTAACATTACGATGTCCTAGGGCTGAACACTATAACCCATCGGGCTAACCCATGAACTACTTCATGTAACCACTCCATGGAGCACCGCAGAGAGTAATATTCATGAGACGGAGTAATCGTAAATACGAAGAAAAACACGAACACTTGTCGTATGAGAAGAAGCTGTTGTTTTCAATGACATCGTATACGGCTGCATTACATAGGACCATGTTCTCACCAGTCCATTTCAGGTAAAAACGATCACGTATTCCAATATTATTTGCAGGATAATAGTAAAGAAAAGGGCTTAACTTTTGCATAACTCTATAGTTGAGCATTTTGTTAATTAGAAAGGGAGAGTTGCTGCATCTATTGTGTCATATTGACGCACGCATTCGTACACAAACAAGACTAACAATTTTGCAAGACCTTATTAGTACCGGATGAACTGTATAGTTAAGACGATCCATTGTCCTCCACAATCGAGCGTTAACCTTTAAATTCCTGATAATAGAGATAATCGCTCTTAATCGGTGGAAAAAAAAATTGATTTTTAACGAGTAATTAATGTTGTCGTTGTCGAATTAGGGATAAACCGGGCCTAGCTATACAGCAGACATAGTCACAACTGTTCTCACTATTTTACGAGATTTTCTCACAAGTTTTTATTTAAGAAAAATGTTATATTTTTCTGCAGCTTTAACTCAGTGCACGTTGCCGCAACGAAGATAAACAATGATTTAAATTCTACGAGGGCGGTCCCAAAAGCGACCTAACAAAGAAAACACAACAAATGTAGGAAAAACCCATCAATCGCCGAGAATGAAGCGATATTGTTGGCCAATCTTGTGACATCAACCCTTTTTGTAAAGTTTGAAAATAGAAAATAGTCTGAGAGCGCTAAATTTGGCGAATAAGCCGCCTGATGAAGCAACTCGAACTTTAGTTCTTTAGATTTTGGTAATCGCAATAGGGCATGTGGTGCATGGGTGCATTGTTATAATGAATCAGTACTTTCTTGTTCGTCAAATGCGACCGTTTTTCCTTAATTTCATCATTTAAAGGTCAATACAAGCCGTTGATTATTTTTCCTTTCGGAAGATAATTTATAAAAATTATTCCACGCGAATCCCAGAAAAACCGATAAATTTGAATGTGTTTTTCATTATTTTCGAAAGTGATAATCTTGTCAATGTATACGATGGCCTTAAAAATTCAGATAAAGAAGTGCTTAAGAAGTCATGAAAATACCAATTCATAGTGAAAATATTCAATGTAATTGTTGCTGAAATGTTTTATAAGGATGCCACTTTCAACTAGATTACATTTTTTTAACCTGCTGCCGCCATCTATACGTCAGGTCGGGTGGTTTTGGGACTGCCCTTATATTACTCCGGTTTTAGTCTGACACACCTTACAGCTGTAAAAAATATAGTGTAATTCAACGGCAAAGTTACATTAAAACAGAACGAATGAAAGAAAGAACTATATCGAAACAAGTTGAAGTTTGCTTTCTTTTTTATTTTTTTCACACAAATTTAAAAAGTCTATAACAATGTTTTCATATAACATTTGGTTACTTGGTTGAAACTTCAAAAAAAGCAAAAGAAGTTTTAAAAAAGTTTCGGAAAAGTATAGAGAGAAAGCAATAAAGAAGAGAAGCTGCAAAGTTAATTCATTATAAAAGGATATATAGAAAATGGTTTTTGCTCACATTTATTAATATGTGATCGAGAAAATTTTTCTAATATTCTTTACCTGAGCACGTAAAAATGGATTACCTGAAGTGTGCAACTCCTATTGCTGTAATAATTTGCTGCAACTGAACGTTTTTTCATTTTTAATTCAAATATATTTTTGTATGAAAATATTCACAAACCCAATACATTCTTGTTCTTGTTTAATTAATTCATTCCCTTTTTTTGTTTGGGCGTTGCCTTGCAGCACTTCATTAATTAATGAAGTGATGACTTCATGCATAAGTATGTATGCACTTGTATGGGAATAATGTATGGTAAGTATCTGGCGTAAACCTTTTTGCATATTAAAATAAAAGAAACAAGAAAATATTGCATTTTATTATCGAGCAAAATGAACAGAAACAGTGTAGCAGGGACAGAGCCAGGCATAGATTTACAATTCTTCATTTTCTATTAGTATTTCATTCGGTGTCGTTGTTTACACTTAAATTTCGTCATATGACATTGCTCATAAGCACAACAATATGTTATTAAAAAATATTTATATAGATATATGATATTCCCAAAATAAATTCAGTTAATATTTATATAAATATTAAAGCCCAACTCACGTTCTTGTTCTAATGGACTTGCATCATTGTATTTTCACAGTTGCGTGGTAAAATTTTACGCAACATTAACAAAACAAACACATATGTATTTGCGACACTGGTGTGAATAAACTACAATGAAAATCATAGCTTTTATTTACTACACGTTTCCAACACTTATTTGCAAAATGAATGCAAAAAATAAAAAAAAAGGTTAAGACCTTTGATTATTTTAATATAATTAATGCAAAAAAGAGGTCGAATAAAATTCCAAAATAAAATATTTTTATTTTCCATAATTTACTTATTTTTTTTTTTATTTTTTGCATTCATTGTGCAAATAAGTGTTGGAAACGTGTAGTAAATAAAAGCTATGATTTTCATTGTAGAAAAGAAAATTTAAATTAATATTAAAGAATTTAAATTTTTAATTTTAATTTTAATTTTTTAATTGTAATTCAAAATATTTTTATAATCAGAAAGAAAAAAAGAAAATAAAAATATAAAACGTATAAAAACGGAAAAACTAAAAAAAATGATATAACGGAAATTATAAACTCTTCAAGTAGCTGCGGAAGACGAGGTAAAGGAAATCATTAAAGACTTGTTTTTGGCAAAAGCCAAAGACAAAAGTGCCAAATAGATTATTGGCATCTATATAATAATATATTGAGAAATCTTGAACGAGGCGATGGCTGAAGTAATCTGCACGTTGACTACAAAACCAAAACACCTGGGTTTCAAGCCCAGTTACAGACAAAAATTATAAAAAAAAACATTTTGCATTTTTCTGATCTGCGGTCAAATTGCCGCATTCGTGATCGAATTAGCCTTCGTATCGAATAACATTTCGTGACATAACGAATAGAAAGATCGAGGCATTCGATAGCGTTCGAATCGAAATTTGTTTTAAAAGGTAAAAGATTTATGTGCGTTGTCATAGAGTAAAAACATATATTTACAATCTTTATATATAAAAATGACATGTTTGTATGTATGTATGTGTGCTTCTTGAAATTTTCACAGTACCCCTGGCATGTGGAATGAACTATATAAAATTAAAAAATTCAGTTGTTGTCAGAAGGTTCAGTGGCGAAGGCGTAGTCACTAGTCACTGAATACCGGATTCAGCTGATAGCAATCCACAATCACATCAGAATGCCCCCCATCGTCGGTATTGGGTAGCACCGGCGAAGTAAAACAATAATAAATATGGCTACTGAACCGAAGCTTCAGCACTGCTACGAGTATAAACAAAGAACGTGCAAAAAGCAGAGCTGTAAAATAATTAATTAAGCCTCACCTCCTGTCGTTTCTCTAACTATCCCTTTCCTATAGTTTCAGCACAATGCATCGCATGTGTAAGGGTCATCTCCTGAGTGTTGGTCTCAGATAAAAAAGAAAAACCAAATAATATATCGAGAAATCTTGAACGAAGCGAACATTTTTTAATATGGACAATTAATTTTTATTTAATATTTTGACAAAATAAGATCTGAAAATAATGGTTTCTATTTATATATTTTTGTTTGAATGTTATTCTCTTCGCACTGTCAAAATTTGTTTTCTTTTTTTTGCATACACAATTTTGCTTTTATTTTCTTATAATTTCTCACAGTTTGTAAGTGAATCTTCACTTACTTACTCACATTTTTGAATAAAAAAAAATTTCCATTTAAAATTAAAATGTTATATTTTTATTTAATTTGTTTTTGCAATTTTTTATAAATGTATTTTGTTTCACTCAAAAACACAAAAATGTTTCTCTTTCCACACGTTTTCATCTTTTTCTAGCCAGCTGCTTTTGACAGTTCGGAGATTTTATTACACCAACAAAATATACGTCGTATTTTGTTTTTGTAGAGTTGCATACACTGTAATAAATATACTTTGTTTGCCATCAATTTAAAAATTTCAAATTTTTCTGACTTTTCCACGAACAGCACACACAAGTTAGATTTATTTAGATTTAGCTTGAAGTTTTTCGTTTTCGTATACATGTTTTCTAGTACACTTTCATTAAAGAAATATTTTTGAACTTTCTTGTAACACAATTGTCAACTGCCCTCTCGCTATTAAAACGAAAAGAAGATAAATACTGAGTAAATTGCTCATGAATAATAAATTTAATTACACCATTATAATGAGGAAATTCGCAAACTGCAACCTAAATGACTGCATTCATAAAAAAAAATATTTTTCTTCTCTTTTGTTATTAATTCACAAGTGTTTTCTTACTGCATCTTGATTTTCTCAGTATATGTATTTAAATTTTCACTACGTCTAACAGACAGATTATGATGATAGTGAAAGAAAAAACAAACGAATAAACTGCATTGCCTTTTATAAAAAGTTCTTTTTTGTTTTCTTCGTAAAAAATATTTTTTACCATCAGTCTCTATTATAAAAACATTGTTTTACGCCAGCCTCAAAGAAACCAAGAAACATCATTGTTTTTGCTCTCAATATGAAACCAAAATAAAAAAATTGTTTTTTTTCCTAAATTCATCCATGATAAATAGCAAAAATAGAATAAAATTTTCGATGGAGAAGAAAAGGAATCAAAATTGCACACATATTTTAGAAAAAAGACGCTTAGTATGATCGTGCTCACACAGGAACATATGAACACCTACACATCTTTACAAAAGTTAATTTTATTTAATTATTAAATTATTTATTTCCTAAATTGATTTAAATAATCCAAGCGAAAACAAAAAAAAATAATTTGAACGGATTCGGAATGAAGTATTGTTTTCATGATTTCTTGAGCACTTGTTTCACTGAATGCATTCTTGACATCATTTTAAAATTGCGCAAAATTATAATTTTAGAAGAGCTGCAACATACATTGAACTGTGGTAGTTAATCGTTACTACAAATATTCACCCCCAACACGAATAAGCAGTAACACATTTTTTCCCATAAAATTTTAATTCCTCTCGAGGGGAAAATTGATATCATGAACTTTGCATGGAATTTTATTCCTGTTGTCATTTCTCACTGAATATAGAAAAGGAAAGAAAACATAAACATTATTTAATAATGAAAATAATTTAAATTTAATACAGAAATAAATGTGTTTACATGCCCCGAAGGGTAAATTTTTGACATGGTATTTAAATCGGTAGCAAGCGGTCTTTTAAAAGGTGTGTGAGTGATGAAAAAAATAAAATTAATTCAAAACCTAAATTAATATCATGAAGCTCATTAAGTTTGTCTAGCTTTTTTTTTCTTTTAATCTGGGACCAGCACTTAGGAGATGACTCCTACACATGCGAAGCATTGTGCTGGAACTATAGGAAAGGGTTAGTTAGAGAAACGACAGGAGGTGAGGCTTAATTATTTATTTTACAGCTCTGCTTTTTGCACGTTCTTTGTTTATACTCGTAGCAGTGCTGAAGCTTCGGTTCAGTATCCATTTTTATTATTATTTTACTTCTCCGGTGCTACACAATACCGACGAAGGAGGGCGTTCTGATGCGATTGTGGATTGCTATCAGCTGAATCCGGTATTGGTAAGTGACCATTGACTATGCCTTCGACACTGAAACCTTCCGACAACAACTGACACACAAAGACACACTAATGCACATCATAAAAATGCGAGATGTTTATTTTTATTTTAAAATTTTAGTCTGAAACTGGGGTTGAACCCAGGTCTGTTTTTGGATTTGTAGTCAACGTGCAGACTACCATCCATCGTGCCATCGCCACTATTACGATTGCCTTGTTTAAAATCAATATCCTTCGGTCGGGTTATGTAGAGGTCCAGTTTCGTTGGCAACGTCAGTGGACGTGCAGTATTGCTAGACTCCAACCAATCATGGCAATCAATGGCACTGTCATGGTTCTCACGGATCATTGCCTCATTGAAAGGCATTTCGATAGACTCGGCATTCTCTCTCGGGATTTTTGCAGGAGCTATATAGCATTCACAGCCTCTTGCCTCGGTGCAGGTTATTTGTGTCACATTTCTTGTCATTATTGACTGAAATCTCCCGGCTGAGAATTTCCGCAATAACGAGATTTATCTTGGAAGGGGGGTGGATTCATTAGGCGAATGTCTGATCCCCGGATTGAACGCCTTGTAGTATCACAATGGGCCTAACGTCTTGCTCAAGTGGGACAAAATCCTTCGGGAAGGCTCCGCCACCTAACCTAACCTAATACTTATACCTCCCTTTTATTTTTTTTAACGTTCTCGCTAGATATGCCTTTGGGTTAGTATTTGAAACATTGCAAATTAAGTAACAAGTATATCGTAAATGACATGTGTATAAATTACACTCACGTATCAATATATTTGTCTGTTACAAAACATATAAATAATAAATTTGGTTATTATATTGCAACAAATAATTAATTGAGTAACTACATATTTTCTCTTGGCTTCAAATAGTTTTTCGTGATTAACAAATTCCATTCTATTTGATTACGGTTTTATTAGAACTTTGAAGCCATGCAGGTTTTGAAAAAAGTGCTGAACCCCAGTTGAGCTGTAGATTTTTTAAGGGCTACACTGCTCCATTGCGAAATACTTCCTAAGAACTACGCTTAGATATGAGAGGACCTGTATATCAAAACGTAAAGATCATGTGAAAACATGAGAAACACAGTTGCAAAATTTTATTCATATATTTTTCTTCGAAACTAAATATCTTGATTTTTTATATATTACCGCCAATTCTGTTGGTAAATCCTTTTCCTTAATTTGAAAAATTAAATATTATATCTTTTTATTTGTGTTAGCGTTTTTTGAAGCTTTGCCTGTGTAGAAAGAAATTGCAATTTCGGCAATACTACAATTAAGCGATTTTGTTATTATTTTTCGCACAGAATGCCTTCAATACGATGTCTTTGCACCTTAATTACTCTCGCCGCTTTTCGTCTTATTGTATATTTTAATATTGCATAGTTTTAGGGGTCCCCTTTAGCTCACACACTGCTTATCATGTGGGTAATTTTTTTTTTTTTAATAATACAAATTAGGTTATTGACACTCGTCAATCAAGGAAACTCGTGATTTCATGTTTCCTTTCGTTTGTTTGTATTTATTTGACACATTTTACATTTTAGTTAGCGGTGGCTTGATTATCAGTTACTAAATCTTAATTCATTTGAGTTACGAGTATATTTTTCGTTCGCTTAACTTGTTTTACGGATATTTGTTTGCTATGAAATTTTACCTGAAAATAATAGCAGAATTATAGAGCAATGAAAAACTATTTTAGCTATTGTGTGACCTCTCATTCCTTATTATTATTATTATAATGACCATGTGTATTAGAGTGTTGTTTTGTTTACGAGTATTATTAAGTGGTATGCGGTGTTGTTGAATAAATAATGAATTATTGTTTCGATTAAAAATAATTAGCTTGTCAAACACATATTGACATGTAACTACAAAATTACTTCAAAATAAAAACACATTCAAACAAACCGTGCTCCCAAAATATTCTAATTAAAACACTTAATAAAATGCTGATGAAATATTTGCATTACATATTAAATTAATTGCTTCATTTTAATTGCTTAATATGATATGTTTTTTTTTGGCGTCTGAAGTAGGGTTGAAAATGTTCGTGAGTGGTGTTATCACTAAAAAAAGTCCCTCCTCCTCCTCCTCCTCTGGGTAGATTCCTTCCCGGGACCGCTTTCCGCATTACTTCGGCAAGGCCCAGAGCGACATCCCAATCAGGACCGCCCCTACGTCTGGGTCCGCCAAGTTTGTAGCCCCCTGTATCCCCTGGTCCGCGGCAGAGGGGCCCCACTATGCAGCAACGCATCGAGGTCCCTCTTCTTTCTCCGTACTCGACTGCTTCCAAGGTATCAGCAAAGAAACGAATACATTACCCCAAGTGAATCACTTCCCCATACGGACAGTCTAACTTAACATAATCTGGCGGTAGTCTATATATGAAGAGTTCGGCTAAACACAAATTTCATGTGCGATTTGTTGGAAAATTCACCATAGATGAATGCGTCTTCGCTAACGTCCTTGTTATTTGTAAAAAGCGTTTCGGAGTTTCGGAACTTATTGCTCGATAACATTAAAGCACATGCAAGCAAAAAATTTATAAAGTTTAAAATAATATTTAGTTTACTCTTGCAGCATTCTTACTCACGCTTCGTTCCCTCCAGAATAATAAACTTGTTTCTTTGTCTTAAATTTTTCAAAATTCATTCGTGTTGAAATTTAATGTTGAACGTATATTTCTTTTCAACAGTTGATTTTCCATTCGCACAAACAAATCAAAAAAAAAAATGCCAAGTCATTGTTTAAGTCACATTCCATGCCAGCACATCGACACGTACATGCTCGTACATACAGAAGAAAGTTTTACAAATCTGAATTCTTGCAAAGCGAACGTAACGGATAAAATCTTTATTTGATGTATTTAAGCACACACATACATAAGCAGATGGCCACACAAACACAAAACAATTTGCTGTAGTTCTGTTTAGATATTTCTTGTGAACGACAATGTTCATGATGATTATAAAGTTTTTTTAATGGACCTCAATTTTTCGTTTTGTGTGTTGGTGTATGTGTATGTGTCTGTGTATGCTTTATTTAAAAAATGCTCATCGTTCTCAAATGTTTGCTTTATAAACAATTTTGTTGTTAAGAGTAGTCATTGTCACACAACACAAATACCATCAACATACAAATAAATACACACGTGCATGCAGTTGTGGATTTTGCTGGGAGTATCTCGTTGAACATTCTACTTCTTCTTCTTCTTTTTTAGTATTTTATCTTCTCTGTATTGACTGGCGTCGACTTCTTCTTCTAATAACTTCTACAATTGAAGTGCAGAATTATTTTTTTTTGTAAATATTTCTTCGTAATTTGATAGTCCTTGTGCAGATAAAAACGAAATTGTCCTGCAATTCTTTATTTTAGTTGCACGTAGTGCACACAAGATTTGCAAATAATTCACTTTGCTTTTGCCTGATTGTGTTTAGTTTTTTCAAAAACTTAATATGGGTTAAGTTTGTAAAGTTAGACGCAAGTCCGTAGAGAAGTGACTTGTATCTCATTATCAAATTATAGTCACGCATACTTATGCATGCATGTATGTATATGTGTTTGGTTTTGAATACCAACACATGTACACAACTCCCTTAAATTGCACACGTTCGCTTAGAGCACATCATTTCTATTACAATTTTCCACAAATTTAACGTTGTTATCTTTTTTTATGTGCATTGCAATTTTCCTCATATGATTTGTGTATTTTTATATTATGATTATTCCGAAATGCTTATTAAGCATAATTTCATTGAAGAGCATTTTCAACAATTTTGTTAATGTTGAGTTTTTCCAAAAATATTTGATTGCAAATTGAATAAATTGAACAAACTACATATTTTTATAATTGGTAATATAATAATTTTTATCGCAATAATTTTGTGATAATGTGAAAAACAATTTAAAGGACATAATGGCGCTGTGAAAGGAGGCCCTAGGAAATAAGGTCGCAAACTGTGGTATTGTGTAGCATTAGCGAAGAAAAATAATTACAGAAAAATCGCTACTAAAAACGAAGCTTCAAAATTTAATACGTCTCCTTGACATCAGAGGGTGGCGATGGCAAGGTGGATGGTAGTCTGCACGTTGACTACGAATCCAAAAACAGACCTGGGTTCAACCCCAGTTTCAGAATAAAATTTAAAAAAAAAATAAGCATCTCGCATTTTTCTGATGTGCATTAGTGTGTCTTTATGTGTCAGTTGTTCTCGGAAGGTTTCAGTGGCGAAGGCAAAGTTTTCATCAGAACGCACTCATTCGTCGGTATTGTGTGGCACCGGCGAAGTAAAACAATAATAAAAATGGCTACTGAACCGAAGCTTCAGTACTGCTACGAGTATAAACAAAGAACGTGCGAAAGCAGAGCTGCAAAAATAATTAATTAAGTTTCACCTCCTGTCGTTTCTCCTACTATCCCTTTCCTATAGTTCCAGCACAATGCCTCGCATGTGTAGGAGTCATCTCCTGAGTGCTGGTCCCAGATAAAAAAAGAGGTGCTGCAACACTGCTGTAAAGACAAAAAAAAACGAGCAAAAGGATAGCGAAGCTTCACCACCTGTCATCCCTCTCACTATCACTTTCCTCTAGTTCCAACATAATGCATTGCAATCGGTCATACCCTGAGTGCTGGTCCAAGGTAAATAAAGCGTAGATGTGGCGTCTCTGATATTATTTTTGACACATTATATGTCAACTAATAGGAACCATTCATTTTACTGCGTCGAAGTTTTGTTCAAATACCAACAAAGGAGAAAAAATGTCTGGCCTGACTGGGCCGTGAATCGAACCAGGATCTTTCTGATTGCAGAGTCAACTCGAAACTGTTCGGCCACCAGCAATTACAACAGGAAGCTTGTTCAAGGGAAAACGTGAATTTTGTTTTCTTCGATTACAATGGCGTAGTGCATTATTAGTTCTTGCCAACAGGTCGTACGGTTAATAAGAAATATTACAAGGCAGTTATGCAACGTTTAAGTGTGAATCAATACCCATCAAACGATTGGAATTGTGAAAAAAAATCATGGATTCATCATTAAGATACTACACCAGCTCACGCCAAAAACAACACAAAAACTAATGATGCCTTAACCACCCTATTCACCAGATTTGGCTCCCTGCGACTTTTTAATGTTCCCAAAACTGAAGAGACCAGAGAAAAGAAAGCCTTTTGCTCCACAATTGATGAGATAAAGTCAAAATCGAAGAACGAGCTGATGGCCATACCGAAAAGCGCATTTTAGAAGTGCTTCGAGGATTGAAATAAGTGCTGGCATAAGTGCAGTAAATTTTCGGGGGGGATTACTTTGAAGGGGACAATATGGTTATTGATCAATAAATAAATACTTTTCAAAAGAATTCAAAGTTCACCTTTCCTTTTGAACAGACCTCGTACAACCAGGTCCAAAAAATACACATTATTTTATTTATATGAAATTGTAAAACTCGCTTTTATAAAATAATATCTTAAATTTGTTTAACAAAAATTTGAGTAATGGAAGTTATTACAAACATGTTTACAAACACGAACACATCTACTGAATCTACTGCACATAAAACTGATTACAATATGGAAAGTTAATATCAAAAACTAAAGTGATAAATTAATTAATTAAAAAAATATAAATTATATTTTTTCAATCTAAAATCAATTGTTTATATTTATTTTTCTTTCTTTCTTTTTTTTTTTTGTAATTCTTTGGTTTATAAAAGCTTTAATAATCAAATTTCCTTACAGAATTTAATTATTATAAATTTTAGAAACCCCCAATAATTATCAATACGGCAGTTAATGTTTTTTCGATATTTCGCGATGGTGGCTTCTTGAGGGAATTAAATTAATTATTCAAGAAATATTTATAATTCTATACAGCCATGAGGAAATTACTAAAAAGAAATAAGCAAAAGGAAAAAAATAAAAAATAATTCTCATATTACATAATTTTGTAAATTAAATTTTAAGAAATAAGTATATTTAAATACATATTAACTGCCCCATAGCTAATTAATAAAAAAAACTTTAAAAAAAGACGATGCAAAAAATAAATTAATAAACCAACAGCAGTAGAAATTTCTCCCTTAAAGACTTACAAGTATTTGTTAATAATAGTGTTGAAGATGATGAAAAGTTTTCTCATTAACAACAACAAATTCCTAGTGACTCTAAGTGCGACCCCATTTTTCATATATAAAATTTGTATGAGAATATTTTTGTCATGTTCACAAGTTCTTGTCATTGCACAATTTAAAGTTATTCTTTAAAATACATGTTTTTATAGACGAAGGAAATATAAGATCCTAGCAAAAACTAGGGCATCGCAGTAAATAGATTTCTAAGGGAATATTGAGGAAGCATTCGCTTACAAACCTGCTTACGTATATGGCATGTTATTTGTTCGCAATGTCCCACTTTCGAGCATTTCCTTTTAAATGCTTTTTTCAGCGCCGTGAATATGTGGCGAATTTTTAGAAACTAAAAAAATGCTTCGGAATTCGTTCCATCGGTTGATTATGTTCGCTGCACTTTGTAAAATAGACCATTGCATCATTGTCTCTCAAAGACTGCTTCTTAGTATGAACTAAAGTAAGGGAATGTAGTAAACCGTTAAACTTTTCTTTTTTTTTTCTTGTATTATTAAAGTAGCCAAAAACAAATATGTATTTTCTAGTACACCTTACTGCTCTTGTTAAGGCAACATATGTGTGCTTACTTAAAATCACTTTCATAAGGCCGAAGAAGTAAATACTGCTTCCACATTTTTAATTATTTTTTGCTGGGATGGTGTAAATTTTTTTATTTTGCTCCATACTTTTGGGAACCATTATTTTGGTTCAGTTTTGTTGTGCATTATTGTGCTATTGTTATCCTTCCAAAAGTATTGCGTTTATCATAGTTAAATAAATTAAGTACTATCAGGAAGAATTCCAGTTGTGGGAATACGAGTGCAACAAATGTTTTTCAATTGTGTTTCATAAGGCTTTAAATAATATTTTTATGAGGCATTTTTTTAATAAAATATCACTGTTACGTTCATATATCTTTTGCATAAACCATATACTAATATTATTCTTTACAGGGTGGGCCAAAAGTAATCACTCGGGACATAAGTAATCACCCGATGTCTTTTTGCTGTAATTTTATTTAATAAAAACCTTTGGATCTGCATGCATGGTCATCAACTCTGGCCGCGGCCACTTAGCCCATAAGCAGTGCCAAAATTTGCCTTAAAAAAAATAAAAGTACAGCAAAAGAACATCGGATGATTACATATGCCCCGCGTGATTACTTTTGGCCCACCCTCTATATATATATATTTCCATTTTTCGTTTATTAATTACTGTGTTCTATTATTATGCATTTATAAATTTTGTGTGTATTTATAAACATTTTTATTGACGAAAATTTGTTTAATAAATTTTTTTCTAAAAAATTACGCCAGTTTAGTTTTGCAATAAATTCAAATAACTTATACGGACCCGCTATTCATTCTATTCATGGTCATGCAGAAAATATTCTACAGATCTATACTGGTACGTATGAGTAATAAATATTAAGAAAATTGGAAGCAACAAGCACTAATGTGGCTGTAAATGGGAAACAAAATTGTTTCCAAATAATTATTTTGACTTTTGTTTTTTATTTTGTAATAAATAAATTTTATTTTCCTTTTTGCAATAAGTAAATAATTCGAACTCATTTTAACTTGCGTCAATTAAAATATTAAAATATTAAAAATTGTAAATTTTACTACTGTTTTCAATGTAATCATTAAAAAAAAAATATATAATTAGCACTGGGAAATAAACTAAGCATTGAAAGTACTGAATTGCAAATAAGGTATTTTGGAAAGTATAACTCAATGTTTGTAATCGGTTCATTTCGAAGAAAATTTATATTCTTTTCCTGTATGAATAATCTAAATTTATATTTTTGCAATTAATTACTGTTAATACTTATAGTTTATTAACACACACACACACACACACACACACACACACACACACACACACACACACACACACACACATGTTCATACAGTTTGTTATTGAATCACAATATTCTGTTTATTTCTCAACCGTCTGCAGTATGTAATATTAGGCCAATATTAATTCCATATTCTACATTTTTGACGAATATTAATAAGTCTATAACCGAATGTTTGTACTTGCAATTGTGTATGAAAATAGGTCAGTTATTGCACAATTTTATTTAATGTCGATTAAGTAGTTTAATTATTTTAGTTAATTTATTAAGGACTTTTATTTGTATAAAAGAAGGTACAATAAAGTTGAAAAACAGAGTTCTTTTATAATACGACAATTTATCAATTGTTTTATTTTGAGCTACGCCTCCAAGTTACAAGTGCTTGACCCAAGAACCCAAACATTGTAAATCAACATTCTTCAGGCTACAAGCACTTGTAAGAAAACCACACATCCAATTAACAACTACAATATACATATTTTTTTTATATATAAATCATACGCAAAAGAGAAGAACAAAAAATTGTATCAGAAGAATCTTGACTTGAGATGGTCAATCTATTGTTTTGAGTATTACAAACATTCCAAATAAATAAAAATAAAAAAATATATATAAACTTGTACTTTAAGTAAACTAACAAGCTGAAAGTAAAGTAAGTAAAAGTGTGCAAGTGATTCAATAAAACTCTAAAAACTTTGTTTATCTAAAAGGTCAAAAAAAAAAATTGCAAATAGAAAACAAATGCCATATAGAAGATTTTTTTTTTCGTTGGCCAAATCTCTAGTTTATTTTAACATGGATGTATTATTTTGTTACAAGTTAAAATTCTATATTTACGGTTTCTTCAAATAACTTTCCATTTATTTTTTGTTGGTTCGTTTATTTAGCAAAGAAATGCGTTCATTCTTATTTTTCTAATGCTCCTTGTAACAGCAGTATATTTTGTAGAAATCCTCATGGAAGATATTTTGGATTTATCATAAAATATATTTATTTTAACAAATATATTTTTCATATGCGCAAGACATTTTAATAAAAAGCACAATGCATATTCATGATTATAAATATATTTCATATAATAACAAATGATGAACTCAATATCACGATGTAAAAAGATTTGAATCTACTTATTACTCTTATGAAAAATGGTTCTAAAAACTCTTGTAGAAAATACACATACTGGGAAATTTAAGAAGCGCTCATCAGATGTTCCTTAAAATAAACCAATGCATATGCTTAGATTTAAATTTTTTGAGCAAAAGAAAAATAAATTTCTTTATTTATTTCAAAGGCAGAAAACAAATAGCAAAACACAATGACAAAATTTTTTATTTGTTAGAAAGAGCTGGCAAAGAAAGACATTTTTTGAGTCCTTCTGTTTCTCTGAATACTTTGAGATTTCAGGTATATACATTATAATTCCATGGAATTTTTATAATTGTTTTGCTTATTATATTTTTTGATATGAGTACAGAGAAAAAACATTTTACGTTTTTATTTTAAATAACATCTTTAATTATAATTTCTGTCCACCATCATACGTGAAAGTCGCTTATTACGCTGATGATACAGCTCTGTTAACGTCTAGTAAACTAACTAAAGCACTGTTAAATAAAATGGAAAAAGGATTTTTTGCATGTAACAAATACTTTCATAAATGGAAAATAAAAATGAACCCTATTAAAACTCAGGCTATTATATATTCCCTTACAACAACTCCCCCAAACAATTACCAAGTCGTCAGTTAAATTTTCAAAATGAGATCCTGACAATTAAAAATGAAGTCAAATATCATGGCGTTTGCCTCGTTAAGAAACTTAATTTCGGAAAACACATCGATGAAATCTGTAAAAAAAAATCTATGAAAACTATCAGAACTTTGTGGCCACTTCTTAGTCAACCTTAAGAACAAAAACTTAATATTCAAAAGCATTATGAGACCAACTTTTTCTTATGCAAGTACTCTTTGGTATAATGCAGCCAAAACAGATTTGAAAAAACTACAAATTATTCAAAATAAATGTCTTAAATTAATAAACAATAAAAATTGGAGATATTCAACTTTACTTCTCCACTACGACACTGGATATGAATTAATTATCGACTTCATAAAAAAAGCTTAAACATAAATACCACGAATCTATTCAAAATTCTTCTTCTCATATGTTAAGAGAGTGCATACAATTGGCTTAATTGCAAGTTAAAACAAAATTCATTAAATTGAAAGTGACATGTATGCATGTATTATCCTCGGATAATTTCATGGTATACCTGATACTTTCTAACTACATATATTTAAATTTATATCTCTTTTCATATAAAGGTTTTACCTATTTTCCTTTGAATAATGTTATAATCTTAAAAATTATTATCAAGTTTTTTTTCTTTATCTAAATTATTCGCTGTATCTATAGATAAAATCTCGGAAATGTAAATATATATGCTAAGTAAAATATATTAATAAAGATGAAATGAAATGATTAGAATAATATATGTTTTTAATTAAAAGTTTGCTCAGACCAATTAATTAATATTTGGTGTCTATACTTAAATAAACAAATAACTAATTTATTTACTTGCTATGAAGTATACAAAATGATTATCTAATGGTTTTACTTCATTTATGCAACCCTTGTTTTTTTATCTAGGACCAGCACCCAGGCGATCACCCATACACATGCGAAGCGTTGTTCGGGAACTAGGAAATTAGATGATGAAAAGGAGGATAGAGGGAGTAGTGTCTATAGATATTTGATTTGAATCCTCGCATGTTAAAAGTAACATTATGGATAAATAAAAATTTTCTCGTGAAAAATCTGATGAAGAGTTTTGTTTTTCGAACTACCCAGCAAAAAAAGATATGCAAAAGAAATAGTTAATGCAACCTAACACAAACTCTATTGCAAATGAACTGGTTCAACTTAGCTGAGGAATGTATGATTTTAACACAGGGGTGGCATTGGCGAGCATATGTTCACATTTAACAAAACAACTCGTCATTTAAATGAGTGCTTACAACCAATGAATAAATCCATGATGTGGTTATATTTTAGCATGGGTTAATGAGTTCTTGTAACACTGTAGCATGCACAGTCTGACAATACAGCCGACACACAAGTAACGCAACAAACGGTTATAAATGCCGACACATTTACATTAAACCAAGGGGTGTCAAATAACCCATATTTCTCAATTGCAATATTTGGTAATGTCTGCATTGCATATGCAATGCATGTGAGTTCACATTTGTTTATATTGTTGTTGTTAGTGACAAGCGGCCAAAATAACTTTACCCTAATCACGTTACACTTGTAATTCCCAGGCTTCATATTTACAATTAATTTAGATTTAATAATTTTAAACCACTCAATCATGAATTATGAAATCACTCAAAATTCATGATCGCCTGGTAGATTTAATTTATTTTAAAAGTATAGCAGCTATAAGAAAACTTAGGCATAAGAATTTGAGTGCATTATGAAATGTCACTCAAATTGTAAATCTAGAATCTACTCATAAGTTAGTATATAAGTAGAGTCAATTTTAAATAGTCAAGAAGAATAATTGAACAAGACTTAGCGAGCTGCACTAGGAGCTCTAAGTCCAATCAAATAAATATTTCAGTGAGCTTCTTTTACGGTGCTCACAGAAAACCTAAATGAAATCTATATTCTTTTATTGGTTCCACTACAACACATTTAAAAATTTATATAAATTATAATTACAACTGCGCAGTTGTTTGTATGAATTAATCGATTGCCATGAGTTCGAAAGTGATAATCTTGTCGACATTTAAGCTGACCTTAAAAATGAATGCGGATGAAGAAGAAGATGTCTTGAAAACTACCAGTTCATTGTGAACGCATTAACTATCTTTGCTGGGTATGGTTCCCTTCGAAAATTCACTTAGAATTGACCCACTTTAATGTACATACATGCATACTTAAGACAATGTTATCTACATATATAGCACATTTTTTTCGCTATACATTTTTGTATATACAATCGAACTTCTCTATAACGTAGCAGTTGGGGACCGTAAAATTTCTACGTTATAAGGAAAATTCGTTATAGAGAAACTGCAGAAAATTTTGACTACATTTTTTTTGTATGTAGAAAATATATTTATTAAGATTTTAATTATATTATTAATTGACCTTTTTTTTTTTTTTTTTTTTTTTTTTTTTTGCAATATATTTATTAAGCTTGAGGTCTTTTTCTTTTATTTTATTTGGTTTTATTATTCGATATTTCGTTAACAGCTTGTTAACATCATCAGGAATAATAGGAAATTATAATTTTTTGAAATATAAAATAATTTTTGAAACATGTCACAAAATTTTTGTTATAAAATTTGATTGAAAATTAAAAAATGTGTAGTAGTAATATAGGCGCATATAAATATAACGAATTCTAAACTTAAATAAATATATATACATATATACATACACATATATACATATACATACACACATACACACACACAATATAGACCGACTAACATGTATATATATAAACATATATGCACATATGCACACATATATAGATACATACACAAATATAAACTTTCTTAACAAGTTCATACAAATATATATATAAATACATATATACAATGTACACACACGCATACATATACACATGTATATCCATACAAAAATATGCACACATGTACAAATATACATATATAAATATATACATAAACACATAAAAATGCATATCCAAACATACACACAAGCATATTCATATGTACACACTTGCATATACATACATATACACGCATTCATACATATACTCATATATATACGAATGTACGTACACACATGGAAACATACAGTCATAAACATGTACATATGCAGCCACAAATACAAATACAGCCGCTTTATCTTCCCATTGTTCTGAATTATATCATTTTCCTAATTTTGAGAATGTTTCAATATTAAACACAGAAAATAATTATAAACGGCGCTTAATGTTAGAAATGTTAGAAATTATTAATACACCATTATCACGTAGAATAAATTTTAAGGCAGACACGGATAACTTAGCACAGAATTATAGATATTTAGTTAGTAAAAATTTACGTAATATTTGTTAGGTTAATGTTTATTTGTAAAGATAATGATTATTTGTTAGTTATAATTTATTATTTGTTTAAAATTGTTAAAAATTCATATATATATTTATTTTTATTGAACATTTCTTGTAAAAAAAAAAAAAAAAAAATAAAAAAAAAAAAAAAAAAAAAAAAAAAAATTGACATATATATATATCTCATTTATTAGTTCTTTATAATTGTTATTATGTAATATTTTCCATATTTTTGCATATGTAAATATTTATGTTAAAAATTGTTAAACAAATCACACTTTTTTATTATATACATTTTTATCATGCATTTAATTGTTAAAAAACTTTTTATTTTTATTTATAATTATTGTTATTTAATAATTTTTTAATATATACATATATATATGTATGTGTACATGTACATGTATTTGTGGCTGCATATGTACATGTTTATGACTGTATGTTTCCATGTGTGTACGTACATTCGTATATATATGAGTATATGTATGAATGCGTGTATATGTATGTATATGCAAGTGTGTACATATGAATATGCTTGTGTGTATGTTTGGATATGCATTTTTATGTGTTTATGTATATATTTATGTATGTATATTTGTACATGTGTGCATATTTATGTATGGATATACATGTGTATATGTATGCGTGTGTGTACATTGTATATATGTATTTATATATATATTTGTATGAACTTGTTAAGAAAGTTTATATTTGTGTATGTATCTATATATGTGTGCATATGTGCATATATGTTTATATATATACATGTTAGTCGGTCTATATTGTGTGTGTGTATGTGTGTATGTATATGTATATATGTGTATGTATATATGTATATATATTTATTTAAGTTTAGAATTCGTTATATTTATATGCGCCTATATTACTACTACACATTTTTTAATTTTCAATCAAATTTTATAACAAAAATTTTGTGACATGTTTCAAAAATTATTTTATATTTCAAAAAATTATAATTTCCTATTATTCCTGATGATGTTAACAAGCTGTTAACGAAATATCGAATAATAAAACCAAATAAAATAAAAGAAAAAGACCTCAAGCTTAATAAATATATTGCAAAAAAAAAAAAAAAAAAATATATTTATTAAGACAAAAAAAATTGTTTTTACATGAACACATTAATTTTTTTTTTATTAATACATACATATGTGACTAAATTGATGCAGAAAATCGATTGCTAAAAACTTCGCAATAGAGAGATTATTTAGTGTGAAAAATTCTATTTAGGTCTTAAAAAATTCTACGTTACAGAGAGAACTTCGCTATAGGGAAATTCGTTATAGGGAGATCAAAATGTATGAAAATACTCACAAAAATGTTGTGTTCACGAATTTTATTTGTTATAGAGAAGATTTTGTTATAGAGAAGTTCGCTATAGAGAAGTTCGACTGTATATATGTTTCTAAGATACCAGTTGGGTTGAAGTTAATCTGAACTTGTGTAGTGTAGAAATTCCTAATAATTTTATTTATCTATTGTAACTTTCCTTTTTTTTTCAATCAGTGTAGAGTTCAAGTGCTTGTGGAAAAAAATGAACAAAGGCAGCACATACGTAATAAAATTATGAAATACCACAAAATCAACTTAACTGAAAGTCAGTTTGCTAACCCGGTTCACAAAAGAAATCCCCTTCTTTCCATTGACTTTGCAAATTGGTTTTGTTTGGCGAATGTATTTTATTTTAACATATAGAAGGAAATAACAAATGGAAGTACATTTCGCTTATATTTGTTTGTAATATAAAATGTAAAAGGAAATATTAGAGTAACTTTCTTTAAAACCATTTTTGGAATTATTGATTTAATTTTCTAAAAGTTTATAAACTTTTAAAACTTTGTTAAATTTATTTAAGAATGATACATGCTGAGTTTAAGTAGAAAAGAATAGAAGAGATTGTATATAAATTTTTGGGTATTAATCATTTTTTCAATGCTTTCGTAAAATGTCATTACAATTTGGAATAGATTGTTTTCATTTGTAATGTTGGGTTTTTTTCTTGGACCGGCACTCAGGGATGACCCCTACACATGAGTTGCATTGTGCTGTAACTAGGACATTAGGTTGTGGTAAGGAGGATAGAGGGTGTAGTATTTATTGACATTTGATTTAAATTTTCCCACGTTAAAAGTGACAGGAAACAGCTCTGCGGGTAATCCATTCCACATACGTGGCGTTCGGCCAAAAAACAAATTTTCTCTGTAATGCGTAGTGCGAGTCGCCGCCAAATCGACCACAAATGGATGCGCTCTTAACCCATTACCGCCCACTGTTACATATGTGTAACGTCGATAAGGGCTAGTCTCAAACTAAACTGTGAAATTATTAAACAATTTACATGTCCCGTTTTATATTTATTATGTATATTTATGTCCAAGCTGCTGCTAGAAATCATTAAAAAGTTAGTTCTGTTCTTTTTGTGGTGGTGTAAGGTTGTTTTGTGAATCGCGTAATTTAAAGCTTGAAAAAAAGTCAAATATGACAACACGAAGAAGGTAAGATACTTATTTTTTAATTCTAATTGTTTTTGCAAAATTTGTAAGTATATACAAACAAACAAATAGCATACAATATTTAATTAATCAAGTGTTAAAAAACATATTCGGTTTTTATTGTGTTCGATATGAAGAAAATAAATCTGGTGTTACGTATTTGTAACACTGGGCAGAACTCAAGTATTTTTGGACTACAATTTTAACGTTACAAAAATGAATACATAGCAACTAGATTGGTGTTAGATATACTTTTTAACGTTTCTTTTTACAGATACGGGCTACTGACATTAGAAGAAGCAACGCAATATATTGAGGAGCTTCTGTCAGACGAAAGCCAGTAAGATGTTATTGAACAAGTCGTCATAGAGCCACCAAGTGCTAGTTATTTGCCATCTGATGAAGACTCCGGAGATGAAGATGGCAGTGGTCTACCACAAAATTTGCCGAAGGCTCTTCTTTTACAACCTTGTGAAGTTACAATTCGCAAGTCCGTTACAGGTGGTGAGGCTGAACCGCAAAATCTGTTTGACGATGACGATTTGATGATTGAACAAGCACTAGAAGATGTTATAAATAATTCTTCAAATAATTTAAATATTGATTGTATTAGGTCTGTTGCTACCACACCGTGCAGTGTTCAATCGGACAAAGACTCTTCTAAGAGAAAACCATTGGAAAATAAGGTAAAGACCCCTTCTAAAATTCCTCGTTTGCAGTCTGATTCGGCATCAAGCTCGACAAATACAGCAAGAATATCAAAATGTAGAAAATCTCAGTATGCGAAATCATTGTCAAGAGAAATGAGCCAGTGGATAGAAGACGATGATGTATGGTGTCACCGTATATTCCCTGATCCCGATTATTCTGATTGCACGGACTTGCCGCCCTATGAACAATTTGAGAAGTTTTTTGACGATGAGTTGGTAAAAATGCTATGCGATGAAAGCAACTCCTATGCCGTGTATTGTGGACAGGACAACCCAAAAATAACAATGAACGAGATGCGAGTTTTTCTTGGAATCCTGATTGTTACAGGTTATGCGTCAGTTCCTTCAAAAAGAGATTATTGGTCAAATGAAACTGATTTGAAAAATGAGCTAGTTTCCGATGCTATGCGAAGGAATCGTTTTGATACAATATTTCGAAACATACATTTCATAGACACCGCAAAGCGTGAATTAGACGATAAAATCTGGAAGCTTCGGCCGTATACAGATGCTTTGAAAAAACGTTTTCTAAAACATTTACATCCTGAGCAAGGTCTGTCTTATGACGAATCCATGATAGAATATTATGGCCGTCACGGCTGTAAACAATTCATAAGAGGAAAGCCTCTTCGTTTTGGATACAAAATGTGGAGTTTGAATACTCCACTGTGGTATTTAATAAATTTTGAAATGTACCAAGGATCCAATCCCCGTTTGAAGCCGGAATATTATACAAAATACGGAAAAAATATAACTCCGCTGTTTTGTATGCTGGATGAATTTGATGGAAATTTAAAACAACTTGAATTTTCAATTCATTTCGACAATTTGTTCACGACACCTGCTGCGCTGGTTAGTCTCAAGCAACGAGGTTACCATGGAACTGGAACTATCCGTGAAAACTCCATAAGTAAGTCCTGTCCTCTACCTTTAAAAGACGTCTTAAAAAAGAAACAGCGTGGTCATATTGAAAGTATTAAAATGGCCGACACTGGTATAAAAATTACCAAATGGGTTGACAATGCAGTTGTAACCGTAGCATCTACTATTCACGGTAAGTTACCAATAACCAAAATAAGCAGATTTTCTCGAATGGAAAAGAAAAGAATTATGGTTCCTCTGGTTTTCAATCTTCACATGGCTAATAGATGTTTCCATACAAAATGCTTGGCTTCTACATCGCAAAGCAGGAGGGAGTATGTCGCAATTGAGTTTTCGCCGAGCAGTTGCCAATCGATATTGCAAAACTTATGGCATCATAAAACCCCCTCAAAGTTATCGTCGTTTAGCGGCAGACGAAAAAGAATACTCAAGTAGATATGATGGCATAAATCACTTTGTTGTCGAAATAAAGGACAAAAAACGACGTCGTTGTGCAGGTTTACATTGCAGGGCACATCCAGCTTCCATGTGTAAAAAATGTGACGTTGGTTTATGCATCAAATGTTTTGAAAAATATCATTTTTTCTCAACTAACTAAATATCATTCAAGCGAATATATATTTGTGAACTACTTTATTTTTCATTAATTTTAGAATTCTTTTTTTTTATTACAAATGGACTGAAAACTGTTTTGTTGTACCTGTTATTTAATAAATTGGAAGTTTTGTTAAGTTTTGTTTATAAAATATGTGAGTTTTATTTAAAAAAAACAAATGGCCAAAAGTTGTAGGTACTGCCCACTGTTACGTATATGTAACAGGCTCCAAAACCCATTCTGGAGCAAATACAATTAATTTTTTTATTAAAACAAGATTATTTACGTCATACCACCTGCTGTTTAAAATTTCATTGCTCTACCTACTCTAAATCGCTATGGGCATTAATGGGTTAATGATGATAGCGTCGTGCGCACGAATGGCCGGGTTTCGGGAACAAGTTCCCTGACTTTATTAGAACACATCCCATTGTAGTTATTTGGTTTTGGGCGGTAGCTGCATCGGAGGGTCAAGTAGCATGTTTTCTTTATTTTATGTGATACACGTGTGATAAGGGATATTTAGAGAACTGATAGGGGGTGAAGCTCCACTATCTTACAACTATACTTTTGGACGTCTTTTGTTTATAGCAGTGTTGAAGCGTCTCTAATGTTAAGAAGACGAGATGTTTTTAAAACTTAGTCTTTGTCAACGTGCAGAATACTTTAGCCATCGCCACCCTCATGACATTTGTTTAGCTAGATAGTTCGGCATTTGTACACGTGTGTACCGTTAATATTACTCTTTTATATTCCTCAAACATCTAATCAGGCAAAATTCTCGACTTTATTGAAGTAAAAGTTGAATTATAAAGAGTCAGTCGATAGAAGAAAGTTGTAAGTTACTACTGAAATGATACAAGCTGGCGGAATTGTGGAAAGTAATTGATTAGTGAGGTACAGCAATGCAACAAACTAGAAATCCCAATTGCAAGTAATAGATAGTAAATTTAGAGCTTCACGAGGAAAAAAAAACGGCGATTAATTTCTAGCATTCGATTAATAAAAATTAATAAATATATGAAGCTAATAATTTACATTTACTGAGAACCACACACAGTGGACAAAACACTAAAAACGCTGAAGATGCAGGTGTAGCAGCCTTTAAAAACAGCATGTTATTCCGTTCCACTAGTGTTTGTCTGTGTGATTTACCTTTTTGGCTGTGATTTAATTTGTTTCTTAGTATGTAATTATCATATCGACCCCTGTGCGCGAAATTATCGTATGTTACACTTTTTTCGAAATCGACTTTTTTATGCAAAATGGTTCTAAATCCATTAATTCATCTGCAGATAAAGTATTATAGCGAAATTTTTTATAGTTATGGATATAACACTATGTACATTTTATCGTATGGGACAGTTACTGCTGTCAGGCAAATAAAAAAAAGACAAATAAAAACGCTCTCCTGTGAAATTTAGCTTTTGTAACATACGATCATTTCGCGCACAGGGGTCGATATGTAATTTGAACTACCTGTATTTAAAATTGAAAAGTTTTAACTGAAATCAATACGATAGCTTTGTTTATTGCATTTGTTATTTGTGATCCCATGTTTATTCATTGACTGCAACAAGTCAATTTTTATTAAAAACTTAATTACAATTTTCATGAAATTAATTTCGTTTTTAAAAAAGTTTCAAATTTAATATTTTTTGCTCTGCTTTTATAAATTATTTTTGTAAATTTTTTTTTGTTCATTTTATGTTTTTTTCTGATGCAGCTCACAATGTTCATGGTGGAAAATATACATTTAATTCTACCATTAGTACAAAATAGTTCCTGCATGTGTATTTAATAAACTAACACTCACACACTCAGCTATCTAGAGACTATTGACCATCTATCAAATTATTTACACGCAAATTATAATTTAAAATTTTTGACCTCAATCAAAAAATAACTCTATTTTAATATAATTTCACGGAATTAATAATAAGTTGAAAAAATTGGGAAAACATTTACTGAAATAAAATGGAAAACTAATATTTATTTAAATATAGTGATAACTTTAATACAATTTTTTAGTTGTTTATATTTAACAAATAACAACAACTTCACTTCAACTGATAACAAATATATGGACCCAAACTCGAGCGGTTGCAAAAAATAGAAATATTGAGTAAAAAATCATTTGACGTTGATTCTGTTAAACCACAAATAAATTTTTTTTATTACTTTTACTATTTGCTACAGTTGTTGTTTTTTTTTCAAAACAAACAGAAAAATCCATTTATTTCAGTTTCAGCAGGAGGTTTCGGATGAAAATAAAACGATTAAATAGACCATAAAGTTGACTTCCTCTTAAAAATGTTTACATTTTTAAACTTTTTTTTATGTCTCTAAAACATTTAACTGTATACACGCGAAAAAAAAACTTGGCAACTCTTTGGACGAAAAAGTCAAGTTGAGTAAATATTATTTTTGCAAAATTCAATTCATTTTAGAGAAATGCGAAACATTGTGAACAATTTTATGACAAAATATTTTGTGGCCCTTTAGGAAATTGAATTTTGGATTAAATGAACTTCTGATCTCGACTTGAAGTATAGTAGAAGGAGGAAATCTTTTCCAAAAATAAATTTGCCGCATGATTTTTTATTTATTTTCTTCTCTATCATGGACCAGCACTCAGAGGATGACCCCTACACATGGGATGCATTACACTGGAACTAGGAAATTATGTTATGGAAAGGAGGATAGAGGGCGTAGTGCTTATGGACATTTGATTTAAATTTTTCCACATCAAAAGTGACAGAAAGCATTTCTGCAAGGAGTTGGTTCCACATACGCTATGTTCGACCGAAAAAAGAGTTCTCTCTGTAATGCGTGGTGCGATTGGCGCCAATTTGCTTTTTTCTTTAACAATTGGCAATGGTAAGTTGTGTCGGTTTCGTATGCCCTCTTGCCTCTGACGCATTTAATTTTGTAAAATATGCTGAATTCTTTCAAGTAAATTATTCATTATGTTTGTTTGATCTGTCTTTTCCTTTACTTCAGTATCTCCCTTTCTCTCTCTCTCTCTCTCTCTTTCTCTCTCTCTCTTTCTCTATCTCTCTCTTTGTCTGTCCGCATGCAGATATCTTGCAAACTCTTTGTAGTTTAAGCAGTCATCTATTATGCAAAAGTGTTTTCTTGTTCAATTCGAATGTCAGTCAAGTGTCAATTAGTGATAATGCAAAGGCAGCTTTTTTGAATTCCTTGGCCGACATTCTGTTTGCATGTCAATTGTGGCTTGTAAATCCTTTGACAAAATTTAATCCAAAAATGATGATTGCTGAGAAATTTGGAAAGCATGAAAAGGTCAGTGTTTGATGAAATATTAAGAAAATTATACTTTTTTTACGCATATACAATAATCAATAACGAAATGTCTACCTAAAAGTCGAATAAGGGAGAGAATTCAAACAGAGTTCATATAAAAAATGGGTATCGAGCAACTGTGAAAAATTATCACGATGAGTATAATAAACAGCAATTCGATCATAATATCGGCTGATTTTTTCAGTTGCTTAAGAACTATCGATATCTATAACTATGGTTGGACAGCTGAGAATGTCACACTGTGTTGACATTTCTCTTCAGTATGGTTAGGCAAGTCTTCATGAATCGTTTAACGCCAGACAAAGCTTCCAAATTGTAGATATTTACGTAAAAAAAAAAACAATTAAATTTTTTTGAATCTTTGGTTTTAGTAGCCGTTTTTAGTAATTATTTTATTTCGCCGGTGCTACATCATACCGATGAAGGGGGGCCTTCTAATGTACCAGCTGAAGCCGCTACTGTTCAACGCCATATTTGAAGCAAAGACAATCCTCGAGCCGTTAACGAATCACTATTATATCTATTAAAATAGGGGTGAAGTATCGCAGTGCCTCCATGTAGAGGCAGAAGATACAGAGGCGGTAATCGCCAAGTGCATAACGACCGACCACTGTGGTTATTTGTCACTCCTGCACGAAATGCCTGAAAATGGCGGATCTAAAGTAATCCGAGGTGTTATTACTACCATGCTTAAGGGATGAATGACACTAAGTGAGCGTGTCTTCTAACGGTGACCTCGAAAATCTGTTTGTAGTCAGCGTTACTAAGATACCGGGGCATTGCCGCGGCTCGACCAACTTCATCCCTTACTTCCTATATGGAAAGGAAAATGATAAAGGATGACCACCTCACCTTTCCTGTTCTTGGCTCAGGAACTGAAGACGTGAAGGTTCGCCTTAGTAGAGCCGCTAAAAAACTGATATACACGATGTTGGGGAAGCAAGAATGCTTACTCAACAGTCAGCTGCTATGAGGCTCTAGCAGCACACCTCCGAATCCTACGACACCAAGTTCTGTCGATTTTGTGAAAGTGACATATTGTCCTGTCCTGTCCTGTTCTCGGCAGACAGAGGTTTCTATACCTGGGTGGAACTGTGGCTCCTCCACACCACCTCTGGAACACCACACCCCAAATACTGCTTGGATTTCTTAGAAGCCTTTTTATGGGGTTAAATATGAAGGGCAATGTGTAATAGATCTTTTTGGTCGCAGTGTTTTAGACCCAATAATAGTAAAATAATCTATTAAAATTATGTGTTTGGTACGTTTTACAAGGTGGCAGCATCGTTTCTTATTTTTTTCGACATGAGCAAGGACTTGAGCTTCTGTTAAAAATTAATCAGCTAAACATCAACGACACTTGATTCGAACAAGATGGCGCAACTTGCCATGCAGTAATTTAGATATTGCAAATTCGATACAATCGATTTATTGTAAAATTAGTTTGGTGACAAGTTTATTTCCACAAGTGGTGCTGTTTGTTGGCCCCTACTTTGTGTGTTTTACACCTCTGGATTGATTTTTATGGGGCCATGGTAAGGCATTGGTTTATGCAGACAAACCAGCAACTCTTGAAGCATTGTAAGCCAATATTCAAGCCAACATTAAGGGCATACAGCCACATATATAATGTAGTAAAATATGTGACTTATCGAATGGAATATGTAACTCGTAGCAAATAAATGCCATGAAATTATCTACCAGATTATATTAAAAAAATGTTATTCTTGTAGTGTCATTTCAAGTTCTTCTGCAGCTAAAAGGAAACACCCGATATAACTGTCGTATTCATAAGAATTATTTTTGATTTACAAATGTTATTAAATTATTAAATATTTCGATATTTTTGTGAATATAGAGGAGAATTCTTAAATATTCTTGTATATAGTTGGCTTATTTGAAGGCAATTTGTTATTTAATTTTCTAATATTTTCGCGACCACAATACGCATCACGTATATCTGTTATCAACTTTTTATTATATGCGTAGTTTTTCAGCATCATTAGTTTTTTAGTTATACTTCTGTCCAATTTTTATTCGAAATATCGGATACTGGGAAAAAACCCACACTCTTGATAGAAATTGAAGCTTTAACACTCAGCCTATGAGTGTAGATATTTGTGTGGCCAAAGGAAACTTGCAACTACTTGCAAGCTGCATTAAGCGGCTGCCATTTATGACCTCAATTTGCATTAAAAGAGAATTGAAAATTATTTTTATCATAGAATTTGGACGACTTTCTAAGAAAGTCAGACATACATTTATGTAATTAGAACCAAATTGCAAAGTGATATGCAAATGCGTAAAAGGAAAAACACTTTGTGCTAAGAGAATATAAATGCCATCCTTCCCTCTGCCAATCCAATTTTCGTTCAGCCATATTCTGAGACAATTTTGCATTTTGAAATGTTGGTGATTCTATTTTCGTTATTGTTTCGTTGTTATTTTTCATTTTAATTTCAATGGCACCAATTTGAAGAACACTAAACAGCCATTAAGAAACTATTGCTGGCATTGCTTACGTCTCAGTTCTGCTTAATGTTGAAGTCGTTAATGGTGCTTTGGTAAATGTTTCAATTGTTGCTATGAAAGTTTTTATGGTTTGACTTTTTATTTGTGAAAAGTAATTTCATTAAAAAATAGTACGCGCAAATTGCGGTATAACGAACCCATTCAGGCCCATTCGTAATACCATTCTGCCTATCGACCGTCGAGTACATCCATGAATCGGACCAATTTCCTTTAGGGAGAGAGACCGAAGGTACCCATTTGCGAGCGCCTTTTCTTCGCAGAACTTTCTCTTCCTATTCATTATTCCTAGACAGTTGGTGATAAGATCCTCTATAGACTAATAATACTCTTAACAAAACCTGCAGATGCTCGAATTAGTGATGTCTGGTCTGTAAAGATGCTCGTTGCAGGTGAAATGACCTATGATAGCTTCTGTAAGTATACGAATTCCCCTTTTGTACAGTTTGAGAGCTATTTCTGCTATATTTGCATTAAAATCCAGAAATCTCTTGGAAGATTTTAAATCGTTGTGCCAATATCGATCTATCTGGATTTTAGCAAAGTTTTTGACCTTCCGTTTCAGCCAAACATGGGACCGCGTCCAATTAATTCCTGTTTCGATCCCTTAATCGCTTGCATATTTAGCCTCTTCATTGCCATCATAATCATCATGGTATCCATGGTATTCTTGAAATGGCAGATCATTAAGTGCCCTTTGACAACCGAAAAGAATTCTCGAGCTATAAGTACAGCCTTTTAAGACTGAATGTTCGAGAATATTCTTTTTCATACAGAATATGTACTGATTCCAGTATTGCGAAAGGCACCATTTGAAATATGATACGAGTAGTATCCTTGTTGAGAGCAAGTGATCTGTGGATTCTTTCCGCAACACTCCTGCAGCGATACCACCGATAGTTCTCGATCCATCGCTATAAAATTTTTGTAAATCTTCATTCATCCAGTTGGGATCCACCCTCCACTCATCTCTTTTTTTAAGGAAAATAACCTTATATCCCCTTGCGAACTAGAGTGTTGGTTCAATATGGTCAAAAGTTCGGGCCATGTTCAGGACTCCTCTCATCACATTCTGAATGCTTAGATGATCGGTGAGGTTGCCTTAAAGACTCCTCCTGGATCACTAAAAGAAGGATTGGAAGATTGAGCAGTACTGCCATGCCCGTCTTCCATGGTCGTTTTCTTAGCACCTGTACTGCACAAGCACGCAAGTTTCTGTACTTTCGCCAATCTGGTCAACGTAGTTCTTTGATTGGATTTGGACCGCCATACCTATGCCCCATAAAGTACGATACATCTGACCAGTTGGGTATAAATCGAGAAAGATATGTTCGCGCTGAGACGTCAGGATTTCCCTATTAGTCATTATATAGCCCTCAAGGGTCTTGTGGTCTTTGCGGTTGTTTTTTTGATGTTGGATTTCAAGGTCAGTCTCTTATCCCTGATCAACCCCAGAAACTTGACCTTCTTCTTCATTTCAACCACCGTTCTATTTATCCTCAACTTTCTTTTAGTCGTGAGGGGTCTAATTGTGGTCTTATTGACGCTGATTGACATCCCCTGCTTTCTGGACCACTCCCAGGTGGAATATAAGGCATTCTGCAACAAGTTCGTTATAGTCTTCTTATGATTGCCCCTCTTAATTGCTGAGATGTCATATTTTTCTTTTTTATCTTAGACCAGCACTGACAAGATGACCCCTACACATGCGGTGCATTGTGCTGGAACTAGAGGAAAGGGATAGTAGAACAAATAATAGGAGGTAAAGCTTCACTAACTTACAGAACTGCTTTTTGCACGTTATTTGTTTTTATAGCAGTGTTGTAGCGTCCCCAAGGTAAAGGATACGTCTTAAATTTGAAGCATCGTTTTAGTAGCCGATTTTAGAAATTATTTTACTACACCAAAATCTGCACAATACCGACGCAGGAGGCCATGATGTGCCTATGAATTGGATACAGCTGAAACCGTTACTATTCAGCGACCAGTGACAATGCCTTCGCCACTGAAACCTTGCGACAACAACTGACACAAAGTCACACACAAATGCACATCAGAAAAAATGCGATGTGTTTTTATGAGTCTGAAACTGGGGTTGAACACTGGAAACATTTTTCGTTTTGTAGTCAACGTGCAGACTACTTCGACCATCGCCACCCCTCCATTCCTAATGATTGTAAAACACTTGTTTTTCAGGTATCGTACCAAGTCCATATTGAAGTACTCACTATTTCTTTGAAAATGGACGATCTTTTGAATCATTATTGGTTTTTTTTCGCAAATTTGCCGAACAATATTCGTTCTACCGAGATTTACCTGTAAATTAATGATTTTTAATTAAAACAGCAGTCTTTGTAAAAGTATCACGTGCAATATCTTTATTAAATTATTCTATATTGAAATGCATTTTCACGACCACAGAAATGTGTACGGTCCTTCCACACACTCCTTAATATTTTTTTAATTATTATTATTATTATTTTCGTTTTCCTGCTGTAGCAAAGCCTGCCAAAGTGATTCTGTTTATTTATTATTTTATTTTTAATTCAATACTTTCAAGATTTTTCTTTTCATTTCCTTACTTTTTCATCGTTATTCTTCTAATATTTCAATTTTCTACGTAATGACTTAGAAACTGCATTGCAATGTACATAATTCGTCATCATTATTTCTTGATTTACGAGCAAAATCCTCCAAGTCATCTTTCAAATTACATTGAATATCACGGCTGGCGGAATCACTGGTTGCTTGACTGTGGCAGTTAACGTTACTGAAAACGTTCATGGTCAGATTAAGTAAAAGAAAAGGCAAAGACGTTTTATACTCGTATTGATGGCCAAATACATTAAAAGAATAAAACCATTTGAAAATAATAAAAATTTTATGGTTGAATGCATTGAATTGAGTGGTTACATAAGTTTAACTAAAACTTAAGTAAAACGATCAATAAACTACTACCACAACTAACAATAACTATACACATACATACACTGCGTTTCACATGAATAGGTGCAGTGTTTTAGCAACCAATTAGAGCTTGCTGCTCTCAGGATAATTCATGCAGAGAATTATGTTGCACTTTTTATTAAAGGTTTAACAATTGAGAAAAAGAGTATACATTAAGAAGACTTGAAAAAGTTACGTTAAAAATAATATGTACTTCTTTTTATAATTTGCGAAGAAAATTGTGAACTATTTTTGCGTCAGTTGAATAGGTTCATATTATAAAACAATAAAAAATTATAAAAAAAGCACGAAAACAATTAAGTTTTGTTTATTAATTTAATTTTTTATTCATTTTTAATAATGTGTACTTCCTCCTTTCGATAAAATTACCTCATAAATTCTATTTGGAAGGGAGTTATACAGTTGCGATAAATATTGGAAGGAAATCAGCGACCATGCCGATTTTATTGCAACAATTAGAGATCCTCGGTCATCAAATTGCCGCCCAGACTCGTACACTTTCCGAGACACCCATCCCCACACGTTTTCCATTATGTTTAAGTCCGGGGAGTATGGTGGTCATGGCAGCAATTCAACATTTTGTGCGCTAATCCACGTTTTAATAAGCCTTGCCGTGTGAATAGGAGCATTATCCTGCTGGAAAGTCCATGGGATGGGTCCAAACAAATCTTGAAATTTTGGAAACGCTGTTTGCAGAATAGATTGATAGGATTTTGCTGTCATTTTGGTGGTTTTAAATTCCAAGTCTATGACTCAATAGTACGATATTGCACCCCAGACCATAACACCACCAATTGTTAAACCTTTAATAAAAAGTGCAACATAATTCTCTGCATGAATTATCCTAAGAGCAGCAAGCTCTAATTGATTGCTAAAACACTGCACCTATTCATGTGAAACGCAGTGTATATATATTCACGGAAAGAAATTATTTCGCTTTAATGGTTTTACAAATGTTTATATATCCATGAAAAGATTTATAAATGAATGAAAGCAATTTATTGCAGTTATAGGGGATGCAATGAGTATGAAATATCATATTTATTTTTAACCATTTATAGAGGAACTAATTTGCCAATAGCGAACTGTGAACATGCATGACGAATGCTGTTGTATGTATACACAGACCCAAAACTGCCTAATAGAATCAAGAAGATTTTCTCTATGAAACGTTTTTAGGCTAAGGGGTGTCCCAGCAGAAAGAAGCGAAGATTTTTTCGAACAGATTCCTTATTATTTTAATGTGGTAAATCTTTTTAATTTTATCGAGAGGGAAAACACCTCAAATCAAGAAGAAAATTTGTTATTGAAATTTTTTTTACTCAATTTCAGTTATTTTTGGCACCAAAAAAACAATCCATAGAGAAAAACTTTTTGAATCTAATAGGTTTTCTTCTGAATTGTATAAAAAAGGGATTTCTTATTAATTTCATTAGGCTACCTAATTGATTTTTTCAAAAAGGTATTCCTTATTGATTTCATTAGGTTCCTATATGATCATGTGTAAATCATCTTCTTAATTTTCTTAATAAGGATATCTTCTTGATTATATTAGCTTGCTTGTTATTTCATCTATAATATATATTTTCTACATATACATATGTATATGTATCAATATAGACAAATTTTTTCATGATCTTTTTCGTTATATTTTCACTTGTTATAAAAAAAAATAAAAAATGAGTTGTAATATTTTTCATGTCATAAATATAATTTTATTCAATTAATTTAAATATACAGGGTGGGCCTAAAGAAACCAAGGGGTGTAAAAGTTTAATAACTTTTTCGTTTATTAATTTTTTTTTATTTTTTCTTTCAGATTATATAATATACAAAAGGCAAATTTTTTTACACTAAGTATGAAAAATGATGTCTCTTAAATGAATACCGTTTTCAGCTTCGCACTGATGGGCTCTTTTTAGAGCATTTTTCATAACACCTTTCAAAACTTGTGGCTGTAGCGTTCGAATTTCTGCAACAATGTTTGCCTTGAGTTCAAGGATTGTCTCTGGCTTGTTCACATACACTCGCTCCTTCAAATAACCCCAAAGCAATTGTCGGGTGCTGTCAAATCTGGCGATCGCGCTGGCCAAATAATTTATGAATTTTTGGAAATTATTCGCTCTCCAAAAATTTGACTTAAAATTGCCAGGCAGTAAGAGCAGTGGCTCCGTCCTACTGAAACCACATACCAGGTCTATTTTCAAGAGCAGGACGTAAAAAATTTTCTATCATAAACCGATACCGCTCTCCATTTACGGTTACAGCACTTCCATCTTCATTCTCGAAGAAGTAAGGCCCAATGACATTTTCAGATGTGATCCCACACCATACTGCACACCTGATGGGGTGCAATTATCGTTGATGAATGGCTCTTGGATTTTGAGAACCCCAGAACCTACAGTTCTGCTTATTAACAAAGCCATTTAAATGAAAATGAGCTTCATCACTCATAAACAAATTTTTAATAAAGTTGATTTCATTTCTGGCCAACTCTTGAAATTTAACTGCAAAATTTAGACGTTGCCGATGATCTGCGGGTTTTAATTCTTGCACCAATTGCACCTTATATGGGTATAAGTGTAAATCTTTTTTTAAAATGCGCCGTAGTGACGTACGAGACATTTCTAGCTGAGCAGAACGCCTTCTGACAGATGTTTCTGGTGCTTCGTTAACACTTTGCTGTACTCGTTCAATATTTTCCGCAGTGCGACTTACACGTGGTCTACCGGTTTGAGGCAAATCTGTTACGCTGCCATGTTGGTGATGACGATCAACTAAGCAACGAATCATTGCTTCAGAGGGCGAAATTCTGACGTTAAAATGTCGACGATATGCTATTTGCGTTAAAATAATTGATCTCTGGTTTAAATAATAAAATTCTATTGTTCTGGTTCTCTGTTCAATTGTGAACCTCTCCATTATAAATTCTCCAAGTGTTGTCTATATAAACTGAAAGAAAAAATAAAAAAAAATTAATAAACGAAAAAGTTATTAAACTTTTACACCCATTGGTTTCTTTAGGCCCACCCTGTATATAAAAAGAAGAAAATACTTTTGATTATAAAATTTCTAATTTATTTGGTTTTGAATTCCTGACAACGTTGTTTTTTTTAAACTGAAATAAAAGAACAAGATTTAAAGATTCTTTTAATATTAAAACTAAACTTTCAGTTGAAAGTGAACCAGTTGGAAGTGAAGAAATCGGAAGTATTTTTGTGTAAATATGAATAATAATAGTGTAGAATTGCATGTTTGTTAAATTTAAGAAAGATTTAATATTTTAATTATTGAAAGAGTGTTAATAATGGAGGACCAAAAAAGGTTAAGTATTGGTTTTTTTTTTATTTTCTTTATCTTTTGATATCTTTTCTTTATTCTGAAAAAGTCGAAATAGATTTTGATTTTTTATACCCGGACAAAACAAATAAATTATTTTTAAAATTGGAAACTTTTTATAAAAAGTTGTTTAACATTTTTGACCACGAAATCAAAGACCGTGCATCAAGAGAATATTATATACAACATTGACGTAATGAAAATATTACAAAAGGTACAATGTTCTTTAAAATATTGACATACATACATATATAATATGTAACAGTTACTAATTTCTATATTTCTCTTCAGATGCTAAGTATTGTGTATGTACAATACTTCTTCATGCTTTACTACAATCACAACGTCTTAATAAAGAATATAAGACTTTAATAGCGGATGCACAAATAGATTTCGTCACTTTAGTACCAACTATTAATGATATGCAACCACAAATTCATGGAAATTGTTAAAATGGTTATTGGACACGACTTTTCGAAAATGTCCGAGTTTTTCGTATATTGTGACGGACTAAAATGGAAGTGCGCTTCGTTATCTTACGTCTTTAAAATACTAGTAATAGTACTTACTTTTTATTATTATATTAAATATATTCCTAAGGAAATATGTAAATAAAAAAATCAATAAAATTACCAAATAAAATCACGAAGTATTATTTAAAAAAAATCAATAAGATAGCGTAATGAAATCAAGAAGAAACCCGTTTGAAAAAAATCAATAAAATCGCCTAATAAAATCAAGAAGAAAATCATCTTTAAAAAACCAAGAAGAATACCTAATAAAAACCATAAGTTGCCTTCTTGATTTTTTCCAAAAAGGTTTTCCTTATTAAAATAATAAGAATTCCTTCTTGAAAATAAACCATACAGATATATTATTAATTTTGTTCTATTTTATTAGGTGTTTTTTCTATGTAGTTTTAGGTAGTTTAGGTAGTGAGTTAAAGAAATTTTTCTATTTTAAGCAAAAATAGGAAAAACAGAAACAACTTATTTAAACAAATGTCTCCTATAGGACTCAAACTTAAATTTTTTTCAAATCGACAACAAGAACGCACAACAAAAAAGTACAAAGGAAACAAAAACACATTTTCATTTGTTGCCAATAAAAATTACTCGAAAATATTTTACATTTCAGATAAAGTAAAAAAAAAAAAGAGAAAACTTAAACATAAAGAAACACAAAATACAGAAATAAACTGAAAATAGAGAACACTTTTAAGGCTTTTGAAATTGCAATTTAAAAACATATACGAAAACAGGCCTAGAAAGATGATATCGAAATACAAGCATGTGCACAATGAACTGTGTATTATTGCACTTGTATGAACAAATGCATTGTGGCCTGCATGAAAGTAAAGAATGTGTGAGTTGATTTTATTTTTTTTCTTGGCACTAGTCCATTTGCCAGGAATAACACACAGACCATAAATGTAAACAGCAATAGATTTCCTTTTACGATGGTAATCTTGAACAGAAACGACGGGTGTTCTAGAGGAGAAGAAGTTTTCCTTACTCAAATTGATTGCTTGAATTAGACAGGGAGGGCCGAAAGTCACCATGTGGTTTAAAAATATAATATATTATTGTTAAAAATTATTTGTTTTTTTAGTTTAGAAAATGGAAATTGTTTTGCATTAATGGCGTTTTTCTTTCAACCAAAAGTGCATTGCATTTCTTGCCCCATTTTGCTTTATAATTGAAAACATTTACACATGTTTGTTCCACTATAAATCAATTTTAAAAGAGTTTAAAATATTATAATAAATATATAAATCAAGCTTAATAAATATATTTCAAAAAATATAATAAAAAAAGTCAATTAATAATATAATTAAGATTATAAAAAAGTGTAAATATTTTTAATAAATGAAAAGTAAAGTTTAATGCAATTTTTAGAATCGAAATCACCATAAGTATGGAAAATAATGCTACTTAAATGGCACCCGTATTCGACTTCACAAAACCTATTCAAAGATTTGTGGCTCGAATTTCTGCCAAGAATTTTAGCCTTGAGTTCAAGAAATGTTTCGAAATTGTTCACATATCCGGGCTTCTTCACATAACCCGAAAGAAAATAGTCGGTCTGGCTAAGGCGCTGCCCAATTAATTTCCGAATGTCTGGAATTTTTTTCGCTCTCCAAAAATTTTACTTAAAAGTGTCATTCTATCTCGGGCAGTATGGGCAGTCCTGCTGAAATCACATCTCAGGTCCATTTTCGAGAACAGGATATAAAAAATGTTCTATTTGTCAGGCCAAATCGAGGTCTATCAATAATACGATTAGTTTAAGTAGTCAGGTGATTTGTTTTTACAATATTTAAATTTAAAAAATGAATAGTGATTTGTAGGAGATACGATGAATATCTTGCAAACACACAAAAACTTCGCTTTACTTACAACATAAAATCTTGAGTTTAAATGCGAATTTCAATATTTTCTATCCCTCCTTATTTGGTGAAACCATAGAAACCAAGTTGCTAAGTGTTTGATTTTTCATCTTCCCAGGATAACAAAAGTGCTACCGAAAATAATAAAAAAAAAAATGTAGAGAAAACGAAAACTGGGTATATTTGAGAATTTGCTACAAATATGAATATGTTGTTGTAGAAATTGTCCTGTAAAAGCAATAAAAATTGCATTTTATATAATTGCCAAGTCATAAGAATATGAATGTTAGTGTTTTCATGCCAACTCCTTTATTTGTGTTATTTCTTCTAAAAGACATAAATAACTTAATGCTGAGATATTCAAGACTTTTCTGTTCCCCTTAACAAATGGTTTTAAGAAATAAATAATATTTAAATCTTATAAAAGACTACTAGATTCTGCCAGGAATATATTTTTATACTTTTTTTTGGCAATAAATTTGTAATTTTAAATTATCCACAATAACAGTACAAACAATAGAGAACTATCGCTATCTTTAAGGAAATTTATAATTTACATTTGCCCTACATTAAAATGAAAACAAAAAAAATTCGTATATTGAACAAGAACACTTAATTTTAGATAGAAATATTAAAAAAAATTTAGAAAAATTTTAATGAATCCATTGCTTCAGCACTCTGCGTTTCAGGCATTTCATGCATATAAATTTCATATTTCATTACTGAATCCCTCTCTAATGGTTTGTTGTCATAAATGAAAATTAAAATTTACATCTTATAGGCAAACATATTGTAAAAGGAAACAAAAATCAAAGCCAACATAGAAAAAAAAAGTTGCAAAATGACAGTTTCATTTAATGGTTTTTTATATTCTCAATTAATGTGTGTTTCAAAAAATTCTCTATAAAACACACCAGTCTGTTTAAATATTTTGATGTACTTTTTATAAAGAATATTATTATCTTGTTATTGACGTTGTTGTAGGAATGCGTAGTTGTTTTTTAATTGTGCGGTTGAAAACAACTAATCCATATAAATGATTTTTATACTAGCGGAGTTCGACGTTTGGTGCAAATGGTCTTGCAACATTGCAAATGCAAAACTTTGTAGCTTTTGTTTGCAATCCAACAACAAAATACACCATTGCGCTTTTGCCATACTGAAAATGGTATAGCTCTTTTAGCAACTGTGTTGCGTTTGCATCTCTGGCATATATGTAACAGCTGACATATGTAAACAAAAAAATTAATTTCAATTTAAAATAATGGCGTCGGTAGTTGAAAAAAAGAAAAGAGAAAAAAGAAATAAAAAGTGGACCCTGGAGGAAATCGAAAGCATTTTAAATTATTTGGAGCAATCAAATTATATTTAGAGGTATGTTATTTTGGACAATTGTATTGAATTTGAAAAACAAATAACAAACACTTGATTTTTTTTTTATTACAGACATTTAGTTTGCAAATAGTGTTGCAAACTGAAGAAGAAATAAAGCCGCTTGCAAGTGTAAGATGTTGCAATCTAAAATGCACTAAACATCGAATACCGCTACTGCATTAATTCACATGGAATTGTTTTTTTACTTTTTATTTCCATTACAATTATTTATGTATTCAGAAAAAAGTGTTATGAAAACCCACATACCAATTAATTAAGTTGTCTACTCAATTTCGTTCTGCACAAATTATAACAGACATACCCCACCGGCTACATTTTCGAGTGGAAAATTTGACCCAGAAGCGCCGCAGAAAATTTTTTCTTTTAAACTTAAATCTTTAGCAGTTGCTAAAGATTTTTCATAATATAAATTTTATTTATTAACAGCCATGCTCATAAAAAATTTTCATTATATATTTCAAGAGTACAAAAATTATCATAGACTTTTTGACTTATAAATCACTTTTTAAAATTTGTATTCATAAACGGAGAAGAACAGATCTAAAAATAACAATTGAAGACTTATAAAAATTTTATTTTAACGTACGCCAACTCTCTTTTTATTTTACATAGGAAAGAATAACAAAATTACAAAATTTGTATAAATTTATTTTTGTTATGCATTTTGTGAACTATTTACGATATACGAGGGCGGATCAATAAGTCCGTGACTTTTCAAACTTCCCTCGTAGTTATATGAAATGGAGCACTGTTCCCATCAAGTACCACCTGTTAATAGACTACTGTCAAATTTTGAGCAAGTTTCGTCAGTTTTTAACTGGCCATATAAACCGTATTTAAAAGTTCATTACAATTAATTTGGTGGATATTCGATAGAAAGAGAGTATAGTCGTATGTAAGATAATGGTGATGCTAATGGCTGAGTAGTTAGCGTGTTGACTCTTCAACCAGAAACAGCCGGGTTCGATTCACTGCTAAAAGCGGTAAAAATCAAAATGTTTTTCTGATTTTCTCCTCCGTCGGAATTAGAGCAATACAACGTCGCCGAAGTAAAATAATAAAAATAATGCTTAAAAATAATGCGTGAAATTAACTTAAAATTAAAATTAACTTTAAATTTGCCACTAGTGTATGGTTGCCTTCCTAAACGTCAACAGCTTTGCAGTGTGACAATGTCTCATGTTCCTAAACGCAACCGTGCAAATTTTGACGATGTATGGCCTTCCTAAAGACATCAGATGCACAGTTGGTGCGCAAACAAATGCAACAAAAGCACCATTTAAATTGACCATGCTTTTTATGAACAATGGCGACTAAGGACGCAAGGTACAAAATTTCAATGAAATAAATACGTAATTTCAATTAAAAATTAAATTATTTTATTAAATAATAATTATTATTCTTATTAATTGCTTTGGAAAATTATTTTTTCCGCAGACATTGTTTTTTTTTTCTAATGAAAAGCAAAGAGCTGTTTCTAAACGTCGAAGGTGTTACAAAGTTTAAAATGACAATGCATGTTTTGCAAGGTTAATAAAATATTACTGCTTTACTTAAACACTGCTTTGCCATTGCATACAGATCTTTAGGAAGGCAGCCTCTATTACGGTACAAAAGATTTTTTATTTTTAATTTTTCCTATTGGTTTTTTATCCACATATTTACTACAGGGTGTCTGGTGGCAAATTTATATTTTTGAATACGATTATTTCAAAAAGTAATAAACGGTGCGGAGGGAGAGTGGCGCCGCACAGTGCGGTCAAAACCACATTTTGCGGCCAAAATTGCCAAAATCCAAAATTTTTGAAAACAAATCATGGTTGGTTACAAAAATCCATTGAACTGAAAAAGGAGTCAAAACAAAATGTTGAAAAAAAATCCAATACAGGTCGGCGAGAACTCAGTTTCTCAGAATCTTCTGAACGAAGTAAATGCAGAAAAACAGGAGAATTACGAGCGAATGTGTCAACAGAAGTTCTCCTATACTCAGCAACAAGTAAATTGCGAGCTGAAGGTAATACTGATTTTGCAAAAGTTGTGCGTGATATTTCCGAAGGGAGTCCTACAAAAGCTTCGAAATACAGAAAATTATTGAAATCTTATAATAAAAATATACCTTTCACTAATAATGAAGCACTATCATTGTTTATTGAACTTGGATTATCTCAAAGTAAATATTTTACTAACCTGTAGACGTAGACTCCATTTGGTTTTGTTAGATTTCCTTTACTCCAACCCAACGATGAAAAAACTCTTTCATGAAACTTATTTTTTTCGAATTTTGGACGTAAAATGTGGTTTTGGCCGCACTGTGCGCTGTTGGAATTATCGATTGCGCGGATTTGTCAGTCACGATGTCGCAGTGGTCGAGTGATGATCGCGCGTTCGCTATGGAGACATTTTTTAAGAGTAATGATTAATGATTTTAAGAGTAATTGCTCGTTGACAATTTTGTTCAAAGTTCGGTGTTTGGCGAATAAGTCATGGACCGAGTGTAAATTTAATTCGTTCGTGGGTGCAGAGATTCCGCGCAAATGCTTCGGCTATTAACACCCCACGGAGAGCGCCCAGTCGATCTGCAAGGACTCCCGAAAACATTGAACTGGTTGACTGCAGTTTACGTGAAAATCCACGAATTTCAATATGGAAAAGAGCAGCCTCACTGGGACTTCCAAGTGCGATTATTCATGAAATTTTAAAAAAGTATCTGAAGGATCTGGATGACATACTCTTTAAAAAATAAAATCCGCATTTCCATTCTATCGTTCAATGTTCTTAATAATAATTAATGCAATTCCAAAACTCCTTGAAAAGATTCTTACCGACTACCTATATCATCAAATTTCATCCCTTCTATCACCCTGTCAACATGGCTTTCGTAAGCTCCGTTCAACTACAACGAATGTTCTGGAACTTACCACTATTGTCAAGGAAGGTTTCACAAATAAAATGCAAACTGATGTGATATACACTGATTTTAGTAAGGCGTTCGATAAAGTTCACCACAATCTTTTATTGCACAAATTATCACTTATGAGCTTTAGTTACTCTGCTTTAGAATGGTTAAGCTCTTATCTATCACAAAGAACTCAACAAGTAAAATTTGGAAATGTTACATCAAAAACCATACAAGACACCAGAATGTAGTCCCTCAAGGCAGTCACTTGGGTCCAATTCTGTTCACTTTATTCATCAATGATCTCCCTACTGTTGTTTTGCATTCTAAAGTACTGATGTATGCCGACGATGTCAAAATTTTTAATTCTTTTAGTGATATTAATGGACATAATTCACTGAGTGCTGATTTTCAGAATTTTTATCAATGGTGCAGATTTAATTTATTGGAACTAAATATAAAGAAATGCAAACACATGTCATTTTTCAGACACAATCCGATTGAAACTTCCCATTATATTGATGTTGATATTTCAACTGAAGTTGAAACCATTTTAGATCTTGGCATATTATTGGATCATAAGCTTAACTTTCGTGACCACATCTCTACAATGGTCAATAAAGCCTATGGGGTTCTTGGATTCATGAAACGGTGGTCTAAGGAATTTCTAGACCCTTATATTACAAAACTTTTATACACATCCCTCGTCCGGCCAATTCTTGAGTATGGTTCAACTGTTTGGGATCCCTGTTACTCTATACATATTAATAGTATTGAATAGGTACAAAAAAGGTTTTTAATTTTTCTGTCTGCGTGGTCTTGGCTGGAATTCGTATGTCTTGCCGCCGTATCATAGCAGACTTGCTTTAATAAAATTGCCAACGCTAAAAAGTCGACGGACGGTGCTGAGCGCACTATTTGTCATGGGTCTGATTCGTGGAGATGTTGACTCGGAGTTCCTTCTAGGTCTATTAAACTTCAACGTTCCTGTAAGACCTACCCGCAATTACGAACTCTTGGCATTGAAATATCACCGCACTGTGTATGCTACTAATGATTCTTTTCGCCGTGCATGTGTCAACTTTAATAAATCCTACCACGTTATGGACATATCTGAGAGTAATGACGTTCTAAAAAGAAGTCTTACTTCATTTCTAAATTGCTAAATTAACTATTTTTATACTGTTTTACTTAATTGCATTTAGTCAGTAAGGATGTAAAAATCTATTGACCTAATAAATAAATAAAAAAAAAAAAAATAAAACTTTGTGTCAATTATTACGGTTTTTATTTTAGTTTGAAAATATAAATTTGCTACCAGACACCCTGTATTTTTATATTTTAACCTTCTGGTACGTATGACCGGGGCCAAGTCATGTATAAACATATTTATCGCTTATAGAGAGGTTAAAAATTCATAATTTTATTATTTAATGTCAAGATACAGAGTCTGTGCTGGCTTTTATATTTATAAAATATAAACTATATTGTGTACACGTACAGAACTGAAAGAGCATAAAGTTATGCAATGTGCAGCATCAATATTGGTGTTTTCGCTCAATTAGTTTAATAATGTCATATTTCTAAAAAAGCTAGTTTTATGGAAAGTAAATTCTAATACAATTTACATAAAATTTAATTTTAAATTTAAAGAATTTTCTTTACTCCATATAAACACTAGGCAAAGTCTATTTATTTATTTTATTACCTTTAAGTTTGTAGCGGTATGATTTGCGTACACGTTTTATTGTTCCAGACATCAGATAGACGACATTAACACGGTCTTAAAAGGCTTAAATGCATTTAAAACGGAAAGTTTAAAAATATTTACGGCAATCGCATAAAAATATCACCAACTTGCGAACGGTGTATAAATTAGCAAGCAGAATTAAATTGAATTATTCACACCAAACTTGAAAAGTTACAAATGTAGGGTATAATATAAAAATTTATTATTTCACAACAACTCAGGCGAAAAGCTTTCGTGATTTTGCAATTTCTATTAAACAAGCAAATTGAATTCCCCGCAACCTTCGAAACATAATATTAATTTTGTTGTTACTGAAGCAGAAAGTGTAAACAGTAATAAAATCAATATCTGATTTAATTTTTTGTTGTTATACATTTTTTATGCCCTTCACTTTCCTGTCAATTATCCAATGTCAATTAAAGTTTGTGCTTGACGTAATATTAGCAAAACTTGTACGAAATTAAATTCTTGTTTGTAGTACTTTTGTATTTTCTCTTTGGCAATTTTATTGTTCTTTACCGTTTATATATTTTGTGTATATTTAAAACACACTAACAAGCCTTAAATGTCAATTTGAAGAGGAGAATAATAGTTGATAGTTTTTTGTTTCTGGACAAATTTTAAACTTGGTTGGAAAAAAAAATATTTGGTGAAATAAATATTTGAAATATTCGTATATGAAAAAAAATTTTAATTTAATTTTTATTTATTCAACACGGCTTAGAATGAATTACGGTTACTAATATACAGTGGCCCAATAAAGTCTACATACAGCGGCAATATTAAATTTTTATTTTTATTTAAAAAGAATTATTTTTTCAGCTGTATTAATGAAAAAGATGTTTATTTTTATTTTAAAATTTTAGTCGGAAACTGGGGTTGAACCCAGGTCTGTTTTTGGATTCGTAGTCAACGTGCAGACTACAATCCATCGTGCCATCGCCACCCCAAATCAAGCTCACACTTGGCTGTGACAGACCATGAAGATCTCCAGCATAATCCTGAAACTAAAATCATGGTTTTGTGTCATTATTAACATTACTATCACTGAATGCAAACATATATACTTCTCTTCGTCACCAGCATCGTAAAGCTACTAGAACCTGTAGTTCAGGAGACGTTCCGCAACCTCTACGCTCTACAGATATATCCGTTCTCACCAAATTTACAATTTTTCTGACCGTTTGTTTATTAAAGCGGTACTTCTGCTTAAATTGGTTGTCCGGAATAGAAAACGGATCGTTTCTTGGTTTGTAATTTTTCTTTTGACGATTTCTTGAAATTTCATCAATACGTTCTATTATAAATTTAATTAAAATTATAACAGTTTTACTTTTGTTCACATTACATTTGTTCTTACCAATTCTTTTGATCAAATATAGCGTGTCCATTATTTATTCGAACCAAACGTCTTACTTTTTTGATTAAACGTTTTTTTTTACAAATAACAATCAAACAATCACAATGAAAACAAACACTGCACAATATGAAATCTTCTTAAAATAGCTTTAAAACAGGGTCGAACCAATTTTAAAATGTGAATTTTAAACTAAAATTCGTTTATTAATACCATTTTTAATGAATTTTGCTTAAAAATGCGTTTTAAAATTTTTATTAATACGGCTGTTTAAATTTAAGCTAAACAAATATTTTTGCTTTCCAAATAAAACGTACATAAAACCAACAAATATTCATTTATATTTTGGCCTAAAATGAAGTAATAAAATAAAAACGATGATCTGCTGTAATGGTTTGGGGGTGGAAAGAAATTTGGTATTTATTGACATTACAATGGACCGTCATATTTATTTAAATCTTCTGAAGATAAATTTGAAGACGTCCGTCAATAACATGGTTCTTTCTGGCAAATGGATCTTCCAGCAGGATAACGCTCCGAAACATACATCTCTCGTTGTAAGGGAATGGCTTCTCTATAATGTCCCCCAAACAGTTACAATACTCCTCCTCAATCCCCGAATATGAATCCAATTGAAAATTTATGGGATGGCGATGACACGATGGATGGTCGTCTGCACGTTGACTACAAAACCAAAAACCGACCTGGGTTCAACCCCAATTTCAGACTTAAATTTTAAAATAAAAATAACATCTCGCATTTTTCTGAGGTGTATTAGTGTGTCTTTGTGTGTCAGTTGTTGTCGGAAGGTTTCAGTGGCCAAGGCATGGTCCCTTAACAATTTGGGGCCTATATTTCGCAATGCCTTCGTGATCAGGTGAATTTGTGTGAAATGAATGAAAATCACTAAAAAAAAAACCAAAAACTCGAAAAAATTCGAGTTTGGGCCTTTCTAATGAAGGCCAACGATATGTATAATCGAAAGAAATTTTCATTTAGATTTACTCTGGGACAGGTCGTAGTACGTTTGTGCTGGTAAACCTTTCTAATATAATATATACATACATACATATCTATAGGATAGTTCGACCTCAAGCCAAACCTATTTACATACATTGTTGGTGTAAAGGTATCCGTTGTATATATAAACAAAAAAAGGCAAAACTGTAGAGATAAATATTTCACTAACTAACATACAAAGTAATTTTTTAAATTCATTTAATTTTTATATAACTAAAAGTTTGGGCGCGGGCGGGTGGTAGCGCCGGAGTTGATAGATTTCATGTGTTTTGATTATTTTTATGTAAAAATGTTATGTTTATTGTTCCCAAATCTTTTTTGTACGTGTGAGGTAGAGTTGAAAGTGCCATCGCGCTTACAGAGACTATCGTCATTTGCTAAATTTTCCCTCCGCATTCTCTGGATAGATTCCGTCCCGGGAGCGGTATTCCCACCAGGAGCGCCTCTTACTCACCCACTTGTGGGTCCCCCAAGTTTGTAGCCAGCGCTACGGCCCCACGTCTCCGACTCGTGCCGTGGACCACGCTAAATGCAGCAAGGCATCGAGGTCCCCCTTTTTCTCCGTAGAACGTACCTTACGTATTACCCCAAAGCGTTCCAATTATACACGAAATCGAGCATATTCCCCGAGAGTGATTCCGCCAAACCGTTGCGCCATTGCATACATTTCAGCATGCCATCTGATGCTGTTGCAGACAGCATTATACCGCAGTAAATGCAACCGGGACCATCCGCCCTGCTCATGTGGTACAAGTGCGTTCTGAAGTATGTGTATGTATGTGACAGGAAGTAGTTGACCTCCCCAAATTACCTCTGAATCCACACTTCCGCGGAATGACCCTCCCCATCCATCTCCGTGTCGTGCCACCTTTCCTGCCACCATTGAACATTTTTAAGTCTCAGCCCCACAGCACCAACACCAGGGCCCTTCTCCCTACAATTCCAATTAACAATAAGATTTTTTTTTTTTTTTTAAGTCAACACAAACTTTACGAAGCTCTTAAGCTGGTCTATAGAAACACCCAGGGTCTAAGCGGGAATTGAACCCGCACCACCATATTGATAAGACTAATGCTCATGCACTAGACTACGGAGGCATACGTTGGTTGACAGTAATTGTATCTAAAAGCCAATGAAATATTAAATATCAATACACGTTAAAACTTTTTTTTTATTTATTCAACACGAATCAGAGTGAATTACGATTATCAATAAGTTTATAAGTACGTTCCATTGATGCTTATGCCAACTCATAAATAAATAGATTTATATGGAATAAAAAAATATTTCTTGCTTAAAATAAATTCTGACGAGGCTACATAGTTTTTCTGTTTATATTTTCACAAAGATTTTATGGGAATTTTTATATAAATATGACTCGCGTTGAATAAATGAAAAAATTGTTACATGAACATTTTCAGATTTTTTAACATTTTTAAAAATTTGGTTGAAGGTCGAAATGTACATATAGACCAGCATCACCATAAACCAAGTACATATATTAATAATAAAATATTGTATAATTTTCTTCAAGAATATTTGAGTGAAAGGTAAGTGAAAAATTGCTTGAAAAAGATCAAAATCTCTGAAAAGGTAATTTTTCTTTTATCAGTCTTTTGAGGCCAATTTAAACCTTTTTTATATTTTTTTTTTATCAGACAAATGGAAAAATAAAGTCAACTTAAAATATTAAAATTTTGGGCATAAATATTGATTTATGTTTCGCTTTTATTCTTATTTGTTCTGGCAATATGTGACCCTTTTGTAATTTATTTATGCTGCTGATATTTGCGTGGCCACGGTTGAACACTATACTGACACATGAATATGCCGTGTTTGTTTAAGGCCAAAAAAAAATATATATATAAAATATGCTGTGGTTTCAACGTTAACAATTTCGAAGCATATTTCCACTGCCACTCTTACTGATTGTCACTTCTACCTTTGGCTTTTTGAGTTACGCTTCAATGATTATTGTAAAATAATGAAAAAAAAAAACCAACAGAAATGGCAAATAAAATTGCAGATTTGCATATTGTGTACTCGTTTCTTTATACATTTCTGTTAATAGTCAGATTATATAAAATCTTTTAACATGTTTTTCAGTAAATAAATATATTTTCAATAAAGTATGTGATAATAAAATGATTGAACATTTTTATTCTTAAAAGCTTGAAAGCTTTTACGTTTGTAAAAGGTTTATATTTTTGCATAATAATTTTTTCAAAGTATAATTTTTTTCCAGCCAGTGATAAACTTATATACATATGTATGTGGAAATAGAGCTGAAAGAACACAAAAAAAAAAAGACAAAATAGACTGCGCAGTCAGTGTAGCTCATGGCTTTGTTTTTCTTTTTGTTAAATTTAATTCTTAAGCAGCCGTTAAGCTGACAACATCAAATAACCGCGTTTCTTTTTTTTGGGGAATAAAATTGTAACCATTGTTATTTAAAATTAAAAAAGTGTTCTTTTATTTTAAAATCAGACGCAAGAATCTACTCTGCAAAAAAGACACGTAACGGAAATAGTTAATTCAAGGGTTCTAATGTAAATGAACTGATTCACGTAAGCTGAAGAACGCATAATTGTAAAATTTAACAAAATAACTCGCCATTTAAATGAGTGATTAGAACTCATGAATGTTCCATGATTTGGTAACGTTTTATCATCGGTTAAGGAGAAAGCATTTTGCATGAGTTCCAAAGTGGTAATATTTTTAACATTAAAGATGGCATTAAAAATGAATTCACATAAAGAAGTGGTTAAGAAGTCATGAAAATTTCAAATCATAGTGACGCATTAATTTTTTTTGCTGGTTACCTACATGTATGAATGATATTTTCTAACAAAATATCAAGTATACGTACAGCATATAAAATATGACCATGTTTACACTAGAGTTGTGTCGTTTAGCAATGACCTAGCTCAATTGAACGATTCAGTAATAGTAATACACCACAATAAATAGAAGATTTGTCAAATATTTTATTGAAAGCAGAATTCATCATTATTCAAAAATAATTAAAGGACTATAAAATTTGGAAAAATAAAAGGAAATTTTGTAAGCATAGCAGCAATAATATAGAAAATTATTTGGAAATAAAAAAGAAGTTAGACGAGAAGTAAATGAAGATGTTCTACAATCAATTAAAAAAGAATACTGACGTAAGGAGAATAACAAACAGATTCAAGACAATAAGTGAGAAAATTGTAAAGGTAAAATCATCTATAACATTTCTAATAACGTGTCTTAATATAGGTATTGTACCAAAATATATTATAAACGACGTTTTTTGTTGGAAATGTTACAGATAATTAAAATACCTGCGGACAATAGAATAAACTATAAATCATATGTAGATAATTTAGCACAAAATTATAGATATTTAGTTAACACAATTTAGATTTAGATTATGTATTATATATATATTTTTATGCGAAAAAATAGAGTTAATAATAGATAGTCATAGGTCATTTATTAAATTATTTTTAATAATTATGTTATATTCTAATAGATATATGTTATTATTACATTGTAGAAATATGTTATTTTACATACATGTATATACATATGTACAAAAGAAAATAATTTTGAAAACTTGTTTATTTATGTATACATGTATACACATTTATACATGTGTATAAAGAATATTTTTAATATTAATGACAAAAAAAATTTTCATTTCCTTTCAAAAATATTTTCTTTTCCTTATTTTAAAAAAATATTTTTGTTAATATAATTAAATTTTTAAAACAAAAACTTTAAATTCAAATTTTTCTTACAGCTATTTGTGCCAGGTTTCATTTAAAGTAAAAAAGTTTCCAGCTAACATTTATATTTTGCTTTGTACATAGAAATTAGTTCAGCCCTTTTTTCTGTATGAGTTGTAATAATTGTTGTTCATATAAAAATTACTAATTCCGAAAATTACGTGAATAACGCAGATAGTTGCCATTCTTTTTTAATTTGATTATATTTGTCTATCAAGTAGAATTGTAAACATATGGCAATGAAAATAAAGAGAGTCATAATTTAATAATAAAAATAATAACACGAAAAAATATACTGCTATTAACAACCCGTCACAATTTACTGTGCTATTTCAAAAAATTCATTCAGCTGTTAAGGAAAAATACTCTCATGAATTTTTGATATCAAAATCCTAAAACTAATTGGAGAAATTAAAATAATTCGACTTTTCAATATAGTAAATAAAAACTTACACGCAAGTCCTGTAATAATTCCATTTTTAATTAAAATTATAAAATTGTTTTTTTTTTTGGCACACAAAATTCCTGAAATAATTGTAAATAATAAGCTCAATAATTTTTTTAATGGCGGCTAGTGGATAAACGTTAAGAGTCCGAACACAATGTAACGATAATTTAATGCGGTGCGGTTTTTCATACGATTTTGAAGTAAAAAACCGCAGTGCGGAACGGCATAAAATTAAAATCTATTTTATTTTCATTGCGGCCTTTCTTATTCTGTCAATTTTTTATACTCTTTCTCTTTCTGATGTTGCCATAGTTTTTGAATAATTGGCGATGTTCAAGACAAAAAACATATTTTTGAAGTTCATAAATTTTTGGCATAAAATATAAAAGTTTAAAAAATATTTCAGCATATTTCTGCCATTGCAAAATATTTAACACAAACAGTAATTTTTTTTTAGAAAATTTTATAAAAATATATGCACCACTAAATTAATAAAAATTTAAACAAACAATGACAAGTATTACCGTCGCCGCCTTCCGTTGTATTATGTTTATTTCTATCTCCCGCAACGAGAAATCGCACCGCACCACAAACATTGTGTTCAGACTCGAAGTCACTGTCTGCCAGATGATTTATATAAGCAAAATTTGCTCACTTGTATATCATTACATATTGTGGTTTTTTCTTTCCTTCTTCTAATAGGAAAGTAATTTAATGTAAAGTTATAAAATTGTGAACAGTTTTTTTTTATATCATTTAGAGGTAGCGGCGGCTTCAATATATGGTCGCCGGCTCAACTGAAGAGTTTCATTGTGCGACTCAGATTTCTACTATTATTTTATAACAAAACAAAAAACATACTTATATAGCAAGGCGGACTTACTAGTCTAGCTGGCTGACTATTTATCACTGTGTTTGATATGTATCTATATGAATTATTTTGATAACATTCAATTATATTTGGTTGTGGTTGCACTAGTAAGTTTGATATTTAGCACAAAAAGTTTTATTATTTTATGATTTTTTTGTTTGAAGCGCAACAATAATTTGTTTAAAATATTAAGACATTATGACAATATGACTTAATAAGAGACATTGTGAATCACCCCTGAAGATAGAGGCGAAGCAGGCGGTAGTTTGTTGTGGTTTTTGTGTTTAAATTTTTAACACGTTTTTCTGTCATCTGTATTTCAGTTAGATTTTATATTTATTTATGAATTTCTTCAAATAAAAATGGAATAAAAACAGCAAACACTTTCTTTATTAAGAATGGAAATCTTTTTCCTCTATTTTTTTACTTACTAACCAAACTATTTTATACAACCACAATGAAAAGTTTTGCTGAAAATCAATCTAAAATACTGAAAAAAATTAAATAAAAATGGAACTGCCATCAATATACAAATAAGTATTAAATATTGAATATGTTTCTTAGAAATTGAAAGTAAATGTTCCTCTCACAGTCATGCTAAAATTTTTGCAACTTATTGCATTTCTCTTTGCATATAAAAAAAAAAACGGCGTGCACTAAGGAAAACCCTATCTACCGTGTGAAAAAATTGTAAATAATTAATTGTTTCAGTTGGGTGTGACTGATTAAATAAGAAAAAATAGACGGAAATAACACATCTTTTAAAAGCGCGAATAAGACTGACAATCTTCCCAAATGTCACTAAATATAAATGTTTTGAAAGTAAATGTGTGCAAATATTGTGGCATATAAAAACACAACACGAATTGTACATAAAAAACAAGAAATACTCGTATATTAAATTTAATTCTTTATTTATATATGACTTTTCCATTAAAATATTTAAATAAGATTTCTCTTGAAATCGTAAAAAATGGAAGAAAAATTATAATTTATTAGTGGGTTTGTTTTATTTTTTTATTTTATCGTCTGATATTCATATCGTTATGCATTACGGTGTTACTGTATTAATGAGTGACGGGTGTCTGATATAAAATTCCGATATATTTAAAATCTTTTAAAAGAGATATACTGCTTGGCGATGTCACACGATTACGTTCGTTCGATTAATTAAATTGAAACCAAAAGCAACATTTAAAATTTTTTGTTTGTTTTGAATATTTTTTTTTATATCTTGGACCAGCACTCAGGAGATGCCTCCTACACATACGATGCATTGTGCTAGAACTAGAGGAAAGGGATTGTAGGAGAAATGATAGAAGGTGACGCTTCACTATCTTACAACACTGCTTTTTGCACGTTGTTTGTTTTTATAGCAGGGTTGTAACGTCTCTCATGTCAAGGAGACGTATTAAATTACGAAGTTTCGTTTTTTTTGTTTTTTTGTTTTGAATACAAATAAACAGTCGAACGATTTCGTGTGACATCGTGGTCCAGGCAGTTAATTTAAATACGAGTATTTATTTAATTTTTGTTCATTAATTCTTTGAATAGTTTGATCAATAATTTTAAAATGTTTAGGAATAAAAGCCTAGACTTAAAAAGCTTAACTAATTCTTAAGATTTAAAAACTATTTAAATCTTGTTTAATGCAATTGCTGGGGAAGTTATGGCAATATGCAACAGTTTTATTTCTAATGAAATCAAACTTGCCTTCACGCTTCTTTCTCTGAGGATTTGGAATTCTAAAGTTGTACACTTGTGCTTATGAAGTCTTTTGCGATTTTTTCAATGTACGTTTTCCAACAAAGAATTCAATGAACTCGATAAATAAAACAAATGGAAAAGTTTAAACATGTAACACCAAGAAATGTACAGCTGTTGCTTGTTAAAATAACATAGTAAATAAATCATTCCTGTATGTGAGAGATTTTGAGATAAAATTATATCTGATTTTAAAAGGAAACCCCAGAAGTTCTGTTATATACTTTTTTTTGGAATATCTCTAATTTAGGTCAAACATTAAAAATTGTAAATAAATTAAAAATCGCAAAGTTTTAAGAAAATGAATTTATTTTATTCCTCTTTAGTATAATTTATATATATATAGAAAATAAACCCAGGTTAAGGTAGGATGCGGCGTGAAAAAGAGAAACCCACCAATAAGTTCTACATAAATATTCATTCCGTCCCATGATATTTTGGTCTATAGATTGCAAGGCACTGCTTAAATATAATTAGACATCATCTACGTATATGTGAATATTGCAGTTGGTTGGTGCAGAAGCTGGTTTGGTAGGTCGTTTGCATATATAGAAAAAAAGTGTTCCTAGAATTGAAACCTGGATAAAATCAGGCACTGCTCGTAAAAACAAATTGCCATCGGTCAGTAAGATACGACGATAAAAGGCGTATTGATGTTGGAGAAAAATACTAAAAGTGCTTAAGCTTCATTATAAGTGCACTATGGTCAACCGTATCGAACACTTTCGAGTGATGAAGTAGGACGAAGATATTAGTTCTACTGTTATCAAGTTCGAGCTGAATGTTTTCTGATACATCAAGCATGGAAGAGACGCAACTATGATTGAACGAACACCTTATTGCATCTCGGACAACAAAGTATTTTCAGGTGTGAACAAAGACATCTGGATTAGCATAGAGAAGCAATTGTCCTAAAACCCGACTTCTTACATTTGAAAAATAAAAAAACTTCTTATCTATTTTACCATAATATTTCTGTTTATATTTATATTCAAATTACATGATATACTATCATGAAAGAAAAATATCTAATAATAAATTCGTGTTTTAATAAAAATTTATTCAGGCCTAGCATTTTTAAACAATATGTTTTTCATATATTAATGTGCAGCACATACACAATTCAAAGTTAAAGTAACAACCTGTCATCTCTCACTATCCCTTTCCTATAGAGTTAAAAAAAACAGCAACCATAAAAAAAGCAAATGAATACTACAGAAAAACCGCTAAAGCTCATTATGATGTTGCAAACAAATCTCTAGTGGCACTTGGCTCAGACCGCATTGAAATATGTCATGCATCCACATAATACACATTGAAAATATGCAAAGTGTTTGTACTGAAATTTGCACACATTCAAATATGCAAGCAGTGGTTGGCTATCAAATGTTACATTCTTGTGCGGTTTTGTTGCATACTATTAGGGGCTGCCATGCAAGGAAGTCAATTAAGCCCACATTTAGCGTGAAAAAAATGTCTTTTGACCCCAAACTAAAAAAACGCGCAAATCTAACACTCTTCGTAGTTATCTTTCCACTCTTTTAGCACTTCCTTATTTTTTTGCTCTATATGTCTATATTTTTATTATTCCGATAATTTATTTGTCTTAATTGTAGCAAATCCGATTTATAAATTAATGAAACAATACCGAGAAGAATAGACAAGTTTTGCATAGATGTTCATAATTATTTTATGAATGTGATCTGGGTTATAATCCACACGTTAGTCTGTCCAGTTTCACTATAAATATTTTGACATGTCCATATTCAAATGCAGAAATTGAGAAGAGTTTAATGTCATGACTTTATTAAAAAATTAAATTTAAAAAAATGTTCCCAAATGCATGCAACAGCCTAGCAAAAATAAGTGCTTCCAGACAAGCATTGTTATAAGCGAGAATTGTCTAACAACTAAATAGAATCACTTGCACTGCACTTTTATAATGCATAGTTTTTGTTCACGATGAAGTATTACTTTACATTACATTACATTACACTCACAAGAATACATTTTTTTTACGTATTTATAATGCTGTAAGCAGTGTATTTACTTACTTACAGTGCATTACGACGGCACGTTTGTAAGTTTTTTTCGTAAATATGAAATGTTTTGCTTCAGACAACTTTTAGTGCTTCTAAATTTCGATAATTTTTTGCTGGGATCTTAATACAAAATTAGCATAGCCTAAAAATAGATAATGTATGTTGCCCTAAGCCACAAAATACTCGACGAAGTGTGCTCAAAAATTAGTTCCAACAAAATGTATAAAGATATATAAACAGAGCTTCATGAACATATATCATGAACATGATCAATAATAAAGCCCATGACACAAAATTTTTTCTGCAATGGGAAATATAATCAGGTGCAAAGAGTATAATCATATTAAGATAAATCCAAAAACGTCAAATCATCCACTAGTGTTGTCGTTACAAAATGAGTAACTGTTAAAAAAAAAATTTAAAAAATTTCAACTTAAAATTGACGTTTCGAACTTAAATACTTTTATATGTTGACAACTTAGCAATTTATGAACAATGCCTGCGATTTTGAGCTTAGTTTTTGACCGTATATTTTTCTTTAGCGTTTTTGTAATTAAAATATAAAAAATTCTTCTAGTTTTTTAACCTCTTTTTATATTAATAACACTAATTATTTAAGCTGTATTTCTTTTTAATATATGTAATATTTATTTTGAAAATTGGTTTTTGTTTAAAATGAAAAAATATTTTTTTTTTAAATTCACAATACAGAAAAAGTTCTTGTCAATGAAAATTCAAAACAAAAATATTAACAGCCATATTCATAAAATTATATTCTGGATATGAAATATAAATATTATATTGTATTTGATTCCTTTTGCCTTTGCTGTCCTTTTCTATTAATTATTTTTCTATTTTTTTTTTACCTATTTTTATATTAATAACACTAATTATTTAAGCTTAAGGTCTTTTCAATATATTTAATATTTATTTCAATTCGATATTTCGCTACTCCTTTGTGTAGCTTCTTCAGGAAAATTGGTTTTTGTTTATAATGAAAAAATATTTTTTTTTTCTTTTTTTTTCTATTAATATTATATTAATTAATGAAAAATAAATGTAGTGTCATACGGACTTGAAAAATGGAGATTTTGTTGTTGAAGAATTTTAAATGCATCGACGATTTCCAGATTTGCAATTTTTTTTGCTGCAACTTTAAAAGTTCTACTTTGAAATTAATTAATTAATTATATAGGAAATTTTTCTTTTGTTTTAATAATTCTTATTTTATTTTATATGTATGTATATGATTGTGAGCAAAATCTGAAAATAAAATTTATAAGGTTCGGAAAAGTTCTAAGAGCAGTAGCTCTTGCGAGATGGCTCACTTGGGTACGACAGATTCGGTCATCTTGTAATGCCCAAATGAAATGTATATATAGACCAGCTAAAGCCTATAAGAAACACACATAAATAATCGAAATAAATTTAAATTCACAAAATATAAAAGATGTGCGAATAGTCAAATAATATTTTATAAAATTTATTTAATTTATGGAAATTTTTTACAAAATGTTTCCAACTGCGTTTTGTTTCTTCTTATCTGCTGGTAGAAGCAATTCAATTTGTGTTAATAATTTATTTAAGAAAACTTTTTTATAAAATTCATGTTTTTGCATAATTTTGTGAAATTTGAATTCCATTAACTTGAATTTATTTTTTGTTTTATTAAACAATTGCAGAGCACAAAAAGTCACACACACACACACGCATCCTCATGCAGCATGTATTACACAAATTACACACATACGCAGAAGTTCGTTTGAGATATTCGTAGGAATATAATGGCAGTGTCACAAGTTTAGAGGAAAATCAAATAGACGCAGCAATAACTTGGCTTGATTCAGGAAGCAAAAAGCAATAAAGCTGGAATTTTATTTATGTACTCAGTGACATAACAGCAACATTAGTTGACTATAAATGATTATGTATTGGTAGTTGGGCAAACTTTGTAATATGCATGTGCATATTGAAGTACGAGTAGTATTAAAAGCTAAAAGTTTCGATAACTTTCGAATCCAGCATTTTACGAAGGAATCATGCATTTTACATGCAGATCCAGCAAACGATGTAGGTTTGCTATTTTTCCACAAAATTATATTATTATTAATATTTAGTTTTGGTTTATAATAAAATAAAAAATAATATACTTTTTTATTTTACTATTTTCTTTATTTTTGTTTCACCATTTCGCTAATTTATTGAATACGGTGACGTTCTTTTCTAAACGCAGTCCATGAATTATACGCCTTTGTGGCTTTAGTCAACTTTTGAGCCATATAAACTATGACTTTGGAATTAAAATGTTACATTTTTGTTGTTTTTAGTACAGCCGACTCGAATTTGAACTTTAAGGGAGCAAAGAAACAACTGCAAATAATCGATATCTGCAATTAATAATTGTTTAATTGACAGCTTAGCGCATGGTAAAATCATTGCGATACTAAAGCAAACCATTTAATTTTGTGTTTGAGTCAAAAACACAAATACATTCACATTACAAGTTCTAATTATAGAGTGGAGAAAAGCCAAACTTCAAATTATAGAACGTCGCACAGAGGAGTATTTCACCCAAAAAGCTGACCAAAAAGGCAAAACTGAATTTAAAGAAATCTTAAGAACTAATTGCGCAGCTCGATAGACAACAATATTTTACATTATATTGTAAATTTTAAAGACTTTTAGTTGCGATTTGTAGATCTGAGACCCTGCTAAAATCAGGAAAGTGAAGAAAATTATATGAGATTTAAATGTTTTTTTCGTTTTCTAGATGTTTATATGATATTTTTTTTGCGGCTAAACGAATAAAGATTTAATAAGGAATATTTTTCGCTGAAAAGTTTGATCAAAAGCTATTTAATAAAAAAAATTAAAAATATGTTGAATATTCATGTTGAAACAATTCGTTCAAAAGCTAAAAAAAAATTATACATTTTTTTTGCAAAAAAAAAGGCAAGGTTTTTAAAAGTGAGGTTAGCATCTCTACGAATTATCTTTAACAACACAATATTTGGAATCTCTAATATTAGAAACAAAAAAAGTGTGCTCAAGTTTGCGCCATTATTTTTGACAATTTTTTAAAATTTTCACGTTTCTTCGATTTTTGCTCATCAGGCACTTTTTTTTAATACATTTATATCGTCATAAACTTTTTTGTATTTTTATTAAATTTATTAAATAATATAAAATAAATATAATAAAGACTTTTTTCATAAAAAAAATTCTGGTTTATAAGAGCCTTACAATTTTAAAAAATTTTTTTTGAATTAGACCGTAAATCGATGTACATACAGTCTGAGTTTAAACCTTTAAAATCAACATTTGTTAATTGAGTTTCACGATTTATTTAGAAAAATTTAGAAAAATTTTAAAACTTTTAACTTTTTGGTTCTTTTATTTTTTTTTATTGCATTTTGAAAACAAAAAATTTTACGAATTTTTCAGGAAAAATTTTTTTTCGCCATTAAATTTTTAATAACTCCGAAATAGTAATAGATAGAAAAGAAATTTGGCCAGTTTAAGCAGAATTTTCCGGTACATCTTCTGATTCTCCTCCTATTAAAATCGGAGAAGCCGTTTTCAAGTTATGACAAAATATATTAAGCAACCCAACGATTTAGGTGGTGAAATATACCACGCCTTTAAAAGAAAATCCTTACGTCTTAGAGAAAAACGGAAAACAGATTTGAATTAAGGGCATCAAAATCCATATAGTCCACATACTTTTATTTCTAAGGTAGACAAAAAATTTTTTTGTTGCGCAGTGTAATTTTTTCATAATCTGCCACTAGACTTTTTATATCATACTACACCTAAAACTATCAAAAAACTAAAACTTTTAATTAAAAAAACACGTTTAATAATTTTGGCCAGCTTTTCAGGCCAAATACTCTGTGGAATGGAATCGATTTGATTGTTTTCGATGCGAATCTTTTCGCTTCGTTGCGCTTTGATTCTTTTCGATTCGATTCTTTTCGATTCGATCCGATTCTTTTCGATTCGATTCAATTCAATTCGATTCGCTTCTTTTCTATTCGATTCTTTTCGATTCGATTCTTTGCGATTCGATTCTTTTCGATTCGTTTCGTTTCGATTCGATTATTTTCGATTCGATTCGATTTTTTTCGATTCTATTCCAAGAAGAAGGGAAAAAATAGCTGCATATACACATAATTCATCCTATTGACTTTACTTCTTTACTTTAATACATTCCAAAAATGCTGAAAAATGGCAAACGTTACCTACAGTGGGTAGCAATTCTTCTTCAATTAAATTAATTTGGACCTTCGTAGATGGGAGCAGTAAAATGTGTCCCATTATTCTCATGGGTGCTCAAGAATATTTTGAAAGCTTATAAGTTCAAGTATTTTTCAGATTTTCGGGAAAAGGTTTAACAATTTAATAGAAAAATATCCAAACTTTACTTTGGTGGGCAAAAAATATAAGTTTTGGCAATAACTTTGCTCGCTTAGGTACCTGACATTTTTTTGTAATTTTTCCATAAATTTTAAAAACAACGATTTATAACTTTTCAAATTTCTATGAAAATTAAAAAAACTAATGAAGCAGTTTGAAAGATCAATTAATTCTAAATAATTTGAAAAAAAAAATAATTTTTGAATTTGCTTATGCCGTTCCTGAGTTATATCATAGTGAGCAGTAGCCTGGCGATTAATACCTGATATGCGAGTATTTATAAGAAAATGAAAAAAATATAATTTCTGAATAATGAAGTTTCTGCGCCCATGCATGTTGACTGTATTATTACTTAAATTTTAAAATCTATATTTAAAAACCATATTCGGGTTGTCAAATTTTTCATATGAAATAAATACTGGCGCTTAAAATTTTTCGCTAATTCGAACAGAATACGCGGCTTAAGTGCAGAAAACTTATCGTGTGTTCAAAATAATTTTGAGTTTAAAAATTTAAAATATTTTCTGTAGCGTGCATACAATTTTTAATAAAATTAATTAAAATAAAACTTCCCTTCATTATTTCAAATATAAGAAATATAAATGAAACTAATTTTACTTAAAAAGTTATTTCCTTAAAACATACATAACATTTTTGGGAATTTTATTTCTTGACAACTTTAGAAAACTTTTCTTTTGAGTAAAAAAATATTAAAAGCAATAAAACAAATTGAATTATACATTTCTTTTTCAAAGTATAAATATTTTCTTTTCTACTTTAATGCAATAATTAAAATACTTAAATATTTTCTTCTTAATATTTAGAAGTTAGCTTTAAAAATGTACTTGAGTTCAATTCAATTAAATAAATTTAAATAATAAAAGACATTCTTATTGAGTGCATTATGCCTTTGTCTTGAATTCTATCACCTTCAAAATAGCATAGGAATGAACCTTAACTGAGTTTAAATGTTTAAATATTTATTGTTGAATTGTTGCTGGCTACTCTAGAGAAGAATTAAACATTCTATTACATTTTCTTTGACTTTAATTGCATCGAAGCCTAAAATGTACACTTCCGCCTCATATTGCATACCGACTTCACTTTTTGTTTTGTTGTCTTCATAAACTTTTGGATCTACTGATGTCTTTACTGCTTGTTGGCTGTTTGCTCTTCTTGTTATGCTAATTTCCTAAATACAAACTCAATATTATAAGGGTTTCATTACCGTTTTCAGCTAGACAACTCTTCGTTCGTATAAAGTTTAATGAGGAAGTCATTGTTTGTTGCATCTTTTGTCATATCGCTAGACTAAATACGTGTTGTTGATTATTTTTGCGGTTTTGAGTTTTTCTTTGTTCCTTTAGAATTCTTTTCTTATTTAATATTTTCAACTAAATGCATCCTAATAATGGAAATCAAATTTATGCTAATTATAGGATCATTGTCGTGTCATTATGTTGTTGTTTTGAAATCTTGTATTTGCCTGTCGGTTAGACTTGCTATTTGGATAAGACTTTCTTTTGTTAAATATAAACCACATAAATTGGCTTTTGTTAACGAAAAATTAAATGGAATTAACAAACTGTGAAAAATACCGTTTTGGATATTGGGTTGTTCGAAGTATCTACTAGTTTTCAAGCCCAAAAATATCTGACAAGATTTAAGTAATACAGACAACAAAAATGGCGGGAATACTCGTACATGTGTGTATAATTTAATATTGGATAATAAATATAAAATTAGAACAAAATGTATTTTAAAACTTACGTTGCCGACAGTTTCAGAATAAGTCATAAGAAAAATTTCGTATTTTTTTCGATGTGCATTAAGACCGGTGCACATACAATCCATCATCCGTCATACTTTAACTTTTTAAAATGACATTAAAGTACCGACGGATGGGATTGGCACAATGAGAACCTTAAAGTACGTTTAAAGGGTGCGTTAAAAAGTTATAAAATTAAAAAAAATACCAGAATAAGTTTTATTTTATAAAAATAAGTCTTCAATTTCTTTTGTACTAGCCACAAATTTAAAAAAAAAATTATATATAAACATTATGTACATTTCACCATTGCAATTTAAGCCAAACAAACCCAGCTGTCTTGAATTTTGTTTTACAACAGAAACGATTTTTAACAAAACAAAATTTTTAACAAAATTTTGGTTGAAAATAACCTACAACGGCAAATCTGTTCATAGCTGTTAAAGTACTCAACGTACGGTAAAAGTTTGCCGACTTTTGTATTTTGTTTTGACGGAAACGCACTGAATGTGACAAACCTCATAAGAAAACACGTATTTCAACTTTTTTTTTTTTTTTTTTTTTTTTTTTTTTTTTTTTTGGGACCAGCACTCAGGAGATGACTCCTACAAAAGCGAAGCATTGTGCTGGAACTATAGGAAATGGATAGTAGGAGAAACGACAGGAGGTGAAGCTTAATTAATTATTTTGCAGCTCTGCTTTTGCACGTTCTTTGTTTATACTCGTAACAGTGCTGAAGCTTCGGTTCAGTAGCCATTTTTATTATTATTTTACTTCGCCGGTGCTACACAATACCGACCAAGGAGGGCGTTCTGATATGTTAAGTGGATTGCTATCAGCTGAAGCCGGTATTATTCAGTGACCAGTGACTATGCCTTCGACACTGAAACCTTCCGACAACATCTGACACAAAGACACACTAAAAGCCAGGGCACATAGAATCCGTCATCATTTCCATGCCCGCAATTGGGGCCGTTTCCTTAGTTCCTGTGATGCACAAGTACGCAAGTCTCTGTACTTTCGCCAATCTAGGCATCGTAGTCCCATAAAATACTATAGGTCTGACCAGGAAGTCATGGTACGGCTGAGACCCCTATTAGTCGTTTCATCGTCCGCAAGGATATTGAGGTCTGCGCCGTTATATAATTCATCTGAGATTCCCAGGTGAGTCTCTTATGCAGGGTCAGCGTCAAGAAATTATACTGTTCCCACTGTTCGACCACCGTTTCATATATCCTCAGCGTAGGGTAATCCACTTTCTTTTTCCTTGTGCTGGATATAATTGTGTTCTTATCAAGTTAGTGATGTGAAGAATTGAACACTTGCACGACGCTCAAGGACAACTGAGATTATTGCTATTGCAGTCCGGTTTGAGCACTTCTTGCCGATATTTGATATTGAGCGAAGATTAATGATTTTCTATGGCCGGAATTGGAGTATGTAGACGTGGAGGTTACAATTCTCCACCAAAATTTTTTAATTTAATATCTTTAGATTTTTTTTTTTGATTTCCGCGAAAGAGAGTTTCTATGCAAATTGGTTCAATGGGTTCAGGATCTCAAACATGGAATTCATCGAAGACGAATAGACGCAGATGAACGAATTGGTGACGGTAAATTTCATCTGTGACGGATATTTGGCTGATGTTGTTAACTAATTTTAATAAAATATTTTCAAACATGCGACGATTCAACTTAAAAATACATACAAAATTACATACCAAAATAACAGCTTACACTGAAACAGCAAATATTTTAATTTTGATAGAATGAAATCGGTACCCTGCTGTAGGATATAAGTTTGATGCTTAATACTGAAATAATTTTAAGAGCGAGAACTACATCAGTTTCCGATTGTATTGTACAATGGAACAAGATGCTACTTTTCAATAAAAATCACTTTCTCTTTGCTACTCTACATCGTTCAATCATTTTGTGAGTTTTCTTTATAAGCGAGTATTACATATTCTTAATGCAATACAGTCAAATCCCGATAATTGGTAATCGCAAGGCAACGGCCTTTTCTTACGAATTATAGGGGTTTTCGATTTAACGGGGTTCAAATAAAATAAATACGAATTAACGGGGTTTTTCAATTTGTTTACTAAAACGATAAAAAAAAAAAAACATAGAAAACAATTGTTATAAATAAAATACAAAATAAATAAAATAAATACATAAAATAAAATTCGCGCTTTAGCTTACTGCCTGAAAATTTTTGCATAATAAATTCTATTTTTTGAAGGATTGGAGTAAGAGTTGATGGAGCAATTTCAAATCGCTTAGCAACGTCTATTTTTTTCTCTCTATTGTCAATGGCTGCAAAAATTTCTTATTTTTGTAACACCGGCGGAGTTTTATGCGTGTAACAAACTGATCTTAAGAAAATAAACACACACACACACAAGCAAAAGCAAAAACCCACGCAAAAAAAATAGCGCTAAACAAAAAATCATTCTTTCAATGTTTCTGTTGTTTTTTTAGTACGAATTATAAGTGGTAGTTAGCAAACAATTACGATTTATAAAAGGCAAAGAAGATTTTACTTGAAAAAAACCAAATTACGAATTAGTGAAGGGACCAAAATGTATGGAAATTTTAAGAATTAACGAGATTTTTTCAAGGGACCGACACACAGAGGGTTGAAATGTACCAAAAGTGAGGATTAATTCAAAAGCTGAAGTTTATCTTGCACACCAATGTTTGGTAGTGGGTAAAAGTGAATAAAATTCTACATAACTAATTGCTAAAATTACAGCTCTGAGTAACTTACTTTATTGACAGTGAGCGGTCAAAGTTAAACAATTTATGCAAATTTTGCGTATCGTGGCTAAAATAGAAAATTGAGAGACTTCGATTACTTAAAATTTTTATTACGTCTTCTAAAAGTAAATATATTATAATGGAACCATCAACTTCAGGTATTTCGCTGTATAATTAAATATATTTTGTTTAGATAAATGTTTTGCAAATATTTTTAATGTTTTTTTTTAAGTGCTTCATAAATGTGGTACAGTCGAACTTCTCTATAGCGAACTTCTCTATAACGAAATCTTCTCTATAACAAATAAAATTCGTGAACACAACATTTTTGTGAGTATTTTCATACATTTTGATCTCCCTATAACGAACTTCCCTATAGCGAAGTTCTCTCTGTAACGTACAATTTTTTAAGACCTAAATAGAATTTTTCATACAAAATAATCTCTCTATTGCGAAGTTTTTAGCAATCGATTTTTTGCATCAATTTAGTCACATATGTACATATGTATGTATTAATAAAAAAAAATTAATGTGTTCATGTAAAAACAATTTTTTTTGTCTTAATAAATATATTTTCTACATAAAAAAAATGTAGTCAAAATTTTCTGCAGTTTCTCTATAACGAATTTTCTCTATAACGTAGAAATTTGACGGTCCCCAACTGCTACGTTATTGAGAAGTTCGACTGTATTTTCGATATATACATAGAGTTTTAACAAATTTCTGGGCGAGATCAAGTAAATTTTATTAAATGCTCTTATAATATGAGATATCAGCTTATATATCCAAAAAAAAAACTGTTGCGGAGTTACTGCGTTTTTTTACTAATTTAAGTTATTGTGAAAGAACTCCAGTTCCTAAAAACATATGCTGAAAAAAACAAACAAAAATTCAACTTGTTTGTTTCTTACTCTCTTTTGTGTTTAATTTCGGTATTAAAGTTATTGTTGTTAAAGAGCTTCGTTTCTATTAGAGATGGGTGCGTGAGTTAGTTTTGTCTCACGCCCACTTACGAAAAAGTGCACGGAATTATCACCGAAATGGCAAAGTGTGTAATGCTATTACCGAAACAACATCCACACAAAAATGTTACATTTGTGGTGCTACGAGCAAAGATTTCAACTGTATTGATCAAATGATTACCAGAAGTGTAAACAATGATACGTATCAGTTCGGTTTATCTATTGTCCATGGCTGCATTAGGTTTTTTGAGTGTCTTCTCCATGTGGCATATAAATTACCACTTAAAAAGTGGCAAGCTAGATCAGATCATGACAAACAAGTTGTTGAAGACACAAAAACGAGAATTTAAAAAGATTTCAGAGAAAGAACTGGATTGATCATTGACCAACCAAAACCAGGCTTTGGCAACACAAATAATGGCAATACTGCGAGAAGGTTTTTTAAGAATGCAGAAGTTTCTTCAGAAATAACAAAACTTGATCTAGAGTTAATTAACAGAATGCACATAATACTTATTGTCGTGTCATGTGGCCACGAGGTAAATGGTGAAAAGTTTAGAGACTTTGCTCACAATACTGCAAAGCATTTTGTTAAAAAATATCCATGGTATAAAATGTCAACTACCCTTCATAAATATTTAATTCATGGACCGGAAATAATATCAAATGCTCTTTTGCCGATTGGTGAGCTTTCAGAGGAAGCACAAGAGGCTAGAAACAAAGATTTTAAAAACTCGTAAATGCAGCCGGGAAAAAACTAATGAAGACATATTTAATAGATTTCTGCTTAATTCAGATCCATTCATTACCAGCACGAGTAAAACTATTTAAAAAAAAATACACACAAAATACTACAGTCAGCATTGGAATTATTAATTTTACCCGAAGAAGGCGACAATGTTGATGATGATGAAGAAGAAGAAGAAGATGATGATAATGTTGACTTTTATCACAATAATACCTAAAATAGGTTCAAATGCATATATACATACATATATACATATGTATAATTTTTTTCTTCTTTTTTAATTAAAAAATATTTTCTATAATTTTTCTTTTTAAAACTATTTTTTTTTACTAAATAATGTATACTTATTCCAAAAATATATAAATATGTTTCAATTCACTCTGCGACAGTTTATTACGAATTATCGGAAATTACGATTTATCGGAGATACGAATTATCGGGATTTGACTGTATTAGAAAATCAACTTAAAATTATAGTACTATTGGCAGTCGGTTCAACAGTTTCCAACAAAAAAGTTTGTGGTATATTTCGGTTGCTTTCCTTTGCTTTTCTCAGTTTTCTATACGCCATTATTGTTGGTGTTAGTATTTTGAAGTATTGTGAACACATTTGTATAATTAAAATGCATTTGGCTTTTGTTGTATTATATATAGTATGAAAGTAACTATTTTGGACAAACCTACACATTGCAAACTAATTGATATCCAACACAGAAGATAAGTTTATTAAGTTGTGTAATTTTGTTGTTGTTAATTTTCATACAAAAGTGTGTCCTTATTATATAATTGAATTTTATATGCTTTTCAAATAGTTGTATTGAGGCCAGGTCTGAGAAAATTCAGTTATGTTTCTTTACTTAAACAACCAATATTAATTTATATTTTATTTATTGCACTTTTAAGATTCTTACAAAATATAACTATTTACCTGTAAAAATATAAGTCTTTACCTATCTTAATATGTAATTCAATGTTGTTATTGTAATGAATAAATACTGATACTAATAATGATCACTAACTGTTAGTATTTCCTAAATACAGAATCATACGATATCCAGTAATTTTTTTTTATCTAGGACCAGCACTCAGAAGATAATCCCTACACATGCGGTGCTTTGTGCCGGAATTAGAGGAAAGGGATAGTAGGAGAAATGATAGAAGGTGAAGCTTCACTATCTTACAATACTGTTTTTCCACGTTATTTGGTTTTACAGCAGTATTCTAGCGTCTCTGATGTCAAGTAGACGTATTCAATTTTGAAGCTTCGTTTTTAGTAGCCATTTTTAATAATTATTTTACTGCGCCGGTGCTACAGAATACGAAAGAAGGGCGTGCCCGTGGATTGGATACAGCTGAAGCCGTTACTGTTCAGTGGCCAGTGACTATGCCTTTGCCACAGAAACCTTTCGACTACAACTGACAAAACTGACACACAAACGCACATCAGAAAAAATGCGAGATATTTTTATGAGTCTGAAACTGGGGTTGAACTCACTAAAATTTTTCGTTTTGTAGTCAACGTGCAGACTACATCGACCATCGCCACCCTCAACTTTGTTATAATTCTATTGTTTTCATTGATACTACAGTGTATTACAAAAGTATGTTAAACTTTCGCACCATATTAATATAATTTATTATTTATCTATGCTTGTTATACGGATTAGCTTGTCTATATACGTCATTTGGTGCTAATACCTAAATCATCAATAGACCTTTAAGCAAATTCCCGGAAAAGGCTAAGAATTTTCATATGCTTTTATAGGAACACCAAAAAATCTTTGAGAATTAAGAAATATGCAAACAAAAGAAACAAAAGATGTTCTTCAAAAAAATTTTTATTATTCAACAAACATTTTACTATTCGATTTAAATCTATTTAATTTATTTAATTCTATTGACAATTAGGCTAACTTTAGTTGACAATGCTTATATTTCGAAGGCAAGATGCATTATGCAACTATTTTCTTATTTATTATTATTATTTATTGTCAACCAATGGTCGGGCACCAACTACTACGTTATAGAGAAATTGGACTGCAGTTATGTATAAGCAATGAAAAATTTTAACAATTGAATACAATAGTTATGTCCAACATATACTTATTTTCTTTACATCATTGAAACCAATTATCATGGAATTATTCTTAAAATTCTAAATTTGTTGGTTCCTCAAAAATTATCGTAATTCGTATCGTATCGTATTCTATTCGTAACAAGAGAAAAAGGAATAATGATTATGTTATCTAACCTTTTCCAAACGAGCAATATTGTAAACGATTAACTTAGCGGTTGTTGATGATATTTTCCATAAGAAAAGCATTAAAATAATTGCGCACGGAAGCAATTTGAATTTTCTTTCTAAGAAATTGTTTAAGGACAAGTTTTTACAAGATTCACTTCAACTTAAAATAAACCTACATTATATTTATGTTTTTTCAAATTTTTGCAATTTATAAAAACCACTTGAGTAACTTTCAAGAAAAAAAAACGGTTTAATTTGACCGTTTGTTTAAATACATGACAAAATATGTAACAATTTTCTCTGCTCAATTTCATGACAATTATCGCATTAAAAAAACCAGTCACGTACTTCAATAGTTTTAAGAAAAGTTTACCTTGTTGTGCTATTCATTTGCTGTGCAAATAAAAACAAGAAAGGACCGAATATATTTAAGGACAAAAAATTTATTTTATGTCGAAATAATGGCAAGTTGTTTGCTAAAAAATAAAATACATTAAAAATTAAAAAAATATTAGACCACAAAGATGTATAAGAAATTGTATAAGAAATTGAATATCATAAAAGAAAAGGTCTAAAGGTAAATCTAAATTGTTTAGCTTCACTGTGAAGACTTGTAACAAAATGCGAAACTTTAAATATGACTAAAATTTTCTGTACCTGATCTCACTTTCTCTTTGTTTCATGTATACTTTGCAAGTAATTACAACACTAATTATTATTAAATTTTTTTCTTTTTTATTTATTGGTTACCCGGTATTCAGTGTCGATGCTTTCATTATATTTCTGTGATTTTCTTTAAACAGTTAAGGCCGCTTTAACCGATAAGATTTGTCGTACGTAAAATGTGAGAGAAAATAAAATGAAATTCCATCCGTATGTCAAAAAAGAGAGTAAAAATCGGACGGTTGTTTTCTGGCGTTTACACCATTGGTATGGATAAAATAAAGTACGATGAAAACATTTTCATTTAATTTAACTACAGCTGTTAGCTTGTTTTCCCCAGGGATGGAGTTCTTGTGCAATTGAATTTTTTTTTAATAACCTTGAAAAATATTTTTATTACTTTGGAATATGTTATTTTTGTGGTCAAAATTTTTAGTGTACTATTGGAAAATATACGTATATTTTTATAAAATTGTGCGGTCGTGGTCTAAAATGTACATTTTGATTTTATAATTGGTATAAATTTATGAAAGCAGTTTTCCCTCCCTGGCTTTCTGACATTTGTTTACATAAAAATGCATCCCTGATCTAATGGTGTGCGTTGGTTTTTGAAAAATTTTAAAAAATCAAGAGAGCCATACATACGACTGTCAAATTTTCATCCGTATTTTCTCTCAAAATCTTATAGTTTCATTACGTATTATGTTTAGACGATCCGACTTGTGCTCTTCTACACAAAAATTTCGCATGTCGTACGACTTGTGGGACAATGTAAAGCACCCTTTAATGATATCAGAATTTTATAGGCAACATGTAATGCCAACACTTACTCCAGCAATAAAGAAATTGGAGTCATTCGTAGAGAATAACATACCCGAAGCTTTTAAAGGAAGTGAATATTTTGCATTGCTTAAGACCTATATTAATAAATTCTTTCTTCTAGTTCCAGCACAATGCATCGCATGTGTAGGGGTCATCTCTTGAGTGCTGGTCCAAGATGAAAAAAACGAACAATTTGTCCTGTCTGAATACAAGCAATAAAAAGTACTAAAAAAGTACTAATAAAATGCAATATTTCAACTCTATTCTTATTAATAATTTTAACTTTTATTAAAATTTTTTTTTAATTCAACTTTGTTCTAAATTTTTAGGTTTTCGCGTAAAAAATTAATTTTATTTGAATGTGACAGCTTGAGTTAGCGATTATTGCTCGGGAATATTTTCTCGCAATTATTACAGATTATATATATATATTTTAAAGCATATTTCTGCGCTGCACACATTAATATCTGGTGTCGGCAATCGAACTTGATGCTCACCACTGTAATAATTGCCAAACTTATTGCTCGAATGGTCCCTATGTTAAGTCACCAAACAGCTGACATTTACAATCAATTGACAATTTGTTCTTGTAGGTGCGAATATATTTTTTTAACGTTTTTGCAAATGTATATCTATATGTACACATCCCGTCTGTCTTTCACTTTTGCCAGGTTATTATTGCTTTCCAAGGCGCCAATAATACATGACAGTCACTACGCCTTTTTAGTAGTTGCAGGCATAAAATATTTATAGCGTTACAAGCAAAACTAGTTTTCAGTATAGTGTTCATCATTTTGCTTCGTTTGAGTTATTAAATTGATATTTTATGTATATTTCATTAGGGAATAGTACTGCTCCAAGAACATGTTACTGTTTTAAGTTTAAGTTTAAGCCAGGCGTGCACTTATCAGAAATCCATTTACATCATCCTTTTTAAATAAGTTGGCACGTTTTTGCTGCAAAAAAAGTATAACAAAACTAAAATAACGTACTTCTTAAGCACTGTGTAGTTACGAGAACAACCAAGATTTACATACAATTATTTCACAGCAGGAGCGTAGAGTGTGATGTGGGGTGCTTGTTGAATTCTTGATTTTTAAAAATCTTTTTCAACTTTCCGCTATAGAGATTGTTACTAATTTCATACCGAAACTCAGAAGATCAGCAATCAATTAAACAAGATTTTTTATATTCTATTTCTTGTTTTTGTAATTTCAAAAACCGAGTCGATTAAAGTTATTGATTCACACGAGTTAAAAGGAGAAGTATCATTAGCGAAAAAATATAAATATTTTTTAATAAATCAAAAAAGATGAAGTAACAGAAAATTTAAAAACTTTTCGCGCTTTGAGGTTAGGTTCCATAGAGGTGGGTAACTTGGATCCATCATTTCGGTCGCTTTGTGATACACTGGAAGCAGTCGAGATTGTGTTCTAAAGTGTCCGGCTGCCTCACTAAACCGTACAACTATTCAACTTTCACATTCACAGTTCTTCCAACACAGCCAAAATATATGAACCGAAGTTCCTTCTGAGAGCTAGTTCGGGACATTGGCAAAGTAGGTGCAGTACTTCCTCCAGATCATCACATTTCTTACAGTATCAGCTGCAATTCACACCCATACTCAAAGCATGATTCGCGCAAGCACCACCATCGCATCCGATCCTTACTTAATCCTGGTAAATCGCTACTACTCTTTTTATCACAGTGGGGACATGAGGTTCTGGCCGTAAAACTAGTCCTCTCTTCTCCCTTCTTCGTTCACCCAGACCTTATAATTCTTGTCTGATCAAATACTTGCAAACTTGTTAGGTCAACCGTTTCCTTTATTTTTATTTTTTAAATGCTTTTTTAATCTGTTCCACACGTTGTGTGCGCACAGTGGACCAATTCTTGAGAAGGCGGTCAAAAGTCCATAACTTTTGTTTTCCTTGCAGTTTTGAGACGCGCTTTTTATGTATATATAATGTATTATTTTTTTCGTTACTTTTACAGCTAATTCCAATTACAATTTTTAACCCTAATCAAGTCAGATAAACTTTGTAACGAATCCAACTAAAATGTGCTGTAGAGGCACATATAAACCCATTGCATATTATATTTGGGAATTTATATCTCTTATTTGCATTTTTTTCTTTCAAAGCAGTACTTGTTTCATATTGTAGAATAAAATCCGCACCCTTCGAAAATTTACTAACGTAATCTTAATCTTGATTTATAGTTTCTTCAAAATCAATCTCTTCAATAATTGTTTCGATTTCTACATATAAATATATTTTAGACATTGTGGGAAAAAGTTTCGTCTTTCGAACTTTCTCTTTGAAAATTAGCCAACAATTGTATAAACTGTGTAAGTTTACAATGAATGATAAAAATTGAATGGGAATTCCCCGTAATTTAATTTGTTGGTTCATAATACTGCCGTATGTGCCTGATAGGCAGATTATGACAGGATTAAGTATATATATATATGTGGTTTTACATAAATAAATAAATAAATAGAATTTAAAGAAGAGCTTTTTTTTTTTTAAAGAAATAAAATAATTCAAAGTACGAATTCAAGAAGCACCAAGAACCATGACTTCAATTTAAAGAAGTTAGAACACTTCAAAGTGAAAGATGTGTCTGAAAGGCACATGTTAACTGGGTTAGGGTTAAACTTAAATTCTTTTAGAAATTGCCAAACATTGGCCAGCGTAAACGTTTTAATTATAAGGACCAAAGGTGGACTTTTGAAACATCCTGGATATATAGTTTATTAAGTAGCAAACATAACGTGCGAAAGCAGAGCTGCAAAATAATTAATTAAGCTTCACCTCCTGTCGTTTCTCCTACTATCCCTTTCCTATAGTTCCCAGCACAATGCTTCGCATGTGTAGGAGTCATCTCCTGAGTACTGGTCCTAGATAAAAAAAAAAAAAAAAAAAAACATAACAGTTATATCATATTGGTTAAAATTTTGCAGAGATAGACAAGTTTTAAATAAAAATCGTTTTTATTTATTTCAGCCGAAAAAAAATTTTTTTTTTTTTCTCAAATGATTCTGTATTTATCAAGTTTCGTAAATTTATAAATTTTGAAATGAAGAACAAATTGATATCTACATATGTATAGAAACCAGTATAAAATAAAATAAAATTATATAACTTGATGTTAACGATTGAAATCAAGAGTCTTCTCTGTGAAAAAATACGAAAAACACAAATTTTACTGAATTGCAAATGCGATAAAATTTCGTTAAAATTATTTTAACGATATGATTATCGTAATAAAAGTTAGTGAATCATACTACTGGACGATATACAATGCGGTGTAGAGGAGGAGGGTTCAGACTACAAAATAGTGTAGGATTTCTTTGACATGTTGTGACGGAAAAGAATTAAGCCGTGTGCCCACTAGCAAGTCACTTGCGGAAGAACTTCTGCAAGTATTTGCTGAAGTGTTTCCACTCAAACCGAAACTTGCGAAAGTCTGCTTCCAGAAGTAGTTTGTAGAAGTTATCACGACGAACTTGCTGCAAGAAATTGCAGACGTGTTTCCACACAATGTGACTACAGCTTGCAGTAGTTTGCTTTTTTTACGAATGACAGTATAAAAATGTCTTGTGGCAAAATAAGATTGGCAGCTGCCATCGCAGCATATTTAATTAAAAAGAAACAAATTAAAAAAATAAGAAAATATATCGCTTTTAAAGGACGTAAGGACGTGTCGCATAATTCAGGATAACATTTTAGTTTTTCAATTACCAAATGAGTTTTTTCACTACTCCAAACGAATTTATTTTTGTCCATTTTTATAAATTTTGAAAAGAACTCAAAAAAAAGCACAAAACAAAACTGAAAACAGAAGAGAATACCACAAACTCAAAATCCCTTAAAACAAAATATATGTTGTCATTTAAAAATTATAAAAATATAAAAATAATAATTTTAGCCAAAACAAAGCAATAAACTGAAATAAAGAGCATTTTGGATCGCCTTCTTCGCTGTGATATAGTCTAAATAGAGCTGTTATCTTTAGGCATCTGAGGTTCGCTGGTATTTACTTTCTCATGAGTAACATAACTTTAAAATCGGTAACCACAAAAAAATGATATGCGGCTAACGAAATATGGTGACTACTACTTGCTCTGGGATATTTTCGAAGAATGCCACTATCACACACATTCTATTAATGAATAGAATGTTGTAAAGAGAAATTGCAGTAGGAGTTTCAAATATATTAAACCATAGAATACGCAGAAAAAATTTAATTCAATTTTTCACAGTGAAGTTTTTCCTCAGAAAATTTTTTTCTTAATTAATAATAATAATAGAATTTAATTGAACTGTAGTTAAATTTTAATTAATTTATCACAATATTGTGAAGAAATGATATTCCTGATTTGAATAAAGGAAATAAATAAATAAAATTAACTGTGAACTTGAACACGACAAAATTTCTTTAGTACTTAATTAATAATTTAATGGAATGCACGTTTACTTTAATTGACTTTAGTGTAATCTCAAAACAGAAACATGGTTGAATGGAAGAAAAAATTGTGAAATTTTTCAAGTAAAATAATTAATTGCTCCTGCAATTTTCGTGACAGATTGAAATCTAATTGTTATTTTAATTGAATTTTGGTTTTTTTAATGAATCTTAATTTTAGTTTTTTCTAGGTACATTATTTATTTTCTTTAGTACTATTATCTTTTTTGCTCAGGGGCTATCCCCTACATATGCAATGCATTGCACTGGAACTAGAGAGAAGGATAGGGAAGAAAATAGACAGGTGGTGAAAGTGGTAGGAAGATAGAGCTTAATTCTTGCACAACTCTGCAGTTGCGTGTAAATTATAAAGCAAAGTTGCGGCGTCTCTGAAGTCTTTTGACGCATTATTTTTAAGCTATTGGAGCCATTTTATTTATTATTTTACTTCGCCGACGTTTTATTGCTCAAATACCGACGAAGGAGGGTGCTGTAGCACAGAAAACTCAGAAAAAAATTTTTTTTTCTGATTTGACCCGGCTGGGAATCGAACCTGGGTCTTTCTGGTTGCAGAGCCAACACGCTGACTACTCGCCATCAGCACCCACATACGTATCCGTATGCACTTATCAGTCTACAAGTTAGTTGTGTCAAAACACCTAGTTTGCATATAATAAATTCTTTATTGTTATTATTGTTTATAAATCGAAAATGTACTATAACTTGAAAGTTTTTATAAAAAGAATATGTCTTCTCGTTTTCGTACGCACAACACGTCATCTGCTCACTGTATTAATTCGTTACGATTTTAGTTTGGTATCGTCTTTCCTCTGGTGCAATTGTAAAGTGCTTATCTTCTAATAAAATGATTGAATACCTTCAGTATTGACGCTACTGTTATGTTATTTCGGTCAATTGACCGATTTTAAATTCCCCAACAAATCCCAAATCATTTTAATGGCATTGAAAAAAGTAGTCTGTATTGAGCACGAGTTATGATAATGTACTAAAACTAATACTTATCATCACTAATCTCTTCTTCATCAGTATCATTAACTTTCTTACTCAGGAAAGTAACGGTACAAACCTGTGTAAGTAGATTTAAGAACTTTTTATATTGATAAGTTTTAGTTTTGTGTTTTAGAATTAGTCATATAAGAACATTTGATAAATAAAGTCTAATTTATGTTTGATAAATCAAAACTGTATTTATTGTGATAATTAAAATTACATAATTCACGTGTATATGCTAACTAAACTTTTGATTGACTTTAAAATTTTGTGCCGGTGTCTTTTTTATTGCTATTTTTCTTTTTCCACTCTTAAAATAGACTGTCAAGAACTTAAGGTTATTCCTTAAATCTTAAAATTTAACTGCTTCAGTCACCGTTTTGTATGCTTACGATGCTTACGATCTATGCACTTGCCTGATATTATGAAACCAAAGCTGCAGTAATTTCAAACTAATGCCAATTTAAAAATATCTTTGCAATATAACTACATATTACCATGGTAAAATCCAAATTCATAAATTTCAATCTGCATGGAATTCATTTGCTACTTTTGACTGTGTATGTGAGTGTTTAAATGTTTGAGTGAAAAAAAAATCATTTTATGAGACGAAAATTTGCTTATATGTACTATATACCCCCAAAGCTCTACTGAGTGAATTATTTAATACCAGTAGCTGATATGGATGCCTTTTCTAGGAGTTGAATTTTCACTACAGCCAAGCTACCAATACCCTGTACTACAGCAACTACATACTTGATCCAATGTTGCTACTAGAGATATATATAAATTAAAAGTGAAGTATTTGTAACTGCACTAATCACATCTGTGCAACATTTCAGTGGCAGTCAATAATTTTGAAAATCTGCATTTGGTGTAACGGGGCTAAGCAAAGGAAATGTATTTGACAAGAAAATATTTTGAAGGCAATTACCAAAAAGTTGCTAATTGAAATTGTGGTTTATGATTTACTTTGGCCCACTTATTAAATGCAAATGCTAAGCTTTCAAAACGTAAAATGTTTACTTTCTATTGCAATCAGAGCATGTTTTAATATAAGTCGAGATACAAAATAAAAAGTAATTGAAGAGAAAGAAAAAGGGAAAAAATTGTTTGTGTGGTCTAATAAAATTTTCATTAAAAATATATTTTATTTTCATGCACTTGTTTCACTGAAATTCTTGGCTTTCTTATGCTTACTTGTTTCATAATGCAATTAAATTGTTTACGTTTTTAAATTAAGGACGTATAAAATGTACAATGTTTTTGTTGGAGGAGTGAACACACGTAGGTATATACATACATATGTATATACCGATATAGTGCAAGCTCCAATAAAGGGACACTCAATGACGGACGGAATGAAATGAAATAATTTTCTATGTTACTCTTAATCCATGAAATGTAATTTTGTCTGCCAATGAGATGTTGCCTTAACAAAAGTTGTCCGCGAGTAGGATATTGCACTATACACATCACACGAACAATTGATAAATCTTTCCAGCTAGCAAAGACTGTTTATTAGATGATTGTGTTTAATATAGTACATCTACTAAAAGAGTCTCCTGACAATGTCTGAATACCAACAATAATTAAAACACATACTGCTTCAACTTAATTATTATTTTTTTTAATATTTTCGTGGCGAAAAATCACCTCGCAAAATATTTTGTTTAGTTAAGCTTCTAAATTGTACAATTGTGTAATTTACTCAATTATGGACTTAATTTATTTAGCATATAGTAATTCTATTACTAAATTCTGCAATTAGTATTTAATTGCATTACTTATTGGCTAAAATTCGAAATACAACACTTTTCCGAAGTATGTTTACTGAGGAGCCTATTCAGTGAAAACTAAAAATTCTGTACAATGACAAGCCAAATACTGAAACAGTGAACAAAAAAGCATGGAGCAAATAATACCTAAAAATGTTTTTCCGACTGTGGAATGCTAGTTGAGTAAGCTAAAGTGACTAAATTAAATATACGTGAACACCTATACTGGACGGAAATCTAGTAGATTTGATTTGCAATATATCTCGGAATCTAGACCGTTTTCAGCTAACTTTTTTAACGTTTTGTAGGCTGGCGGCTTCATCGGGGCGTATTTTTTTCCAAAATGACGCCGGTCAGGCAATTACTGTGAATGGTGTTCGCTATCGTGAGATGATAACGAACTTTTTATGGCCCGAATTGGAAGATATGGATGTGGAAGATATGTGGTTTCAACAGGACGGTGCCACTTGCCATACTTACCTAACGAAACAATGGCTGTTTTGCGCGACATATTCAATGGCCGTGTTATCCGCCGTTAGACTTCTTTCTTTGGGATTATTTGAAAGAAAAGGTGTACGTCGATAAGCCAGCAACAACAACAAGAGCTAAAGCATGAAATAATTCGGCACATTAACGGCATAGAACTTCAATTATGGCTCAGCGTCATCGAAATTTTGGACCATCGGATGGAGGTGTGCCGCCAAAGTCGCAGCGACCATTTGGCCGATATTTTGTTCTATACATAATTGAACCACACCAATATTATCATAATAAAATGAAATGACAATAATTTCCTAAATAATTTCTGTTTTATTCAAAATCAACATCGGCCCTTAAAATTTAACCACCCTTTAGAATATAATTGAAGATAGTCTCGCAAGGTCAGCTGCCTAGGTGCGTACAGCTGTCAAAATACACGCAAATTTTGTCAATTCAGACGCAAACTATTAAATATCCGTTTTGCACATTTATTTGTACACATTTATAACTGACACAAGCATGTTCTTTCTTTCACTACCTTTCTAAACAATAATAAAATACCCTGTTGTTTTTCCGATTGTATAATTGTTGTAGTTCCGCGGCTACATATATAGTATATCATTTTACCATTTTATTTTCTTGATATATTTTATAAAAAACTATAGTTGCATTTCTAGGTTGATATGTTTTCTACTTTATATTAAAAAAATAAAATATAATAAAAAATGTTAGTAGACTTTGAAATAATTGTAATAAATTTGATATAAAAAAATAAGTAGACATAACTTGGCTTCTTAACCCTTATCCTGTATTAATGGGTCAAAATTGCCCAAACAGTTTTTATTGCTCATTTGTTTTTCAAATACCCAGCGGCTTATTTTGAAACTTCAGTACAATTATTTTTTTGGCGAATACTATTTAAATATAAAATATAATTCTTGTAAATCTTTGCACAAAGCGTGTGTGAAAAAACTTACGCATCTTTTACAATTGGGTCAAAATTGCCTAACGCAATTAAATCATTGTGCGCATGCGATACGAGCTTAGTAATAGATTTTTTTGTCTTTACGACATAAAAAATTGCAACCAAAATATGGTCCTTACAGATGTACACTGGAAAAATAGGAACTATCAGCCAGAGAAATATCAGAGATGTCGCGTTGTCTTGGACCTAATCAAAGATTTGAAAGGGCATAATGTTACATGCGACAATTTTTTCACTTCACATGAACTGGGTATTGAGTCATGAATACAAAATATTACAATGGTTGGTACTGTACGGAAAAACAAAACTTTTTGTCAGAAAAAATTTTGCAACTAAAAAATAAACCAAGGAATTTTGCACACTTCTTCTTCGAGAACAAAACAAGCATTGTGGTATATGTACCAAAAAAAATCAATCCGTGTTTTTGCTCAGCACATTACATCATGACAACAAAATAGAGCTACCAGCCAGAAATTATACACTTTTACAATGAAACAAAATCCTGGGTCGGTACTTTAGATCAATTAATAACAACTTACACCTGCAAAAGGCGAAGTAGTCGATGGCCACAAGCGCTATTTTACAATATTTTGGATATATCCGCATATAATGCTTATGTAGTTTTTCTTAAAATAAATCCAAACTGGAATCAAAATAAAAATTATAAACGACGCATTTTCTTAAGAAGACTTAGGTATGGAATTAATAAGCGGAAAAATAAAAGAAATGTCGAACATGCCAAAAAGGAGTAATGCTAAAGCATTCATGAAAAGCCTTCAAAGTGATTCAGCTGTAGTTTCACAAGCAAGCAATTTGAAATGGGGACGTTTTTTTTTGTCCAAGTCAGTCCAACAGCACTAAATATGCTAATAAATGTCAAAATTTATTTGCAAAACCCATTCTGAAACCCATATTGTATGTTAAAAGAAAACAATAAGGCTGAATAAATATTTGAATACTGTGTATTGGGCAAAATTGACCCACTAATGCCATATGAGTTTTATTTTTGAAGTACAGGATAAGGGTTAAATAAAAACTTGAATTTCTTTTGTAATTAAATCTTTTTATTTATGTATATGAAATATAAATATTACAATTGGCGACGAAGATAAAAATAAAATGGATAAATTTTTCTAGTTTCTTGACCTCTTTTTATATTAATAACACTAATTATTTTCCTGAAGAAGCTACACAAAGGAAATAGCGAAATATCGAATCAGAATAAATATTAAATATATTAAAAAGACCTTAAGCTGAAGTAATTAGTGCTATTAATAAAATGGATAAATCTATTAAACAAATTTTAGAAAGACAACAGGCATGGTCGCAGCAAATGTTTGCACAACAGCAACAGTTTTTTGCAGAAATATTGAGTCAGCAATCTTTAAATCATGTTGCGTCAAACAATATAGCTGTACCGAAGTTTCATCAATTTGAAGAAGAAATTAATGATTTTGATTCATATAAAAGGCAATTGGAAGAATATTTCAAGGCATATGGCGTTGAAAGTGATGAGAAAAAGAAGTCGTTTTTATTGTCGTGGATGGGCGATCAAAGTTATCGTTTATTACAGAAGTTAGTTGGCAAACACAGTCTACAAGTTTTGCCGTACATGGAGTTAATTGCAAAATTGGAAGCACATTATATGAGCAAAATACATATCGTCACCTAAGATGCAAAATAACGTAACATCACTTTTCAGAAAGTTACAGGAGAAGCAAAAAACTATATAATATGGAAATGGTTTGAGGTATTGAAAAAAAATTTTTAAAACTAGATTGACATGAAACAAGAAATATATTTTGGATGAAATGATTCTGTTTTTTACAGTACATTTTGTGCTATGTGTGTTACGTTATTTTGAACTGTTTAATGTTTTCTGAAACAAACTAACGTATCATCAACTTTTTAATCTGTATGAAAAAATAACAACAGTTATATGTTTTTTTATATTTTATATTTTGATGTTAATTATAATTAATTGCTATTAATAACTAAAGAAAGGTATTTCATAAAATGCTCATAAAGACAACAAGAACGAAAAACAATTATGTATTTCAAGTTATTAAAAGAACATAAGTACAGGCAGCATATTAGGTCCATTGCTGTACTTGATATACACCGCAGATTTGCCAACAGTCGCGAACATCCATACCTCAACTTTTGCCGATGATACAGCTTTCTTAAGCATTAAGCGAAAGTGCTGACGAAGCATCTCGTCGCCTACAGCACCAAACTTCGCAGCTGGAAAGCTGGCTAAAAAAATGGCGAATCAAAGTTAATGAGAATAAGTGCGTACATATAACCTTCACCCTGCGCAGAGACACATGTCCTCCTATTCTGATCAACAACCAGTTAATACCTCAACGTTTGGAGGTCAAGTATCTAGGGATGCACATTGATAGACGGCTAACATGGAAACAGCACATCGATGCAAAATTAACTCAAATGAAATTAAAAGCAACTCAACTAAATTGGCTTATTGGTCGAAATTCTGTGCTAAAACTGGACTGTAAGCTTTTGCTTTACAAAGCAATTTTAAAACCAATATGGATCTATGGTATCCAGCTATGGGGCACTGCCTCAGCTTCCAATATAGAAAAAATTCAAAGGTGTCAAAACAAAATACTGACAATGATAACAGATGCGCCGTGGTATATAAAAAATTCTAACATACACAAGGATTTAAATATTCCGACAGTCAAACAAGAGATAACAACATACGCAACGTCATACCTAACCAAACTCCAAGATCATCCAAATATACTAGCCCGAAATATTTTAAGCGAAAGAGGGTTCATTCGACTGAAAAGAAGGGATACTCTTTCCCTAGCCCGAACGTAGTAGACGCGGAAATAAAACTATACGAGCAATAAATAATTTTGTACAGCTAGGCTGTACTTAATAATAATTAGCAATTAGATCTTAAGATTTGAATACTTATTGTTAGTTCAATTGATTTTGAAGATTCAATAAATAATATAAAAAAAAAAAAAAAAAAAAAAAAAAATTAAAAGAACATAAGACACTAACAAAAATAAGGTAAACAGCTATATGTATATTAATTAATTACTCAAAAGGTATACTATCATAGAAGTAATGGCAATCTGCTGGAAGCAAAGATTTTTGGTCCCGGAGATGTTGCCATTTCTTCTTGGAAATTGCAAGACTTTGGGAATGCAATAGTTTAGGCTGCTGAATTTCAAAATTTCTAGCAGTCCTTTGTGGAAGAATATGATTTTGTAATAAATGGATCCTGTTGGTTCATACGCCCCATGACATCTGCTAAAAACGTTCAATATTTCTTTCCGCAAATTTTCGGAAAAAATAGAACAATGGCGAGTTAAACTTTTCTCACAATACTTGGACGTGCATCCAGCTTTCATTTCTCTTGGTATTCTGTCGCAAATACTTCCTTTTGATAATCCTTCATATCTTTCACCATACATTCGTTTCTTTTCATTTTCTTCTCTCTTGTTAACTTTTTTATTATAACTACTTTCGATTATAGAACACATTTTATTATTTTTACAACGCTTTTATATTTTTCTTCTCGCTTTTGTAATAATTTTCAATTTGATAAAAAATTCTACTAAAACTAACAGCAAATAAACTATAAACAATAAAAAAAGTCAATGCTTGCTGTATTCTTCTAAAAAAAATCTAATACGTACCTTCATAACTACTCTGTTGTTTTTTCATTAGCATGAGTGATGGATGATACGTTATATTTCGTTTAAGAAAATCTTGCAGTTGATGATATGTTATTTTGAATTTTCGTTATAACTTGTGTATTTTTCATATTAGAAGTTAAAAATGTTGTACACATATCTAATATGATGTAGTGAATCGTAATCAATAAAAAAATGAATTTTGATTTTTTTGCTGATACGTTGTTTTGCATTTTAGATGACGATATAATTAAATCAAGGTATGAATTTTATAAAAGAACGAAACGACATGGTGAATCTTACATAAGTACTAGTAGATTTGTTGAAGACTGTCGAAATCCAGTGATAAGGTAGATTTCGTATTGTATGGGAAGTCTACTCAAAATCTACCAGATTTGCACGTCATCTCACAAGAACGAGATTTCGAGTCAATGTAAATTCACTATAAGTTAAATTGCTCCATGGTGGTCAGGTGTGAGCCCATAGGGTAAAGTCAGAGTACGATCCTTATGGAGAAACACACAAGAAGACTTACTGCCTCCACGCGGCGGCCACCGTTAACATGCTCGGGTCTGGGTCTTTCTAGGAAACCTCGCTCACCCTACAATGTGTGGTGGGAAGCGTTTTTTCCTTTCTGGAGACCAATACTCGGTCATGGCTAAAGTAAGCAACGATTTGGGGGCTGGATCATAGTGTGATGCGACCCGTGCCTGGGATCAGCTTGGCTAGAGGCCCCCTTCAGAAAATAGTCTAGTCGCAAACGGAGCTTCACCGATACCTGGCCGCCTCGGTGAATAATGTTTTGGCCTTGCTGGGTTATCGGGGGCTATGGCCCGGCCGACGTACTTTCCCCCACACTCGTGGGAATTACATGGAATTCAATCAAACAAAAAAAAACGATGATAGGAAGAAGAAGGACGGAGACCAGAAGCTCGACCCACAAGGGGGGCTTATTGACTCCACTCCGAAGGCCAACCCTCAAAGGGGGCCTACAGCTACAGCTTCGGTTGGGACGCCACTAGTGGGCCGACCCGACTCTGTAGCGGACTCCAAGGAGAAAAAGCTCGACCCACAAGGGGGGCTTATTGGGTCCACCCCAAGGGCCGACCCTCAAAGGGGGCCAACAGTTTCGGTTGGGACGCCACTAGTTGGGCAACCCAACTCTTTTGCGGACGTCGTTGCTGCGGGCGCCCAGGACTCCTCCACTTCCCGGCGCGGGATGGTTTCCGGGATCACCGAGGGTGGGGGGGGCGATGCGATCTTCAGGAGGAGCGGCCTGGTGCTAAGGTCGCCTCCTGTGAGATGCTCCCCGCCCCCGGTGGTGACCACGGATGGGGCGGCTTCTGCCTCGCCTGTGGAAGCCGGATCTCTGGGGGATACTGTCTGCCCGACGACCAACGGGGTCGGGGGCGGTGACGCGCCACGTGCGGGTGTGTCTGGTCGGGCGGGGGAATCGCCGCGACTGGGACGTATCCGCGACATGAGGGCGAAGGAAGAGGCCGCGATCGCTCAATGCAGGGCTGTGTTGAGCGGGATGCGGGAAGCTTGTGTTCGGCAGAAGAACATAAGTAATGAGGTGAAGGGAGGCGTGGCCAAAATGGCCGAGCTTCTGGATGTCGCGCTCGATTGTAGGCGTGCATGGAGGGCAGCTGAGGGGAACGGGCCGCTTCCGGGTCCCCACTGGCTGGCTGCGACTCCTGCAACTGCTGCTGCGGCGGCTCCCACAGGACGGTCGGTGGGTGGTCCGGCTGTCCCCCCCCAACGGGCTAACGGCCCGACTGACCCCACCAAACGGGCTCGAGGCCCGGTTGCCCCCGTCAAACGGGCTAACGGCCCGAGTGCCCCCGCCGGACGGCCTAGGGGCCCGGGTGCCGCCGATGAGCGGGCTGCTGGCTGTCCGGCTGCCCCTGCCCCTGCGAAACGGGCTGCACCTGCCAAGCGGGCGGCTGCCAGCCCGGCTGCCACTGGCGGATCTAAGAGGGCCAGGGCGGAGGGGCCGGATGGGACCCTCGGGGCAACTCCTGCGACCGGGGATGGTGATTGGAGGACAGTCACCTCGGGGAGAAGGAGGAAGAGACGGGGTTTGGGGACCCCGGCGGTAGACGATGGGAGGGCACCGCCCGCGGGCCGTCGGTTGCGACCTCGGCGCGCGAAGCCTGAGGCGGTACTCATTAAGCCCGCGGTGGGGCACACCTATGCGGGTGTGCTGAAGGATCTGCGTGGCAGCGTGACGGGCGACGCGAAGGGGGTACGGTCCGTCAGGAGGACGGGGGCCGGTGACATCCTGTTGGAACTCGGGAGGGGCGACAGGATTGACCCGGAGTTTGTACGGCGTCTGAGGGACGCTGTCCGCGAGACAGCGTCGGTCGCGGAATTAAGGCCGAGCGCGACCGTGGAGATGCGGGGTCTTGACTCCTTGACGGTCGTGGAGGAGGTAGAGATGGCGGTCCATGGTCTGCTCGCCGGGCGCGAAGAGCAGCTACGCGTGAGGGTGACGGCACCGAACGTGCGCGAACAGGTTCGGGCGTACGTTACTTTGTCGGTGGAGGGCGCCGCGAAACTGATCGATATTGGCCACGTGCGTGTCGGTTGGATCAGGGCTGCGATGCGGATGTCCGAGAGTGTCGGTAGGTGTTATCGATGCTTTGGGGCGGGGCACACCCAGGCAAGGTGTACTGGGACAGACAGGAGGCAACTGTGCATAAGGTGCGGAGGAGCAGGACATAAGATGAGGGACTGCACAGCGGTCCCCAAGTGCGTTCTGTGCTCGGGGGCGGGGCGCGGTAGGACTGACCACCTGCCGGGCTCGAAGTGCTGCCCGCTATCCCGCAGATGAGGGTGCTCCAGGGGAATATGCACAGGAGCAGGACGGCGGATGCTCTGCTATGGCAGATGGTTGCCGAGAGGGGCGCGGACGTGGTTGTTATCAGCGAACAATACGGTCCGATGCACCGGGGGTTCTGGCTCGGGGACGAATCGGGTACGGCGGCGCTCTGGCTACCTGGCGGCGGTGAACTCGCGGTTGCGCGGTACGGGATCGGCTGCGGCTATGCGTGGGCTCGGATCGGCGGTTTTGTGCTGGTGAGCTGTTACCTCACTCCTAGCGATAACGTGGCGCGATTTAGGGCGAAGATGGCCGCTATCGAGGACGCTCTGGCTGGTATGGCCGGACCCTTTGTGGTGGCCGGTGATTTCAATGCCAGGGCTGTGGAGTGGGGTGATCCGGTGACGAGCACGAGGGGGAGGTGCGTCCTGGATATGGCGGCCAGGTTGGGGCTGGTGGTCATGAACGCTGGCGGTGCGACTACCTTCAGGCGGCCGGGGTGCGAGTTCACCACTCCTGACATCACTTTGGTATCCGAGAATCTGTCTGGGATGATCGAAGGATGGAGGGTACTCGAGGAATATACTGGGAGTGATCACCAGTATATTGAATTTGGGATAGTATCGGAGGCGGGCGTCGCGCGGTCGCACGGTGGGAGAGGCGCGCGTGGATGGAACGTCGCGAGGTTAGACCGCGGGTCGTTCTTGGACGGTTTCGACGGTACTACGGTTTTTGGACGGTGGGGGGGACGCTGACTCCCTGGCGGGTGCTATGATGCGGCGCATTGTCCGTGGATGCGACGCATCGATGCCGCGATTGTCGCGAAGGGCGGGGAGGCGACCTGTGTACTGGTGGACCCCGGAGATTGCTGGACTCAGGCGTGACTGCCTCCGCAATAGGAGGGTCTATACTAGGGCTAGGCGGGCCGGCGAGGCTCTACTGGAGGCCCAAGAGTACAAGCGGTCCCGCGGGGCGTTGCGTCGCGCGATTATGGCGAGCAAGAGGGCGAAATGGGAAGAACTTCGGAGCGACCTGAACCGTGATCCTTGGGGACTCGGCTATAGGATCGTGGCGGGAAAATTGGGCGCGAGCCGCACTGGGGTGCAATTGGACGGCGCGCGGATCGAAACGATTGTGGGGGGCCTGTTCCCCACACACCCTCCGCTGGTTGGCGAACGTGGGCCCTACGATGATGAGGTTCCACCGCCCTTTACCGGGGAGGAACTGAGGATCGCTGCCGGGGCTCTTAGGACGGGGAAAGCCCCTGGCCCAGATGGGGTACCGTCGGAGGTGCTCAAGATCCTGGCTGAGAGCAGGCCTGAAGCATTGCTTCCGGTATATGATGCTTGTTTAGTCCAGGGCGTCTTCCCAAGACGCTGGAAAACACAGCGGCTCGTGCTTGTTGGCAAGGGCAGGGGCGATCCGACCCAGCCATCGGCTTATCGGCCACTTTGTATGTTGGATGGTGCCGGCAAGCTGCTGGAGAAGCTACTGCAAAGAAGGCTGGCGGAGGCCGTGAGGATGGCTGGGGGGCTGTCGGATAGACAGCATGGCTTCAGACCTGGCAGGTCAACGCTCGGGGCGATTGCTGATGTGGTTGAGTGCTTCGAGCGCGCTCAGAGCGAGAGGCGCTATTATCCGAAGCGCATAGTTATCCTGGCAACACTCGACGTTCGGAATGCCTTCAACAGCCTACGATGGGCTGATGTTCTAGAGGCGCTACGGGGGAGGTTTCGTATTCCCGGATACTTGTATAGAATTCTCCGTAGTTATCTGGACGATCGGGTACTGTTGTACGATACGCCGACGGGGCGGAGGAGCAGGACGATCACGTCCGGCGCGGCCCAGGGATCTGTGCTGGGCCCGGACCTATGGAATCTGACCTACGATGGGATCTTTGGGGTGGAAATGCCCGAGGAAGCTCAGCTCGTGGGATACGCGGATGATATAGCGGCGGTGATCTTGGCGCGGGATATGGATGACGCCAGGGGGAAGCTGAACCGGGTCATGATTAGGACCCGGATGTGGCTTGAGGACCACGGCTTGGAATTGGCCGGGCAGAAGACCGAGGTGATGTTGATGACGCGGGCACACATACCACTCGATGTCGGCATGCAGATAGGGGATGTGTCTCTGGTTACCCAGAGCGCCATAAGGTATTTGGGCGTCAGACTCGACTGTAGGCTGACTTACTGGGCCCAAATACGGCATGTGGCGACTAAGGCGGCGAAGATGACTGGCATGCTGAGCAGACTCATGGCGAATGTCGGAGGCCCGACACAGAGCAAGAGGAGGCTGATTATGGCGGTCACGAAGTCGATCTTGCTGCATGGGAGCGAGATTTGGGGAAATGTACTGGGTGAGAGAACCAAACGCAGGGTACTCGAGGCGGTACAGCGGACGGCGGCCCTTAGGGTTGCTTCGGCTTACCGCACGGTCTCGGGCGCTCCGGTCCTGGTGATATGTGGGGAAATACCCATAGACCTCTTGGCGCGCGAGCGGTGGGAGTCTTGGAACTCGAGGGGGGAGGACCCTGGTGTTGGTGCTATTGGTCTGAGACCCCAAACTGTCCGGCGATGGCAGGACAGGTGGACCGCGGACACGGTCGGCAGGTGGACGGCAAGGCTCATTCCCTGCGTGGAAGTATGGATTCGGAGGAAATTTGGGGAAGTTAACTACTTCCTGACACAATTCCTCTCGGGCCACGGATACTTTCGAAAGTACCTGTACCGGATGGGCAGGGCAGATGGTCCCGACTGCATTTACTGTAGTATTACGGATGATGATGCAGAACACACTTTCTTCGACTGCACCAGGTGGCATGCTGAAAGAGGTGCAATAGCGCAGCGGGTTGGCGGGTTGGCGGGTTCGCTCCTGCCACCGTGATAGGGAGGATGCTCGATTGTGAAGACAATTGGGACGCTGTGGCACAGTACGTGGGATACGTTCTGCGGAGGAAGAAGAGGGACCTCGATGCGCTGCTGCATAGCGGGGCCCCCTCTGACGGGGACCAGGCGATACGGGCCGGGGCCATGGCGCCGGCTGCAAACTTGGCGGACCCAGACGTGGGTGATTGAGAGTGGTCCTGATTGGGACGTGGCTCTGGGCCTTCCCGAAGTAATGCGGAAAGCGGTTCCGGGGAGGAATCTACCCAGAGGAAGAGGAGGGAATTTTTTAGTGGCAACACCACTCGACGCAGAAGACGACGGTCTCTGTAAGTGCGAAGGCATTTTCAACCCTACCTCACACGCCAAAAAAAAAAAAAAAATTGCTCCATAAGAATGAATATAGAATAACAGTGCATGGAATCTTTTACGATTATAAAATTCACTCGTCGCCGACAAAAAACACTTTTCATTATATTGCCGGGCGACTCTTTCACAATTGAAATTACTAGCTGGGTTGACTCAAGTTTGATGTATGTATTACACATGCATTTTTTTACAAACAGATAAATTTATTTCACACCTGCTGGGAAACAGTAGGTTCTAAATAATAGAAACAAAATATTAACTATTAAAAGTTCATTAATACATTTTAAAATTGAATAGCAAAACACTTTACCATTTCCTGCCATAAAAATCTTTAAAATACCCGATTTTAGTAGATGCACTTGAATTTCCATTTACTCATTTATTTGCAGCAATACACATGCCCGAGTAAGAAAAGAATCGAAAGTTTACAATTTATTGTACAACACTGTATTTTAATTAAACCACAGTTTCTGTGGTTATAATTTTTCTGCTTCATGAGACATTTTTTAGACTGAATTACATAGGCTCTTAAATTTTACTTCATTTGCAGCTTTTTTTAATATTTTTTTGAATTAGTTAATATGTAAATTATAGGACTAACTCAAAAGTTTCTTAAAATGAAAAATGTTTTGTGCAGTCTTCTTTTATAATTGAAATTGTAGGAGAAAAAGAAAAAGAAAATGCTGATGGTTTTTCAATACGGCTTTGAGGAAAGACCAGAAAAGTTAATTAGTAAAAATTTAAGGAATATAAAATAAATATTGTAAATTTTCATGGAATTGTATTGAAAAGCATTTTCTAAATTTATTTAATTTTTTATCGTGGACCAGCACTCAGGGTATTTATAACACCTAGAGGAAAATCATAACGTGCTTTTGCACGTTTTTTTTGGGTTATAGCAGTATTGAAGCTTACGTATTGCATTTTGAAGTTTCGTTTTTAGTAGACATTTTTTTTTAGTAATTATTTTACATCGCTGGTGCTTCACAATATTGACGAAAGATGGCTCTCTGATGTGCCTGTGGATTGGTATCAGCTGAAGCGCATTTCATTACAAAATCTTCACTCAAACAACTCTGGAATTATTGTCAATTTTCTAAAAACTATATTCAGAGAAATTTACGAAAAACTAAAGATTTTTGACTTGCAGCAGTGATTTTGCATAGCACGGCTACAAACTTGAAATGGATAGTCTCGAGAGGAGACATGTGATGAAGTGATTAGAACGAATTGACCTTAATTATTGCACAACGTAGCAGTTGAACGTTTTGTTTGAACGTTTGCCAAGAATTCTCGATATAAAAACAATTTAGAATTGTCGGAAATTTTTAAAAATATGAACATTCGCAAGGACGAACTAGTAGCGACGCTTTCTCGCAAATAAATCGATTTTTTTTATTTTCATATTAAATTCATATTGATTTTTTTTTAATTTTTCTGCACCTGGAATTTTCAACCTACAGATAGATAGTCTAATGCTTATGCACTAGACTACGAAGGCACTTTGATAGAAATAAAATAAAAACATAATATTTGATCTTTTTGTACATTCGCATTTTCAAAATTTTCGTCAATTTAGCGAATGTTTATTTTCGAGAAATAATCGCTAATGGTTAGTTATTTCACATGAATCTCAGGTCAAGCGGGCATACACACATCGGAAAAATTTTTGACTTTTGCAAGCACAGAGTGGGCCAGGGGTGGTGCGTGTAAAAATTAAATAAATTAAATAACTTTTTTGTTTATTATTATTTTTTATTTTTTGTAATATAATAATAGGAGATGGCCACCATTTTCATCGATTCGCAATTGCGCTCTTAAACAGGCGTTTTGCTTAACTTCACGGAAAGTTTCAGGCTCTATTGCCCTGATCTCAGCTTCAATGTTGTGCTTTAGATGCTCTATAGTTTGGGACTTCTAAACATTTACTCGTTCTTTGAGATAACCCCATAGCAAATAATCAGCGGCAGTTAAGTCTGGTGAACGTGCTCGCCAATTGAATTTTTTTTTTTTTTTTTTTTTTTTATCTAGGACCAGCACTCAGGAGATGACTCCTACACATGCGAAGCATTGTGCTGGGAACAATAGGAAAGGGATAGTAGGAGAAACGACAGGAGGTGAAGCTTAATTAATTATTTTCAGGCTCTGCTTTCGCACGTTCTTTAGTTTTTTTTATACTCGTAGCAGTGCTGAAGAGCTTCGGTTTAGTAGCCATTTTTATTATTATTTTACTTCGCCGGTGCTACACAATACCGACGAAGAAGGGCGTTCTGATGTGATTGTGGATTGCTATCAGCTGAAGCCGGTATTGTTCAGTGACCAGTGACTATGCCTTCGCCACTGAAACCTTCCGACAACAACTAACACACAAAGACAGACTAATGCACATCAGAAAAATGCGAGATGTTTATTTTTATTTAAAAATTTTTTTTGTCTGAAACTGGGGTTGAACCCAGGTCTGTTTTTTGGTTCTGTAGTCAACGTGCAGACTACCATCCATCGTGCCATCGCCACCCTCAAATTGAATTTTGAATTTCTTGACATAATTCGGTCTTCAAAAATTTCATTTAAAAGACTAATTGTAGCACGGGCCGTGTGTGCTGTTGCTCCAACCTGCTGGAACCACTTGTAGGCTGCCACAGGGCGTACAAAATTACTAATCATAGTAAAATACCTGTCCTCATTCACGGTCACTGTATTACCAACTTCATTCTCGAACAAGTAGGGCCCTATAACTCTTTCTGATATCACTCCACACCATACCGTACACATGTGCGAGTGCAATTGGCGCTGCTGAACAACTCTGGCATTTGCAGTACCCCAAAATCGCATATTTGTTTTTTGTTTACATATACATTAAGATGAAAATGAGCTTCATCGCAATAATTTCGATCTGTTCGTTGCGTCAGTGAAATTGAATGCCCATTGGAAAAGTAAAATTCTACCACTTTGGTTCGTTGCTCTGTCGTTAAATTTTGAATGGTGGTGTAACACGGTTCGATGAATAAAATCTAAAAAAACAATAAAAATAATAATAAACAAAAAAGTTATTAAATTTTTACTTTTGGCCCACCCTGTATTACAACTTGGGAAAGGTTGGGCATATTGCAATCTAATTTTTGTGTAGAAGAGACCCCGCTGTCAGTTTTAGAATGAGTTGGGTCTGGGGAGTTGCCAACTTAAACTTACTTGACATGCTCTTTTCAAAATTTGGACCATTTAAAAAAATAAAATAAATATATTTCTTGGAAATTGACAAGATCTTTAGTTTTTTCTTGTTTTTTATTCAGTAATTTTTATGTCGCCTTCGTAACAATATTAATATTTTATCACGGTTAAATTAATTAAAGCCCGTGTATTAAAATATAAACTGTAAAAGTAGAAGTGTGCTTTGAATTAAATCATTTGTGGGTTTTATATAAGTATATTGCTTTAATAAACTTGATTCCTGTTGATTTCATAATTAAATTTTAAATTTTTATTTATGTATATATATGTATGTACATAGAGTGCCTCCGTAGTACAATGCACAAATTGTGCAAAACAAAATTATGTTCTTTATTTTAGTAGTTAATAAGAGAAAACATTTCAAAAACAATGTATGCTTTTTATGTTATTAAATATTTGCGGAAAAGTTTATAAATTGTGAATATGTTTAATTTTGTCTAGATGACAGTACAGACATAAGTGATTGTTGCCAACTCCTAGTAGGTATCCTGCATGTACAGGGTGGCTGATGAAAGCCGCTACCAAAAAAAAATTTAATAACTTGTTTTCTATTTAAGAATGTGGTTAATTTTTTTTTTATTTTGCAGATTGATTTTTAGATTTAACAAAAATGGATAACTGGGATACTGAAAAAAGAATTTGGATTGTCCGCCGCTATCACGCACTGCAGTCCGTAGTATCGGTTCAAAGAGAGTATAGGCGCACGTTTGTCGGCAATCCTCCGCGCAGATGGACCGTAATGAGACTTGTGAACAATTTTGCCGAGTATGGAACAGTCCAAAGAAGATCTTACCATCGAAACCCTTCAGTTTGGACGGAGGAAACAATCGCAGCTGTAGCTGCTGCCATACAAAACAATCCAAGAGTTTCGACAAGCACCTTATCTGCTCAAATGGGTATAAGCAGACAGTCATTGCAGTCAATTTTGCACAATGATTTGGACTTATTCCCATATAAAATTGAAATGGTCAACAAACTGAACGCAGCAGACTTACCGATTCCCTTGGAATTTTGCCAGGAGATGCTTCAAATGGTGGAAGAGGACGAAAACATGTTGAACTGTCTTTTTATGTCTGACGAGGCCCATTTCGATTTAAACGGCAACATAAAGAAACTAATTTGTCGAATATGGAGTGCTTCCAACCAACAGATACTCCATGAGACGGAATTGCATCCACTTCGTGTCACAGTGTGGTGTGCAGTTTCAGCACGCTGTATTATCGGGCCCTACTTCTTTGAAGAAAATGGTTACACCGTTACAGTTACTGGAGACCGTTACTTGAGCATGTTGAGTGAGTTTTTCTATCCAGAATTACGCCGAATGAGAATTCCTTTCAACTCTGTGTGGTTTCAACAAGATGGTGCAACTCCTCATATCGCCCGGCCTGTTATGACAGAATTGCGACGAAATTTTGCCAATAAGTTGATATCCAGAAACTCCACATTCCGTTGGCCCCCAGGTCGCCTGACCTTACTGCACCTGACTTTTTCTTGTGGGGTTATTGCAAACAGGAAGTCTACAAAGCAAAACCAACAAACTTGAATGAACTAAAGCAATCCATTCGAGAAACAATTGCGGCTATTAATGTCTCAACTCTCTAAGCAGTAATGAACAACTTTTTGGTAAGATGCCGCACATGCATCAACGCATCAACAAGGCGGGGGGGGCATTTAAATTCCATTATTTTTAAAACTAATTAAGCATATTTAATAAAATTTAATGGGCTTTGACATTAATAAAAGAAAAATTAAGTCCTTACAGTAAAATAAAACTTATTTGAGTTTCTTGATGTAGCAATATTCATCAGCCACCCTGTACATCGCGAATACGATATTTTTTAATCAATATTTAACTCCTGTATGTTTCACTATTATGGCTTAATGAACTGTTACTGCTAATATTCTGTGAAATATTTATTATAAAATCAGCTATATTTTATTCGTTAGTTGGGCGTGTCTCTTATTGCATGTTGGTTTTTCGCAATTCAACATCTTTTACAACATAAAAGATAAAACATGTTCGCGGTTGTGTGTTGAAATAAATCGTTAACTAAAAATTTCTTTAAATTGCCAAACATCTTTTTTTTTTTTTTTAAAGACAATACAAACTCTACGAAGCTCTTAAGCTTGTTTATTAATAAGATTATTAAGCCTTCGTCTACTCTGTTAGTAAAGCGTGTTTTTTTGGCAGGTTCACAACTTTGAGTTAACACCAATGCTTTATTTAAACATTTTCTGTCCAATAAATACCGTTTCTTTGGTAATAAAAATATATATCTTTGTTTTATTATGATTTAAACTTGAGTAACTCAAAAAAAACACCCTGTATAACAAGGATTAGCATACAATTTACATAATTTACAACTTTACAATGTTGTTGGCTAAATTTTATTACTTTAAAAATGTGGGAACAATATTTGTACTTAAGATAAAATAAACTGTAGAAACGTTTTCAAAACGTTACCACAGACGTATACTTTGAGTGGCCCACGGGTATTTCTTAAATAACTTAAATACTTGAAGGCTGGAGTCGTTTCGAATTAACCGTATGAAGTAAAAGGAAAAACTTTAAATGCAAAGTTTTAACTTCATAAATTGTAGCCAATCCGAAAATATAAATGAGTTCTATATTTTAAATTACATAAGTATGTTTTTGTTTATTTTTATAAAAGATAAAATCATTTAAAGATACTGGTAAAGAGAGGAGTGCGAGACTTTAACCCATCAAAATTATTTCGGTACAGTGACACATAATATCGTTGTAGAACTGCCGCAAAGCTCTCCACTACAAGGTGAAAAATGTACTAGACCCCATACTCTTAATCTCTGCTAATTTATGTAGTTCCAATAAAACCATTTTAACAAAGTGGCATTTTCTTGTCCAGTTACACTTCGATTCCAAGATACGAGAATTATAATGTCAGGTATAGTGCAAAGACCTGAATTTAAATTTAATTAGATTTCAAATTGTGAAACGCTAAAACACAAAGAACCTGTGCTAAAGATATGTACATACGTAAATATTGTCCAATGAATTCACAAAAGCCCTAAGTTACATTACAAAACATTTATAGGAGAACCAATATATTTCGATACCAACTTCTACGGTTGTATTTCGAATTTTGTTGATAATAATGTTATTAGATATAACAGACGTGTACAATTTTGCTAGAACGTGTATTTTGATACTCTGCATAATAATCAATCAAAAAGTCAATTTAAAATTTTTGTATCTTAGGGCTTACTTTGAAATCATATGACGGTATGTTGTTTGTACCAGTCTACTTTATTTTTTGACATACATTAGAAAATATGTTAAAAACCACTCCAATAAAAAATCTCGTTTCCCCACTAATCATGTAGGGTATAAATTACATGAACCTGGAACTCAATTAGATAATAAAAAGAAAAACCCAACTATAAAATTTAAAATTCCATGAACAACGATTAAGTGAATTATTAAATGGGGAACGTACACACATACATATAATTTGTCTGATGCATTGGTGTTTTCGTTAACGCCCACTTGAGAAGAAACAAAAATTTACAGACACTGCCATCAAAATATTATAACAATAAAAAAAGAAACAAACAAAAAACCGCAACAACAATAATAACAATATTTACAAATAAACCCAAACAAAGTGAAACGTTCCGTTGTCGTTTTCATCGACTGTCTTATTAAAGGTGCCTGCAATACGCCTCTTAATAATTAAAGAATAACAGCCGTATTAATAAAAAAGTCTTAAATAAGGTTTAAAATACATATTAGTTAAAATGCTTTTTAATCCTAAAACACGTTTTTTACAAATTCATATTAATAATCAGTATTTTAACTAACATAAGTTTTAAGGTTTTTCAAAAATGAGGATGGCAGCCCTAGATTTTTCATTTACCACTTGACTCCTAATGATTCAAAACCGTGATTATTAATTCTCGCAGTAATCGTATCTAAATAGTTTTATTGTCGTGTTTAATAAGAATATTGTTGTTTATAGAATAAAAAATGTATGATAAGTTGTATATTAATCAAAAAACTAATAACAGTAAAAATATCGCTTGGTAAGATTGCAATTTTAGTGACTTATTTAATTGCAGTTAAAATAGTATTTGAATAACGAGTTTCATACTATTTGTTTTGATTGTTTACACATCACTACTTAGTCAACATTAGTTTTATTTGAAATTTGTGTAACATTAATAATAATATAAAAAAGCAATAAAAATGGAAAAAAAGGAGCGCCGCAAACGCAAACGTTCGGAAAATTGGGTCGGATTTTTTTTCACAAATAACAATCACAATGAAAACAAACACTGCACAATATGACATCTTAAAATAGCTTTAAAACAGAGTCGAACCATTTTTAAAATTTCCATATTTACACAAGGTTTAAAATGTGCGTTTTAAGCTAAAATTCGTTTATTAATACCATTTTAATGAATTTTGCTTAAAAATGCTTTAAAATGCGTTTTAAAATATTTATTAATACGGCTGTAAAAATCTTTAAATTAAAAAAATAAAGAAGATAAAAAAAAGCTGTAACCACAAAGAGCAGAAAACGTGTGCGGTGATTTCTCAAGTTGTGGCTGAAGTTTTCCTTTGGTTTTTTGTAACTGGGTGATGAAAATGCTAGAAGAATAGAGAAATTATCTAATGAAATGTTTAATTTCTAACAACGTTTGATTTCTGATCGTTGATTATTAATTTAAAATATATATGAAAACTTGTTGTAGTTTTTGTTATGTTAATTTCATTACACGTTATTATATTAGAAAAACTATAAGCAAAAAACAAATTAAAGCGTTGACAGTGAATTGGATTTTCATGATTTCTTAAGCACTTCTTTATCTGAATTAATTTTTAATAACATCTTAAATGGTAACAAGATTTATTATCACTTTTCATCTCTTTAATAATGCATTCAAATCAGCCGATTAATTCATATAAACAACTGAGCACTTGTAATTACAATTTAAATAAATAAATGAATTTCGCGAACCCATTCTAAAACATAACCAAATCATGGAATATTCTTTGGTTCTTAGCACTCATTTAAATCAGGAGTTGTTTTGTTAAAAGTAAACAAATGCTCTTCAATGTTAAAATCATTGCTATGTCAACAGCATTCTTCATATAAATTGAACCAGTTCATGCATTAACTAGAACAATAATTGTGTCTTGTGTGTATAAAAGTGTATTTACAAGATATATGTTATCGATAAACAATATTTAAGATTTAATACAATATAACATTGTGCGACACATGAAGAATTTTGCAAAATCACACGGACTAAATATAATAGGTTCGACCGAACGGAAGTAAAACCCTATAATAACTTTGGCGATCTGTTCGGCGGAGTCTCAGCTATATTATTGCCATATATTGCCTGCTGATTTTCAGAATTTTTGGAGGCCCAGAAAAAAATTTCGTCTCCTAAAACGACAAACTGTGGATAGGGTTTCTTTACGTTTTAGCAGAAGAGTAAAACGTATATATTGTCATGTCGTGTGTTTTTTGCATCGTTGCATTGTTGCAATTCAATTACCCCTACGTTGCGTATTTCTGCCATGATAATAATTCTGGATAATGATAATAATGTTATTGAATTGAAGCGAAGAAAAATTGACAGCAATCACAAACTGCTGCTTTCGCGAGAAGCGCATACTAATATTAATATGCGTAAAATAAAAATGTTTTTTCTGAAGATGGATAAAAATTAAGCCCAAGAAATTATTATACATTATAATTACACAAAGTAATGCAATAATCATTGAAGAGTGCTTGTAATTTTCAGAACATTTTAACTTCAAATAACCCTCGTATATGAAACACCATCAGAATGTTGCTCTCGTTTAATTCGCAATATCACCTTGAACATATGTTTTTTGTATGTTTGTATTTTTTGACACCTTGTGGTTTATACATTCTTATATTCTCCATAGACCCTTAATATCCTCATCTATAGCATACTTACATACTCAGGCAAACATGTATGGTGGTGAAGAAGGAAGTTATATACGTGATATAATATCATACAAAACTGATGTGTTGCACAAACACCCTGGTGTGCGAAAAAAAATCGTTTTCCAACTGCAACACATATTGAGTTTATTAAAAGAAATGTATTCAGTTTGTTGCACACACACTTACGCTTACAAACATGTTAGCACTGTTACCTAAGTGGTCCATTAATAGTTTCTGTATGTGTGGCTGCGTGTTTCCGGTAGTGTTTCAGGTGATTTGATTTTCGAAAGAATGTCACGCATATCCTTTTTCAATTTCAACCCAATCATGCTTAAACCCATGTATTTGTGGCACGTCGAGTAATAACATTTATTGAAATTGAATAGCAACGATGATAAAATAAAATGATAAAAGTAAAAGTTTTTTATAGGGATGTCTTAATGACTTAATTTTTTTTATTACATCCGAATTTTTTTCCATTTAAGTATGCAGATAATTTTATTTACGATTCACGACGTTTCTGGCTGAATGTTTTGCAGAATGGGTTTACGTCATTTTTTTAAGAAACAAAAGCAAAAAAAAAATCAGTGGTCACCTCTCAACGCAAAATCAGCATTGCTAAAATTATTAAATTATTAGGTGATCCAAAAGATTCGCCGAAAAGCCTCTGTGTCTCTTTCGCTATGAGCTGTAGCTCCATCTTGCTGGAATCATTTATATATATATATATATATATATGTGTGTGTATATATATGTATATAGTGCACTCGCGATAATTTGAATGCCTCAAAATATGAGCACCCCAAAATATGAACACTTTTTGCCTTCCATTGACTACTCTAAAATATGAACTTCTGCAAAAGCTCACGATATGAACACCTTATGTTTGTTTTTTTTTATGTGTAAGTTTTTTTCTTTACTTTTTAAAAAATCAATTGTTCTTTATTTAAATCAAATAAACAATAAAGAATAAACAAAAAAGAATGAAACTTTTATTTTTGTTGGAAAAACGTTTTTTAAGGAAATTAGCCACCATTCGCAAATATGAATAATCACGCAAAAGTGAGCTGGCTTAGTTTTAATTAGTTCATATTGTTGCGAGTTCACTGTATATGTATATATAGTATATGTACATATGTGAAATTTAATTTAAAATACTCACCACTCACATTTACATATAATTATTTTCTTTAAGAAATTTTAAATTTATTATACGCACGTACCGATAACCGTTTTATTCATATTATTTTAAGATTTGGTAACACTACTTTGATATACTACTACTTCCTTTTCATTAAAGAAAAACTGGAAAAAACTTTTCATTTGCTATTAACTTTCAAAATAACACAGAAACACTTGATGTTGTTCTCTTGGAACAACACTCATATTTTTTGCTCTGCTTTATGATCTTATTCTCTTCTGCTCTTTTTCTTTGGAAATAAACACACACACATTATAATGCAATAGAGGAGAAAATAGATACTTGCTCCTTCTTTTTTAGATAAATAAACTTTTACATATATTTATGTATGTAGCTACTAATAGGAAATAGGGGAACTTCTACTTGTAACAAAAACTATAAACACTTTATATTCTACATACTTTATTATATCATAGATTTATATTTTATATTATATTTATATTTTATATATACATATTAGTATATAAAAATATTTTCCTACTTTATTACACATTTAACTGGATTTACAATATACATATATATACATATATATATATATATATATATAGTATATATATATATAACGAACCATCACTTAAAGATCAAAACAACCAACTTCGACGACGACCGCGGTAGAACTAATATATGTATGTATGTATCTCTTTGCAATGATAGGAGACTAACTATCAGCGTTACCGTTGAGAAATTTCAAAAAGGGTCCAAAAGGGTCTTTTGCGAAAAAAGGTTCTCAAAAAGGGTATTTTAAAGAAAAAAAGAAGAGTTAATTTTTTTTAACAGAAAAAGTAAAGTTTTATGTAATTTTTAGTATAAAACAAAACTAAAAATTAAGAATAGTATACCTACATAAATATAAAATAAATATTTGTACTTTGCATTTCAATAAACAATGTTTTTTAAATTTAATATACGATATACATACATATGTAGATACATACATATGTGAATACTTAACCATTTCTTAAAAATGGTGCATCTATATTTTCAAATTAAGTCGTCATTTGACGTCCTGTCTCCCAGATCGGCTTGGATTACATTTAGAGATGAAAGTACAAATCTTAAGAGATTTCCCAATATACAACCCGCCCAAATTTTAAGTCATGGGGTAAAAGGGTAAGAAAGGTAAGAAATGCGTCCTAGACTATTGCTACTACTGACATTATTAGAATCACATTTGTATGCATGTATATGTACATAAGACTATACTTATTTAATACAAACGTTTTTATAGTTAAGTTTAATTCTTATTCTTAATGTCTTATATCTCCTACGGCTTTTTTGAAATAAATATGTATGTATACGCAACAAAATTATATAAATTTGAGTATAAATTTTCGTTAAATCTATTTTTCAAATTACCGATTTCAAAACAAAACATTATTGCATTAGATATTTTTAATATAGCTTAATAAGTTTTGTCATTTGTCTTACTTTCTAATATTTCAAATTCATTTATGACAGCACCTGATTCAATAATTATAACATTAATTTTCAAAATAATTAATATCTTCATTCAGCTTTAGACATATTAGATCAAAGAATCTTAAAAACATTAAAAAACTTTTAATCTCTTATATTTAATATCGATCAATGATACAATGCCGTAATACAAATTTTGGTAAACATGTAAAATATAGGTTATAATTTCTATAATACTACTTTTTGATTTCTTTTTCAGCACATATATCTAGCACATATATTAGCATATATGCAAAATTTATTCTTAACATGTAAAGTGCTTCAAAATCAAAATCTTCTATAACATGCCGGGATCGTTTGTATCAGTTAAGATCACTGTTCAAATAAAACAATAAGTACCAATTGTCAAAAAGTAGCACAAAATAGTTCAAAATGATACAAAAGAGTAAATTAAGAAAACTGGCTTGTTAGGGTCCAAACGGTAACGCTGCTAACCATACAAAGAGAGAGAGTCTTCATTTTTTTAAGGATTTTTATTGAGAAATGTGTCAAGGTATCAGCACAACTGCATATTAATTGAAATGGGTATTGTATTACAATATCATTGCTAACTATAGCGAAGGGAATTTATTGAGATTTTAAAGTAAATAAACGATCTTATATATGAATAAAATTTTATTTTTTTTATAATGCATAATTAATTTGTTCGAAATTAATGACTACACTCCTATCATACATTGGTACATACTAATGCATTTTTTAATACTGGAGATACAATTGTTGATGATATGAGTTTCGGTTAATTAAAATTACATGTGCTATATTTATGGCCATATGTACGTACATACATATGTATATCTAACCGAAAATCCTTTACTGTGGAAGCTTCCCAGACAGGAAGCGATAAAATGGAACAAGAAATCATTAAAATTAAATAATCAATTGTTAAAGTAATATTCAAATCTGGGTTTTATTTATTTAAAACATTTCACTACTCTTCGACTATAAAATTCAAGAATATGTTTTATGGAAAAAAATTCTTAGGCCGACGTATGCGGGTGTATGAACCGCTAGTTCACTAAACACTTTGTCCCTTTTATTTGATTTAGATATTACTTTCTTGTACGTATACCGTACGTATACAAATACATACTTTTATACATATAGACATGAATAATATTTTCTGTCACCGCCGCATAAGATCATTTAATTAAAAATTTATTCCTGATTAAACCCTTGTGTCATAACCCTTTCTTTATATTATTTGAAATATTGGTAACTCTAGTAACTATTTGCTCTTTATTTCAAAAGAATAAAAAATCCCTTAAATGTTGTCAACTTCTAAAAATTTCGAATCGAATATATTTCAAAAAAGCGGTAGGAGACATAAAACAATAAGAATAAGAATAAAACTCAACCAAAAAAACGTTTGTATTAAATAAGTAAAGTCATATACATATGTACATACGTACATACATACACACATATGTGATTCTAATAATGTCAGTAGTAGCAATAGTCTTGGACGCATTTCTTATCATCTCTTTTACACCATGACTTAAAATTTGGATGGGTCCTATATTGCGAAAACTTTCCAGATTTGTACTTTGAAGAGAATTTCTTACAAGTTATTTTAAACTAGTTTCATCAAACCAAAATCTTTCACTTATATGCATGATTTACGTAAAAAATTTTAAATATTAAAAAAATACTTTTGCTAAAACTGTTAATAGGAACCACTTTGTAAAACATTCAGTGGCATATGTAGGTACAGCGTCTAATACCTTGGTGTCACCGAAAGAGAAAAATAAACTTTTTAACACAATGACTTGAAAGTTTTCGTTTTCAGAAATTTCAAAAAGCACTAAAATCGTGATAAAAGCACAGAGTTAGCAATGTTAAAAATTTTCATGGTTAAAAAAAATACCCTCAGTTTTTTGACCTACTTTATGATCATATTTCTCTTGCTCTTTTCCTTAACGAATGCAAAGCATAAAGTCACAGACGCATACATATGTACATAAAATTGTTTTTTATTTTGCATTTTTTTTGCGACAAGAACTGCCGTTATTAACAATAACAAATATAAGGAATAATTTATGCTATTACATTTTATTTCAAGACTTCTCTTTAATTTTACTTGCTTTCAAACAAAAACAGACTGTATGGTTTTGTAGTGCATAATATGTATGTATGTATGTATGTACGAACATATCGTCGGAAGGAAGGTTTAGGTAATACCAAAATTTTAAAAATATAGATGTAGTAGGATTAAGTTTACTGCATACAAACATAAGTATGTACATATGTACAAGTAAAATTTTGACACTCAAATAAATAAATTGTAGAAATTCCAATAATTGGCAATAACGGACCTTTGGGGTAAAACTCTCAAGAAAATTAAAATTCTCTTGTAGAGTGAAAACAAAGCGCAATAATTATTATATGCTGTTTTTCAAATTTTAACGAATTAAGATATAAAATATACAAAATATATTTTTTACTCTACCACTTCCAAATGTCTGCTTCACGAGAAAGAAAAATATGTTTTTTTTTAATAGGAATTTATTTTGCTTGAAATTTTAAATCAATCATTAAATAATAAAACTATGCTGTTATTATCCTAAAAAAATAATTTTTAGAAGTTAAAATTTTTAGTATATTGAAATTCCCAATGATTTAAGATGGAGAAGCTAGGTAAGTTGTGAAAAAGTTGAGCTAGAAAATTCACTGGAAAAGGAGAGCTAAAGCCAAAATGAGTTCATCGCATAGGTTTAAGTTACTGCAATATTTGAAGATTCGGGGTTGGGAGTGGAGAGTGCAATGATAAAACAGCTGACTATTATTATAATTTCTATAAATATTTAAAAATTTTGCATTAGGAAACCCTGTGGATTGAAAATATGATCTAGGTATGTTCTGAAAAAAAAATTTTTCTTTTCTGTAGAAAAGAGAAAGTCATAGAGACGACAAGAGGTGAGGTTGTAGACAGTGGAAAACTATACCGAAGAAGGATGGCGCTCGCATGTGCCTGTGTAATAGTATCAGCTGAAGCTGGTACTGTTGACCGCCACAGAAATCTTCCGACAACTACTAACACGAGCCATATTACTGCACATCAGGAGAAATGCGAACTGTTTTTATCACTCAGTACGAAACTTGGCTAGAACCCAGGATCTTTAGTTTTGTAGACAACGTTCTAGCTACTGTAGGAATTACTTGCAAGAATTTGAAAAACCATACAAATATGTTTACGACGTTATAAATTCAATGCGTCGGTGACTGCATGACAGGGCTGCAACGTAAAATTTAAGGCAAAAATGACTTTACTTTATTTTACTTCAATATGGCCAACATGTGGACAATCTCTTCTTAAACTCGATTATAAAAGTAACTTTTGTTAGTTCATAACTAATATGAAATCATATAGCACATATGTACAATGTAAGTACATAAAAATATAAATAATTATATACGTGTATGTATGTAGTTATGTGTAAATGGCTATAAACATATATGTATGTATGTATATATGTATGTATGTATATACATGCAAACATATGTAAGTACGAAATTCATATGCAGTAAACTTATTCCTACCACATCTACTATATTTTTAAAATTTTGGTATTACCTAAACCTTCCTTCCGACGATATCGCACCCTAAATACAAAAGTGACACAACTCAAAATTTTCCAAAATGTACTTTTTTCCGTAAAATAATTCACAGTACACATCTCTAACTACTTCAAAAATTTCTTTCTCATCACTGTTTTCTTTAACTGGAAAAATACCGTTATGTCTGTTTTTATGTTAATTGCATTGCTTACGCACGATCGACTAAAAAGACCTATTTTTAGTTGCGTCAATGTTCTCAAGAAGTGCTGATTACTTTTGTTACACATATAGTGTCTTATTTAATATAAAATTAAAAAAATTTTAGCAAAACCTTCTTCGAAATAGACTTCTTTCATAATGGAACCAATTTTATTTTAAATATTACAATCATTTTTGCATAAACAGTTTTTTGCCTCTCCTGAAAATTTGAGAATTTTGAGTTGTGCCGCTTTTGTATTTAGGGTGCGATATGTTCGTACATACATACATACATACATATTATGCACTACAAAACCATACAGTCTGTTTTTGTTTGAAAGCAAGTAAAATTAAAGAGAAGTCTTGAAATAAAGTGTAATAGCATAAATTATTCCTTATATTTGTTATTGTTAATAACGGCAGTTCTTGTCGCAAAAAATTAGCAAAATAAAAAACAATTTTATGTATGTATGCGTCTGTGACTTTATGCTTTGCATTCGTTAAGAAAAAGAGCAAGAGAAATATGATCATAAAGTAGGTCAAAAAACTGACGGTATTTTTTTTAACCATGAAAATTTTTAACATTGCCAACTCTGTGCTTTTATCACGATTTTAGTGCTTTTTGAAATTTCTGAAAACGAAAACTTTCAAGTCATTGTGTTAAAAAGTTTATTTTTCTCTTTCGGTGACACCAAGGTATTAGACGCTGTACCTACATATGCCACTGAATGTTTTACAAAGTGGTTCCTATTAACAGTTTTAGCAAAAGTATTTTTTTAATATTTAACATTTTCTACGTAAATCATGCATCATCGGGGTGCTGATGGCGAGTAGTCAGCGTGTTGGCTCTGCAAACAGAAAGACCCAGGTTCGATTCCCAGCCGGGTCAAATCAGAAAAAAGTTTTTTCTGAGTTTTCTGTGCTACAGCATCCTCCTTCGTTGGTATTTGAGCAATAAAACGTCGGCGAAGTAAAATAATAAATAAAATGGCTCCATTAGCTTAAAAATAATGCGTCAAAAAACATCAGAGACGCCGCAACTTTGCTTTATAATTTACACGAAACTGCAGAGTTGTGCAAGAATTAAGCTCTATCTTCCTACCACTTTCACCACCTGTCTATTTCTTCCCTATCCTTATCTCTAGTTCCAGTGCAATGCATTGCATATGTAGGGGATAGCCCCTGAACACTGGTCCAAGATAAAAAAAAAATATAAGTGACAGATTTCGGTTTGATGAAACTAGTTTAAAATAACTTGTAAGAAATTTTCTTCAAACTACAAATCTTGAGAGTTTTCGCAATATAGGACCCGTCCAAATTTTAAGTCATGGTGTAAAAGAGATGATAAGAAATGCGCCCAAGACTATTGCTACTACTGACATTATTAGAATCACATATGTGTGTATGTATGTACGTATGTACATAAATGACTTTACCTATTTAATACAAACGTTTTTTTGGTTGAGTTTTATTCTTATTCTTATTGTTTTATGTCTCCTACCGCTTTTTTGAAATTTTTAGAAGTTGACAACATTTAAGGGATTTTTTATTCTTTTCAAATAAAGAGCACATAGTTACTAGAGTTACCAATATTTCAAATAATATAAAGAAAGGGTTATGACACAAGGGTTTAATCAGGAATAAATTTTTAATTAAATGATCTTATGCGGCGGTGACAGAAAATATTATTCATCTCCATATATATGTAAGTATGTATTTGTATACGTACGGTATACGTACAAGAAAGTAATATCTAAATCAAATAAAAGAGACAAAGTGTTTAGTGAATTAACGGTTCATACACCCACATACGTCGGTCCAAGAATTTTTTGCCATAAAACGTATTCTTGAATTTTATAGTCGAAGAGTAGTGAAATATTTTAAATAAATAAAACCCAGATTTGAATATTACTTTAACAATTGATTATTTAATTTTAATGATTTCTTGTTCCAATTTATCGCTTCCTGTCTGGGAAGCTTCCACAGTAAATGATTTTCGGTTTGATATACATATGTATGTACATACATATGGCCATAAATATAGCACATATAATTTTAAATAACCGAAACTCATATCATCGACAATTGTATCTCCAGTATTAAAAAATGCATTAGTATGTACCAATGTATGATAGGAGGGTAGTCATTAATTTCGAACAAATTAATTAATGCATGTGTACAAAATAAAATTTTATTCATATATAAGATCGTTTATTTACTATAAAATCTCAATAAATTCCCTTCGCTATTAGCAATGATATTGTAATACTATACCCATTTCAATTAATATGCAGTTGTGCAGATGCCTTGACACATTTCTCATTAAAAATCCTTTAATGAAGAAAAGTCTCTCTCTTTGTATGGCTAGCATGGCTGCCAGATTTGACTATTTTTAGTCATTTTAACGATTTTTGGTTGCGTAAATAGCAAAATGGCGATTTGTATATCTATCGTCATTTTAACGACTTTAGGCACCGAAAATAGCAAAATATAAATTTTAAGATATTTTACAGTACTTCTACTTAGACAACATAGAAGAAAATGAGTAGTTCTTAATAGAGTTAACTATAAGTTTGAAAAATCAATTAAGCAATTTAACTACAATTGCATTTTTCAAGCATTGTGATGGCGTAAAGTTTTTGAAATTGCCTGTACAACTTGACACTTTTTTGTAATATTTATACTAGCTTTGTAAATGAATGTACATACATATATCTATTAATATTATCTCATATAGTGCACTCGTAAAACAATATAATATATTGACTCATTCGATTTTGTTTACACATAAAAATTTCATGTCGTTTTGCCGAGGATTTATAAATAAATTTTTTCATTTCTGGTATCTCAAATGGTGTACGTTATTTTATGAATGCTTTTCACTAAATATAAAAAAATGGATTTAAAATATACGTTTTTCATTGCCCCATTTTTTGACGATTTTTTATATTTTATCAGGATTTCGACGATTTTTAGAGAATTTTATCTGGCAGCCCTGATGTTTAGTCTGTTATAATTAGAAAAAGAATTATTAGTTCTACCGCGGACGTCGTCGAAGTTGGTTGTTTTGATATTTAAGTGGAGGTTCGTTATATATGTATATATATATATATATGTATATATATATATATATGTATATATATATTGTAAATCAAGTTAAATGTGTAATAAAGTGCAAATATTGTTATATACTAATATGTATATATAAAATATAAATATAATATAAAATATCAATCTATGATATAATAAAGTATGTAGAATATAAAGTGTTTATAGTTTTTGTTACAAGTAGAAGTTCCCCTATTTCCTATTAGTAGCTACATACATAAATATATGTAAAAGTTTATTTATCTAAAAAAGAAGGGGCAAGTATCTATTTTCTCCTCTATTGCATTATAATGTGTGTGTGTTTATTTCTGAAGAAAAAGAGCAGAAGAGAATAAGATCATAAAGGAGAGCAAAAAATATGAGTGTTGTTCCAAGAGAACAGCATCAAGTGTTTCTGTGTTATTTTTTTTTTTTTTTTTTTTTTTTTTATCTAGGACCAGCACTCAGGAGATGACTCCTACACATGCGAAGCATTGTGCTGGGAACTATAGGAAAGGGATAGTAGGAGAAACGACAGGAGGTGAAGCTTAATTAATTATTTTGCAGCTCTGCTTTCGCACGTTCTTTTGTTTTTTATACTCGTAGCAATACTGAAGCTTCGGTTTAGTAGCTATTTTTATTATTATTTTACTTCGCCGGTGCTACACAATACCGATGAAGGAGGGCGTTCTGATGTGATTGTGAATTGCTATCAGCTGAAGCCGGTATTGTTCAGTGACCAGTGACTATGCCTTCGCCACTGAAACCTTCCGACAACAACTGCCACACAAATACACACTTAATGCACATCAGAAAAATGCGAGATGTTTATTTTTATTTAAAAAAATTTTTTTTTTTGTCTGAAACTGGGGTTGAACCCACGTCTGTTTTTTGGTTGTGTAGTCAACGTGCAGACTACCATCCATCGTGCCATCGCCACCCTTTTTTTGCAAGTGAATAGCAAAAGGCAAGTGTTTTTTTTAGTTTTGCTTAAATGAAAAGGAAGTGGAAGTAACTCACAGTTTAAAATAATATGAATAAATCGGTTATCGGTACGTGCGTATAATAAAGTAAAATTTTTTAAAGGAAACGATTTTATGTACATATGTATGTATGTAAATGTTTGTGGTGAGTATATTTATATTTATGTATATAATTAAATCCACATACATATCCTTATACATACATATGCATGTATGTATGTGTGTATTTATATCTTAAAAAAAATTTATTTATTAAAAATTTATTTACAAATCATTTAACGTTTAATTAAGCGCATGGGGTCAGAAGAAATTAAAATTGGAAAATTGATACGAACATTTTGGAGCGAACTTGTTTTTTCTATAGCTTCATACATTTAAAAAGAGAACAAAAATTAGTTGCGATTAGGTCGTTAAAGCGCACAAACGTGTCGCTTTGCTAATACGTGTTGACCCCATGAGACTAAAGGTAACTTTTTTTGATCGTGCTAAGGCTTAAGTAAGTTTCAACCAAATGTAATAAATGTGCTAAATGTATTTGTCAGCAACATGTTTTCATGTTCTGCGCTGGATGCAGAACATCACAACCTGTTGATGAGTCTGACTAATTTTTTTTTATAAATAGATAACTGTTGAAATAGTTGTAAGAAACCAGTGCTGAATTTTATTTATGTTTTATGTTTTTAAATGAAAAAATGGTATGTTTTTATTTTTTTTTATTCATTAATCTGAAAATTTAAAAAAACTTACTATATTTTATTTTTTTGTAATCCAACACTTGCAATAAACTTTGGGGTCACGTGAGACCCCATGCCATTAATTGTGTGATTTTCTTAATGCGTCTAAGCAACCGGTAACCTATATAAAGCCTTGTCTAGATAGAATCTGCATTATGAATTATGGTGCCTTTTAAATATGTATGAATTGAAACATGCACATGTACATATGTATATGTATGTAAAAATATATAAGCTATATACACACGACTGCAGTAGGAGATATGTATGTATATAGGACAAGTCGCAGAACAAAGTGTAATTTTTGGGTGCCTACGTAGCCTTTTGCATTAGCATCAGTCTAACAATCTTGCGGTGCGGACTCGATTGCCGCCTATACCTTATAGACAAGGTATAACTGCATTGTAGAGTTTCTACTTAGGTTTGGTCTAGGAATAAAAATAACTCCATGCAGGTCGAAAATATATGCTTTCACGAAATTTTCACAATTTTTTAAGTCTTATTTTTACATATGTATGTATATTCCACAATAGTGCGTGTATAAATTAATAACCCGAAGATACAGACCTTTTCTTTTAAAAGATTCACTATTTTTACACCCCCATGATATGGGTACTAAATTCTAGGAATTTTTTGGTGGCAGCAAAAAGATTCCACTTAAAATTAAAGGTACTTTTCACGGAGGTCAATAATGGATAAATGATCCCGATAATGGTTGGGAAATGAAATGTTAGAAGGTCTGCCATATCGACTCTTTATCTGCTGGTTGATGAACAAACTATTTAGTTTGTCGTTGAGTAAGACACAACACCTAGCGCGGACAACTATATAATTGGGTTTGGTGTTAGCGAACCACACCGGGTTAATCTAGTATATCAATAAAAGTATTCACATTTGGCGCAGTTGGCTTGGTTACCGTAACTATATATATATATACATAAGTGGACGAGATTAGTGAGTTGGGGTAGCGAAGTATATCCGGTTAATATAATCTAAAAATAAATTTAACTGAGCATTAATCGTGGTTGACAAGCAAATAAAAGTACATAGTTAACTATCAGCTGAAAAACTAAAAACGAAGATTAAACTTAACTAAATCTCTAATCTTCATGCTTTAAAAGAGGTTTCTTAAGGAATTATTTTTCGATAATTGAACAAACGATAATTAAAAAAGGAAGTAGATTACCAATAAATTTGTTTTAGTAAAGTTGTTTAATATAAATTAATAACATTCGTGAAATAGAGTATTTTAATTTTAATTTCTAGTAAGTATTTAAGCTTGTCAACATAATTTTGAAGTGATTAGCTTAAACATTCAATTTAGCATGATGAAAAAAAACTTTTATTTTATTAAATTTTATTCAACAATTTTCTACACAATTTAGTCATTGCGAAATTGATTTTTATTACTAAATCAATTTATTACTGCAAAATCAGTTCAGCTTTAGAGTTGAAAAAAAAAGTTATTTTCTACTGCGTTTCAGTCAAATGTGAGCAAATTTGGGTGAAGGTTTAATGGTCTAGCAACATTTGTTCTCTTTCCCAGGCATGTTCCCATAGTCAGATTTCTAATTTGTTTTACTAATTTTTTACTTTTTGCTATAGCTTTTTAGTCGAAAGTAATTAATGCTTCAAACGTATGAAAATGCATCTATTAAGTACATCATAATTGAAGTCATGTATAGAAGAAAAAATTTATGAGAAGTCATTTGAAAGATCCACATGAGGGGTCCTTAATTTTTTTTCTTGTTAGAAAAATTTAAATTTAATTGAAAAAAAGTATAGAATGTAACAGAAAACGGCATGTTATAATGAGAAATATAGTATGTACACTGGAGAAAGGAAGACCTTCAACTTTTAAGCTGATATTTAGCTGTATTAAAGTCAAATCCAAAGTATAAAAACTTTGTGTTCAGCTGTCAGTGTAAATATTTTTATCGCTAAAATATAAATTTTACAAAAATGGAAAGTGAAATGGGGCTTCTAATAGAATTAGCTTTTCCGCCATTGCACTTATTATTATTTTTCACACAAATTTACACTTCAATGGTTATTCTGGTACGAATATTCATTAATATTAAGCAAAACTCTTTCTTCTATTGAAGTTTTCAGGTAGAGTATCACAATTAGCCAACAGAAATAATTATCCCAAACAAACAAAAATTAATGTTCTTTCTGACGTTTAATTTCTTCAATTTTGTTAAGAAACTTAATCAATTCAGGTTAAAAAGTAAAACAACAGTGACTAATTTATGAACAAGTTTTAAAAATTAACACATGTATCATTTCTTTATTGATGGAAATCACAATAAGAATAAAATTAAAAATAGATCTTCTGTGATTATTTGAATACATGTTGCAAAATCAACAGACAAGTCTTTATTTAATAAGTTTTGTAAGGCAAACTATTCGATCAATTGATATCCACTACGTATGTGATGCATTGCACCGGGACTAGAAAAATAGATTATGGGGAGGCGAATGGAGGGAGTAGTGTTTGTGGACAATCATCAAAAATTTACTGGGAAAACATCTGCAGGGAGTTTATTCCACATACGAACGGGTCGGCTGTTTAATGCGTAGTGCTGGTAAATCGATAATAAATCGATGTGCTCTCAAGGACAATCTTTCCGCACGTAGCAATGTCAGATGGCATGCTTGTCATGAATATGGATGTCGTCAATGACGTTTTTGGTAAATATACTTGGTATGTACATTAGACCGTAGTGCTCCGTACCCTGCCTAATATATCGTATTTTTTGGACAGTAATTTAAAAAAAAATTTTTTTTTTCTGGACGAAGGTGGGGGTGATTTACAAATTGCTGTTAATAACTGTATTTCCGTAACAATATTATTTTAGATAAATTTTTTAATTCTTTTAGTATAATTAAATTTTTAAATGTTTTTACTGGAATTATCGAACTACTTCCTTAGCCGACATCTATTGTTTTTTTGACAGCTTTAATTTTCTGTTATTAGTAGTTGCACATTGTGGTGGTAGAAACAGAGATCTGGTTGATAAATACTAGGAACGCAATTGCTATTGATGCAGAATATTGGGGTTCTCGAGACAAAAACATTGGTATATCATTCTTTAGGATCCGACTACAAATGCCAAAGATATAAAGAAAAGCTTGAGGTATTTTTCTTTTATTTTATTTGGTTTTATTATTCGATATTTCGTTAACAGCTTGTTAACATCATCAAGAATAATAGGAAATATAATATATATATATTTAATATAAAAAAATATATATAATATATATAATATATATATATAATATATATAATATATATATATATAAAAAAAATATAAATAACGAAATATCGAATAATAAAACCAAATAAAATAAAAGAAAAAGACCTCAAGCTTAATAAATATATTGCAAAAAATATAATAAAAAAGGTCAATTAATAATATAATTAAAATATAAAGAAAAGTTTAAAAAGGCGACTCTTACCTTTGCCCAAAAAAAAACATTAAGTTTTTTTTTTTTAAATACTGTCGAAAAATGCATTATATTAGGGGGTGTACGGTCTATTGTACACTGTGCCGGCATTTTTAGAATGCGCCAACTGTTGCTCTGTGTATTGTTGGTAATTGTTAAAGCATTATTATTTTAGCGCCAACCATAGCAGCCAATTCAAACCAGATAACTTTTGCGCCACCGTATGCATACTTTAATATTCACTAATTTAACCCTCTAGTGCGCCGTGATGCAAATTTGAATCATACCGAAAATCTCTGCGTAGTTTTAAAATTTGAAAACAGTTTTGTGTAAATGTTCGTTATATGTTGTCTCTATTTAATAGGTGTCGTTTTCTCTGCTTTTGAAGTACCGTTATAGCAGCATTGAATTATTGTGCAATTTTGAAGTGTCTGCTTTGTAAAATTTCATAAATAATGAACAAAATTAAAATGTTATGTTATTAAAATGTAAAATTTCATAAACAATAAATAAATAATACGTTGGTTTTTAAAAAGAAAGAAAAACATTGTCCATTTAAATCACTATTGAAGTATAAAAATTTAAAATTTTTAATTTTCAGCTAAATGCGCAATGATGCAAATTTGCATCAAAGGATTTTTCACCTCCTGCGCCCTTATGAACGAAAATTATACGAACTGCTAGAACAAAAGTTTGTTTTTTAACCATTTCCTTTCGTTTAATTAGTATTTTATTTAATTTGGTTTCCTTGCGTACTAGAGGGTTAAGTTTTATCTTATTTAAGTGATCTTAAAAATTTATTTCGTTACATTTACGAGAATTCAAGAATTTTAGCTCTTGAAACGTTAACCTGAATTGAGTTTGAATAAGAAGAAATTCATAAAAATTTATACGAAATTTTAAATGGCATATTTTTTTTATAAAGAATTTTTTTTTCGCGCTAAAAGAGCTTCATTATAAATGAAATATTAGTTTAGCGCTTGGCATTCCACCAGGTTTTTATTGCTGCGCTTCTCAAAAACCAAATGATGTTGGTAAATCTTAGTTATACGAGTACTAAACATAAACGAAGTATATATTTTCCAGAGAATAGAATTAAAACTTTTTGATACACTTCAATATAATTATTTTTTTTTTTCAGTTTTTATTACTTTCCATTTAGATTTCTTATAACCAACGCTGATTAGAGATTCGTTCATTAAGCACGATTTGAAAGCTATTTCTTTACCGGCCATAGGTGGACATAATTTTTAAATTAATGTGAATATTTACGACATTTTTGTGCTTCTTTAATGGGCCCAAGTAAGTAACCTTTAACATAGAGTAGACATTTTTTTAAAACTTTTATATTCCATTTTGGCGCCAATCGTTTTCGATTCATTACTCACTCTGTCTACTTGTAACAATTTTTTCGTTCTTAAATGATGAAGCAACAATCTTTTGAATATTTGAAATATTTTTTTTTTATTTTATTATAATTTTCATTGGAGACTAAAATGAATATAATTACACTTTTCACTACGTAAACAAAATGTTTATAAAACGACACTTCCACAAAGTGGGTATTTAGTTTTCTCAAACTTATAATACGCGCTAATGATTTTAAAATAAATCAAAAGAAAAAAATTGCTATAACAAAATACACAAGTGACTTTTAATGTGTGATATAACAAAGCATTTTTAGTTTTAACTGCTCCCTAGAGTGTTTCAAAATTTTCAAAATTTATTCGAAACTTATGCGCTTTAAGTAACGTCCCTTTCAGTTGCCAATTTAAGTTATGTAATCAATACATTGAACACTTTCGATATAAATCGATTATAGTTCTTCTAAAAATTGTAGCAACTATGCGCACTCTAACATTTGGATGAACGTGAATATGCAAATGCAATAGAGTCTGTTTTGATTTATTAATGCTGTCATTTTTTAATAAAAGAACTAAAAATTTCAATGTGTACCTGTGCAATGTTTTAGCCATCAATTTCCACAATAATATAAATGATAAAGACATATGTATTCGATTTGATTGAATTAAGTACAACTATTCCCAGCAAAAAAAATCAAGTCATGCGTATGAATATGCGAATATTTTGCAATACTTAAGATCCATATTAATAAATTTTTGAGGCTCAACGGAGAAAGAATTAACATTGTATGTATTTCAAAGTAGAATGAAAGCTTTAGCTTAAGCCTTATGTCTACTGACTATTAACTGAAAGCTTTAATAGAGCCGGCCGTTATAGAAGAAGGTGGCCGTTCTTATGTCTCAATTTAAAAATCTTTTTCATGTTCAATAAAATTGGAAATTTTTCCACATTGTTTGCAACTCATGTCTTCTTTCGGACAACCGTTTTATGCCATAAAAGATTTCAATAACTTAATTTACAGCAGATATTTAAAAATTTTTAAACCTCAAAATAAATCACTTCTAATTGTCATATCTTTAATAATAAAGCTAAATAATTTATAAATATTCATCAGAACTGTCAATTATCATCTACAGGCATTTCCGCTATTTCATAAAAAAGGCATTTTGAGAATTTACTTATATCACATCTTGGTTGGTTGGTATTCCTGTAGCATTTGACTGCTGTATAGTTTTTCTAAGAATGCTTACAAATTGATTCTTAGATTTAATCTTAATGTGCAAATAATCCTTTGTTCGATTTTATTTCTTTAATACCATATTTGGTTTTTTTTATATCCTCAGATTTTATGGGGTAAATAATGCTTAAAAATGGAAAAGGATTTTGACACATATTTACATTAACTTAAGTACATGTTGGTTTAAAATCTCACACATTCTGTTCAATTTGTTAAGACCCTCATTGTAGTATATTTAACTGTTTTGGCTTAACAAGTGAACAAATTATTTACATGGGTTCAAGTTTATTTTACTCTTCAACGTAACATCAGAAAACTTACATTAGCGATGCTTGACCTTGTTTAAAAGCATAAACAATAAGAACTAAATAGCTTAGACTGGCATTTTTGACAATTTAAGAAGTTTGGCAGTTAATAAAGCGACTGCCTTTAAAAATTATATATGTATGTATTTGATTATATTTCAAGTTCAGTTAAATTTATATTAATTTTTTGGTTTACGAACAGGGTTTTCTCCATTTTTGTCGTCAGAAGTGTCAAGTGTAACCCACGTTGCCAAACAAATATTTGAAAAACGGAGCATTTTTACACTTTAGCAGCACACTCGGCTTTATCGCCGCCATTGCTTGGCGCCTCCTGTCTATCGACTGTAGCTTACGCTCATTAATCGGACCTGCTCCTTCCTATGGAGAGACCGTAGTACTCCATCTGGATGAGTGAACTTGTCCACGAACATTCTCCTTTTATTCATCATCACCATAGTGTTAGTGATAATATTCTCTGTAGATTTATTATCCTTACAGCAGATGTTTGTGTTTGCGATGCCTGGTCTGTAAAGATGCTCATTACAGGTGATATGTGGAGCTCCTCTGCGTATACAAATGGTAATTTTTTTTTGTTCAGTCTAAGAAACATTTCTGCTCTTTTTGCTTAAAAATGCAGAAATATTTTGGTATGCCTCAAACCGACCATGTTGTACCAATATCGATCTATCTGGATTTTAGCCCAGTCTTTCAGCTCCCGTCTTAAATTGTTCCTGTTGAATTCAAACATGGGGATGGGTCCAATGAACCCTTTACCGCTTCCCTCTTCGCTTGTAGATCCACTTGTTCATTGCCATCATGAACCTCAAGTCCTGATATTCACATCAGCGTTACACTTTGCTTAGATGTCAGACTGTTGACTGCACTGTAACACTTCAGAACTCTTTTTGAGTTATACAGGGTGTCTGGTGGGAAATTTATATTTTGAAATACGATTATTTCAAAAAGTAATAAACGGTGCGGAGGGAGGGTGGGGCCGTTGGAATTATCGATTGTGCGGATTTGTCAGTCACGATGTCGCTGTGGTCGAGTGAGCATCGCGCGGTCGCTGTGGAGACATTTTTTTTTATGAGTAATGATTCTTACGTAATTGCTCGTCAACAATTTTGTTCAAAGTTCGGTATTCGTGGAATAAGTGATGGATCGAGTGCAAAATTAATTCGTTCGTGGGTGCAGAGAGACCGCCCAACTGCAATGCCCCACGGCCAGGACCCAGTCGATCCGAAAACATTCAACTGGTTGAAAGCATATATATTTTTTAAAAAATAAAATCCGCATTTCCATGCTATCGTTCAATGCTCTTTATAAAACTTATTGTCAATTATTACGTTTTAAAATTAAGTTTCAAAATATAATTCTGCTACCAGACACCCTTTATAGGCGTATAGGCGTTCATGGCATTAAGGACATATTAACTCCAGGAGAGTATTCTTATCCTTACCTTCCTGTAGTCCTCCCATACAATATGTATTGATTCATGTATTTTGTAAAATTCCCCTGAAATATGGTAGCATCCTTTTTAGGCCCTATTATTTCTGCACCCACACCACCGATCATTCTCTATGGTGTTCTATAAAACAATTCAAATGAATTCAATATTGAGGGTGGCGAAGGCACGATGGATGGTAGTCTGCACGTTGACTACACAACCAAAAAAACAGACCTGGGTTCAACCCCAAAAAATTTTGTGTCTTTGTGTATCAGTTGTTGTCGGAAGGTTTCAGTGGTGAAGGCATAGTCACTGGTCACTGAACAATACCGGCTTCAACTGATAGCAATCCACAATCACATCAGAACGCCCTCCTTCTTCGGTATTGTGTAGCACCGGCGAAGTAAAATAATAATAAAAAAGGCTACTGAACCCGAAGCTTCAGCACTGCTACGAGTATAAAAACAAAAGAACGTGCGAAAGCAGAACTGCAAAATAATTAATGAAGCTTCACCTCCTTTCGTCTCTCTAACTATAGTTCCTATAGTTCCCAGCACAATGCTTCGCATGTGTAGGAGTCATCTCCTGTGTGCTGGTCCTAGATACAAAAAAAAAAAAAAAATATAAAAATAGTTCTGTACCGATTTTATTTACTTTCTCACATTAATTTTTTTTTAATTATTAATATATGTATATCGGTCAAACACAAAACAAATATGTATATTGAAGGCGTCATTCATTTATTTAAAAATGTTTACAAGTAGTCTTTGTGCATGCGAAAGCATCTCTAATTAATTTTGCTACGAAAAGGGTTTTTTTTAATCTTGAAAGCCATTTGTTTCTTTTTCGAATGTTGTGGTTGAACATTTCACAGAACATAACGATAAAGATTTTACATCATGCAAATTGCTTTAAATATTTATTTTTTTTTATTTCATAAATTTTATTATTCATACAAATTTATGCAGGGTGGGCCAACTTGGACTGACTGATTTGAAATGCTTATAATTTTTGTATTTTTAAATTTTTTTATTTAATTTTTTTTGCAAATTAAAGTATAAATTATAAATATTTTTTAAGCTAATTATGAAAAATTACATCTTTTAGATGGCGTCCATTCTCCTGTTGGCAATTAATGGCTCTACTCAATACATTTTGCATTACGTTGCGCAACGTTTCTGAATGCAATTGAGCAATTTCTGTGCAAATATTCTGCTTTAGCTCCTGAATATTTTGTGGTTTGTTGACGTAAACTCGTTCCTTCAAGAAACCCCACAAAAAAAATCTTGTGCCGTCAAATCTGGAGAATGCGAAATCTGCATTTTTTGAAATTATTCGGCAGAATTGCCATTGTGGCTCTTGCGGTATGAGCTGTAGCTCCATCTTGCTGGAACCATATGTTACGAGGACTGTTATTGAGGACTATCGGACGTAAAAAATTTTCCAACATGGCCCGGTATACCACCCCAGAGACGGTTTCTGGCTCATTAATTTCATTTTCGAAGAAATATGGACCAATAACTTTATCAGCCATGATTCCACACCAAACAGTGCATCTGACAGGGTGTAATTGTCGCTGATGCAATGCTCTCGGACTCTCTGTACCCCAAATTCGGCAGTTCTGCTTATTCACATATCCATTTAAATGAAAATGTGCTTCATCGCTAATAATCACATTATTCAAAAAATTGGCATTTTCTGTCGCTAGCAAAACCAATCCACTGAGTATTATGACATTATAAAAATTTATAAAATTCTGTATTATCTGCAAAAAAAAAAAATAAAAAAAAATAACAAATACAAAAATTATAAGCATTTCAAATCAGTCAGTCCAAGTTGTGCCACCCTGTATATACCTTTTCTATACTTTTAAAAATTTGCAAATTTTAAATTTACTAAGTGTTTTTGTTGTATTGCATAATTTATTAGTAAAATTATACTAAAAATATTAATAAAATTTATTTAAGAAATGTAAACTTACTCATGTTTTGTAATAATATTAAATAAAGAACAGTAATTTATTATAAATAATCTTTAAATGATTCAGGTAGTTTTCAGTTTTAATATATATTTACTTTTTGTTATTTCCTATTCAATTTATTGCAATCATGCATCCTGTGAAGCAATGAGCAATCTTCCGCTATTCTACGGGGATGTAAATATCCTCCGGTAACTCAGTATTGTACATGTAATAAATTTTATGTTAACTTCTATACAACTGTAGTTCGATTCAATAACTTCTAACGATTCGATAATTATTAAATATGTCGACGTTTCAAGGCACTAACGATTGCACAAAAAAAACTTACTTCACACCGACTTCTTATTGAAAACTCTTTTTAACGACAACTCAACTGCTATAATTGCAGGTTCTGATGAATTGCTTTCATTAAATTTGCAAGGTCCTCTCTAACCTTTTTAGTAATTTGCTAACAAATATTTTTATTCAAAAAATGTCTTCTTATAATTATTTTTCTGTGAGAAAATGTCATAAAATCTCTTCCGAAATCACAGAAATAACAGACAAGTTTAATTCCATTTTTTATGTTTTTTTTTTGCTTTAGATTTTTAATTATCCGTTATCCTGCTGTCTTGCGGATTAATTAAACGAAATCGATTTGTAGCTTTTGGCTGTGTCGTATTTTACTTTTTATGCCTCCCATGTAGTTCGAATGAATTGGTTTTTAAAACATCATATCGCACTAATAGAACTGTTAGATAAAGCTCTTTTATAATGAATTTATACCGTTGTGGAAAAAATGGAATAGAAGAAAACTAACAAGGAAATAAATTTGTATAGTCAGTTGCTTGCCAAACCAAATAAAACAACATAATAAATACGAGTATTAAAAAAGTAAGTAGAGAATGAACTTAATATGTACAAACATGGGCAAATGTTCCCTTAATAGGTTTCTATATTTATTTCAAGTACAACTAAGAATTGTGAAGCTTGTGAAATCTATTTATCGCTATTAAAGTATATCTTAATCATTACTTAAAGCAGCAATTGACAATGACAGTTAAAATACGAGCACTATCGTTATTAACACTTATTGACTCTTGATACACTTTCATAGATTTAGACTATAAAACAAGTTTTATGATTTTCATACGACTTTGTGAGACAGAACTCTAATGAGACTTGGTGTGACTGCCGATAAAATCTGAAGTAATATTACATTTTGTTTTCACACTATCACACTTCAAATAAAATGAAAAGTTTCAAAATCGTGCATTTTATCGAAATAGTTATATGAAATGTAATGTATTATTACGTACCTTGTGATATTCTCATAAAGTATTTTTTATAAAAGCAAACTTAATAAATGAGAAGGAAATCATATCAATATGGTACTATTCCGCTAATGCGGATTTATCCCAACTTCTGACTACAAATCCAAGATTCTTCTGTTCCAAATTCAACTTATCAATCGAGAAGTAATAGTTGATTACCGAACATAAAAGAAAAAATCTATAAACAAAAACATAACAATCTAAGAGTTTACTTTTTACACATACATATGTATAAATTGGTATTTTTACTTTTATATTTTTCTTTTCATCTACTGTTCACAGGCCAGCAAATATAACGCATTTAGAAGCAAAAGAAAATTTAAGAAACAAAACACCGTGCACTTGTAGCAGTTTATATTAAATGAATATATTTTAGGAAAATATATACAGGGTGGGCCAAAAGTAATCACCCGGGTCATAAGTAATCACCAGATATGTTTTTGCTTAAATTGGAAGAGAAATTTTCGAAGCTCACTGCGTCAAATACTTAGGAGTTTGTTTGCAAAGTAATTTGACTTGGAATTTACATATACAAGAAATTAAATCGAAAATATATTCAGTTATTGGGATGTTGTATAAATGTAAACATAAATTCAATGTAAAAACAAAGTTTTTTTTTTTTTTTTTATCTGGGACCAGCACTCAGCAGATGACTCCTACACATGCAAAGCATTGTGCTGGAACTATAGGAAAGGGATAGTAGGAGAAACGACAGGAGGTGAAGCTTAATTAATTATTTTTGCATCTCTGCTTTCGCACGTTCTTCGTTTATACTCGTAGCAGTGCTGAAGCTTCGGTTTAATAGCCATTTTTATTATTATTTTACTTCGCCGGTGCTACACGATACCGACGAAGGAGGGCGTTCTGATTTGATTGTGGATTGCTATCAGCTGAAGCCGGTATTGTTCAGTGACCTGTGACTATGCCTTCACCACTGAAACCTTCCGAAAACAACTGACACACAAAGACACACTAATGCACATCAGAAAAATACGAGATGTTTATTTTTATTTTAAAATTTTTAGTCTGAAACTGGGGTTGAACCCAGGCCTGTTTTTGGATTCGTAGTCAACGTGCAGACTACTATCCATCGTGCCATCGCCACCCTGAAAGAATTTCTCTTCATAAATTCAATGAAACAATTTCATTAAAGTTTTTTCACGAATGCAACCAAATATATCATAATGTCTATGAAATTTCACAAATATTATGGAAGAATTTCGTTGGAATTGTTTCATTAGCTTTCATAGTTTCGCTAATTTTGTTAATTTGATGTAAAAATTAACAATATTTACAAAAAAGTCAATGAATAAAAAATATTTTGTCAATGAAAAATATATACGTTTTCTTTCTATAAAGTACATGCAATTAACTTATGAAATAAATAATTCAATGAAACTTTAAATTGGTTTATTTGCATTAAATTTTTTAAATGGCTTCATAAAAAGGAAGAAATAACTTCGTTAAAGTAATTAAAGTATTTCATTGCTTTAATGAAATTACTTCATTATATCATTGACATTATTACATAATTTCAATGAAACTATATCATTAAACAAATGAAATATTGTTGTTATTTCACAGATATAATTTAATAACATCAATGAAATAATTCATTGTTCTGATGAAACCGTTTCATTATACTACTGAACTGTTTTCATTATTTTAGCGAAATTATTACAATACTTTAGTGAAATTATTTCATCAAATTGATGACATTTGCGTTAAAATAGTGTTAACGAAACTTGTTTCATTAATTTAACGAAATGCGACTTTGGTTGAATTTTATTGAAGTTTTTCTTTGGATCAACGTCGAGATTCACAGAATTTGTGACAAAAATTCTTTCAGTGTATTTTTGAAGCATTTAAATTATTTAGTTTTAATAAATGGTGGCAAAAATAGTACTGAGCTACAAGCCCTGCAAAGAACACCGAATAAGGCACTCAAAACCGTTTTTAACTTATCTCTAGATACTCAACTTTATCGTTCTACAAAGATGTTGTTGATAAAATACTGCCCATAAGGGTCTTATACAAAATGCAATTACTCTTTTTGTATTTAAATATTTAAAAAATTATGGCCATAATACGATAAGATTTCACAGGAATCAAACCGTCTTCAGCACAAGAAACAGCTCAAATTTAAGTGTATCGAGATGTCGTCTTGAAACTACAAAACAAAAAATTTAATATATTGGAAGTTTAGAATTCAATAATTTACATCAAAACTTAAAAAGTATAAATACAATTTCTACTTTCAAGTTCTCTCTGCAAGTATTATTGTACAGTAACATTGAAGCTTTATTAAATTAAAAATTATAAAATATATTTTAATTATTTAGAATACTTATGTATACATATGTAAATACGAATATACCTATAGAAACGAATATTTTTGACAACACACCTCAATAATGTCCAAAGGACGCTGAGGTGCCTGAAATTGTGATTTAAAGTAAAATGAAATAAAACTAAACTTTATTAAAAAAAAAAAAAAAATATTGTCTGTTAAATTTATCCGAACAAAATGTGGCAGTTAGCAAATAATCGACATCTATGCATAGATTATTGTAATTGATAAAAATAAAAATTGTACACATTTAAAAAACAATGATTAACGTTTCTAATTTTAAAACTTTGAAACAGAAAAAAGAATTCTTACCGCGAAATGAGAGGCTCTACAAAAAATTTTTTAACATGTCAATACCTAAATAATTTCAAAGACGAATATTTGTTGCTGATGAACATTCCGCCATTTCCTTTCAATATACCTTCAATGTTTTTTCCACTAACATTATAACATTATAACATAACAGAAAAAAAAGATTTTTTTCTATTTTCTGTCATTATAGTATTTTTCATAAACAAACACAAAGAATATTGTCATACATTTGACGAACTGAAGGGTGGTGAAACTTAAATGATTAAACGTCGATTAAATAGTTTCTGTTAAGCAAACCGATATTTAGGTAATTGTCTGTTGTAAGTAAAGAAATAAGACATTGTGAAAATGACAGTTTATCTTAGTTATACACACAAAAAAAAAAATTCATAATAAACATGAATATTTTATGAAAAATTTGCCAATGTACGAATTTCTCATATTTATGAAATTTTTCATACCATTCATGAAAAAAGTCATAAAAATAAAATAATATTGGGAAAATTTTCTATGAAAATTGTATGAATTATTTATGAAAAATACTTAAAATGTATGAAAAATTTCTTACCATTTATGGAAATTTACCTAGTAAATTTGCCAATGTACGAATTCATAGTATTTATGATTTATTGCATATATATGATAAATAGTGTTTTTATTGTTCTTAAATTTTAGAAAGTGTTCATAATATGAATGAAAATGTATGACAGATTTCATGAAAAGCTTCATTATGTCTCTGAAATTCTACGTATTTATTAGAAAAATTTTAGCAATTGAACATTAGTTTTTGGTTTTGTACATCAATTTTAATTTCTAAAAAATTAATAAATGTTTCTTTTAGTGTTTCATTCATAAATTTTCAGTTTTTCTGTTTAATCTTAAAATTTTACTGAAAAATTTTTATTTTCTGGTTTCCTTTCATAAATTAATATGCAGAATTTTCAAGTTTTTATTATTAAGCATAGAATAAACATAAAAATAATAGAAACTAAGAATACTTGCATATATAGGATCAATATAAAACTGTAGAGGTTTATAGCGATTTATTCCTAATTAGTTTGAAGTTCGTTCGTTGTATTACCGTTATCAACTTATAGCGATCACAAAAAAAAAAAACTGTTACAAAATCCTCCTCCAGCTGACTGCTGTTTCACTGATTTTATCTTGAACTCGTCTATAAAATCTCTTATAGCGCGATCTTTGAAAAAGCTCGATATAAATCGAGAGTAGATATCACCGAAATCAAAAGCAATAAGTTTGGACTAAAGTGATCCATGCCCCGCTCTGTAAAATGCTTTATAAATGTCCAGAACCACCACCTCACTTTCGCCAAAATTGTAAATGAATCGTCACCATTTCTCCGAGAAGAAGGCCAATAAGTATCGCGTGGAGCCATAAAGATGATCATAATACGTCATAAAGAGTCTTTTTGTCAATTACAATAAATATTTTGCTACATTTTTGCTATCTTTTCTTCTTTTCAGTTGGTGTTTTACAACGATTATAATTTTGCTTGATGCACATTTTAACCCTAATCCAATTAACATGTGCCTTTCAGACACATCTTTCACTTTGAAGTCATGGTTCTTGGTGCTTCTTGAATTCGTACTTTGAATTATTTTATTTATTTAAAAAAAAATGCGCTCTTCTTTAATTCTATTTATTTATTTATTTATGAAAACCACAAATATACTTAATCCTGTCATAATGTGCCTATCAGGCACATACGACAACATTATGAACCAACAAATTAAATTACGGGGAATTCCCATTAAATTTTTATCATTCATTGTAAACTTACACAGTTTATTAAATTGTTGGCTAATTTTCAAAGAGAAAGTTGTAAAGATGAAACTTTTTCCCACAATGTCTAAAATATATTTATATGTAGAAAACGAAACAATTATTGAAGATATTGATTTTGAAGAAACTATAAACCAAGATTAAGATTACGACAGTAAATTATCGGAGGATGCGTATTTTATTCTACAATATGAAACAAGTACTGCTTTGAAAGAAAAAAAATCCAAATAAGAGATATAATTCCCAAATATAATATGCAATGGGTTTGTATGTGCCTCTGCAGCACATTTTGGTTGGATTCGTTACAAAGTTTATCCGACTTGATTAGGGTTAAATATTTTCCAGTATAAAAATATTTTAATGAAAGTAGCATTGTTTTAAATAAACCATGGACAGAGAGACAACAACAAACAAATGTTCACAACAAAGTTAGAAGCCAAAGTTGCTTCAGGCAAATTATTCCGCTGATGATGAGGTTACAGACAAAAACTAATGCGTAGCGTAAAAAATACAGTAGAATAAATCATCTTTGAGAATGTGTGTCAGTCAATACACTTGTATATCAAAGTAGAAGCTGTAAAATTAGTTCATTTTTGCGCACACTGTTATCACAAAACGCCCTTTGGCACTGCGATAAAATCAAGTTCACTTTCTCTTAAATTTTTATGGTTTTGTTGTGACGAAATAGGAGGTGGTTTTTATGGTAATAATTATTCCTGAAGTCATTTCTGGCAAACATTTTTGTTGACTATTTAAGCACAACATTTTCTTATGGGCATTTAATATTATTCGTATAATTATTATTGTTGCTTAAATATTTATGATTAGAAGGCGCTTATTAAAGTGTTACTTACTTTGCACTCCTAAAGCAGAATATTAGACTTTGAATGAAATATTTTAAAAATTTACACAAATCATTTGCTTCATTCTTCACTCATTCCTTGTTTCAAAGTTTTACGCATAAAACTTTTGTTTTTCCAAAATGCTTAAGACTATGAAACACCAAATAATCATTTAAATAATACAAATAAACTATTTAAATGAAATGAAAAGAGTTTCCTTCGGTCTTTTATTATTTATTACTAGATGACCGTCCCGGCTTCGCACGGAATCTGTTTACTAATGGGGAAAAAAAATATATTTTGCTGTTTTTAGCTGACCCGGCAAACGTTGTTTTGCCATGTATATTATTTCTAGGAAACATTTTTTTAGTTCAATAAAAATAACTATCTACTATAAGTGTGCGGGGATTTACCTATAATCGGAAGCGTTGTAGACAATGAAAGTATACTTTATTTAGGTTAATAAATTAATCTTTATCAAAGTAACAAATATATCTGAAATTACTATTCTCGTTAGCTATCTAAACATTAAAAATAATTATTAATATTTTTACTATCAACGGTATAGTGAGTAAGACAGGAGACCGGCTTCGTTCTCATACCTTTAGCGTCAGTCGCCATATTGATGTTAAATTTTTCAAAATCTCGTCATCATGCCCTTTCATTTGATACCCATATTGCAAATAAGCATTAAAAATAGGTTTTTGCATTTTTAGTGTCCGTTGCCATATTGGATTTAGGTTGATGATAAACTTATCAAAATCTCCTCATCATACCATTTCATTTGATACCCATATTGCAAAAAAGGAAAAAGTAGGTAAAAAAAGTGTGGGAGTAAAGTGGGCGTGGTTAATTTTAGGGGGATAAAAATAGATGTTGTCCGATTCTCAGACCTTCCAAATATGCACACGAAATTTCATGAGAATCGGTCAAGCCGTTTCGGAAGAGTTTAACTACAAACACCGCTGCACGAGAATTTTATGTATTAGATTTCAAAAAGTAAAGTTTTTTAATTCGAATTACTGTAATTTATTTTCAATTCTTTTTTTAAACATTAATTTCGTAAAATATTATAAAAATATTTTCAGCCTACTATTTTTTTTCAGGTAAAGAAAATAATAATTTTTAGCTTAGCAAATGATGACTGAGGGTGCACCGGTAGTCTAGTGTGAAGTGTGCTAGTTTATCAGTTGGGGGTTTGAGGTTCGATTCCTAGCAGAGACTCTGGTCGTATCACTACACACGTAAACGTTTTTTCGCTACTGGTGTCGCATAATAAGTTGGACCCAAGTGGGCTGGGAGCTTCCTTTGCCTTCCAGCAACCTGCCGAATTAACATTAACCTCAATGATGACTTTAGTAGGCATTAACAAAAAAAGGGAACTTGAAATGTTCAATAATGGAAAATAAAGTATTTAACAAATGTTCCTAAATATGTTGGTGTGCAAGACAATAAAAATATTCCTGTTTTTTTCATGTTTCTCTCATTTTGGCTTTAACTATTTATATGATCTAAGACCAGCACTCCGGAGATGACCCTTTCACATGCGATGCATTGTGCTGTAAATAGAGTTAAGGGTTAGTGACAGAAATATCTGAATGTAGAGTTTCACTATCTTACAACTCTGCTTTTTGCACGTTCTTTTTTTATAGCAGTGTTGAAGTGCCTTTGATGTCAACGAGAGTTTCGTTTTTTAGTAGCCATTTTTAGTAATTAATTTAATTGCCCGGTGATGCACAATACTGACGAAGGAGGTCGTTCTGAAGACGGTACTGTTCAGTGACCAGCGACTGTGCCTTCGCCACTGAAACCTTCCAACAATAACTGGCACAAGGACACACTAAAGCACAACAGAAAAAACGCGAGATATTTTTATGAATCCTGAAATCCAAAACTTTTTTGGTTTTGTAGTCAACGTACAGACTACTTCGTCATCGCCACTCTAAATTTTACTTAACCCCTTAAGAACTTACGAAAGAGTAAAACGAACTGTCACACTACGAAAATTTTTTGACATTTATTTGTTTATTTTCTGTATTCCATTTCCTATACAAGAAGACATTGTTTAGAATTTTATATTACATGAGCGTATTACGTTGTAAACTTTTATAATTGATATATAAACCTGGGGCCAAATCTCCGCATTCGTGATCGAATGAGCTTTCGTATCGAATCACATTTCGTGACGTATCGAATAGCCAGATCGAGGCATTCGATAGCGTTCGAATCGAAATTTGTTTTAAAATGTAAAAGATTTATGTGCGTTGTCATAGAATAAAAACATATGGTTACAATCTTTATATATAAAAATGACATCTCTGTGTGCTTCTTGAAATTTTCACAGTATCCCTGGTATGTGGAAAGAACTATATAAAATTCAAAAATTCCAACTGGGCGTTGCTACGGCCATAAAAAGTAAATATTTATTTTTGTATATCTTGCGAACGGTTGGACTCTAAGTTTCTGAATATGGTCCAAATGACTTTCTACTTAAAACAAATCATCAGTAAAAAACTGGGAGGGATTGGACAAGTAGGTGTGGTACCTCCTATACAAACGAAAAAATATTTTGGCTAATTTGTCTTAATGAAAATTTTTGGTGTTAGTAAATTTTTTTTTATTTATTTATGAATGTACTTTCATGTTTAATAAAAAAAATATGACTGAATAATAAAATAAAATTTTTCTTTCTTAAATAGCAAACAAAAAACTAGTTTACGACAGCTTTTAGTCTACCGAATGACATTTCGAGAGAATATACTCGTTCGACTGCTCGTTATCTGAAATTTCGATACGTCTTATTCGATAACGAATATGACGATCTCAGAAAGTAAAATTTCGATCAAATTCATGCGATCACGAATGCGACGATTTGTGTGGGCCCTGTTCTGAAAAAAAAAATTTAAATGTATTAAAATTATTACAAAATTGATACTTATTGAAAGAAATAATATTATTATTTTTATTAAAATAATATTTTTTAAACTGTTAGCATTGGTATTTGTTATTAATATTGCTTTTAATATACCTAGATTTTCGAAAACAAAAAAAATTTGATGAAAACTTATTAGAATATTGAACAAAACATTCAACATGACAAAATTTATTGATGTGTCTATAACAAAATACATGCAAAAGATTGCACTCTTTTGCTGCAACTGTACTTTCAAAATTGACAAAACTAGCAACAGCATAATCGTATAAGAGTTAATCCGTAAAAATGTTTGCTCCACTACCAGTAAGCAGAGCCTTTCATGGTTGACTAAACATTGACTGACGCCTAAACAACTGCAGAGTTTTAAGCTTTCAATACTTTCTCAAGATATTTTATTTATTACTTTCGCAGTGAATTTATCTTCATTGCAGAAAAATTTCACGTGCCAAAAATTCCAAATATATGAAACAAAAAAAAAAAAAACATTTTAAATTATTTCTATTGAGACGACTAAACGTCTACTAGTTCTATGTCGTGGTATTATTTCATTTTTATTATATTTAAAAATAAACATGTATGACCGAAAAATTCTTTTGTGGTTTGTTTCTATTTTATCAACTCAGCCGAAATGGAGTCCACTGATAGTTTAAACTTTTATATTATAATTTGGGGTATCTTTTGTACTCGTATCTTTGGCATAAATTTATTTGAAATCCTATTCATATAAAAATATGTGACATTTCTTTTACTCAGTAAATACAGTCAAACCCGTTACTGCGAAAACATCTACAATACGAACTAAATGTGAGGGCCCTTGAGAAAAAGCCCTTTCATTCGTAGAATTAGATTTAATAGAAAATATATATTATAATAGGAAATTCTCTCCTCATTAATTTTCATTTTTTTTGCTCAGTTCATAGTCTGAGGAAACTCCTATAAATCATAATTAATTATTAAAAACCTCTTGTAAAATCCAATCCAATGCAATTCCTTTTCTGTAACAGAGATGTACAATCAAATTCTAATTTTCTTTATGTGAACTTTATCAATTGTTAATAAAAGTTTAACGATTTGGATAATCAGCTGGCTAATTAAGTGAACAATTCAAGAAATTAAAGAAAAAATAACATAAGTTACGTATTAAATAAAGAAAGTTTTCTGAACACAATTTTAGGGATACGATAAAAACATTTATGGTCGCATGGAAAATTACAACAACAAAAATAGGAACGTGACAGAGGGATGCGATACTGTATGTGAACATTTGACTTGAAATTTCCAACAATCCAATAGACAGAGAAGACTTCTGCCGGAAGCTTCATGCAGATATGATCAGTTCGGCTAAAAAACTAATTTTCTCTGTAATGCGCAGTGCAAGCGCAAATGAATATCCCCTTGCTGTTATGTTCTATTTAGTTACAGAAAATTTGCAATCTTTCTGTCGATGGCAATCAAAAACAGACCTGGGTTCAACCACAGTTTCAGACGAAAACTATAAAAAAGAAAAAAAAAACATCTCGCATTTTTCTGATGTGCATTACTGTGTCTTTGTGTGTCAGTTGTTGTAGGAAGGTTTCAGTAGTGAAGGCATAGTCACTGGTTACTGAACAATACCGGCTTCAACAGATAGCAATCCACAATAACATCAGAACGCCCTCCTTCGTCGGTAATAATAACAAAAATGGCTACTAAACCGAAGCTTCAGCACTGCTACGACTATAAACAAAGAACGTGCAAAACCAGAGCTGTAAACTAATTAATTAAGCTTCACCTCCTGTCGTTTCTCCTACTATCCCTATACCATAGTTCTAGCACAATGCTTCGCATGTGTAGGAGTCATCTCCTGAGTGCTGGTCCCAGCTAAAAAAAAATCTTTAAACAAAAACTTTGTAATCCGTGCTTAAATTAATATTAAGTATTATTTTTATAAAACGAGATTGCAGGCTCGAAAAATGATGGGCTTGCCAAGTCACATATGCCCATGGGATGCATAGACAGGAGGGGTGTGATTGTAAGGTGACATCGGACTCTCATTGCGGATGGTAATATGGATTTCGGAAGCATGGAGTATGACATCGGTATTTTCATTGATGCGTGATAGGGCGGCAGCGGATGTCTTCTTTTATGAAATGTCTTTTTCTTGTACGCTACGCTTAGGAGTGTCCGTATATGTAAATTGGGCAGAGATATTTGAACTGATGCAATCGTTGGATCATTTGATTGTGGCTTAGGTGGAGAGGAGAACATTCTGATTGCTCTTGACAATATGTCTGTTATGAGATGCATGCAGAGAACGAACGTGTAATCTACATTGAACCTGGAGACTGTCGGGGGCTCATTCGGTGTGGCTCAGTCTATGACCTAACACTAATGTAGGTCATTGGATGCACCGGCATTAAGAAGAACTACACTCGCTAGGGAGGTATGCTTGGTGGGGTTCTGTGAACCGGAGTGTAGATTTCCGCCGGGGAAAGGCCGCAATAGAGGGAAGAGTTTGTTGACCTGTTGGCAGGCTCGTATCGTGCTTAATCACCTCATGTACTTGGATATGCCCAAGGTAGCTAGAGCTGGATCACGGCGCTAGTAACGGAGCAGGGGAAGTTCAGGTAACATCTGAGGCGGTTTGGTGTCTGCATACTATCTGGAAGGGCTCAGGCGGCACATGCGCGATGGTTGTGCGGAGGCGGTACTGAGTCTGTGGCAAATGCTGGTGATCTGCCTCGATGTCACCACACTTTAATAAAATAAAGCTGAAAAATATTTCTATGAAACTGACAAAAAAAGATTTATTATTATAAGATGTACTTCTCATACATGCATTGAAACCAGATTACTTACATACACATATCCGTACATACTCTCGTACATATTTATATTGCGGTGATGTAAGTAGACTTCTCAGTGTTTCATGCAGTTCATTCATTATGGCGACAATGACAAAAATTGTCTCAGATATTATTTATTTTTATTTGGCCATTATTAATTTTTATTTCATACGTGTATAAATCTACAGAGTTCAAAAGTGGATTGTATAGAATCTCTGTCGCCATTCCATCGTGTTTTTTTGTATGCAAACAATTTGCGAATATAAAAAGTTTGCCAAAACTTATATTTAACTGCATAATATACATGTAAGATTTTAATTTTCTTGGTTCCACAAAACACAGTGAAGTATGATTTTTAACTTCAATTATATTTATTTCAGGTATAATAAGTAGGTAAATGTAAAATAAGTAAATAGATATTTAAATTTCAATTCGGTAGAATGTAGTTTCAAATATTAAGTATTAATTTTGTATGTAGATTGTAGGTATTAAATTTAAATGTAAATAGAAATATGAGTTTAGATATTAGTTTAATTAATATTAAATCTTTAATCTTCTTTTACTTCTTTAATCTTCTTTACTTAGCTTTTATTTAATTACAACTTTTCAACTTTTGTTTTTTATTTAATTACAACTTTTCAACTTTTGTTTTTATTTTTTCAGCAAATGATATCTTATATTTTTAACTTTAGGCAACTTTAATTTAAATTTTTAATTTGTTTCAACTTAAATTTTACTTTGCAACTTTTCACGATCTTCACGACTTGCTCTGTTCAATTCTTCTTAAAAACTGCCCAACAACTTCTTTCTTGTTACCTCTCGCTCGTTCGTTTTTTTCTTCTTCCTTTTCGTATTGCTGATTAGTAGTCGGTATTACGGGTACTATCGGCACCGTACACCCTTTACATACATATATCAGTAATGCATGCATAGTTTTGTTTTGTAAAAGCTTTATAAATAATAGTTAACTTAGCAGGGGCATTGAATTTGTAATTATTAAGCCTTTATAAATGGGAAATTAGTTTCCAAATGAGTCCATTATTTTTTAGTTCGCGATGTATTCACATAATTGCAAACAATATTTGCTTAATTCACATGCACAGTTGTAAGGTTTTTCGTTTAACCCGGTGTCATGGGGGATGGGTCAAGAGTACCCACCACTTTTTAAATTGCTTGTGGTGTTATTAACGGTACTTCCCTTCTCTACGTTCTGCTCAGTAGCTGGATATATTTATATAATCTATAAATATTTTTAATTTAAAATCACTCAGATGTTGATTGTACTGCGAATTACATGCGCTGAAAGTTAAAAAAGGTAAATATGACCCATTCCCCTAGTCAATGTAGCTATTTTGCGTCATGTGTATTTTATTTATTTTGCGTATCAAATCCTATTTTTAGTTGGAAAACTTTACATTATCGTTCAATATAACGATATATTTTTATTTCTTGTGCAATAAATTATTTATGTTTCTTACTATATTGTTGCTAGCTTGAATAAAGATGGATAAAGAAGGAAAAGAGCTCCAGCGTATTTTATCAATTCTCGAAGAATCTGACTCAGATGTCGCATTGTTTGATCCGGAGTCAATTAAAGAAGATGATAATGTAAGTGAGCGTAGTATGACTAGTGACACTGAGCAGAATGTATCGGATAAAGAAGAAAATATAGCGCAGTCTGCTTCAAAATTACAACTCGGCGAAACTCACTTGCCGCCACTTTTAGGTAATGCTTCATCACAATTAGAAGATTCTTCGATTCGTGAGGTACAATTTTCAAAATATTTTGGTAAAGACGGTACAGTTTGGCATAAAACACCTTTTCACCTAAAATACATCGAATAAATAATAACTCAAACCAAAAAAGACGGCAGTATTTGAAGAATTTAAGCCTTGCTCTTGTCAGTGACCATCTGAAAGTCCGTCAGAATGTTACACATTTATCTCGAGAAGTCCGAAAGAAAATCGGAATACTTACTAACGAATCATCGGAAGAGCCACCAATGAAAAGAACCAATGCTCGGTGTGCCCCGCTAAAAAAGACCGTAAAACCAACCATACGTGTCAAGGGTGCAACAAGTATATTTGTCCTGAACATATCATACCTTTCTGCGCCGATTGCACAAATAGTGATACTTCCAACTAACTGTTTCTTATTGTTTTATAAATATTAATTAATCAGATACTACATAAAAGTGTCATTTAAATTGAAAGACTAATAAAAAAAATAAGTGTTTATGTTTTACTTTTTGTTAATAAAAATATGTTTTATTTCCTTAATAACGTCAGATTAAATATAAATTGTATATATTTTTTCATAAATATATAGAAATACCGCAAGTTTAATAAGTGGGTAATTATGACCCAACCTCCACGTCCTTTTAACTAATTTCTCTATGTGCTTGTAAACAGGCTATAATTTCATGACTTCTTGCCATTTTTGAATTCACAAAGAGCTCATTAAACTCGGCCGATTAATTCATATGAACAACTGTGAAGTTGTAATTTAATTTTTGTACTTTCTATTCATGTATTGTATTCATGACGAGCTATTTTTTTAAATATTGAACATATGCTAACACGTAACCAAATCATGGACAATTCATGGGTTAGGTTAGTTTGGTGGCAGACCCTCGCCTAAGGAGAACGTCCCACTTAGGCTAGAGCTTAGGCCTATTGTGATACCATTCTTTTAAATCACGGGTTTCTTTTGTTAAATATGAACACATGCTCGCCAATGACATACATACATAAGTTGAACCAATTCATTTGCAAAAGATCTCCTGCATTAACTATTTCCTTCGCATGTCTTTTTTTGCTGGATAATTTTTCAATAATTTAACTTCTCTGCAATTCAGAATTTGCTTGTTAGAAAAACAATAATGCAAATATTTCTGGTTATATTAAAGGTTTTATTGCTGAAAATCTTTTGCATGTCGTTTTTTGATGGGTAGTATTGTATTTTTGTTGTTGTTAATTTTCGTACAAAAGTGGGTTCTATTGAGGGATTGAATTTCATCTCCGTAAGTCTAATTGAAAATCAGGAAAAGCTCGGGATTTATTATTATTAGGCCCGAAGCAGCGCAGTAGTTGTCTAGTTCTACGTAAATCATACCACGGAGCTCTTGGTATGGCACAGCTGGAGAGAGACCCTCACTTCTCCTGAGCCTTCCCCCTGAAATAATAGCAGCAGATAGCGCACACAGTCCCATCAGCTCATCAGCCATCTTATTGCCACCCATGATCCTATGTCCCGGAACCGACACAAAGGAAGCGGCTCAAAAATCCCGTAGGCCAGCCAGCTCCCCCCTAGACTAACGTCTCTGATGTTTTTTTTTTTTTTTTTTTTTTTTTTTTTTTACCTAGGACCAGCACTCAGGAGATGACTCCTACACTTGCGAAGCATTGTGCTGGAACTATAGAAAAGGGATAGTAGGAGAAACGACAGGAGGTGAAGCTTAATTAATTATTTGTGCAGCTCTGATTTCGCACGTTCTTTTTGTTTTTATACTCGTAGCAGTGCTGAAGCTTCTTTAGTAGCCATTTTTATTATTATTTTACTTCGCCGGTGGTACACAATACCGACGAAGGAGGGCGTTCTGATGTGATTGTGGATTGCTATCAGCTGAAGCCGGTATTGTTCAGTGACCAGTGACTATGCCTTCGCCACTGAAACCTTCCGACAAAAACTGACACACAAAGACACACTAATGCAACATCAGAAAAATGCGAGATGTTTATTTTTATTTTAGAATTTTTGGTCTGAAACTGGGGTTGAACCCAGGTCTGTTTTTGGATTCGTAGTTAACGTGCAGACTACCATCCATCGTGCCATCGCCACCCTCAACTTAATTTTGATGGATGATGTTTAATTGGAGGGTACCCATTTTATTTATTATTGGACGACGTTTTATTACTCAAATACCAACGAAGGAACGTGTTGCAGCACAGAAAACTCAGAATCAATTTGTTTGACTTGACCGCATCGAGAAACTCACCAGGGTTGCAGAGCCAACACGCTAACTACTCGCCATCAGCACTTCGCCTGTGGAAGGACAACAATTCACGACCAGTACCGAAAATTTCTTACAATCAGAAAAAAATCATTATCGACTTCTATGGAAGACAAATCATTTTTTATTTATTTTAAATTCTGGCCAAATTGAATTTGCAAACTCGTTATAAAAATAAAAATTAAACAAATAACGTAGCAAGCCAAATTTACTAACCCTGTTAACAAAAGAAATCCCCCATTTCAATCGAATTTCCAGATTCAATTTATTTGCAAATCAATTTGTAAAGAAAATGAATACGAAAAGATGAAAGTCTGAGAGTTGAACTGAACTAAAGAAAAAATGTATTAAAATTGGAAATAACTTTGCAGTCAAGACTGTAAAAACTAAATACAAAAATAAAACTTTTTTTCGTTTAATAATAATTTCAAAAAGAAACAACCATCAGAAGACGAGCAAACTCAGGCAAAAATTTTAAATTTACTGATACAAAAATGTGGGTTATTGTTGGAGCTTTGCATTGAGCCACATAAGAGATGATCCAAATTAAACAAAAAAAAACTAATAATTTGCGTCACAACAAATTTTAATGTTACTGATGAGGTAGAGCTTAATTATCGGAATTTTTATTTTGCATCATGTACATGTGCAGAAAGCGAGCTCATTGCAAAATATGGAATATTTCAAATTTTATTATTTAAAATGCAATTGTAACTTGAGCGAAATAGAAATGAGTTTATAAACTTTAAATGTTCGATTTAAAGCATAACATTTTTAAATTGAAGTATTTAATATGATATATATGAATATATGAATATGAATATGAAGTATAGAGATTTGTACTATTTTTACAATACTTGTAAAAAGTTATTACATTTCGACAGAATGTGATAAATCGTTAATAATCTCCGAAGACGTTGTAACGTTGTTGAGCATGAAGCAATTTCTTGGTTTCAAAAGAAATTGCAGAAATAAATTAGTTTTCTTTTGTATACCCTTTTCTTTCAGGGTGGTCCAAAAGAAATCACACGGTCCCAGATAAAAAAAAAATTATAAAAACAAATCACACTCACAAATATTTATAATCATTGGGAAACTTTATTTGTTTCTATCGTTGACTTGACTTGTCCACTGCTGTAGTTGTTATGGTAATATTTTGCGTTATAAATGAAGCAATATTTCCAGAAAAGTGAAAAGAGATTCATAGCTTTTGAACCATAAAATTTCTAGATGTTGTAATTATGCCACTCGCTCGATTCTCTGTGAACATTTTGTATTTTGTGCAGTTGTGACTGAAAAAATATATATAATGTTAAGTGATTAAAGAGTCTCAGGGGATCAGTGGATGCTGGTGGCAAGTGGAAATCCCCCGTCAAGCCAAAAAAGTATTCTGATGTGTATTAATGTCTATGATAAAATTACCCTGTGGGAAAACGCTATAACTTTAGTTAATTGGGGCAAACGTCAATTCGGTTTTGACATTTGTGAAGTAAACAATCGCAGAATAGAAATCGACAAGCCGTGAATCTATTTACTCTGCAAGAACACGGAATAAGTGTTCCATATCTTTGCGCAACATGAATTTCGTCGCAGATTTCTTGGTCGACTATACAAACAATGCGGAGTTTGGCCACTCGTCTTGAAGGGAGCCATTCTGTTGCTGTTTTCCAAGATCCCAAGAAGCCTGGAAAATCGACAAGATGACGTGCCACGTAATTGCACATTAGCCGGCGGTCCTTACGGAGAATTTTTATTGAAGATTTTAATTACATAAAGAATCTTGAATTAGGAAATTGAAATTAGGAAAAATTCACTGATGAGCATTTGCGAAATAGCACTATATGGATATGATTTTCCCTTAAATTATTGAATTTGCTTTTATAAAAAATACTTTATGAAAAGTATGTAATAATACATTTCACATATTTTTTTTCGGGAAAAAGCATAATTTTAAAAGTTTTAATTTTGCTTAATTCTAAAATGTTATATCATTTTATGTAACAACCATGTGTAAACAAAAGCGGCAAGTGTTCTCTGTCAATACAATTTATGGGAATCACGCCATAATAAATCGGTGTAAATGCTGTGTATTTAGAAAATCCTATTTAAAAAGCGCTTTAACAAATGAAGTTATTTAGAAAAAGTAAAAAGCAGTCACTAAATACCTGTGTTTAGTGTTAACGCGAGGCGACAAAGAAATCACACGGGCCACAAGGAATCACCCGATACTTTTTTGCCGTAATTTTGTATTTTCATGAAAAACTTTGGTTCAGCTTCTGATATCGGCCAAATAGCTGCCGCTAGATTTGAAGGACATCCAAGCAGAACCAAGGTTGTCATTAAAAAAACAATAACAGCAAAAGAACATCGGCTGATGATGACTTTTGCCCCGGATGATTTCTTTTGGGCCACCTTGTAGTATACAACATGAGAATACGAGTGTGTTTACATATTCAAATATGTAAATAAATTTTTTTTTTTTTCAAAATGTTAAATAAGTTTAAACAAAGCAAATTTATTCAACGCAGTTGTATGCTTTTTATATCAATTTGTACGTAATATGACCAACTAAGTATAGTTCGCTTCCTCCAGGCTTTCAATAAAATATTTCATTAATAAAATGAACGAAAATTTTTGCCGTGTTCAAGTTGACAGTTAATTTATCACAATATTGTGAAAAAATTACTTTTTGATTAGAATAAGGGCAAAAGAACAACTACCTCCCTGTTGACATGCGTATTGGCATGGAAAATACGTATTCTACTCAACTAGTGTTGGAGATTAATTGTTCTTTTTTCCCTTATTCTAATCAAAAATGTGAAATAATCTTATTTCTAAGATTATAGGTTTTATTCATTTAATGAATAACAATAAAACAACACAAGTTCTGTTTTAAGTTGTACTACTTTATTTTATATCTCAAAAAATATTCAGCCCGTCCGAGAAATTAATACCGGACAAAGATGTTTATCGTTTGAAGACACGAAGCAAAGTGAATTTATTTAAACAAGTAGTGCTGCTTATATACTAGTCTGAGAGTGAAATGTTGCAACGTTGGAAGTAACAATAAACTAATGTGGCAACAATGTCAGAGAAATATCCGTTAATTCAAATGACAGTGTATACTTATAAAAAGGTATGCATGGTTGTATTCAAACCGAGTTCGTAAAGTTTAAATAATAATTATTAATAAATAATGTAATAAATAGTGAACTGCTTCAAAAGTAATTTTTTTTTAACAATATTGTGATAAATTAACTGTGAACTTGAACAATTCAATTGAAAATCCATTCATTCATTTATTTCTAATAATTGTAGTTCGATTAAATTCAAAGTATTCAGAATATTTCATTATTATTTTAATTAAAATGAAGATAAACGTGGTCGATAAAATTATTAAAAGAATAAAAAATTTTAACATCGTCAGCGTACATTAGTATATTGGCGAAGTTGATAACATTAGGAAGATCGTTAATAAACAGCGAAAATAGTATCGGCCCAAGATGGCTGCCTTGGGGAACACCAGATGAGACATATATATACTTAGAAGAACTGTTGTTAAAACGAATGGTTTATTTTCTATCAATTAAATACGATCTTAAGCAGTTTAAACTGTTATTAGTTACGCCGAATAGATCCAGTTTAGCAAGAATAAGTTGACGGTTGACTTTATAAAATGCTTTACTGAAGTCCGTATAAATGGCATCAGTTTGTTTCTTCTGGGTAAATGCATAATTGACTAAAGTAGTTAAATGAAGAACAATAGTTGTAGTTGAGCACCCTTTTCTAAAACCATGTTGATAAGGTGACATTAACGATGCCGTGTGATGACATAAAAAATCGGCAAGTAGTTTTTCAAACAGTTTCGGAATGGCACTTAATTTAGCAATACCTCTATAATTCGTAATATCGGACTTATTACCAGATTTATATCGAGGTATTATATACGAATCTTGCCACAATACACGAAAATAGCCATATTTTATCGAAGCATTAAACAATAAAGTTAATGGTGTGGCAAATGATTCAGCACATCGCTTTAAAATGCCACTTGGAACTCCGTCAGGACCATAATTAAAGGACATTTTAATTTTTTTCCAGTTAGACAAAATATCAGTGCAGTTTAGTGCAGGAAAATATATTACTAGATTCGATGCAAGCGCATAGGGATATTCATTTCCATTATCGTAAACAGCATCAGAATAAGTACTGGCGAAAAACTCAGCAAACAAATCACAAATCACGTGATAAAACTTTAATTTTAATATAAAGTTTATGTATTGTGCATCGTTATTTTTACTATTAATTTGTTGAACGAATTTCTTTCAAGGTAAATCTAAATAAAAATGGCTACTAAACCGAAGCTTCAGCTATAAACAAAGACCGTGCAAGAGCAGAACTGTAAAATAATTAATTAATCGATTCTCTAAACTATTCCTTTCTTATAGTTCCAGCACAATGCATCGCATGTGCAGGGGTCATCTCCTGAGTGCTCGTCCCAGATAAAAAAAAAATAATTTCGTTTCAAATCAATGTGAATCAATGTTAAATTTAGCGTGAATTCAAACAACATTTAGTCATATTAATTGCACATTGCAATTTTTCCTGTGTGTAACTGGTCTAAATTTTTTAAAGAAGAAAATATAAATGACAACAAAAGTAAAAATACAATAAACATAAATTGATCTGTTCACGTGCACATACGGACATATCGTATTTTTGTAAACGATAAACCAGATGACTGTGCTTGTAAATTGAGCAAATAATTTCTCAGCAAATTAACTGTGACTGTACAAATCTCAGAAGACATTTAAAATGACAGAAACCAGCAGAGCATACACATATTTCTGGATGAAGAAAAACAAAAAAAAATAAAAAAAGCAAAGTGGCTTATATATGTAGTAGACGAGATTATAATAATTTTGTGTGTGTGTTCCATTAATTCTCTTCTTTTATTTTCTATTCTTCTGCCTGTTTGCCGAAGCCAATAAACAATCGCTGGCAATAATGAAATATTACACGCATAACATTTAATGACTTATTTAATGTCATTAAAAGCTCTTGACAAATATGGACCCTTTTCCAATGCGTTCAAGCGTTTTTAATACCTCATTTGCATAAAAGTATAATTTGAGGTTTCATGGAGGTTGCTCCAACTCTTAGTGGATGTGTTACAATTATTTATGGAGCTTAGAAAGGTAAGATACGAAGAACGTAAATATTGGCGTAAACGTTCAGAAAAAACAGAAATGTGATTTGGTAAGCCCAACAATATTTTAACAATTTTTATGATTATTTGAAGCTTAAATCTAAGTCGTAAAATTTATATTGGTCATTTCTCCGTTAATACTACTGAAATTTGATCACACTAAATATTGTGAATATAAAAAGAAACCAATTAAAACCTTAATAACTTATGGATTCGATTCAGAATATAAATACTTGATTATCTTGGACAATATTTCAGTTGTATTTTTATTTCACTTTTTTTGTATTTCAGCTTCCAAATCATTGATTATTTAATATCGTTTTATTGTTTGTTATAAAGAAGTTATTAGAAATTTTTACAATTTCAATATTTAATATTTCATTTACATATTTGGTTTACCTAAACTGTAATAATATTTATTTTCTGTTTTTTAACATATTTTAATAATTTTAATAACATATTAAAATTAGTTTCTTTATTTCATATCATCCTAAAATGTTTATTATTGTGGGTGGCGATGGCACGATGGACGGTAGTCTGCACGTTGACTACAAAACCAAAAACAGACCTGGGTCAACCCCAGTTTCAGACTAAAATTTTAAAATAAAAATAAAACATCTCGCATTTTGCTGATGTGCATTAGTGTGTCTTTGTGTGTCAGTTATTGTCGGAAGGTTTCAGTGGCGAAGGCATAGTGACTGCTCACTGAACAATACCGGCTTTAGCTGATAGCAATCCACAATCACATCAGAACGCCCTCCTTCGTCGGTATTGTGTAGCACCGGCGAAGTAAAATAATAATAAAAATGGCTACTAAACCGAAGCTTCAGCACTGCTACGAGTATAAAAAAAAACAAAGAACGTGCGAAAGCAGAGCTGTAAAATAATTAATTAAGCTTCACCTCCTGTCGTTTCTCCTACTATCACTTTCCTATAGTTCCAGCACAATGCTTCGCATGTGTAGGAGTCATCTCCTGAGTACTGGTCCCAGATAAAAAAAAATTATAAAAACAAATCACACTCACAAATGTTTATAATCATTGGGAAACTTTATTTGTTTCTATCGTTGACTTGACTTGTCCACTGCTGTAGTTGTTATGGTAATATTTTGCGTTATAAATGAAGCAATATTTCCAGAAAAGTGAAAAGAGATTCATAGCTTTTGAACCATAAAATTTCTAGATGTTGTAATTATGCCACTCGCTCGATTCTCTGTGAACATTTTGTATTTTGTGCAGTTGTGACTGAAAAAATATATATAATGTTAAGTGATTAAAGAGTGTCAGGGGATCAGTGGATGCTGGTGGCAAGTGGAAATCCCCCGTCAAGCCAAAAAAGTATTCTGATGTGTATTAATGTCTATGATAAAATCACCCTATGGGAAAACGCTATAACTTTGGTTAATTGGGGCAAACGTCAGTTCGGTTTTGACATTTGTGAAGTAAACAATCGCAGAATAGAAATCGACAAGCCGTGAATCTGTTTACTCTGCAAGAACACGGAATAAGTGCTCCATATCTTTGAGCAACATGAATTTCGTCGCAGATTTCTTGGTCGTCCGACACCAACTATACAAACAATGCGGAGTTTGGCCACTCGCCTTGAAGGGAGCCATTCTGTTGCTCTTTTCCAAGATCCCAAGAAGCCTGGAAAATCGACAAGATGATGTGCCACTTAATTGCACATTAGCTGGCGGTCCTTACGCAGAATTTTTATTGAAGATTTTAATTAAATAAAGAATCTAGAATTAAGAAATTGAAATTAGGAAAAATTCACTGATGAGCATTTGCGAAATAGCACTATATGGATATGCTTTTCCCTTAAATTATTGAATTTGCTTTTGTAAAAAATACTTTATGAAAAGTATATAATAATACATTTCACATATTTTTTTTCGGGAAAAAGCATAATTTTAAAAGTTTTAATTTTGCTTAATTCTAAAATGTTATATCATTTTATGTAACAACCAAGTGTAAACAAAAGCGCCAAGTGTTCTCTGTCAATCAATTTATGGGATTCACGCCATAATAAATCGGTGTCAACGCTGTGTAGTTAGAAAATCCTATTTAAAAAGCGCTTTAACAAATGAAGTAATTTAGAAAAAGTAAAAAGCAGTCACTAAATACCTGTGTTTAGCGTTAACGCGAGGCGACAGAGAACGAAATGCTCTTGTTTCGTTGAATGTTAGTTAGTTACAGATATTTGCCGTGGATATTGTTTTAGCAAGCATTTTTGCATTCACTTTCATACTCGTAGATACACAACGAAATTTACATGAATTTTTAATACAACACTCAAAATTAAAAATTAAACGTTTATATGAAATTTACTTTATTCAATAAAAAGATGACTACGAGATTAGCGTGAGTTACTTGCTGCCATGAATATTCTTTCGTTCTCTAAAGTAACAGGCAACTACTACCCATTAAAATCACGGCTTGTAGCTTTTGATCTCAAGTCCTCTGATTAACTTATTTTTCTTATTTATTATAGAATATTTCCATAAGTTATTTTACGTCAAACAAGTAGTAAAATTATTTTTTTTTTATCTGGGACCAGCACTCAGGAGATGACTCTTACACATGCGAAGCATTGTGCTGGAACTATAAGGAAAGGGATAGTAGGAGAAACGACAGCCGGTGAAGCTTAATTAATTCTTTTACAGCTCTGCTTTTGCACGTTCTTTGTTTATACTCGTAGCAGTGCTGAAGCTTCAGTTGAGTAACCATGTTTTTTTATTATTATTTTACTTCGCCGGTGCTACACAATACCGAGGCCAGGGGCCAAATCGTTACATACGTGAACGTACAACTCGTCACGTAAAAACACATTTTTGGTATTATAACATACGTGACGTATAAATGAACGTACGATATTTACGAAATGTCATCCGTTAATAAAATTGAATACGTATACGTACAAAGTTTTGTTTAAATTTCGTTAAAAATGTAAGGAAACTAAAATTTCATTGAATAAATTATATTTTTAATGTATTATTTTTATTTTTAGGACTAATTATAACAAATTGAATCCACAACAAAAGTAAATAATGGCAGAGTTCATGAATGAACACCAATAGTTAGCAAAAAATTTGCTAACCAATTGTGCACAGGGTAAAGCTACAGCCAACCGGCTATGGGCTGAGTTGTCGAAGCGTAGGACCACCAGTTAAAGACGTGAAGATGTGGAAGAAGGTAAAAATATTGAATGTCGTTAAAAAAAGAATTAGTTGTTGATGTCTCTGTGATTTAGGCTTAGGCTGACCAGAAATATCAGGCAAAGAAGAAACTCTTTTTTAATAAATTTTACAAAAAGCGTACCGGTGACGGTCCTTTTGAGGTAAAATTTATAAAGCTCAACTAAGAACTGTTAATTGGTGCAGCTGGGCTGGAAGCTACTGTTGAAGGCAACAAATCGGTGGCAACATTTGGTAATGTGGACATATTAAATATTAATCTTTCCAGTGATAGCAATTTAAACAGTGATGAACCGAACTGCTGTAAAAATGCCTTCGATAAAAATTTTGAAAAACCAAAAATAAAAAGCAAAAACGGTGCCGACCTAAAATTGCTGTTGCTGGAGAATAATATAAAAGTTGCAACCGATTTCCAGGGAAATGTAGATGCCAAACTCGGTCGTTTGCTTGAAATTCACTAACGCCTGCTTCAAATGGAAATAGAAAAACATGAGAAATATATGGCAATAGCGGAGCTAAATTTACAAATCAAAAATCTGCAACTAATGTGTAAATAATTATGTAGATATTGCTTAAATCAAATGTAGAAAACCACAAACTGAATTAAATTAAATAACAACTTATTTATTACATTTAAAATTTGAATCACTATGACTGATGTACTGTAATATGCCATTCACAGTGTTGTGGAAGTGAAAACCTATTGTGAATCTTAAGTAAAATTACGATACGTTTACAATCGTATGTTATAATACCACTCCGTTCGTTCATACGATTGACGTATCACGTAATTACCTTTCGTACGATTGTCGTTACGTTCACGGATGTAACGATTTGGCCCCAGGAAAATTAATCTGAATTTACTAAAAACGATTTATCATCAAAATTTTTCCAAATAATATTTATTTGTCTGCTTGTCACTGGTTCAATTCAAATGTTGTAACAAAACATGTCCACGTATATTCAATAATATAATGGTATGTCCCTATTAAGGCTTTCTTCTATTCTGTTTAGTTCTGACAATTCTTTGTGCAGCGTAAGGACGATATTGTGCTGTCATTGGTCTGTAAGGTAAAGCTGTAGGCATCCTAAAATATGGTGAATAGCATGGAGATCTTATGGGGGGGACCATTGGCCACGTGGCAGCAGGATAAAAGTGTGGCGGTGGCGGTGGCGGACGATAAGCAGAAGGATGCCATGGATGCGGGGGGAATGGCCAAGCTGGTACTGGCACAGGTATGGGAATATACTGGGGAGTATTAGAAACACTTGTAGTCGTTGGAAATTTTAAGACTTTATTGCCACTTTTATAGAGGTTTCTAGTCGAATGTTTAGTACGTTCATGCACTTGAGAAGAGCATGATGATGTTGGCGGTGTTTGTGATCTGCGATTAGTATGAATTCTTCTAGGACTTTCGCAAGGTGAATGTCTACGAACTTTCTCCGTACTCGTCGTTGTTTGTCTTCTTGGAGATTCCTCAATTCCAGTACTAATTTTCCCCTGCGCAGCGTAAGTTTTTCTATATTTTGAATAACTACACGAGTGCTTTATGTTGTACTTTTTACGTTCGTCAGCACGATTATGTGGTGGCGACTTGTATCGAGTAGTTGTTGATTTATCGGTTTTATTTTCATAGTAACGACTTCCTTCCATTGAACGTTTACTTGTTGATTTTGTATTGCTTCTAAAGCTGTGATCATAATTTAAGCTGCCACTACGATTACCAATAGGTGTTCTTTTTTTAAGAGCGATTTTATCACGTTCAAATAAAGATTTCCGAACTTCATCATGTCTGGTTTTACCTTCAGTGTCTGACAAATATGCAGATTTTGTTCGGACATGAGCCGATGTTGCAAGTTTTGTTGTAGTGGAGTTCATAGCGATGTTGCTGTTGCAAATGTTGCCGAAGGAAAAGCGTTGTTCCCCAAGTTGTTGTAACGAATGACTGACGGATAAATAAAAATGCCTATTTATATTAATTTACGTAGTACCACCCAATAGAAATTGAGTATTAAAACTCTAAATATCTTTATTTGTTTCAATTGCTACTCCTTTTTATCTCAGGCAGTGTGGTAGTTGCTCTCATCCCTTGAGCGTTTTCTTGCTTTCATTAGAGTATGGCGTATTTACATTTTCGTACCCTTGTTATGTTGCAATAAGAATTTTTCGCTTTAAGCTGTACTTAGTTATATCTACTGATATGAGTGATTTGTCCAAAATTGGTCTGCAGGTATTGTTCAAATACATACTGCTAAAATGTCTCACGGTATTCAGTGAATAATTTTATATTGTGCTGGTGCTTCGTGGCGAAAAATTAATTATTTAATATTTTAAATAATTTTTTTTTGACCAACACTCAGCAGATGACCCCTACACATGCGAAGCATTGCGCTGGAACTAGAGGAAAGGGCTAGTTAGAGAAATGACAAGATGTGAAGCTTCACTATTTTACAACTCTGCTGTTGCAAGTGCTTTGTTTTATAACAGTGTTGTAACGTCAAGGAGACGTATATAATTTTTAAGCTTCGTCTTAGTAGCCATTTTTTTTTAAATTATTTTACTTCGCGGGTGCTACACAATACCGACGAAGGGGGGCGTTCTGAATTGATTGTGGCTTGCTATCAGCTGAAGCCGGTATTGTTCAGTGACCAGTGACTATGCCTTCGCCACTGAAATCTTCCGACAACAACTGCACATCTTAACAAAGAGAAGTTTTTATAATTTAATCTTAAAATGGGGTCGAATACAGGACGTTTGTGGTTTGTAGTCAACGTGCAGACTACTTAAGCTATCGCGATTTTTTCCCAACCCATTAAAAAAATTGAAAGCGGACAAACACTGACTGACTTGCTGGGCGGTAAGTTGAAGAACATCACTAAAAACGGTTTTAGAATAACTTTTGAATTTGAGGTTGTTTCTGAAATTTTTTTGACACACGTTATAATGTGCTCCACAAGACGTACATATAACGCACATTAGGTCGTTGTTTAAGTTTTTTTTTTTCACTGTAGTGCCATGTAATTTTTTATAGGGATGATACAGTGTTAGAGAGAGAGGGAGAGAAGTAGCGTATAGATAATTTAAGAACAAATTCCCCTGTCCAGTGTTATTTTTTAGTCGATCATAATTAAAGTTTTTGATGTAAATAACAAAAGCAATTGGTCATAAGGGGTTGATATTTCAACCTCATTTGTTATACTACTCTTATGTATTTTGAGTTTCTTCTGTTCTTCGCGTCCACTCACAAGGTAAGAATTTTAAGGGCAGTTGTTCTAATTGTATAAATTTCAATTGAACATTTTTATAAAAAATATTGAGTGCTTTTCATATAAAGTTTTCTAGCAAGTATTACTTGTATTATATAGTGAGTACACCCTAGTACTTTCACACTAATATTAAAAAATCCGCTCAAAAAAGAGTTCTTCCTAAAATTAATAAGTGTTGTTAATAACTATTTCAGATTAAACATCCAGATAGTATTCAGAGATCTTTTTAATAAAAATTTCTTTATTAAATTCATCCAAAAGTTGAAGAGTATATCCTTGACATGGTAAACTAGCCATTATGCAAAATGCAATTCTTCAGATTGTTTACCTTGGTCATTCGTTGGCCATGAGAGTCATGGTGGCAAAATGTTGAAGCCCAGGTCTAACAGAGGTGAGGGAATGGCATTAATCACGTATCAAATAATTGCGTTGGGTTTTTTTTATAAGTACATTCACTCTATTCACTAAATATTATTAGTTTATTATATTTTGAGATAATGGGAATTTAATAAGTATATAATATAGTATTAAATTTTTTGCTTAGTTTATTAAGAAGATCATTTGTATTGATTACTTTATTTCAAAATTGTTATATTTTATTTGACTGTGTATATATACTTTAATTTTCAATGAACTGGTTTTATGAATTGAAAGTTTTTTTATGCAGGAAAATTTAGTTTTTTTCTTTCTTGGCAATATCGAATATGAAACGTTAAAAGTTATTGCAAAGCAAACTCTCCAAAAAGGCCTTATTCGCACATTTGAAACAGAGAATCCAGGAAAATCTCTCAAATGCCAAGTAACGAATATGATTTTTTGGTAAGAAAAATAAACAGTTCTATAAAAAATCTTATTACCATGCTAGAGTGTATTGATCACTGCATAAGAACAATTTTAAAAACTTGCGTTTTTCGTGACGCGCTAATTTTGAGTTCATAAATGATTAGTATTTTCGCTCTCCTGAAAAGTAACAACTTGCATATTGGAGAGTTTGACACTGGAGGCACGGTATAATTAAAGTCAATGTAAGATTTAAAAATGATTCATATTGAAATCAATCATATGATTCAGAAAATTTTAAAATTTGTAATATATATTTATTTAAAAAAAAAATAAAACAAATAAAAAAATTATAGTGTTTTTTATTTTTGTTTGAATGGAAAAAAGTCAAACGAAAATTTATATTTTATTTACAAAAAACAATTAGTTAAGAATTAAAAACATTATAATTTCAGAAATCTTAAAAAATTTTGATTAAGAAAAATTAATTCGGCCAAGATGTGGTTCATTACAAAGAGGGAGAACAGACGAAACAACGAAACCCACCTCTCGCGAGATAATTGCCTGAGAACAGAATCTTTGTTACATGTAAATGTACTTCATTGAAAGTTATGCCAGATTTCACGCAATTTTGTTTGACTTTTTTTATTTCAGTGGACTGATTGTAGAAATTGTATAATTCTTTAATTATTGAACTTTATTATCGTTTCTATTTAAACGGACGTTCATTTCTATTAGAATTTCCGTATAGACATCACTAGTAAAAACTGAGTCTTTTCCGTAGAAATATTTTAAATGCATCACACGCTGTGGTTGCAAAAATTTACCTTTAATCTAATTCAATTAATAAATTGCCATGACTATCAGTGGGAAAAATTTCTCTCTCAATTGTGTAGTGGCAATAGTTTCGTTACCAAATCATGTATCCGATTAAATCATTTCTTCTTGTAAATTTTTTAGTTAACCCATGCATATCATTATAGTTCTTGTTTAATAACATAGAAATTTATGACAGCATGAGAACATTCGCACTTGTCGAATTCTTCGAAATTTATTGAATAATGTCCAAAAAAGCATGTGGTACCTCGTTTATTTGTTTGTGACTTCCTGGAAAACTATCAGTTGTTGTTCAAACTGCAGTGATGACAAACTAGCTGTTTATTTGCAAATAATTATTTTTTGCTTGCTTACCTTCATAAATAAAGCGTAGAGATCGTGAATGAATTTTATAAAAAAAAGAATAAAAAAAAAAATTAAATATCAGATATAATTCTGTCCTACACTGTCATTTTATATTCTCTAATTTATATGTTTACATTTTTACAACAAAAAGAAGATGACTCTCAAATTTTCCCTTCACCTGTTAAAGATAACAACACTGATTGTTTAGAAACTCTTCGAAAGATTAGCAAATCGAACTGCCTTCTCAATATATCTGATCATCACACGCAATTTTAATACACAGTATTGTTCTATTGAAATACACTTTAAATTTTTAATACATCCAACGACTAAATTTGACAGCCAGTTATGGCCTCAAAATAGACTAAAGACAAAAATGTTTTTATATTCTAAAAAGCAGTCAAAAATTAAGCAGTTCAATGCTACTCACAGTATATAAAAATAAATAAATTTTAATTAATCAAAATATTTACCGCTCTTCATCTTCTTCCAGATTTTAGCTCTGACAGTTATTATTTTATTTTACGATATAAATTTAAACGGGTTGCAACAACTGTGCCCATTTTATACTTTTTAGTGTTCATTTATAAAAAGAAATTTACATTATAGAAGAGATATTGCATTGTTTGACATGATAGATCTTTTTGAACTTTTATTTGCATTTTATAACATTTATTTATTTATAGTGGGAATACGAAAAAAAAGAGAATAACAAAAATGGCAAGATGTGATATTTTAAATGATATTTGTTAACTTTTCTAAGTCACCTGCTTAATTCGCAAATAATTTTTTTTTTTTATCTGGGATCAGCACTCTGGAGATAACTCCTACACATGCGAAGCATTGTGCTGGAACTATAGGAAAGGGATAGTAGGAGAAAATGACAGGAGGTGAAGCTTAATTATTTATTTTTGCAGCTCTGCTTTCGCACGTTCTTTGTTTATACTCGTAGCAGTGCTGAAGCTTCGGTTCAGTAGCCATTTTTAATATTGTATTACTTCGCCGGTGCTACACAATACCGACGAAGGAGGGCGTTCTGATGTGATTGTGGATTGCTATCAGTAAAGTCCGGTATTGTTCAGTGATCAGTGACTATGCCTTCGCCACTGAAACCTTCCGACAACAACTGACACACAAAGACACACTAATGCACATCAGAAAAATGCGAGATGTTTATTTTTATTTTAAAATTTTAGTCTGAAACTGGGGTTGAACCCAGGTCTATTTTTGGATTCGTAGTCAACGTGCAGACTACCACCCATCGTGCCATCGCCACCTCCCATAATAATATTGGCAACATGTTTTACGGAAAAAGAGGGATAATGTCAATCTAGTCGTAATTAAAATCAAGAAATCACTCATGAAATACTCATTGCACTGAGCACTTTTAGTGCATTAATGAACAATTTAGTTCAACATATTCTATATTTTTTTTTAGTGTTTGTTTGTATCGAAATGTCTACTGTCTATTTTAAGGCCAAAGAGGTGAATTTCAAATTAATTACATGAATCGGAAATAGTTAATGTGATGGGGCAAAAATCCATTGCGGAATAGTTACAGAAACACTGAAGGTTAAATTTGTACCTTTTCTTTTTTGAAAAATCAACAACTTAAGAGGGTTTCAGACTATAATACATGTCTTACGACATTAATAAAACTTTGCGAGACAGAAATCGAATTTGATTTGGAGCGACTGTCGAAAAATCTAAAGTAATGCAACATTTTGGGTTCACACTCTCACACTTCAAATAAAATGAAAATTAAAAGTAGAAAGAAAAAAAAACCAGTTCAGCAGTAAATGTTTTTATGTAATTGTATTAGTTTCATTATTTGCTTTTGTAATTTTACAACCCTGATAAAAAGAAAAAATCTTATCGTTTAGAAAATATTTCTAAAAACGTGGAGGTCTTATGGGATGTCAAATGTATAACCATATTACATATTTGTCATATTCATAAGACATTGTTATCACACTTGTACGCAATATCTTAATACAAAATATTTTAGTGTAAAATGCCCTTTAATAATTATTTTATTGCTATCTAATAGCAGTACTAGGGTGTTCAATTAGTAAGTTATTAAAAGCTTAAACCTGTAATTTTTCTTCGAGTAATCGATTGAGGATGGCGATGTCTGACAAATGTCCTGTGTCCGAGCGCAGTATCCAAGTAAGTCAAAACAAACACTTGGTTTTTTTCTGATGTGCTTTAGTGTGTCTTCAGTCGCGAGGGTATAATCACTGGTCAGTGAACAGTACCGGCATCAGCTGATACTTATCCACAAGTAACATCAGAGCACCATCTTTCGTCGGTATTCAGTAGCATCATCGGCGAAGTAAAATAGTTAATATTCCTTAACATTAGATGTGCTGCAATATTGCTATAAAAATAAAAAAACTTGCAAAAGCAAGGTTGTAAACATAATGAAGCTCTCCTCTATCTATCCCTTCACCGTCAGTCATCTCTATTACTATCCCTTTCGTATAGAAGTTTAAACCTAGTAGTTGCTAATCATTGTCTGAGTGTTACTTTATAGAAAAAAATGCTTAAAAATAATTAATCGTTTAATTTAAAAGTAAAATAATAAAGATTAATCGAAATACATACATATTAATAAAATTTGCAAAAATTGGCATGAATAGAAACGTTGATCAAGATCGCTACTCCTAAAAAGAGTGATACATCACTTGTGGCAAAATGTAAATTTAAAGGGTAAATTTTTTCCCACAAACTATAACTAAATTATAAGGGTTAATTCTATTTAAAAGCAGTTAGAACTAGAGAACAGTTGCGTTAGCTAGTTATGTCAATTGAGGGTAAAAAATTATATATGTACATTTACTAACTCAAACTAAAATAATAGATTAGACTACGTTACGTTCATATGCACTGTATGTAAAACAGTATCTCTTCTTTTGCCATTCACATTTTTTCGATAGCAGTGTTAACATGGCGATAGTGGCAGTCATGAAGGAAAGTGCACCGACATTAGACACTAGACAACCGTTAATGCCAACTTAATGTCAAAACATAAATTCTAAATTATAAAATGTTACTTTACTTTCATAAAAAATTTCACTTGTGTCGAACAATCGAACAAACTTTATTTTATACCTTTGGGCTTAAAAATCAAATGGCTGCAGTTGTGAACTTTGCGATTTGTCTGTAAGTAAAGACAATAATACCATGAAAAATGGCACTAAATATATCTACACAGTAAAAACGTTATAGTTATAGTTTAATTTTACAACCCTAGCAGAATTAAATTCTAAATTAATTGAAAAATAGTTAAAATTTTATTAAAATTAAAATAAAAATAAAAATTTTTTTTAACAATTATTTATTTTCAATATTTCGCTACCGTAGCATCGTCAAGAAATAAAAACTTGAAAGGAAATCCTTTCAAAAATATTTTCTTTTTCTTCTTCTTCTATTAAAAAAATATTTTGTTAATACAAATTATTTCCTGACGTAGCGAAATATTGAAAATAAATAATTGTTAAAAACTTTTCACATAAAAGACCATCGCTCAAAAATGAATATAATTAAAAAATTTAAGAACGGTTAAAATAAAAATAGAAGTGAGATTAATATAAAATAAAAATAAATAAATAAATCAAATAATAAAATGTTTATTGTAATGCGTGATCAATTTCGAGGTTCCCTAAAAGGTTTAAAGAAAAAAACACAGAAAATTCAAATTTAATGGAGAATGTTTATTATCATTTAAAAGAACATTCTTATGCATTTATTTTTTGAAGATTATGTCTATCAAATGTTGGCCGTTGCTACGTCGCAGATGGTCCATCCGTTGAGTCCAATTTTCGATAACTCGTTCGAGCATTTCGACTGGTAACTGGCGAATGGCATGCGTGATGTTTTCCTCCAAGGCCTGAATCGAAGCGGGTTTGTCCGCATAAACTTTAGACTTTACATATCGCCACAGGAAAAAGTCTAACGGTGTGATATCACACGATCTTGGTGGCCAATCGACCGGCTCAAAACGTGAAATTATGTGCTCACCGAAATGTTCTCTCAATAAATCAATAGATTGATGCGATGTGTGGGAAGTGGCGTCGTCTTCATTTTCAGGCATCAAATAGTCGGTTATCATGGCACGATAACGGTCGCCATTGACGGTTACGTTCGCACCGGCATCATTTTTAAAGAAATATGAACCGATGATTCCACGGGCCCACAAACCACACCAAACAATTGTTTTTTCTGGATGAAGTGGCAGTTCTTGAATCTCTTCAGGTTGCTCTTCGTCCCAAATGCGGCAATTTTGTTTGTTTACACACCCATTGAGCCAGAAATGGGCCTCATCTCTAAACAAAACTTGCCTCGAAAACGTGTACACTCTCAGCTACAACCGCTATATTTTCTTCACAGCGTGCTGGACGTGGTCTATTCGGTCGAACATTATCCAATAATGAATACTGGGTCTCAAAATGGGTGATGGTGTTGCGAATAGTACGCTCAGTAGGCCGATTATGTTGACCATAAGTTGAGCGAAGTGCACGAAACACATTCCTCACAGAACGTGAATTTTCGTAATAAAGTTGAACGATTTGTAAACGTTGTTCAGGCGTAAGTCTTTCCATTATGAAATGCCAAACAATACTAAACAAAAATAACATGACAGCATGACACGACTCACACGTGATCTGTCAAAAAAAGGCTATTGAAAAAGTATCTCTACTTGAACATTTTTAAAGAAGCTTTTTGGTTTGTTTTGTTTGTATATTCCGTAATTCTCAAATATTTTTTGGAAGTTTTTGTATAAACATGTGAAATTTCTTAGCTTTTTTCAAGAATTTGGTTAAAGGTCTACTGAAGATTATGTTATGAGCACCAAATGAAATGCTGCATATAGATCGGCTAAACCATATAACAAATATAGATAATTAATCGTAATGAATTTTCACTAACGTTGAATAATTGAAAGAATAATTACATACCATACTGGAGCTAAATTAATTCGTTTTTGGATTTGTGATGTATAAAACACTGGTGTTAAAATTCAATAAGAGTAATCCAAAAATGTTTACTGTATATTGTTATGTTAGTCATTTCCCAAAATTTTCTATTGTCGTATGTATGAGATATTGATGCAATGAGGACAGAAGTAACGTTTACAAAACGTAGAAAATTTATTTCCAAAATTCGCGGTCTGTTCACCACACTTATAGAACACTGTGTGAAGTTTACGGTGCTCGTAATCGTTCATCTGAGCAGCTAATATGCATTATCATCGATTAACTGAGGACCACATTTACTCTTCTAGATAATATTCATCCAAAACGAACACGTACCGTGCGTATAGAAGAAGCCATCGGCTCTATAGACATAAAATATGACAGAAGATACTAATTTATCGATCCGAAGCCGTTCTTACCAATTCGGTCTCTTTCTTCCGTGATTTCTTTATTCTTCAGATCATTGCAAATCGTTGGAAAAAGAAATTGTTCCCACAAGATGGCGCAACATGAAATGCAACACAAGATACCATCAATTTGTTACACCAAACGTTTGCTGACCGAATTATGGCAAGAAATGGACTTGTGAATTGGCCAGCTCGTTCGTGTGAATTGACACCTTTCGACTATTTTTTGTAAGATGCCATTTAATTAATTATTAGTTTTTTGTCTTCAAAAATTTTCTTTGTTCAAATGTTTTTTTTATAAAATTAATTATTTATCTTCTATTGTTCTCAGCATCCTAATCTTCTTGGATTAAATTTAAAAGTTTTACGGCTGAGAAATGTTTTAAAATATTTACTTTTCTTCTCACCCATAAATAAACCATAATGACATTTCACCTTCACCTGGTGTTTAGTGTTGTTGGTAACAACAACAAATTCCAATAAAATTTTCTAGAGATCTCAACTGGTTGAAAAATTTTTACTAGAAATCATCTGCAATCGTTTTAACCACATGTCTGCGACTATTATTTGGTTCATAAATTTTTCTTTATAGTTGTTGATATTGTCAACAATTAACAGGCATTTCTTTACTAATTTTCAGACCACAGCATACCAAAAAAATCACAGCGTAACGCGTGACCCTTGGTAGAAAAAAAACCAACCTTGTGTGCGTTTTTCTTTTTTGTATAATGAAGAAGTGGTTGAACAACTTATTATTTTTTATATACAGAAAGGTATGAGTATGTGGAAATATAAACAAACCTCAGTGGCCACACGTTAATGAAATCATAAAGAGGACCGCCTTAAAATTGTGATGTCAACTGTGGCTTTGTTATGTAAAAATTATTTAATGTTTAATTCTGAAGAGCTTCCAATTAGAGATTATTTTCAATTTATTAGCTGCATGAATTTATTAAAGGAATCCTATTCAATTCAATTTTAAATAAATAATAATTTTTGTATTAAATTTTATGCTTCAAAAAAATTTAAAAATTAAGAGGTTTTGTATTTAAATGTATTTATACCCGAAACAAAAATTCCTTAGCAATTATCGCCGTCTTCTACATAACATAGAGCTGCAGGAATCATAAAAGGATTCAAAACCACACTGGAAGCCACGGATTGTATTTAATCTTCCCTTTGTTACCATTTGATTTAATACTACGAAGGTTTATTAATAACTTTTTTTGTTTATAACGGGTGTCCCAACAAGAACGCAAGATTTAAATTTTAAATAAAACACAGATATTTAAAAAAAAAATCGTGAAACTTTATTATATCGTAAAGTATACAGAATGAGGTTATGTATGCAACAACATATCGGGTAGATGGCCGCCGCGGCTTTGCTGGCACACACGCGATCTTTTAATGAAATTTTCACTGACCGTTTTGCATAAATGCTGCGGTATTTCATTAATGCAGCGTCCAATTTCCTCTTTTAAGGCTTGAGTCGTCGTCGGCTTATTCGCGTAAACCATCGACTTCAAAAAACCCCAAAGAAAAAAGTCTAACGGTGTTAAATCGCACGATCTAGGCGGCCAATTCTGGTCCCCAAAACGCAAAATAACACGACCGGGAAATGACTGATGCAGCAATTGAATTGTTTTACTGGCTGTATGAAATGTGGCGCCGTCTTGTTGAAACCACATGCCCTCCACATTCATTTCTTCAATTCTAGGCACGAAAAAACTGGTTATCATTTCACGATACCGAACACCATTGACTGTTTGCGCTTGACCTGCCTCATTTTCATAAGAAAAAGGTTCAATGATTCCTCCAGCCCAAAATCCACACCACACAGTGACACGTTGAGGATGCATTTGCTTCCCATGAATCACTCGACGATTTTCCTCACCCCAAATGCGACAATTCTGCCTATTGACGAAGCCATCAAGATGGAAATGGGCCTCGTCACTGAAGATGATTTTATCGGCAAAATCAGCATTTTCATGTTGTCTCTCCAATACCCAATTAACGAACTCCCTTCGCTGTCCATGGTCAGCTGGCTTCAGTTCCTGAGTCAATTGAACTTTGTATGCATGAAGATGCAAATCTTTCGTCAAAATTCCTATTATTCCTGATGATGTTAACGAAATATCAAATAAAACAAATAAAATACCTCGAGTTTAATAAATATATTTCAATATAATACAAATAAAAGGTCAATTAAGAATATAATAAAGATTATAAAATATACAAAATGCAAATTTTTTTACACTTATTATGAAAAATAATGTCACTCAAATGATCCCCGTTTTGAGCTTCACGATTGTGGTGTCGCTTTGGAGCATTTTCTATAACAGCTTTTAAAATTTGTGGCTGAAGCGTTCGAATTTCTGCAAAAATGTTGACCATGAGTTCATGGATTGTCTCGGGCTACTTCACATATATGCGCTCCTTCAAATAACTCTAAAGAAAATGGGCGGGTACTAACAAATCTGACGAACGCCCTTCCAAATTACCGAATTTCTGAAAATTATTCGCTCTTCAAAAACTGTATGATCTGCAAATTTGAATTTTTGCATCTCATATGCGAATAATAAGTGCCACAGGACGTAGTACGAGCCATTCCCAGCTGAGCAGAATGCCTTCTGGTAGATGTTTCTGGAGTTTCGTTAACACTTTACTCTACACGAATTAAACATCGTCTAGCGGTTCTAGGCAAATCTATAATGGTCATATGTTGCTGGTAACGAAGAACTATGCAACGCATCATTGCTTCAGAAGGCTAAATTGTAACGTTAACCCTAGAACCATAATATACGTAAATTTTACGTACAGTTTTTTTGTCACATGTATATAAAAGAAGTGATCGGCATTGTAATGCCAATTCATTTTAGCTATGCTCTCATCAATTGTGCTGCTATGCTTACAAGTGTTAAAGCAACACATATTTAATGTTTTATAGGAATTCACAGTATGCGCACGATACGTAAAACTTACGTGTCGTTGGGAATAAAGGTTAACTTCTTGCACGTAATGTTTTCATAACGTTAGCACACTACGAAAGAACAAGGCTGAGATAACTCCCGAGCTACTCGGTTTGCAGCACTGTGGATCATCGCGCCGATCATGCCGATGAAAAATAAAAACGTGTTATTGCTGTCATCAATGCACTATGAGGGATTATTTAGAGAAAAATGTACATACTTGCAAATTATTTTACTTTTTATAAGAAAGTAATTTCAATATATATTTTTAATGAATTAAAAAAAACAATTGAAATGAAATCCTACTGAAGATTTGCCATTTATTGAAATTTATCAAATGAAATGTATGTATATACAGTGCCAGCTCGTTAATCCGAAGGTGTGTAATCCGAATTATCCAGTAATCCGTATTGAATTTATAACGTATTACGTACTCTATAGTCCGCATTAGTTGCATGCTCGCTAAACCGAATTTTTATTTTATTTTTTTTATTCTCTGCTTTTCTATTATTGTGTATGTTTTTTTAAAACTAACGGGACATCATTGAGATCCAGAGCCCTCTATGATTGATAATGTACATACATATATAATATTTATAAGTACATACAGTTTGTAAAAAAAATGTTTTCAAAACAAAAATTTTTTACGAATTTAAATTTAAATAAATATTTACAACAACAATATCATTATATTTGTAAATTTTTTTTTTACAACTGTTGTTTTGTATGTTCTCGACAAGCAGGTGTCGAAACTTTGACAAATTTATGAACATATTACAACAACAACGCTACAAAATAATTTTGCATACTTTAAACAGTGTAAAAAAAGTGTTTTCAAAAATGCAAAGACAAGAAGGAACTGTTAGTTTTTTGCATATGTATTGCGTATAATAGTTTTATATGGACGCTAAGAGTAGCAGTTGTCTTTTATTCATTAAATTAAGCTCATAGAATAAACAAATGATTACCCAATTATATATAAACTATGCCAGGAAAGCGACTGAACAAAGACATTACCCAACTGGTGTATTTTAATTACTATAAAGGAAAATCTCACAGAGAAATTGCTGAAATGTTGTCTCTTAACCTAAGGACGGTATATAATGTTATTAACAGTGCTGAAAAAGAAGGAAAACTGGAACCAAAACAAACACCAGGCAGACCAAAAAAAGTAACTCGGCGAATTGAAAAGAAAATTTTGAAAATGATTGATGAGAATCCACATTTCAGTACTAGAGGAATTGCACTTAGCATCAGTAATGAATGTGGAGTAAGTATCCCTCTCAGACTGTTAGAAATGTGCTACAAAACCATAAATACTCTTCAAGAGTTACGAAGAAAATACCTTTGCTATCCGCGGTAAATATTGAAAAAGGTATAAGTATGCCATTGAACACCTTTCTTTACCTCCGGAGCACTGGGAAGATGTTATTTTTTGTGACGAAACGAAAGTGATGCTTTACTACCATGATGGACCTCAAAAAGTTTGGCGAAAACCCCTGGCGGCTTTAAAAAATAAAAATATAATACCCACTGTAAAGTTCGGTAAACTATCCGTTATTGTGTGGGGTTGTATTTCGAGCAAGGGTGTTGGCGAAATAAGAATATTAGAGGATATAATGACCAAGGAAGTCTATCTAAACATTTTAAAAAAGGAATTGAGTGCAAGTGCTCGGAAATTCGGTTTTGTTGACCCAGAAAAGCTCAAGTATAAATTTTAGCAGGATAATGAACCGAAGCATAAGGCTTATATTTGTAGATCCTGGTTCTTATATAATTGTAGAAAAGTGATCGATAACCCAGCACAAAGCCCAGACTTAAACCCTATAGAAAATTCATGGGTCCACCCAAAGAAAAAAGTCGGAAAAAGGTCACCAAAAACAAATAACATTTATTAAAGAAGAGTGGGAAAAAATACCTGAAAATTATGATATACCAAAGCTTATCCATTCAATGTCTAGACGCTTAGAAGTTGTAATTAAAGCTAAAGGAGGGCACACCAAGTATTAGCACCCTCAAATCTTTTTTTTTTACCATTTAGAATAAATTTAATTAAATTTAACACAATTTTGAAAACATTTATTTTACAGCGTAGAAACTGAAGTTTTTTTTAAGTTACGATTATTATTTTGTTATTTAAATTAATTTTGTTTTTTTTTTGTGCAAAGTGTTTATAAACATCTTCAATTGAATACATGAAGAAAAAAATTTAATAAAAGTTGTATAATTTACTTGCAAATAAGAGTTTCTCCTAAACTTTTTAATTTTTCTAAGTTTTGAAAAGACTTTTTTTACAAACTGTATGTATGTTTTATGTCTTATTGCAAATAGTTTAGTTATTGAATGGTAGTCGCATATTCATTCTCAGAGGTGGGCTTCACAGGATAACATCCCACTATCATTGTTACAACAACAATTGCCTGAGAATGATTGTGTTGAAGAAACAGAAGAATTCGCACAATAACCAACTTATTTCACCGCAATAATGACGTGCGAATTTCTGAAGATGAAATTCTTAGCTGAATTATTAACTCTGACAATACTTCGAGTCGTAGTTCAGAATCAGATACAGAAAAAGTAGAATCAGAGCCTATAATTATGAAACATAATTATGAAAAATCGTGAAGCTGTGCAGGCCTTAAATACTTCAATACATTAGGCAAAGGAACAGATTACATATTGATGCTGAAGGAATTGGGCAAACAAAGCTTTGGAAGTATGTGTACTGAAAGAGCATCAAACCTACATCACAAATTACGTTAAAAAAAACATAATATTTAAAAAAGCTTTAATTTTTTCATTCTTGTTTAATAAAAATAAAATAAATTTGTTTAACATTCTGGCTTTTGTTTTATTTGCGAATATAGTGAATTATATTACATAATAACAGCACATCCAGTAATCCGAATATCTCGTTAATCCGAATCACGGTCTGCAATCATTAATTCGGATTAGCGAGCTGGCACTGTATACGTACAATTTACGTATCGTTGGTATTTAACGTATTATAAAATATCGTTATAGTACTAGGGTTAAAATGTCGACGATATGCTCTTTGCGTTAAAATAATTGATGGCTGTATTAAAAAAATATTAATAATTTAGTTATTCTGGCTCTTAGTTAAGTTGTGAATCTTGCTATTAGTTATTCTCCAGGTGTTATTATTATAATCAAAGAAGCTGTTTGGGAGTTTTATATCTCTCTTATGAATCTCGAAACCTGACTTAACTAGACTTGTAAATTTTCATAACTTATTGCATTTTACCGTATGCTTATTGCTTTTTGTAGTTCTGTGGTTTTATTATGAGAAAAAAAAAATAAAATTATGAGAAAAAAAAAATAAAATATAAATTTGTTACAAAAATTTAACTAATGACATCAATAAAATTAGTACTGAATTAACTAAAGAAGAACTCAATCGTTTTACTCTGAAATTCTCGTACAAAAGCAAAAAAAAAGAAGCATATGAAAACGACAAAATCATTAAATTTTTAAACCTCATGGTGACTATTGGCCCACCCTGTAGAATTATTGTAAATAATTAAATAAATTTATTTATGAAAGGATGTATTTTTTTTTATACCTTCTCAAAATTTAACCATAATTTTTCAATAGTAACTTCATTTAATTTAATAAATGCTTTATAAATAAATTAAAACAAAACCGTCTTAAAAATTACAACAAAATCATTTTTAAATTACATTTGATATGAAAACGTATAAGATAAATCGATTGAAAACCAATATCGTTATTTTACATTTCCATTCTCATCACCATAATACACAGTGTACACAGAAGGGACAATAAAAAAAATTTTAAGATGCATTTGGAATTTTAGTATTATTCACAATTAGTACCAGTTATAAGGTTTTATGTTGGCAAACGACTGATGTTAAAAGTATGTACACGAAGCAATTAAATATTTTTTTTAATGTAAAAATAAAAATATAAATATAAAGTGAAAAGAAATCATCGTTAAAAATAAATACCTTTTGTTTTTGGGTACAGCAGTAATCTTTGCCGTCTTTTGCGGCGACAAATACGCAACGTCATTCACGGTATTCTTTATAGTTTTATTTTAATTTTTAGAAGAATTATTTGTATTCTAGCTACAACTTAAAGACTCTTCTGAGCTAGCAAACGTTTCCCTTATTCTTAAGTCATTGAAAGCAGTCTTTTATATTTGTACAGACAAGAACTGACACAAATGCACATCAGAAAAAATGCGAGATGTTTTTATTTTTTTAATTTAATTTAAATAAAAATAACTTAAAAAATAATATTTTAAAAACCTGTAAAAAAATAACTTTAGTAAACGAAAATACTATCAAAAAGATGGCTCAAAACATCAAATGCATTTTTCTCAGTTCACGATTTTTTGAATTACGACGGTATTGCATCAAAGGCTCGATATGTGAGTGCTGGCTGTATAACTAGAAGATGACGTCCTTAATGCCCTATAAGGCCAAACATTTTTCTGATGTTTCTTTGTATAGTGTATTCACAGCGCAATATGATCCACTTGTTCGCCCCCTGAACCACGATTGTCAACCATAGTGTCCACAAGACTGTTTTTGGTTAATTTTAGCATTTCGTATTCTCAATTTCATTTTTTTTTGTAATTTTTTATACATATGAATATGTTAATTATTTATTATTTTTGCAAATGTACAAGTAAAATAGCAATAATTTGTTATCAATATTAGAGATAATACTAATTTCTTCGTGGTTCGTACTTGATTCAGAATGAACCAACATGGATCGCTCGCAAAATTCTGTATTGCGAACCAAGTAGTTTCAATCATGGTTGGGATAGAGAACCACGAATATTGCGGTCCGTGTAAACACGGTCTATGTCTATGTGTCAAGTTAACACCTAAGACGCAGCAACTCTGCTTTACAAATTCACAAAAACGACTAAATGCAGAGTTAATAAAGAATTAAACTACATATATGTATGGCTGTCTCCACATAAACTACTGTCTCTTCACTACCCTATCTCCTTGAAACTAGTTCCAGTGAAACCATTTAAGAAAATTTAAGAACTTTTCTCGTACACAACAGTAAACAGTTGAGTGCACCATAATGAAAGCAAAAAAAACATGAACACTCGCCTAACAGACTTGCCACAAACTCTTCATAAACTGGATTTTACTTGACTTAACGCATTTCAATATGCATGTGTGTGTTAGTGTGTATGAATAGGATTGCATAGAATTAAAATCAATGTCTGATTTTCAATTTCAAACTCTTCAATTCAATTTTAATACTGACAAATGACAATTGATGGGCTTCAAGTGTTGGCTCTGCATCGTGAACATAATTTATTGTCTGTTGTTGTCTTTTGAAAGGGTTTGCATACCGTCCAAAAATCATTCCGTTTGCACAGAAAAACATGTTAAATAATTTTTAATAGTTGCATTAATGACATACATCACTGTCTAATTTCTGTTCGTTGTGTATCATTTTCCATAAATTCTAACAATAATTTTTTAGCCTTTTAATAACAAGTTCACGGAATTACTTTTTTATATTTAGTGTGTGTGTGTGTGTGTATGTGTATAAAATCCAAGTATGTATTTATATTGTATACAAAATTAATATTTCATTTCGTATATTATAAATAATTAAAAACGTGTCATAAATATTTAATTGTAATAAAAACATCATAAAATTTAATTGACTTTGTCACAGCAAAATCCCAATTTTTTTTTTTAGTTACGACATGAGTTGCTTAAGGATTCAAGGACAAATATTCTTGAACCGAGAAAAATATTTAGAAATTTTAATTTTATCTTCAAAAACTTAAAATTTATTTAAAAACAATACATCCCTTAGAATTATCCCTGGAATTATTAAAACTTCGTATTTGAAAAAATCAATCTGCTGTTTTAACGAACGACGAAGCCTGTTTTCTCATAAGTGCTTGTTTAACAATTAAAATGAGAATTTTTAATACACATAATGTGCATGCGATTCCATTGCATAGATTAGGTTCGCCGAAGGGAACGCCCCACTTAGGCCCATTGTGATACCACAAGTCGAACCCCCCAGGGTATAGGCTACGGAGGCACCTTCCATTGCATGACCTGAAAGTGATTGTTTGGTTCGGTATTTCCAGTGCGAAAGTTATTGATACTGACTTTGTTGAAGACACCGATGACAGCATTCTAACCGTAACTGTTGGGGGTTACAGGCATATGCTAAACAAGGTCTTTTGCCGTATTGGGTGTTCATCATTTTAGATTTCCTTTGGTAGGTTTGAATATTACGTGTTTAGTGCAAAAGGCAAGTATTCAAAGAAAAGATTGAAGAAGAAATCATCAATTTGGTGCCAGTTGTTTTGCGTGATAATACTCGTTCGGCCATTTATATTGGAAACAAAAGCAATTTGAGTCTTTTATTGTTGTTTTCAATATAAATGTCGGAACGAGTATTATCACTTGTCTTCAAGTACTTGGAAGATGGCCATTTGAGCGATATTATGTTTTCCAATTAATATCATAAATTCTACCCTTTCAAATAAACTTTTTACGAAAACAGAGCACAACCAGCCAGTTGAAATTATCACATTACCTTTCGCTAAAAAATAAATTTTGAAAATGTGATTTTTGTTGAATGAAGCACAAGACTTCTGCGGCAAAAAAAAACATTTTTTTAGTATTGAAATGAAACACTGTATAAAGACAATTTGGCAGATTGGATGATATGAGAAATCATTATGCAAATCTTTCCATACATCATGATTCCATTTATTGTAAAATTAATAATTTGCATACGTTTAAGTCGTGATATAAATTGTTCATTTGAAAACAAAAAATAAATAAATGTGTTACTCAAATAAAATAAAATTCTCTATCTAAATTATCAATCTTTTCATTACAAGGAAGATACTCTGGCATACATACAAGTACATGCATACTTACATACGATCAACTGAAGTTGTAATATGTGAACAATATATTAATATTATGATTCGAAAGTAATGCAAATAAGGAACATTTTCAATGTATTTTACAGAGGCTTGTCCTTACGAGATGTTCTGCATTGTACCGGGCGTTCAGTGAATCGAGAGCAGTTCAATATGTTAAAAAATTGGTTTCTGATGAAGATATCTATAGTAAAAATTTTATATATTTTTTTAAAATTTAATTTTATATCTTCTTCGAAGGCAAATAATTTAATTTTTTCTTTTGTTCTCTTACTTTCTAATATTACAGGCTTCTCTTTTAAACTAGATTTTTCCTTTAAAATAATCCTTGCTCCGTTGAGCCTCACAATTTAATAATTCGGATCTTAAGCAGTGAGGTATATTCACATACGTAGCCCTTAGCAGCTATAAACATATCTCTTACCGCCTCCATTATTATATTATATTGAATATTTTAACCCTTATCCTGTATTTCGAAAATTCAACGCATATGACATTAATTGACCCATTGCCCGTGCCCAATATAAATAATATTTTTATGTTTATTTATTATTAAATTGTTTTGCACGCATGACATGTAATATGGGTCTCAGAATGGTTTTTACAAACAAATTTTTCGCAATTCGAACATTTGACTGAGTATTTTGTACTATTTGACCGATTTGGGCAAAAGAAGCAACGCCCTCTTTTTAAGCTTTTGGGCCTTAACAGTAGTAACAAAATATGCTAAACACAGAAAAACCTGCTATGCACAAACATTTTCATTCCTTTTACTTATATTGTTGTTATTTTTTAACGGGCCATTAAAATGAAATTCTGTTACTATAATGTCTTATTTGTATTGGGCAAATTTGACCCACATATGCCACATGCGTTATTTTTTTTTATACGGGTAAAACGAAA